>JAOTQM010000223.1:0-600000 GCA_026939265.1 Oreonectes daqikongensis | reverse complement strand
TACTGGAGAATTATAGATCCATTTCTCTCCTTCCGTTCATAGCAAAAGCACTTGAACGGGTTGTTTTCAATCAGGTGTCTACCTTCCTCACCCAAAACAACAGGCTGGACACCAACCAGTCAGGCTTTAAGAGCGGTCACTCAACCGAAACTGCCCTGCTAACAGTTACAGAAGCCCTAAGGAGGGCAAGAGCTGAGTCCAAATCATCTGTTCTCATTCTCTTAGACCTTTCTGCAGCCTTCGACACGGTTAACCATCACATTCTTCTGTCTACCCTCTCGTCACTGGGCATCACTGGAACTTCACTCTCCTGGTTTAAATCCTACCTCGCAGATAGGTCCTTCAAGGTAGCTTGGGGAGGGGAAGTGTCCAAATCACACCAACTAGTCACCGGGGTCCCACAAGGATCGGTTCTTGGACCTCTGCTCTTCTCCATATACACCACATCACTGGGTTCCATCATACAAGCACATGGATTCTCCTACCATGGTTATGCTGATGACACTCAACTTCACCTCTCATTTCATCCAGATGATTCCACGCTAGCCACACGAGTCTCCGACTGCCTGGCTGACATCTCTTCTTGGATGAAAGATCATCACCTACAACTCAACCTGGCCAAGACTGAGCTTCTCGTCCTTCCTGCCACCCCGTCAGAACAGCCCCAGCTTACCATCCAACTTGGTCCATCTAAGATAACCCCATCGACTTCAGTCAGGAATCTTGGGGTAATCATGGATGATCAGCTGACTTTTAAGGATCACGTTACTAAAACAACTTGGTCATGCAGGTTTGCATTGTACAACATTAGAAAGATTAGACCGTTCTTAACAGAACATGCAACACAGCTTCTCGTCCAGGCACTTGTCATTTCTAGACTGGATTATTGTAATGCTCTTCTGGCCGGTCTCCCAGCCTGTGCCTTCAAACCTCTGCAAATGATCCAGAATGCTGCTGCACGCCTGGTCTTCAATGAGCCCAAGAGAGCACATGTCACACCTCTGCTCATCTCTCTGCACTGGCTCCCCATAGCGGCATGCATTAAGTTCAAGGCACTGGTGCTTGCCTACAGAACAGCCACTAACACAGCACCCATCTACCTCAACTCTCTCTTACAGACCTACATCCCCTCCAGAAGTCTGCGATCTGAAAACGAGCGGCGCCTCATTGTTCCTTCACAGAGAGGCATGAGATCCATCTCAAAGACATTTTCTTTCTCCGTTCCTGGCTGGTGGAATGATCTTCCTGTTTCCATCAGGACTGCTGGATCAATTTCACAATTCAAAAAACAGCTGAAGACCCACCTCTTCCATGAGCACTTAACTGTTTAAAAAAAAAAAAAAACATTTCTACCTCTATTTTTCCTTTTCTAATGTTCTCTATATACTTGCTTATACTATCTTGACGTTGTATTTGAAACCTTGTATTACTAGCACCTCTCGTGAATATTGCTTACTTAGACGAATCGCTTGCTGTTTTCCTCAATTGTAAGTCGCTTTGGATAAAAGCGTCTGCCAAATGAATAAATGTAAATGTAAATGTAAATGTATGTTCATAGTATATATCCATCTGTTAATTTCTGTCTATAGTAAGAGACATCTGTAAATCATGGTCATAGTACATTTCCATCTGTAAATTACTTCTGTAATATTTATTTATGTAACTTATGCAACCACTGTATATCCTGCACTTGCTGCTATTGCACTTCTGGTTAGACCTAAACTGCATTTCGTTGCCTTGTACTTGTACATGTGTAATGACAATAAAGTTGAATCTAATCATCTAATCTAATATTACTCACTGTTACAGTATGAGAGTGGTGTGACATCACTGTGATCATTGCATGACCTCACGTGTTGACTGGGAAGATCACAGTTTGAGAACACAGTGAGTTTGCTGTGCGGTTACATTTTGACCTCATCATAAGTTTTCTCAAAGCTCGTTTTGACATCACTGTGACATAACCGTGACAAGAATGTGTTGACTGGGATGTCAGTGATGTGGATGAAGTGGCTGAACCAGCATGAAGATGTGATGCTAAGACGAAATACATTTTTCATTGACATTGATTTTATATTTTGGATTTTGCAGGGCATTTTTGAAGTATGCAAGTGCTACATACAGGCATGCAAAACTTCCAGGACTTACAGAATACAATTTATAATTTTCTGAACTAGATTGTGATTACTGTAGATTTTTAACAGCATTTGCAAAGTGTGTTTATGATATACAATAAACATAATTTTGCTGTGTAGTGTTTATGCATTGGCTGGCTTTGTGTGGTATTTGATGACTTGTGTGGTATTTTTGTCTACAGATCATACAGTTTTGAATCAATTGTTAGATTTAGCAATGCAAGTCAAAGCTTTTGACAGTGTAGCTTGAATTTTGGGGTTTGTGTTTACTGTTTTGAGTAAGTGAGAGTAAATAAAAAAAATTTGTTTTAGCAAATCAGTAATATCTAACAGTAACAATTTAACACTGCTGGGTGTCTACATGTGTCCACACTATATGGTGTTAAAAGTAACACTGAAGTAGTGTTGAAGATGATGAGCTAATTAAGGTGATTAATTAAGTGATGATTGATCATTGATGATCAACACCTGCTGTTGACCCTTGACCTTTACATTTTTGTTCAGCAGTAATATTGTACTTATAATTTGTCTTTTTTATAGCAAAAGTTAAATTAAAATCAGCCAAATGATAATGTTGGCAATTGGATCATAGCAACAACAACATCCCGAAGAAGTTTTTATAACCTTTAATTTTCCTTTTCACCTGTGATTCAGCAGTGCTGTAATAGTCAATTATTGTGAAAGGGGACAAAATTCAGCTTTCCGTTCAAACACACTGACATCAAGATTCAGCAAATGAAACCCAATAACAAGCTTCATGCAGCAATGCATTCTGGTAGCAGCATAGTACAAAACTCTTCTATGACTCCCAGCATGCATTGTGTTTGATTTATTTCATCCAAGTTTGTTAATTAGTCTTCACAATTAACACACTACCTAGCTGATGAGTTGAATCAGGCGTTTTATATAGGGAGACATTTAAGACCATCTGGGAGGGGGATCCTCGAGGACCAGGGTTAAGAAACCCTGAAATAAAGCAAAGAGAACATTTGACATATATTGTTCCTTTACAACTCAGCCCTACAAAACAATTCTCCCACAATCAGCCAAATACATAACTTCAGCCAAACTCAAAAGTGTCATTAAAATAACGCCATTGTGTTATTGTTGAAATAGAATTAACATCACAAAAATCAAAGGATAAGCCCTTAACTAAAGGAAACACTGTTCACCATAATAGTGACATCCAATTAAACTTTTCTTGTCTGGGTTTTCGTCAGCGATTGTTTTTGTAAACTGCAGGTGTTAATCATAATTGATCAATCAGCTCTTAATTGATCACTTTATTATCTCATTACCTTTAACACTGCGTCAGTGTTACTTTTAACATCTTACACTGAATAAAAGGTTGCTTTGGAATAACTTGATTTAATCATGTACATCGGTTCCAAACTATTGAATTTTATTTAACATAACATTTAAAATAAATTCATAAATAGCAAGAAAAGTTATGTTAAAAAAAACTTAATTAAATTATGTGGAACTGATGATTAAATTTAGTAATTCCAACAAACCGTTTTCTAGTGTATAGTGTGGACACATATAGACCCCAAGCAGTGTTCATTTAACACGGGCAAATTTGCTGTGTACCGTCACGTGAATGGGAATATGCATATGGAAATTATATGCAGATGACATTATGCACAGTTAAAGCTCCATATATGGTTATATCAGAGAGGAGATTGGGTGGAGATACACGTACGCACAGTCTTCCCGACTGGGATTCATAACTGGAATTATGCGCACACTGAAAAAAGTGTGGTAAATTTTATTAGAAACCTGGCCAAGACTGAGCTTCTCGTCCTTCCTGCCACTCCGTCAGAAGAGCACCAGCTTACCATCCAGCTTGGTCCATCAAAGATAACCCCATCGACTTCAGTCAGGAATCTTGGGGTAATCATGGATGATCAGCTGACTTTTAAGGATCACGTTACTAAAACAACTTGGTCATGCAGGTTTGCATTGTACAACATTAGAAAGATCAGACCATTCTTAACAGAACATGCAACACAGCTTCTCGTCCAGAATGCTGCTGCGTGCCTGGTCTTCAATGAGCCCAAGAGAGCTCATGTCACACCTCTGCTCATCTCTCTGCACTGGCTCCCAGTAGCGGCACGCATTAAGTTCAAGGCACTGGTGCTTGCTTACAGAACAGCCACTAGCACAGCACCCATCTACCTCAACCTTCTCTTACAGACCTACATCCCCTCCAGAAGTCTGCAGTCTGAAAATGATCGGCGCCTCGTTGTTCCTTCACAGAGAGGCATGAGATCCATCTTTCTTTCACCGTTCCCTGCTGGTGGAACGATCTTTCTGTTTCCATCAGGACGGCTGGATCAATTTCACAATTCAAAAAACAGCTGAAGACCCACCTCTTCCGTGAGCACTTAACTGTCTAATAAATGAAAACTTTCTACCTCTCTTTTCCTTTTCTAATGTTCTCTATATACTTGCTTATACTATCTTGAGGTTGTATCTGAAACTTTGTATTACTAGCACTTCTCGTGAATATTGCCTACACTGTAAAAAATGTTCCGTAGTTTTTACGGAAAAATACCGGCAGCTGTGGTTGCCAGTAAAATTCCGTAAAAAATACAGGAAAAGCACATAAATAGTGATAAAGTTCAAGAACTTCAGGGCAAAAACTTCAAGCTGTGATTGAATTTATTTAATTTGAGTCTTTTATATTGAGAGCATTTCTTTACATACAATTAAAACATTCACCTAATGCATAAAAGTGAAAATATTACATTTCCTTCACATATTTACGTTTATTTCATTATAATAATCGACTGTCATTTTTTAACAAAACAACATGCAGCATGACATCAGAAACTTCTTGCCTGACTTTGACTTAAACACAGACTCCATACTTCAGCATAGCGGTGACTAAAAAACAATTTAACGGTCAGAAAAGAAAAATTCCGTAGTTTTTACAGAAAAATACTGGCAGCTGTGGTTGCCAGTAAACTACCGTAAAAATACGGGAACATCCTGTTTTTATTCATCCAATCAATTCACAGAGGAAACCATGAGCCACACCCACTATTCTTCCTCATTAAATATTCAATTGAACTTTGAAATACGTCAGAATAATGAAAACGATCATAACTTCTGCTTCACAGGGATTGCAGCATAACATCAATGAATGTTGTTTAAAGTCACCGTTATTGTGATCAGTGTTTACTTTAGTTGGGCTTTTCACCCGCAATTTGTTAAACAAGTTTTCTTTTGGTTGCTATGCTATGTTTTATAAAATGTTTTATAAAACATAGTTGTCACAGCAAATTAAAAACTAAAAGGAATGTAAACAGAAGCTTAAGTCTGGTTTTCAGTATTGTGAAAACTCAATTAAAAGCATTTTATATGTTTTGAAGTTTTTTTTAATAACATTGTGAATGAACTAAAATTTGAGAAACAGCTACAATCATTTGAAAAAGGTTTTTGAGAAGTTTGGAGAAAATCTTCATTTCATTTTAAACACATATCAAGAATCAGTGTATGAATCTCAACAGTGGTGACTATCAAATGAAAAGCTTCATGCAGCAATGCATCCTGGGAGACATGAATGAGTTTTTCTACTTTGATGGTACCCAGAATGCCTTGCGTTTATCTTATGTGGTCGTTTTTGTGGTCACCATTGATGAGATGAATAGGTTTATTATTGATATCTGCTAGTCCATTTAGTTCTTTAAATCATGTGTTGTAAAGTCCCTGAAAATATCTTTCTGTCAGTCTCATTCATATCATCAGTGAGCATAATAAAATAATTTTAAAATAGTGAATAAACCAGTATATGACAACTGTGATGACAAATAACATAATGACAATTTCCCTTAGCTCTTTCCACCGTGACAGATGTGTTTTCATCACACAGTTACAGCAGCTAAAGAAAATCTAACACAACAAAGCAAAGAGTCAAGAGTCCTACTAAAGCAAACACTGAACACCATAATGGTGACTCAGCAAAACCATCAACATCTCACTTGTGTTAATTCTCAATAAGAACTTTTGTAGATGAACCACAGAAATAAAGTCACAGTGATGTAATAAGTAAATGTGTTAATAGTGTTTGTGGAGTTGTTTAATGGTGAGTTTTTAGAGAAAAAAACTGATTGTTAAAAACAAATTTCATTTGCGTTTTTACAACGTGTTTTTTCCAAAAAAATGACAGAATTTCACTGACAGGTTTTACAAAATGTGACAGGTTTTTTTCGTAAAAACGACAGAATTTTACTGACAGGATTTACAACTTGTGACGTGTTTTTTCCGTAAAAACAACAGAATTTCACTGACAGGTTTTGCAACTTTGTGATGTGTTTTTCTGTAAAAACAACAGAATTTCACTGTTAATTTCACTGAGAGGTTTTACAGTGTTTTTCCGTATTTTATACGTAAGTCTTTTGACAACAGTTTTTCTCAGTGAAAATGACAGAATTTCCCTGTTAATTTCACTGACAGTTTTTACAGTGTTTTTCCGTATTTTATACAGAAGTCTTCTGACAGTGGTTTTTCTCCGTGAAAACTACAGAATTTCCCTGTTAATTTCACGGACATTTTTTACAGTGTACTTAGACGAATCGCTTGATGTTTTCCTCAATTGTTAGTCGCTTTGGATAAAAGCGTCTGCCAAATGAATAAATGTAAATGTAAAATGTAAAAAAGCTGGTAAACGCTGGAAACTTTTTTCTTTAAGAAAATGTGAGTACATTTTAAAGGAGCTTTCATGTAAAATCTGTACACAATTACTTGTACCTTTTACTAGAAAATCTCAGGTAAAAAAAAAGTTTACATTGAAATTTCAAGTAACTTTTACTTGCTTTTCATTTGGCAACTCTGCTTAGAGTTTATATGGTCCCAATCTTCAGAGAGTTAAAGATTGATGATAATAGATTCTCTTTGAATTTAAGTAAAACAAAGTTCATCATATTTAGTAATCGACAAATTAATAATATAGAAACAATAAGGATTAACAATGAAGAAATTGAACGAGTGTATGAAAATACATTTTTGGGTGTTATAATAGATCATAAATTATGTTGGATAAGACTAATAACAATATAAGAAGTCACCCTAACAGTGATCAGTGTTTCCTTTAGTGGGGCTATTACCTTACATCTTATTTAGTCAGCTGAAACACATTTATAACAGCCAAACTAAAGTTGAGTTATCTTCTTCTGTAGCTGGTGATACTTGAACAAATTTGTAATGAATAAAGGTGTTTTGGTGATTTTTTGGCTTTGTGTTGCATTCTTAATTTAATCTTGTGTCAAATCTGGGAAAAGATATCCTTTTGAATCTTTCAGACATCAAGAATCAGCTCATGAATCTCACCATCACAATGGTGACAAAAGTAAAGTTCCGTTGTATCATTTACTCATGCATGCATTAGACACGTAAAATTGGCGTGTGGGTGGCGAGGCGAACTGACAATTGTTCCGGCATGAGAGTTAACTGCGCGCTGTGAGCTTTCACACAAGCGATTTTTGATCCTCTCGTTTAATCTGACACTGCTGTTATTAGCGTACTGTGTTTGCAACTGTTATGACACGAAACGTCTCTGAGTAAGAGGAGAGATCATAACACACGGCCTCGTCCTGGAAGTTCCACCTCACACTGGAGGTTTTTAGTCAATCACAAGGCACAGCTCAACTGTCTAATCAGTTCAACGCACAAGGGAATATACCAGAACGAGTCGTTTCACAAGGCGGGGCATACAGGAGATTTAAAAATTTTTGCACAATTCAAAAAATTCATTTCACAATTCAAAAAACAGCTGAAGACCCACCTATTCCGTGAGCACTTAACTGTCTTAAAAAAACAAAACATTTCTACCTCTCTTTTCCTTTTCTAATGTTCTCTATATACTTGCTTATACTATCTTGAGGTTGTATCTGAAACTTTGTATTATTAGCACTTCTCGTGAATATTGCTTACTTAGACGAATCGATTGCTGTTTTCCTCAATTGTAAGTCGCTTTGGATAAAAGCGTCTGCCAAATGAATAAATGTAAATGTAAATGTTAAAAATGGATGGTATGTGGGAAATAATGTGTTTTTTCCATCCTTAAAATGTATAAAAACATTGCATTACATCAAATACAAACAATAATATATGTTTTAGCTTAGCAATATTTCTCTGGGGATTTTGCTGTGTACAGCTGCTTTGTTTACAATGAAATTTGTAAAAAGCGCTATATAAATAAACTTGAGTTAAGTGGTGAAATGCGAAGTGAACCGTATCGAAAGGGAACGATAAGGTTACTCATGTAACCATGGTTACCTGAGATAATGGGAACGATCATTGCGTATCAGGCCATGAACAAGTGTGTCACTGTGTGAATTTTTTATGAGTGAGAATATGTTTAGTTTTGCAAAGACTGCATGAGATTTGCAAATTTAGTCTAAATCTATCTAAACTTGTTTATGGTTTTGTCACATTTGTTAAATTTTAAATATAGATTAAACAAATGGCCATAATAATTGGGTTTAGAGAGTGGAATTTTGTGTTTTAGCGATTTAGAAAAACTGTAAGAGACTGACGTTGACATCTGACTAGCAGGTCGGTAGCTGAAGCTACTGAGGTGGATCTAAACATGCGTGTGGGGCTGCACACAGGCCGTGTGCTCTGTGGGGTTTTGGGTCTCAGAAAGTGGCAGTATGACGTGTGGTCAAATGATGTAACGTTGGCCAATGTGATGGAAGCTGGTGGACTGCCTGGGTGAGTATAACTATGTAACCGAACCAATTCATTATAATGTTTCATTAGCTATTTTTCAATCATTATTAATGCTGTCATGCCACTGAATGTCTATTATTCCCACTGAGCAAAAGCTCCTTTCATAGACGTCTTATAGACGTCCCCTGAGGAGCCAGAATGAACGTTTTTCTGACGTCTTCTGGACACCCAATGTTGACATCCATAGGACATCTATAGAAGGTACGAATTTAGTTGAAATGTGGTCGTTGTGGGCGTATTTTCAACGTCTTATAACATCAACGCAGACTCATTTTAGACATTATTTTAACAAAAATAAGTGTTACACTATGCATTATATTAAAACATATTTATTTTAATGGCAATTCCCAGATAGCAAGCAAACATTGAATCAATGTTTGAAACTGATTGATTTGTCAATTTTAATGTCATTGAATCAATATCACTTTTGCACCCGCTATTAATGTTGAAATTTCAACAAACCACCATTTTTGTGATCAGTGTTTGCTTTAGTTGGGCCCTTGACTCTTGCTTTAATGTCATGTTTTTATTGGCCGCTCATTTGTGTTCAAACACATTTATTTTGTCAAAGAAAACAATGATCAGAAAGTGTTGGTGATTTCATCACTAAGAAGTCACTCAAATGATTCTTGTGTAGTTATTAATATGTGATCAATGTATTATAATGCAGTTTAAATAGATTAAAGTTGTTTTATAGATGACAAACAGAACACGTGATTTAAAAACTTGTGACACTGCAGAATCAATTAGACATGAAGAATCAGTGTATGAAACTCAACAATGGTGACAATCAACAAAAGTAAACTTCATGCTGCAATGCATGCTGGGTAACATCATAGTACAAAACTCATTGATGACTCCCAGCATGCATTGCAGTTGATCTGTTTATCTGAATTAGGTTGTTGATTGTCACCATTGTTGAGATTTGTATGATGAACATTGATGTCTGAGTGTTTCACTTGTTTTTACTTGTAAACCTTAATGTCAACATCAGTCATGCATGGAATCTTAGTATAATTTAAAGAAGTTTCTTAAACTTACTACTGCTTAACACTTGTCATATAGCAAACTATTCCTACTAATCCTTTTTAAAACTTTCATTTCTTTATCAATGCATAAGTGTTCCTATTAAAACACAAATACAAACGTTGAAAGTTAACGAAATAATCGTTAAGAGTCAAGAGCCCAACTAAAGCAAACACTGATCACAAAAATGGTGGTTTGTTGAAATTTCAACATTAATAGCGGGTGCAAATGTAATATTGATTCAATGATATTAACATTGACAAATCAATCAGTTTCCAACATTGATTCAATGGTTGCTTGCTATCTGGGAATTGCCATTAAAATAAATATGTTTTAATATAATGCATAGTGGAACACTTATTTTTGTTAAAATAATGTCTAAAATGAGTCTGCGTTGATGTTATAAGACGTTGAAAATACATCCACAACTTTCAACTTATTTCGTACCTTCTATAGATATACTATGGATGTCAACATTGGACGTCCAGGAAACGTCAGAAAAACTTTCATTCTGGCTCCTCAGGGGATGTCTATAAGAAGGAGCTTTTGCTCAGTGGGTTATTTCCTGCACTGTTTCATGCATTGCTTAAGCCTTAAGCCTTGAAAAGGTTGGCATGTTTTCTTTCTCATCTGACTTTTTAGACTCGTAATTAGGTTGGGTCTCTGTTAATAGGAAAGTGCATATTACACGCTCTACACTGGAGTGTCTGAATGGAGATTATGAGGTGGAACCTGGAAATGGCCATGAGAGACACTCTTTCCTTCTCAAACATGACATTGAAACATTCTTCATAGTACCAAGTCACCGCAGAAAGGTATGTTTGATTATTTTTCACTGCAACACACACACACAAAAAATGTTTGCCTTCTTCATTTGTCATCATTTGTCAAACAGTACTAGGCTCTTTGTGATGGGTAAATTTACAGAATGCAATATAGCATTTGCTATAAATCTAGAGAACTGTTTCAACTATGAGATACAACAATATATTTAATTGCACATTGCATCGTATTCTTACAGTTCAACTCAATAGTTCAGCCAAAAATAAAATATTATGAATATTATATTAAATAAATGTTATGAATATCTTTAAATAATAAATAAAAGCATCTGCCAAATGCATCAATTCAATACATTTTATTTATATAGCATTTTTCACAGTTTTCGTAGTTGCAAACAGCTTTAAAGAAACTATAATTAAAAGGAAATAAAACAAATACATTATATATAAATAAAATATATTAAAATACATGGTATTTGGAGAGAGTCCCATTTGTGAAGCTCAAAAAAAAGTGCATTCATCCATTGTAAAAGTAATTCATAAGACTGCAGGGGTTAACACGTGTTTTTTATGAAGTCGAATAACATGTTAGTCAGCCTACATTTTGATGTGTAGTCCCATTTAAAAAACTGATTGACATGAAAGTGTTTACAGTGCTCCTGTAGCTCAGTGGTAGAGTATTGCGTTAACAGCGCAAACACATATACTAATGAAATGTATAGCTTGAATGCACCATATGTTGATTTGGATAAAAGTGTCTACCAAATGCGTAAATTCAATTCCAATCTGTCAGCTTTGTTTCACTTATTTGCTGCACACAGCCACACAAAACTTTGGAAAAAAGCGATCTGGCTGCTAAACCTTTGATCCACAATTGTTCAGTTGCCATGTGTGTTTTCTGGGACTTTGCCTGCTTTGTAGGAATCTTTTCCAGTTCATTTCATTCCACGTAGGTCAGACGGGAACAACATCCAAGCAAACAACAACAAAAAGGTATGAGCAACTTGAATGCATTTGAATATCGAGTTGCAAAGCTATCACTGATGTACCCACATCTCTTTCGTAGAAATTTTAAAGTGTAAGTGAAGCATCCAGTCAAGTTAACATAATTTTCTAAAGAGGTTTTAACTCTAACTAGAATTTTTTAAATTCCATTGTCCTGGAATTCCAGGGGTGGGCTTATGTAATGGGGCACAGTGGTCGCAGTCAGTCAGCTACACCGATTGTGGCTAAAAGGGATACAGCTACAGCTAAAAAGCCAAAATAACAATAATGGAACGAACGAGGATCAGATGCAAAGTTTCATATAGAGAAAATCTTAACAATAAATCACAATTGCGGTACTTAACAAGTATAAATTAAAGAAGTTCAACAGGCTCGATATATGCATGAACACAATCAGTGGGCTGGAGCTACCAATAAAAGTCATATTGAAGCAGCGTGGATTCATAATTACATTAATTTCTTAGGTTAGTGAATCATTTACTGCACATGTTGTGGGAAAGGCTGTTCGGAAATTAAATGTATGTTTAAATACAGCAACAACTCCAGTCATTATTTAGATAACAGCTACTTCCGTGTCCAGCAAACTCACTAAAACACTGGAGCACAAGTTTGTCTTTGTCTCACTATGTTACGATACACAAAATAAAGAGATGTAGAATTCACATACTTTTGTAATTTACTATTATGGTGTATAATGAACAACATAAGGAACAACAATGATAATGCAGGATGCTGTTTATTCATTCAAAGTGAACATGTTTTGTTATGGTTTACAGCTAGGGCTGTGAAGGTGGACAAATATAAGTGTAATAACACAGAAATGGTTGGCATAGCCTATGTTTTTGTTGATACATTCAAGCACGGGCCTGCACGGCAAAACCCAGGTTATTCTGCGGGTTCTGCAATGGTTCTTGTTGTGAAATTAACAGTTACATAAAATCAAAAGCTTCTATGACCCGCTTGCTTGGTGTCAGAGAGCGTGCAGCTTGCTGCGGTTGCGGAGAAACATCTATTCATTTGCGCTTTGAGCACATTTTCTGAACGAGCATGTAGTGCAGCTGTACATCTTTATCTTAATCTTTATCTGTGTCACAGTCTTGTTTATCTGTGTCACAGTCACCCGAGCCTGCGCCACGACACTCACCCGAGCCTGCGCCACGACGCTCACCCGAACCTGCGCCTAGACGCTGGAATATGGAAGGCCAACAGGGCCAAAACCGCCAGTCTCTCCGTCAGCCGGTGATTTCTCCGCTGGACCTGCTTCTCCAGGAGTTTGATCCCCTGTTTGGTCTCCACCCTACCCTGGATTCCGCTCCAGAGTTTGTTCCCCTGGATTCCGCTCCAGAGTTTGTTCCCCTGGATCCCGCTCCAGAGTTTGTTCCCCTGGATCCCGCTCCAGAGTTTGTTCCCCTGGATCCCGCTCCAGAGTTTGTTCCCCTGGATCCCGCTCCAGAGTTTGTTCCCCTGGATCCCGCTCCAGAGTTTGTTCCCCTGGATCCCGCTGCAGAGTTTGTTCCCCTGGATCCCGCTGCAGAGTTTGTTCCCCTGGATTCCGCTCCAGAGTTTGTTCCCCTGGATTCCGCTCCAGAAGAGCCCGCTTCCAAGCCGCCAGAGCCCGCTTCCAAGCCGCCAGAGCCCGCTTCCGAGCCTCCCAAGCCGCCAGAGCCGGCCTCCGAGCCTCCCAAGCCTCCTGGGCCGGCCTCCGAGCCTCCCAAGCCTCCTGGGCCGGCCTCCGAGCCTCCCAAGCCGGCCTCCGAGCCTCCCAAGCCTCCTGAGCCGGCCTCCGAGCCTCCTGATCCCGAGCCGCCTCCTCCAGTCTACAAGCCTCCCAAGCCTCCGGACCCGGACTTGCCCCAAATAATTTTGGGGGGGGGCAGAAGGATGTGGCCGGCCCTGTCCCTGAGCTCCCGGACCCTCCATGGCCCCTGGACCTCTGAGCCGGGAGCTCCAGGACGAGATGTTTCCTAGGCGCGAGGACGCGCCTTCCGGGAGGGGGGGAGTACTGTCACAGTCTTGTTTGTCTCCTTGCCTGTTTCCCCCGAGTTTCCCCCATGGACTACACTTCCCAGCATCCTCCACGCTGCCGCACCTGTCCCTCGTTTGTCATCACCACACCTGTCAGCCATCATCCTCATTACCTGGACACTATATGTACCTTGCCTGTTCCTTTGTGATTTGTCGATGATTGTATTGTCATGAGATGTTTGCTACCCGTGTTTTTGTTTACCTGTTCTGTTATATCATTAAATATAGTGTTTGTTCTTGAACCTCGTTTGTTTTCCGTTACTCCAGCCGTGATAATCTGCACTGTTAGCCCTTACCAGCCATTTCTACAGTATTATACAGTAATAAATAAAAAGTTAGTTACTGTAGGTCTTCTACAGTAAACTACTGCAATGACTGTTTGAATAGACATCATTAAAATAATCTACTAACTCACTGAAGTCACAGTCTTAGATGAACATCAACAGATGAACACATTAAATCTGTCAAGATCTCACCAGAGGAGAATTAAACACAAACATCATTAACATCTTCACTTATTATAGACACAACTTTCACTTTATTTCTGTCATCTGTCTAAGATTTTATTGAGAATTAACAGAGGTTTAGCTCTAGTTCACAGGGGTTATATATTATTATATATTATTAATTCACCATTATGGTAATCAGTGTTTGCTTTCGCTGAACTCTTAACTTAAGGTTGGTTTCTTATCTTTTCTTCTTTATTTATTTATGTTTGCTTAGTATCTGAAAATGAATCAGAAAGAACTTAATCATTATACAATAAAATGTCTTATTAAGATAAGTGATTACAGCTATTACAATAAAAAAAATACATCTGTATTAAATAAAAAAAAAAACTTGAGACACTCTTAGACACTTGACATACAAACCTCATCAATGGTGACAAAAAATCATGACTGAGTTTTGTACTGTACACCCAGCATGCATTGCAGCATGAAGCAGTTCAGTTGATTGTCACCATTATTGAGATTCATATGTGAATTGTTGTCTCTGCTTGTCTGACTGATACTTTTATTTCTATTCAGTTAGTTTTTATGGATATATTGTGAGAGCTCTGATGGAAATTATTATAATACACTTTCACAACCATATGATCACTTTTGAGCATAGCATCCTTTTTTTTTAACACTAACATGTTAAGAACACACATTTAGGAAGAATTAACATTAAAAATGAGAGCCAACTAAAAGAACACTGACCTCACTAAAGGTGACTTACAAAAGTTCAACATTTCAACCTCAATAAGAGCTTTTTAGATGTGTGACCTACAGTAACTCACTGGCAATCTTTGCATGCATATGCCTTCGGTGGAGAGCAGCCATTTTGAAACATAGATGGAGAGGAAACACTAAAATAATTCAAATAACAACGTTAAGTTTAGGGTTTGGGTTAGGGGAAAGGTTATAATATGCACGCACGCTAGGTCTAGGTTTTGGGTTAGGGGACAGCTTAATAAGACAAATTGCGGTAGAATTGCATGCCCATAAACATTTGTGTATCATATACACGTAAAATTGGCAAATTTCAAATATGCACTTAATGTGTAAAAAACCTATAAATAAATTAACCTTAAAGCTTGCTTCATTAACAAAATATATAAGCAGCACTTTTAAACAAAGCAAAATGCAGCATAAAATCATCAACTTACTGCTTGACCTTGACTTAAAAACAGACTCTACTCTTAAGCATAGTGGTGACCAAAAAAACAAACGACTATTAAAAAAATTGTTTTTATGGAAAAAACTGGCAGCTGTGGTTGCCAGAAAAATTCCGAAAAAATAATTACAAAAATTGTAAACAGCTTTTCCATTTTAAACAGTTCAAAACTTCATGGCAAAGTCTGTTTTTTCTAGAATGTGTTACATTGCCCGTTGTAAAGGGGTATGTGAGAACGTACAATAATTAAAAGTATTTTTGCAACCACCACCAAGATAAACATTGCAATGTTGTAGCATCAAAACTAAAGCAAAAGCATTATTTTCTACGGTATTGTAGTTGAGTTGACACTTTGAGATTTTCTAACACTTACATTTACATTTATTTATTTGGCAGATGCTTTTATCCAAAGCGAGTTGCAATTGAGGAAAACAGCAAGCGATATTCACGAGAAGTGCTAGTAATACAAAGTTTCAGATACAACGTCAAGATAGTATAAGCAAGTATACAGAGAACATTAAAAAAGGAAAAGAGAGGTAGAAAGATTTTTTTATATTATGAGACAGTTGTGAGATTGATCCAGCTGTCTTGATGGAAACAGGAAGATCGTTCCACCAGCAGGGAACGGTGAAAGAAAATGTCCTTGAGATGGATCTCATGCCTCTCTGTGAAGGAACAACGAGGCGCCAACTGTTTGCAGACCGCAGACTTCTGAAGGGGATGTATGTCTGCAAGAGAGAGTTGAGGTAGATGAGGTTAGTGGCTGTTCTGTAAGCAAGCACCAGTGCCTTGAACTTAATGCGTGCCGCTACTGGGAGCCAGTGCAGAGAGATGAGCAGAGGTTACTAACGTAACTGTTAGTAAGGCAGTTTTGGTTGAGTGACCACTCTTGAAGCCTGACTGGTTAATGTCCAGCCTGTTATTTTGAGTGAGGAAAGTAGACACCTGATTGAAAACAACCCGTTCAAATGCTTTTGCTATGAACGGAAAGAGAGAGACAGGTCTATAATTCTCCAGTATACAGCAAAATCCCCAGAGTTAAATCAACTTTGCTCAGAGTCTATATGGGTCCAATCTACAGAGAGTTAAAGTAACACTGAAGCAGAGTTAAAGTTAATGAGATGATGAAGGTGATTAATTATGTGATGATTGAATCATTAATGATGAACACCTGCTGTTAACAAACACAATCACTGTAGAAAACATCAACAATAAGAAGCCACCCTAACAGTGATCACTGTTTCCTTTAGTTGGGCTCTTACTCTTGATTTTTTGTGCAGCTGAAATAGTGTGTTTCTAAATCACATTTAGAATGCCCTTGATGTTCACTGATGGTAAATGGTACAGTAGTAAATTTGTTTAGTCATTTACATACTTAATATTACTTGTAATATTGCTAGTTTTAATGTGTAAAGTTTAATGTTGTGTTGCAAAAATATTTTTAATTGTAAAAGCTTGTCGCACATAAATCATTCAGACATCAAGAATCAGCGTATGAATCTCAACAGTGGTGACAATCAACATAAGAAAGCTTTGTGCTGCAATGCATGCTGGGTAACAGCATAGAACAGAACTCATCCATGACTCCCAGCATGCATTGCAGCATGAGTAAACAATACTACTGAACTTTACTTTTGTCACCGTTGTTGTGATTCATGAGCTGATTCTTGATGTCTGAAAGATTATA
Source organism: Oreonectes daqikongensis (assembly GCA_026939265.1). NCBI lineage: Eukaryota > Metazoa > Chordata > Actinopteri > Cypriniformes > Nemacheilidae > Oreonectes > Oreonectes daqikongensis. The sequence continues at coordinate 582,943 of JAOTQM010000223.1, read as the reverse complement.
AGAGGAAATTTTCCCAGATTTCTCATGAGATTAAATTAAAAATGCAAGAAAGAAAACAACCAAAACAATTCAATTCAATTCAGCTCAAAATAGTTCATGAATCACCATCTACAGGAGAAAATAATTCAGCTTCTGTTACAAAATAACAAAATAAATTTAAATATAAACTCAGTGTAAGAGCCCCACTAAATGAAACACTGATCACTGTTATGGTCACTTCCAGTGTTGGGGAGAAACTAGTTACATGTAACAGCGTTACGTAATTTAATTACAAAATAAAAGTAACTGTAATTCGTTACAGTTACTGTGAAAAAGTTGTAATTAAAATTACAGTTACTTACGAAAATGTTAATGATTACAAAATGCATTACATCTGAATATTTTCTGTATGCCTCCTGCCAAGGCCCTTTAGTAAAGCGATGCTATTCTGATGCCGTTTGAATTTGCAGCGCGCCAAGTCTGCCAATCATATCAGTCCACACACTGATGCTGAAAGCGATGACCAGTCTGAGAGTTGCCACCATGGCAAGCGCTAAAAATGCTAATAATTTCATACAGAAATCTGATAAGGGCGGAAATGAAATGTAACAGTCCAGTGCAAAATATGTTTGCATTAAAATTCTTTCCACATCAAAGGCTTCAATGCCGAACTTAAGCATCAGCAGGTATGTAATTAACCTCTCTTTATTTAATTATCTTTATTTAATAAAAGCACACAGTTTTTTTTATTAGTTATTGTAATTGTACACAAATAAACATATACCTTTAGTTTAGAATGATGTTGATGTATTACTCGTTTCTGTAAGAAAAAATGACGTGGGTATTTTAAGTCAAATTTGATGCTAATGTGTATTTAAAAATATATTGCTTGGTTCATGTCCAGTAGTTTATTTATCAACGTTTCTCTCCATAACAAATTCCGCGGATTTTCATTGACAATATACACTCAACATGAGCGCATATTACTACAATACTGTTTGCTGTGTGTTTGATCCTGAAGACGAACAATTAGATTTTTGTGACGTTTTAAATGAAACCGTGGATGAGTTCACGAAACTTTCTGCGGATTTATCTGTGGATTACTAGAGACAGCGCTGGATCATTTCAAATACGTCCAGACAGCAAGAACGAACGACGCAAATGCGTTTTATTTGAAGTTATGTTTACATTGTGTTACATTGAACATGAGGAAAAGTGTCCTTACACTAAACTAATAATAAGAACGTAACACAAGCCCTTTTATTTTATTTTACTTGAATGTATAACACTATAAATATAAAATAAATAGGCCTACTTATTTATACAAAATAACATGCACATTTTCTGTTGTTTCAAATGAATTCAGTTTTCAATTCAGTTTCTAGCCTGGTGTATTTAAACAGTCTAGTAATCTATAGGCTAGCAAAGCTTTTCTATAGGCTCTGCCTCTTTTTAAATGATGAGCAGAAACAAATGTGATGTTAAACGCATAGACAGGTAGCATTTTAAGACATAACATATTTACACATATTTACATTTGCATATCAAATTTTCCCCAGGGTTTGAAACCTTTCCTATGATGAACGTTACTGAAAGCGCCACCCAGTGGACAAATCACTCTTTTAGTTTATCGTTTATTATACTCTTAATTCAATGAAGGATGAAGGATTTTGAAAGTCTGACACTAATCATATTGTGTACTACTGTAAGGTTAATCCTGCCTGGTTTAAATATTTTAAAATGATTAACATTTAAAAATATTCGTATGAAATTTAGAAAAGTAATTAAAAAGTAATCAAATGTAATCAGTTACTTTACTTTTATAAAATAATTAAATAGTTACACTACTTGTTACATTTTAAATAGTGTAACTTGTAATCAGTAACTAATTACATTTTCAAAGTAACCTTCCCAACACTGGTGACTTCTTATTGTTGATGTTTTCTACAGTGACTGTGTTTGTTAACAGCAGGTGTTTATCATTAATAATTCAATCATCACATAATTAATCACCTTTATTATCTCATTAACTTTAACTCTGCTTCAGAGTTACTTTAACTCTCTGTAGATTGGATCCATATAGACTCTGAGCAGAGTTGATTTAACTCTGGGGATTTTGCTGTGTAGGGAAGTGTCATGTGTGGGTTTCTTAAGCAGCGGGGTTACCCGGGCCTGCATTAATGCAGTGTGGAAAATTCCTGTATTGAGAGATGTGTTGACGATAGGAGTGAACGATGGTAGAAGTGTGGGTGAGATGTAAGGGGATGGGGTCTAATGGGCAAGTGGTTGGGTGAGTAGCGAGAAGAAGTTTAGAGACATCATCCTCTTTAAGAGAAGAGAAAGAGGAGAGAAGATGGTCTGCTGTGTGTATGTGTGGTGTGAGATCCTGGATGTGTAGTTGGCAAAGTCATCAGCTGTTAGGGAGTTGGACGGAGGTGGTGAAAGGGGACAGAGGAGAGTTTTGAAAAGCTTGTGTGAGTCTGAGGTGCTGTTAATTTTGTCATGGAAGAATGTTGATTTTGCAGTGTGAATGTCTGCAGAAAAAATAGAGAGCGAAGCCTGATACAGAGGTCAGCGAGGTCTTTAGTTCTGCGCCATTTCTTTGCAGTTGCTCTAAGTTTAACCCAGTGTTCCCGGAGAGTATCGGACAACCAGGGACTGGAAGGAGTAGCACATGCTGGCCTGGAGGAAAGAGGACAGATAGTGTCTAGACACAAGGTTAGTGTTTTGAGAAGTGTGTCTGTGGCAGAATTAACATCAAGTGATGCAAAGTGTGTGGAAGATGGAAGGGAGGTTTCTATGACAGAGGAAAGATGGTCAGGAGAAAGGGAGCTTAGGTTCCACCTAAATGAGACTGGTGGTTGGTGAGTTGAGAGAATGCAGTATTAAATTAAAAGTGATGAAAAAGTGATCAGAGACATGCAGAGGTGTAATCAAGGTGTTCTCTGTATCACAGCTGCGTGTGTAGATGAGATCGAGTTGGTTACCTGACTTATGGGTACCTGTGGTGAGGACTAGTTGGAGATTGAAGGAAGTTTGAGGCATAAGGCTTCTTCATGTGGATATTGAAATCCCCAAAGACAAGAAGCGGTGAGTCATCCTCAGGGAAAGACGATAGCAGCATGTCCAGTTCTTCAAGAAATTCACACAGTTGACCTAGAGGGCGATAAATAACTACAATGTGGAGTTTTAGTGAAGAAGTAATCGTTACGGCATGGAATTCAAAAGAATTGTTGTCGACTATGGAGGGGTAGGTGGAGAACTTCCGGGCTTAAGTGCTAATTTATCCAAAAGTGAAAAACTTTCCTGTAATCTAAATTCAACTAGCAGTAAACAACACTCCAAAGCACCATAGAATTGTAAGGTAAATAAATTAGAAAATGAAATAATTCTCACTACTTTCAAATATTTTACCTAAGTGTCATACAACAGAAACATATAATATACACCGAACACTTACGTGTGCACACTTGCCATGACTACAGACTACTCGCTTCTGGGTTATTTTTCTTAGAAAAATAACCTATGTGGTGGTCAATACCCATGTTGTCTTCCTGCAGTAATACTTTTTTTTCTTTCTGAGCATGTTTGATTTAGAAAAGGGCATTAAAACGTTATAGCATTAGAATTTCCATTATAATGCTATAACGTATCATTACAATATATACACAAATGATTAAACTACAGCGTCTGACAGACACAGACATCAACAATCCACATATGAATGTCAACATACAAAACTCTTCCATGAAATGTATGTGTGTGTGTGTGCGTGTGACTAACGTTACTTGGTTAAAATTCACGGAATCTGCACCTGCAGATCTCAGTGAAATTCTGTGGATTTTAGAGCTTGTCATTGACAAGTAACCCTTCAATCAAGCTTGCACTAGCACTTTACGGGCCCCGGAAAATTTGCTCACTTGCAAAACATTGGCTTCTCACTAGGCCCTAACCCCCCCCAGACAGCAACCTAACAGATACAAACCATTAAATCAATGTTAAAATTGTATAGCATTTTCTAATAGTACTAAAATAGTACTAGCATTGCTTAATCTTACATTTTGTACTACTCACAACATATGAATTCATACGAATTAGCCACCTTGTAAAATACTTACGACTTCCCGTGAGATCAGGTTGAATTTTCAGTTTACTTTGCTTTTACAAACATTAATTTTCACCAGCAACAGAAAACTTAAAGGAACAATACTTGATTTTTTGTATGATTTATTGAAAGAAATGCAATATAACATACAAAACTGTTTCTTCAGAGGTGTATAAAGACCGTACGTAATGAACAGTTATGTTTTTATTACCTTAGAATAACCCCGTTTTATCTACATAGGCGCGGGCCTATATATGTGGAGTTTTCCATGTTTGGCTAGAATCACAGCCGCTGTCTCAGTCAGCGACATGTTTTTTTTACTGTTGCGGCCACCGTCGTACTTCGAAAGGGAGGGGTGAGCAAATGACTGAAAGATTTATTGCAAATCTATACTGAAACGCTAGTGGCCGCTAAAAATCCAAAACTGTGCCTTTAACTTGTAGTTTAATAAACCAGATTTTTAATTTGATCACAGTTAATATTATAGAAGCTAACAACTGCAAATTAACATGTTTAAAACATCTCTTTCTTTAGGCTTTATTAATGTAGTGTGTTTGTATTAAACACTATTGCAAACACTGACATGAAAGTCAAGAGTCAGGAGCCCAACTAAAGCAAACACTGATCACAATTTCTACATTTACATTTATTAATTTGGCAGACGCTTTTATCCAAAGCGACTTACAATTGAGGAAAACAGCAAGCGATTCGTCTAAGTAAGCAATATTCAGGAGAAGTGCTAGTAATACAGAGTTTCAAATACAACCTCAAGATAGTATAAGCAAGTATATAGAGAACATTAGAAAAGGAAAAGAGAGGTAGAAAGATATATATATATATATTATTTTTTATTAGACAGTTAAGTGCTCACGGAAGAGGTGGGTCTTCAGCTGTTTTTTGAATTGTGAAATTGATCCAGCCGTCCTGATGGAAACAGGAAGATCGTTCCACCAGCAGAGAACGGTGAAAGAAAATGTCCTTGAGATGGATCTCATGCCTCTCTGTGAAGGAACAACGAGGCGCTGATCGTTTTCAGACCACAGAATTCTGGAGGGGATGTAGGTCTGTAAGAGAGAGTTGAGGTAGATGGGTGCTGTGTTAGTGGCTGTTCTGTAAGCAAGCACCAGTGCCTTAATGCGTGTCGGCAACTTAATGCGTGCCGCTATTGGGAGCCAGTGCAGAGAGATGAGCAGAGGTGTGACATGTGCTCTCTTGGGCTCATTGAAGACCAGGCGTGCAGCAGCATTCTGGATCATTTGCAGGGGTTTGAAGGCACAGGCTGGGAGACCAGCCAGAAGAGCATTACAGTAATCCAGTCTAGAAATGACAAGAGCCTGGACGAGAAGCTGTGTTGCATGTTCTGTTAAGAACGGTCTGATCTTTCTAACAATAATGGTGGTTTGTTTCAATGGAATTCACATTGACAAATTAAACATTTTTAACATTGATTCAATGGTTTGTACCCGTTAGCTTGCTGTCTGGGCCAGCCCGATCTCATGAAATGCATATAAACAACACGCTAGGCGCAAACTCGTAAAATAAGTACGCCAAATTGAAATTTTACATATATATATATACGCAAATATTTGTGTGCATATGATACGGCAATTTTAGCGTGCATGCATATTTGTCTTATTAACCTGTCCCCTAACCCAAAACCTAATATTAGCGTGCGTGCATATTATAACCTTTCCCCTAACACAAAACCTAAACCTAATGTTATTACTTGAATTATTTCAGTGTTTCCTCTTTATGAATGTTTCTAAATGGTGGCTCTCCGCCGAGGGCGTATCATTTCCATGCAAAGATTGGCGTAGATATACACGTAAAATTGCAATTTGGCGTACTTATTTTACGAGTTTGCACCTTAGTGTTATTGATACGCATTTCATGAGATCGGGTTGGTCTGGGCACATACAAAAGCAACTTATTGCGCAATGTGGATGATCAATAGAAAGAGCTTTGCGAATGTAATTCACGCAATGTTTTGCCTTTAGAACAACATAGCTTTTCTTGTTATGGGAGATTTTCATATTAGTTTGTTGGACTTTTGAGGATGTGAGGATGTTACAGATATGATGCATTTAATTTAAAAAAGTGCAGTCTGTCCTGCTATTTGCAAAGTACACCTGGCACTAAAAGTTCTTGGTAATTTGAGAGCTTGTAACACAGTTTTTTCTACAAATACATTTTATAAATGTAACTTAAGATCATGTCATTAAGCATTGTGTGTGTCTTGATTGATGTACATGAAGCCTCTGGTTATTTTCATAAAAAATTATAATATTTGCAGGTAAACTAATATTAATTGTAATATTTCAGATATATTAATATTTTGGATGATTAATTGTATATTAAGCTTAAAGGAATTGAATCAATAAATAAAATGAAGCTGATTAAATAAATCTCTTAGAAGGTGCGTGACTTAATGTGCACCTACATCTCTGAAGCAAAATGACCTGGACCCAAACCTGTTACCCTGCAGCTCTAGCCAGGAAAGATTATGATCTGAAATGCAGCCTGATTATGATGATCTCCAGCCTCTACACTACACAGAGCTTCATAAGATCTCGTTTTTGGAATACCATTTTTTATTATTCTTGCAACACAAACATAGGCCCACATGCATTTTAATCACCATGGATAATAGGCAGGTATGATACTTGTAAGATATGTTAAGTCAGTAAACATTTTTAGAAATAGTAATGGAGGACTTACTCTGAAGTTCTCTTTAAAACAACTCTATCTCCAGTTTGAGTTTGTACACTGTTAGCCCTTACCAGCCATTTCTACAGTAATATACAGCATTTTACAGTAATGTACAGTAATATATTGGCAACATTGTTGCCAGTTAGTTACTGTAGGTCTTTTACAGTAAACTACTGCAATAACTGTTTGAATAGACATCATTAAAATAATCTACTAACTCACTGAAGTCACACAGTCTTAGATGAACATCAACAGATGAACACATTAAATCTGTCAACATCTCACCAGAGGAGAATTAAACACAAACATCATTAACATCTTCACTTATTACAGACACAACTTTCACTTTATTTCTGTCATTTAAGATCTTATTAAGAATGAAAAGAAGTTGATCTCTAGTTTACAATGATTTTTATTATGTTTTAGTCACCATGATGGTGATCAGTGTTTGCTTTAGTTGGATTCTTGATTTTAGTTTGGCTTGTTATTATTTCCCTCTTTTCTTCTCTTTCAATAGTTACATTAGTACTTTGTAATGTACATGTGTGCAATAACACTAAAAGAGAATGGTGGACAGTGCGGATGTACTGAAAACACATGTTAGTAGCCAAGGAACAAAGTACAAATAAATGATAACTGTGCAAACCGCGCTGGTGCCGCTGCTCGGTGGTGCCGCAGGTCTTTACCTTGTCGGACTTCACACGAGGAGGGCTATCGCTTCAGAAATCAGTGCTACTAAAATAGAGCAGGGGTGGGTAACCCTGGTCAACGGAGGGCCACTGTCCTGCAGAGTTTAGCTCCAACCGTAATCAAACACACCTAATCAAGGTCTTCAGGATCACTAGAAACTTCAAGGCAGATGTGTGTTGGAGGTGGTTGGAGCTGAACCCTGCAAGACACTGGCCCTCCAGGACCGGGGTTCCCCACCCCTGAAATAGAGGCTACAATGTAAAAAATGTTCCGTAGTTTTTACGGAAAAATACCGGCAGCTGTGGTTGCCAGTAAAATTCCGTAAAAAATACGGTAAAAGCACGTAAACAGTGATGAAGTTCAAGAACTTCAGGGCAAAAACTTGAAAATATTACATTTCCTTCACATATTTACGTTTATTTCTTTATTTCGTTATAATAATCAACAGTCACTTTTAAACAAAACAACATGCAGCATGACATCAGAAACTTCTTGCCTGACTTTGATTTAAACACAGACTCCACTCTTCAGCATAGCGGTGACTAAAAAACAATTTAACGGTCAGAAAAATTCCGTAGTTTTTACAGAAAAATACCGGCAGCTGTGGTTGCCAGTAAACTACCGTAAAAATACAGGAACATCCTGTTTTATTCATCCAATCAATTCACAGAGGAAACCATGAGCCACACCCACTATTCTTCCTCATGAAATATTCAATTTAACTTTGAAATATGTCAGAATAATGAAGACGAGCATAACTTCTGCTTCACAGGGACTTTAGCATAACATCAATGAATGTTGTTTAAAGTCACCGTTATTGTGATCACTGTTGGACTTTTCACCCTTGATTTGTTAAACAAGTTGGTTGCTATGCTATGATGTGTTTTATAAAACATAATTGTCATAGTAAATAAAAATAAAAGGAGACGTAAACAGGAGCTTTAGTCTGGTTTTCATTATTGTGAATACTCAATTAAAAGCATATTGTTATGTTTTGAAATTTTTTAATAACTTTTAACATTTTTTAAGTGTGAATGGGCTTAAATTTGAGAAACAGCAACAATCATTTGAGAAAAGTTTTTGAGCAGTTTGGAAAAATCTGTTTTTAGTTTGAAGACAGACATCAAGAATCAGTGTATGAATCTCAACAGTGGTGACCATCAAATGAAAAGCTTCATGCCGCAATGCATCCTGGGAGACATGAATGAGTTTTTCTACTTTGATGGTACCCAGAATGCCTTGCGTTTATCTTATGTGGTCGTTTTTGTGGTCACCATTGATGAGATGAATAGGTTTATTATTGATATCTGCTAGTCCATTTCTTTCTGTAAATCACATGTTGTAAAGTCTCTCAAAATATCATTCTGTCAGTCTCATTCTTAACATCAGTGAGCATAATAAAATAATTTTAAAACAGTGAATAAACCAATAGATGACAACTCTCATGACAAATAACATGATGACAATTTCTCTTAGCTCTTTCCACCAAAACAGATGGGTTTTCATCACACAGTTATAACAGCTAAAGAAAATCTAACACAATAAAGCAAAGAGTCAAGAGTCCTACTAAAGCAAACACTGAACACCATAATGGTGACTCAACAAAACCATCAACACTTATGTTAAATCAGATGAACCACAGAAATAAAGTGATGTAATAAGTGAATGTGTTAATAGTGTTTGTGGAGTTGTTTAATGGTGAGTTTTTAGAGAAAAAACTGATTATTAAAAACTAATTTCATTTGAGTTTTTACAACATGTTTTTTCCCAAAAAATGACAGAATTTCACCGACAGGTTTTATAACTTGTGACGTGTTTTTTCCGTAAAAGCGACAGAATTTCACTGACAGGTTTTACAACTTGTGACGTGTTTTATCCGTAAAAACGACAGAATTTCACTGACAGGTTTTACAACTTGTGACGTGTTTTTTCCGTAAAAACTACAGAATTTTACTGTTAATTTCACTGACAGGTTTTACAGTGTTTTCCCGTATTTTATACGGCAGTCTTCTGATAACAGTTTTTCTCCGTGAAAACGACAGAATTTCCCTGTTAATGTCACGTACATTTTTTACAGTGTACCTAATTGCCTAATGAGTCAGTGATTGCTTCGCAGCTGACCCCACCTACTCAGTTAACAGCTCAAGGCATCAAAGTGACTAGTGGCCTATTCTACACGTACACTCTTAAAAATAAAGGTGCTTCAAAAGGTTCTTTGATGCCATAGAACACAGGAGTCAAACTCAGTTCCTGAAGGGCTGCAGCTCTGCACAGTTTAGCTCCAACCCAAACCTGCTTGGAAGTTTATATCAGTGGTTTTCAACTCCAGTCCTCCAATATTTTAGATGTCTCTCTATTGAACACATGAACAAGTTAATGAGATAATGAAGTGATGATTGAGTTATTAATGATGAACACCTGCTGTTAACAAACACAATCACTGAAGAAAACATCAACAATAAGAACAAAAATCATAATAGTGTCTTTAGTTGAACTCTTGACTCTTGTTTTATTGTGTTAAGTTACTTCATCAGTTAAAATAGTGTGTTTCTAAAGCACATTTATAACACATTCTCTTATTGATAATACTTACCATAAAGGTGGACTTTTTAGTGAAAAGTATGTGTGTTTTGTCATTTTCAGACGTAATATTGCACCTGACTCTGTAATTTCACAATGTAGTGATTGATATTATGATAAAAAATTATTTACCTTAATCATTCAGACATTAAGAATCAGCTCATGAATCTCAACAATGGTGACACTAAAAAAAATCTTTGTGGGTAACATCATAATACAAAACTCATTCATGATTCCCAACGTGAAGAAAAGAAACTCAACTTTTGCCACCGTTGTTGTGATTCCTAAGCTGATTCTTGATTTCTGAAGTATTCAATTATAAAAAATTTTAAACTGTTAGATTTCTGCTGTGTTCGTTAAAAGCTTTTACAACACAGTAATACACAATTAAAGTCTAATAAATGACATCTACGTTCAACCAACAATTGATCAGGTATTCCCATCTACAGAACAAAATAATGTAGTCTCAAAAAACGCTATTATAGCTGACAAAACACATAATATACTAAATCAAGAGTCAAGAGCTCAACTAAAGGAAACACTAAACAGCAGGCATGTGCACACTTAGACAAAAACGGGGCTTGAACCCCTGCCCTTTTCTTCCCGAAGTGCCTAAACACTATTAGGGTTTTTGTTCTTATTGTTGATGTTTTAGTTCAGTGATTATGTTTGTTAACAGCAGGTGTTCATCATTTTTATCTAATTAACTTGGTAATGCGTTTTATAGGGAGACATCTAAAATATTCTGTCAAGATGGCTCGAGGACTGGAGTTGAAAACCTCTGATATAAACTTTCAAGCAGGTTTGGGTTGGAGCAAACCTCTGTAGAGTTGCGGCCCTCCAGGAATTGAGTTTGACACTCCTGCCATAGAAGAACCTTTTGGTTCTATAAAGAACCTTTAACATCTGAAGAACCTTTCTGTTTCACAAAAGGTTCTTCAGATTATAAAAAAGTAGGAAAGAGATGGTTCTTTAAAGAACCTTAGGCTGAATGGTTCTTTGTGGAACCAAAAAAGGTTCTTCTATGGCATCGCTGTGAAGAACCTGTTAAGCACCTTTATTTTTAGGAGTGTACATGGGTATTTTTATAACCGGAGTTTCTCCTTAGTTTTAAAAAAAATTGTGTCCACATGAAAACACAAAAACATGCTATGAAGCGCTGTCAAGAGCGTGCCAAACCAACAATATAACCTTAACCAGAAAGCTGTGTTGGCCAATCGGGAGCCTGGAATCTGACGTCAAACAAATCGCGGCACACATTCCAACTTCATAGACTAGATCTCCGGTTTCACCATCCACACGACAACACTGAAACCGGAGTTTCTAAAAATCTTCACCCTGGCCGGAGTTTTCAAAAAAGTTTAGTTTCAGTACGTTTTCATGAGGACGAATGGTCAAACCGCATAGAAAAAGCTGCGGTTTTGAAAATACCCATGTTTGTGTGGACAGGGCCTAAAAGTGCTGGTAGAAACTCCAGCTAGATGGCTCGGTGTTAAACAGTTACTTAACAAAACAACAGCTTACCTTAAGAGCAGTGCAGGAAGTTCAATAATCCTCACTAACAACACAGCTGGTTTCCTTGAACCGCTTTAACATGCTTCAATCATGGACAGTGATTCCACATGTTTGTATCAAGTTTACTTGAAATGAAATTAACAGGTACACTCTACTCAGATACTTCATATAGTGGGAACACGAATGAATCAAGTAAATCTAACAAGATCTAACTTCTACCTAATAGCTAGTGATGTGACATTTGAACCGAGGCTTCGGAGCTTGTGTCGAGCAAAAATGGCCTTCGTTAAATGGAGCTTCTTCACTGATGGCGCTGTTTTCGACACTCGAAGCTTCAAATCTTTTCTCAAAACAGCTGCTAATGTAAATTTCAACATTAATAGTGGGTGCAAAAGTGATATTGATTCAATGACATTAACATTGATAAATGTAAATGTTAATTGATAAATCAATCAGTTTCCAACATTGATTCAATGTTTGCTTGCTATCTGGGAATTGCCATTAAAATAAATATGTTTTAATATAATGCATAGTGGAACACTTATTTTAAAATAATGTCTAAAATGAGTCTGCGTTGATGTTATAAGATCTTGAAAATACATCCACAACGACCACATTTTAACTAAATTCATACCTTCTATAGATGTACTATGGATGTCAACATTGGACGTCCAGAAGATGTCAGGAAAAGACGTCAGAAAAACTTTAATTCTGGCTCCTCAGGGGACGTCTATAAGATGTCTATAAGAAGGAGCTTTTGTTCAGTGGGGTGTTGACTGGGAATTCAAATCTCTGTGCAATAGCAATTTGTGCAACTGTGCAATAACGAAAATATAAATTGTGCAATATCCTAGTGCTATTTGTTTGTTGTCTGTTGGTAGAGTTATTCTTCTTATCTTATCTAATCTTATCTTATCTTATCAGCAAGGCCTGGATGCTGTAGTTCATACTCACTTAGCCATCTATGATTACTCCACTGGATTAGAGAATCTCATTCAATGCTCAGTACGTGTTTCCCAGCATCTCTCCACCTGTCCCACCATGTGACCTGCTGCATTTTCTCCGCCACCAGTCCCATCCTCTTACCCTCAAGACCCATGAACGTGGATCAAAATAGCCTCGGATTCGCAGCATAGCGCAGAGGTTATGCTTGTATTGTGGGGGATTGGGGCATTTGATCGCTGCCTGCCCTGTCCAACCGCCACGACCCACGGTGAGTACGATTCAGCCTGCGTCTGCTGTATTTCGCATGGCTCATACTGATGTAACAGTTGATCCCTGTCTGTTTCAGAAAAATAGACTCCGGAGTTGCTGGAAACACTCTCCCTGCTCACTGCCCTACATCTGCATTGAAAACGCGATGCTCGAAACTTGATGATTCACCACGACATACTCTGAAAGCCAGTGGCTACGCATGTGGGGCCACATCTGCTATCACTCCCCCACAATAACTCTCTGTGTTGGCCTCACGTACGTTGAGGAAATTTCCTTTTAGGTTCTGGGTTCTACAGCAGACATTGTCCTGGGACGACCCTGGCTCCAACATCATCAGCCCCACGCCAATTGGAAATCTGTGGAAATCATCCAATGGAGTAAAGCCTGCCTCTCTCGTTGTTATCCCTCCTCCTGCCAGTCTTTCTTTGCACCCCAGATGATCACCGTTAGTTCAACATCTGTGGAGAGTCCAGAGAATCCCTGCCAGGATCTCAGGAAGTACAGGATGTAAACAACTGGCAACCACACTTCCTCCTCATCGGCTATATTGTACCATCGAGCTGCTGCCTGGGGCCCCTATGTCCAAAGGAAGGATCTACCCTCTCTTTATCCCGGAACAGAATGCCATGGATGACTACATCTCTGAGGCGTTGGCACAAAACTTTATTTGACCATCCACCTCCCCTGTCGCTTTCAACTTTTTCTCTGTGGAAAAGTAGGACGGAGGTTTGAGGCTGTGCATCGACTCTCAGAATAGAAATGCTCACACCAAGAAGTTCACCATTCCATTGGTCCATTCCGCATGGAGAGAGTTACCATAACCCTAACCATTTTCACTAAGTTAGACTTACGCAGTGCATACAATTTGATCTGCATTAAATCTACAGATGAATGGGAAATTCATCTCAAAACTTTATGAATGAGATATTCAGAGACATGCTCAAACAGTTTTTAATAATTAACATTAATGACATCCTCATTTATGGCTGGCCACAACTCACTACAGTCCGAGAACGCCAACGTTTCATAGGCTTCACTAATTTCTACTGCAGATTCATTGCAAACTTCAGTTCAGTCTCCTCATCACTCATCTCCATGACGAGTAAGCGGCCCAAATCTCTGTCTTGGAACCCCAAAGCTCTTTGTGCCTCTACCACTGGAGTGGATGCTGTACTCTCACAGCGGCAGGGGAATCAGCCACGCCCCATCCATGCGCCTACTTCTCCTGCAAGCTGTCCCCATATTGTGGGACATTGACAGTTAGATTGCTGAGGCCACGCAACATCATCCTGCTCTGCCAGGAGGTCCTGAGGGGAAGATCTTTGTCCCACCAGACCTCCGCACTACCCTCGTGTACTCTCACTCTGTTCCGGGATCAGGCCTGGAATGTCTCGGGATATCTCTCATTTTATTTGAGGATGCTCAGTCTGTATCAAAAGTTCAATTTATTTCTCAAGTCCGGAAGGCTTTCTTCATACATCTTGGTGTAACTGTCAGTTTAACTTCAAGATAACAACACCAAGCCAATGGCCAGGCTTAGAAGAAGATACAGGATATCGGTAGATACCTAAGATTGTACTGCCACGACCACCAACACAGCTGGCACCATTTTCTCCCCTGGGCCGAGTATGCACAAAACTTCTGAAGCTGATGTTCGTCAAGCCCCTACCCCACAATACCAACCAGAAAAAGCCAACCAGCTCTCCACTCAAGATCTTTGCCTGTGGCAGCCTTGTCAGAAGCTGAGTCCCAAATACATTTGGCCCTTCAGATAAATCCTGTCACCTACAGACTTCATCTCCCCCTCGCTATAGATTTTCACCACCATTCCACGTATCACTTCTCAGGGCAGTTGTGGCCTGGGGGCAGTTGTGCTCCACAGAGCCTGGTGCACAGCAAATCCTCCTCCACCCATTGATCCCAGCAAATTTACAGAGTTGAATCCATTGTGGCCTGGGGGCAGTTGTGGCCTGGGGGCAGTTGTGGCCTAATGGTTAGAGAGTCAGACTCGTAACCAGAAGGTTGCCGGTTCGATTTTCAGTACTGGCAAGTTACAACTGACGTGCCCTTGAGCAAGGCACCTTACCCCCGTTTGCTCCCCGGGTGCTGCAGTGATAGCTGCCCACTGCTCCCGGTGTATGTGTGTTCACGACTTGAAGAGTGTGTGTTCACTATTCACTGGATGGGTTAAATGCAGAGGTCACATTTCGGGTATGGGTCACCATATCTGACAAATAGGTCACTTTCAAACCTTACTGTTTCAACAAAAGGAACTTCCACTTTTTCTGTTCCTTCCACAGAGCCTGGTGCACAGCAAATCCTCCTCCACCCATTGATCCCAGCAAATTTACAGAGTTGAATCCATTGTGGACTCGAGACGACGAGGCGACCGTTAAGAATACCTGGTGGACTGGAAGGGATATGGTCCTGAGGAGCAGTCATGGGTACCTTGCAGTGACATCTTAGCTCCATCACTTTCATGACTCCCATCTCAACTGTCTGGCTCCCCGTGGCATCCCTCATCGTCCAGTAAGGTCCACTGGAGTGGACCGTGGAGGGGGAATACTGTAACGAACTCAGCGCCTCTGCTGACCACGCCCCCTGCACCAGCGCTCTCCCCCAGATACTCACACTCACCGGACTACTGATTGCACACGCACCTGCAGCTCATTCCCCGGACTCCATATATACTCACCATTGTTCTGTGTTTATTGTCAGGTCTAGTTGTTTCATGTTGTTATGCTAACTCAGAGCCAGTTAGCCCATCTCTGATACTAACCTGTGGGTGTATTACTTGTTATACTTACATTTAAATTTAATAATTTGGCAGATGCTTTTATCCAAAGCGACTTACAAGTTAGGAAAACAGCAAGCGATTCGTCTAAGTAAGCAATATTCACGAGAAGTGCTAGTAATACAAAGTTTCAGATACAATGTCAAGATAGTATAAGCAAGTATACAGAGAACATTAGAAAAGGAAATAAGAGGTAGAAAGATTTTTAAAAAAATTATGAGACAGTTAAGTGCACACGGAAGAGGTGAGATTGATCCAGCTTTCCTGATGGAAACAGGAAGATTGTTCCACCAGCAGGGAACGGTGAAAGAAAATGTCCTTGAGATGGATCTCATGCCTCTATGTGAAGGAACAACGAGGTGCCGATCGTTTGCAGACCGCAGACTTCTGGAAGGGATGTAGGTCTGTAAGAGAGAGTTGAGGTAGATGGGTGCTGTGTTAGTGACTGTTCTGTAAGCAAGCACCAGTGCCTTGAAATTAGTGCGTGCCGCTACTGGGAGCCAGTGCAGAGAGATGAGCAAAGGTGTGACATGTGCTCTCTTGAGCTCATTGAAGACCAGGTGTGCAGCAGCATTCTGGATCAATTGCAGAGGTTTGAAAGCACAGGCTGGGAGACCGGCCAGAAGAGCATTACAAATCAAAATCAAAAATCAAATCACCTTTATTGTCACATCACCACGAGTGGTGAGTGAAAGTCTTGGGTGCATGCTCAATACAAAGCATAATGCAGTTGAACAGACAAACAACTGTACGACTAAACAACCTTGTAAAGTAAGTGACAGTATGTAGTGCAGGCAAGCAGTGCAAATTATAACAGATGGACTGTACAAAAAAGACAATATACATTTACACATATGCACATTATATATATACACAAGATATACACATTGGACGGTGTCTATAAACATTAAATATAAAAAATATAACAGAATATACAGATATGCACACAGAGTGTATGTGTGATGGTTCAGCACATAGTGCAGGTTGTTAATGGATGGTTATTGCATTAGTCCATGATACTGTGGTGTATGGTATGGTGAGGAGTAAATGTGTGGAGTGTGTCAGTTTAAGTGTTGAGTTTTAAGTGTTGAGCAGTCTAATAGTCTGAGGGTAAAAGCTGTTCTTCAATCGGCTTGTGCGGGACCGGATGCTCCGGTATCGTCTGCCCGAAGGCAGCAAGGAGAGCAGCCCGTGATTCGGGTGGCTGGAATCACTGATGATCTTCCTGGCTTTCCCCACGCACCACCTTGTGTAGATGTCCTGAAGAGAGGGAAGAGCGTCTCCCACCACATGACGGGCAGTTTGCACAACTCTCTGCAGTGCTTTGCGATTGCCGGCAGTGCTGTTTCCATACTAGGCAGTGATGCAGCCAGTTAGAATGCTCTCTACTGTGCAGGTGTAAAAGGTTCTGAGGATTTTGGGGCTCATCCCAAACTTCCTCAGACACCTGAGAAAAAAGAGGCGCTGGTGTGCCTTCTTGAGCACTGCATCAGTGTGAACAGTCCATGTGAGGTCCTCAGTGATGTTTACTCCAAGAAACTTGAAGCTGTTTACCCGCTCCACAGGTGCCCCGTCGATGGTGATGGGGCTGTGTTCCTTGTCCTGTTTTCTGAAATCTATCACCAGTTCCTTGGTTTTATTAATGTTAAGTAGGAGATGGTTCTCCTTACACCAGTGTGTCAGACTGCACACCACCTCTCTGTAGGCCGACTCATCGTTGTTGGTGATCAGGCCTATCACTGTTGTGTCATCTGCAAATTTCACGATGGTGTTGGAGCTGTGTGTGGCTATGCAGTCGTGTGTTTACAGGGAGTAAAGAAGTGGACTTAGAACGCAACCTTGGGGCGCTCCGGTGTTGAGAGTCAGCGGGGTGGAAGTATTGTTTCCCATTCTGACAACTTGACGTCTGTCTGACAGGAAGTCCAGAATCCAGTCACACAGGGATCTGTCTAAACCTAGAGCCTGGAGCTTCAGAACAAGTTTGGGCGGCACTATGGTATTGAATGCTGAGCTGTAGTCTACAAACAGCATTCTCACATATGTGTTCTTGTTGTCAAGGTTGGAGAGAGCAGTGTGTAGGGTGAAGGCGATGGCATCATTGGTGGAGCAGTTGCTGCGATATGCAAACTGTAGAGGGTCTAATGAGTCAGGCAGCACAGAGCAGATGTAGTCTCTGATAAGCTTCTCAAAACACTTGCTGAAGATGGGTGTTAAAGCTACAGGGCACCAGTCATTCAAGCATGTGATTTTAGTCTGTTTTGAGATGGGCACAATGGTGGACAATTTGAAGCATGAGGGGACCACAGACAACGAGAGATTGAAGATGTCCGTGAAAACGCCAGCTAACTGGTCAGCACACGCTCTTAGTACACGGCCTGGGATGCCGTCCGGTCCCGCAGCTTTGCGAATGTTCACCCGTCGGAAAGATCGGGTTACATCCGCTATGGAGACGGAGAGTGCACTGACTTCGTCCGTATCAGCCGCGGGTGCGCTCTCTATGTGGTTAGTGCTGTGCGCTTCGAAGCGAGTGTAAAAAGTGTTTAGCTCATCCGGTAGGGACGCAGCGATGTTAGCCGTGTTTGTTGTGTTTCCTCTGAAGTCTGTGATGTTTCCGATGCCCTTCCACATGCTTCTCGCGTCGTTGGTGTTAAACTGTACTTCTATTTTGTCTCTGTACTCACGTTTGGCAGATTTGATGGTTTTCCGGAGAGCATAATCGGCCTGCTTGTGATCTACCGCGTTGCCGGATTTAAAAGCGGAGGTTCGTCCTGATAATGCTGTCCGAACATCGCCATTAATCCACGGTTTTTGGTTGGGGTAGATGCGGATTGTTTTTGTCGGCACCACGTCTTCTTTACACTTCCTGATAAAGCACGTTACGGTATCCGAGTAAACCTCGATGTCTTCATCAGAAGCAGCCCGAAACATTTCCCAGTCAATGTGATCAAAACAGTCTTGTGGTATAGAGTCTGATTGGTTCGACCAGCAGTGAATCGTCCTTAGGGCTGGCACTTCCTGTTTTAGTCTCTGCCTGTAAGCGGGCAGGAGTAGAACTGAAGCGTGATCTGATTTGCCGAAAGGTGAGCGGGGGAGGGATTTGTAGCCGCCCCAGAAGGGAGATTAGCAGTGATCCAAAATACGATCCCCACGTGTGTTTGTGGTGATATGTTGAAAGTATTTTGGAGCTATTGTTCTTAAGTTTGCTTTGTTAAAGTCCCCAGTTGCAATAAATGCTGCATCTGGATGTGCGGTTTCCTGCTCACATATATGCATGTACAGATCCTTGAGTGCTTGATCTGTGTTGGCTTGTGGGGGGATGTAAACAGCTGTGATGATGATCACCATAAATTCCCTTGGTAGCCAGTATGGTCGACACAGAACTGTAAGGTATTCTAAGTCAGGAGAGCAGGAGCATTTGCAGGAGTGTATGTTCCTTCGATCACACCACGAGTTGTTGATAAAGAAACAGACGCCCCCCTCCTCTGCTTTTCCCCGAGAGCTCCTTTGATCTGTCCACACGGTGTACAGAGAACCCTGTGAGCTCGATGGCTGAATCAGGTACCTCCACAGACATCCAGGTTTCTTTTAAGCAGATAATGCAGCAGTCCCTTGTTTCTCGTTGATAGGAGATACGCACACGTAATTCACAGAGTTTATTGTCCAGTGATTGTACGTTGAACAGCAGAATTGTTGGTAGCGGAGGCCGGTGGGCACAACGTCTAAGTCTGCGGAGGCCGGTGGACACGGCGTCTAAGTCTGACGAGGACGCTTGCTCTCTTCCCTCTTTTTCGTTTCCGTGGTTGCGGCCATGCGTTCCAGACAAAGGGCTCTGGTGCCGTGTTTGTAAACAAAGTACCGGCGTTCCTGAACTCAAAGTCCGGTTTGTGGTTAGCAACGAATGAGCCGATTTCTAGAAGTGTGCGTCTGTCATACAGGATAAGACTAACAACATCCAACACAAAGACCACCAACAAAACAAGTAAAACAGACGAAAAACTGCAGAATTTGTTCGGAGCTCGCAACACGGCAGCCATGCTCGGCGCCATCTTGTATATAATCCGGTATAGTCCACAGATATAATCCGGTATAGTCCGGTATATATAATGGACAGTAATCCAATCTAGAAATGACAAGAGCCTGGACCAGAAGCTGTGTTGCATGTTCTGTTAAGAATGGTCTGATCATCCTAATGCCGTACAATGCAAACCTGCATGATCGTGTAGTTTTAATAACGTGATCCTTAAAAGTCATCTGATTATCCAGGATTACCCCAAGATTCCTGAATGAAGTCGATGGGGTTATCTTTGATGGACCAAGCTGGATGGTAAGCTGGTGTTGTTCTGACGGAGTGGCAGGAAGGACGAGAAGCTCAGTCCTGGCCAGGTTGAGTTGTAAGTAATGATCTTTTATCCAACAAGATATGTCAGCCAGGCATTTTGAGACTTGTGTGGCTACCGTGGAATTATCTGGATGAAACGAGAGGTGAAGTTAAGTGTCATCAGCATAGCAATGGTAGGAGAAACCATGTGCTTGTATGATGGAACCCAGTGATGTGGTGTAAATGGAGAAGAGCAGGGTTCCAAGAACCGATCCTTGTGGGACCCCGGTGACTAGATGGTGTGATTTGGACACTTCACCTCCCCAAGCTACCTTGAAGAAAGGTCTAAGAGAATGAGAACAGATGATTTGGACTCAGCTCTTGCCCTCCTTAGGGCTTCCGTAACTATTAGTATGGCAGTTTCGGTTAATGTCCAGCCTGTTGTTTTGAGTGAGGAAGATAGACACCTGATTTCATCGAACCAAATGCAAGGATGAAATCAGATTTATTAACAGCAGATTGACAATTCCAGAGACCAATGGAAAGAGAGAGTGGAAGAGTAGAAGAGGTGCAGATAGTGCGGAGGTTGGTAAGATTGCTCTGCCTTCTTCTCGTGAAAGAGTTTCATGGGCGAGAGACCACGGGAATGGTTTGGAAGCACATGCTGTGTAAGTAAGGATAGAAAAGGTGAAAAAAATGGAGAGAAAAATAGTAAAGATTTTTAGAAAAGATACTACTGTGTATCCTTG
Source organism: Oreonectes daqikongensis (assembly GCA_026939265.1). Classification (NCBI taxonomy): domain Eukaryota; kingdom Metazoa; phylum Chordata; class Actinopteri; order Cypriniformes; family Nemacheilidae; genus Oreonectes; species Oreonectes daqikongensis. The sequence goes on along the minus strand of JAOTQM010000223.1, from coordinate 562,289 downwards.
ATACTTTGATGTGTATCAATGGGTGTGCATTGCGAGCTAAACATTAGTGTGGCATTCAAGCGCTGGAGTGAAGGGAGTGACCATGGAAACGGGGTGGCACCAGGAACTGACAAGCAGCAAGCTTGTTTCTTTGTGTTTTTAGGCAAGTTAATCACTCAAATCACAGAAATAATACACAACTGTTGTTGCCACTTTGTTGAAAGACGAAGATGAGCTTTCTGTTGCAGCATCGAACAGCTACCTTCTGGCATCGGATGTGGAGAGTCTCCGCTCTCGGGCGGTCGAGCATTGGAGGAAGGTTGATCATACCAGTACAAGGTCCTGCCCTTCAGTCTGTCTCTGTCTCCTCGCGTCTTCATGAAAGTTGCGGAGGCTGCCCTAGCTCCCCTCAGGGAACAGGGCATGCGTGTTCTCAACTACCTCGACAACTGGCTCATCATAGCTCACTACGGGAGTTGCTGTGCACGCACAGGGACCTCGTGCTTCGGCACCTAGACCCATTGGGCCTCCAGGTCAACCGGGACAAGAGTAAGCACTCCCCTGCACGCAGTATCTCGTATCTTATCGACTCTGTGTCCATGTAAGCACGCCTCACCAACGAGCGCGTCCCAGTCGGTGCTGAGTTGTCTGAGGCAGCTCAGGCTACAACCCGCGGTCCCGCTGAAACACTTTCAGAGGCTCCTGGGACACATGGAATCTTTGGCAGGGGTAATCCTGCTCAGGTTGATGCACCTGAGACCGCTTTAGCACTGGTTACAGAGTTGAGTCCCTTGGAGTGTGTGGCACATCAGCGCCATGCAGATTACGATCATGCCTCAGTGTCGCCGCACCCTAGCATCTTGGTCCTCCAAGCCGGGGTCTCGCTCGGGCAGGTTTTGAGGCTTGTTGTCGTGATGACAAATGCCTCCCTGCACGGTTGGGGTGTCGTGTGCAACGGGCATGCAGTGCCGGGTTGATGGACGGGTCCTTGTCTGCATTGGCATATCAACTGCCTGGTGTTGCTGGCTGTGCTTCTAGCCTTGAGGAGGTTCCAGCCCCTCGTTCAAGGCAAGCACATGTTGATCCGCTTGGACAGCACTTCTGCCGTAGCGTATAGCAACCATCAGGGTGGTATTTGTTCACGGCCTCTTCCTCTGGAGTCAGCAGGTGCTGAACTCCCCGCGGGCCACCTACATTTCAGGCGACCTGAACCAAACAGCCAACCCGCTTTCTCGTCAGGTCTTGCTTCGTGGAGAGTGGCGACTCCACCCCGAGGTTGTCCAGCTCATTTGGGAGCGGTTCGGCCAGGCACAAGTGGACCTGTTTGCTTCCCCGGACACCACCCATACGCTGGGTATCGCTTTGGTACTCCCTGTCCGAGGGTCAAGCGGAAGTATGCCTTCCCCCCCAGTGAGCCTCATTGCAAAGGTACTGTGCAAGGTCAGGGACACCCTTTTGGCCTGTGTGATGTATCCTCACTCTTGTTTCCTGGTCGATGAACTGTGACCTCCCCCAGTGGACTTCACTGCTCCGCTGTCCCGTCATCCCCCCACGCCTATTCCCCCGTAGCTCTCCCCCATTGGTGAGACCATGCAGGCATCTTTACATGTTATCCCCTGCGGCGGGATGTGGTCTCCGTTGCACGCTAGCCATTTGCTAAGTTCATTGGCCTTTTTAAATTCCTCTCAGAACAGATAAGTTCTACAGTTTAAACCCCATTTGTCGACACAACGTCTCGTTCTCTTCATCAGGGATCAGAGGTTACAGTCGTAACCGAGATGATTTCAACATTTCTGAAGGGAGTTACTGACAGAGAGGTAGAACTCAGAATTCAGTAGAATGCAGTTTTTTAATAACATATTACCATGAATATTTTTACCATATTTTTATTACAGTTATTTTGCAAATGTGAGTAGCATTGTATGAGCAATATTAAATCAGTAAATCTAAAAACATAAATTCTGTTATTTTATTTTTTTGTTCCCCAAATAATTAGGTGAAAAAATGTGATGGTGATTAAACCACATAATTGCAAAATAAGCTAAGTAAGGTCACAAAGCTGGACTATCAATCCTCCATTTGTATGTACTGTACATGTGGCAGAATTGACAATAAAGCTGACTTTGACTTTGACTATCACACGAAAGGCATTTTACTCAGAAACTATCCCAGTTTCAATCTAGATTAAAACACATCTCTTTAGTGAAGCATTCACATAACACATATTGTAACCTTGTTCTCTAGTAAAGAAATTGTAAAAATGCACATGATCATTTTTTGCTTCAAATAATATAAACAGCAGCTATGCTAATCCTTCTCATTTTATTCTCCTGTTTCTCTCTCTGAGGATGCATATACTAAATATTACAATAGCTCCAGTTTGGATCTAGGATCACTTGTGAAGACTTCCGATGACACCAACACTCACTTTAAATGATGGCAAATATAAATGGATATTCAAAACTGTCAAATATTATATATTGTAATCATGGCGTAAGTTTGCAGATTTTTAATCCACTTTGTATTGTTACAATAACGGCAATACATATGAACAGACAATGCTTACTCTTTATTGAGATATTCCCATTTATTTGTCCACAAAACTCTGTCAAATGTTGTTCATTTACATATATTACAGACATTGTACCAGTACAAAGTGGGTATTATTTGTCTGTTCAACTGAACATGACTTTAAACACTTGATTTTGTGCTATTGCATTATGAAAATAATTTGTTGCCAGAAGATGTTTCAGTCATGTTCATGTCTGCCCCTGTCTGCCTCCCGATGTTTTCCTCTGCCTGATCCTCCACATTCTTTCACCTGTCTTGTGTCTTCTGTCCCTCATGACACTATTTATATTAATTTTGTTCCTTTGTTTATTGTCTTGCTTATTGGTGTGCATATTTGAGTGCCTGTGTCATATCTTGTATTTATTATTAAAAGCATTATCCGTTGGATATCGCCCATCTCTCTCGTCTGTGGCAGTCTGTGACACCCTGATTAAAGGATGTTTTTTGATTGTAACATTGAAACATGCATTTTCTGTTAAGCTGCTTTGAAATTATTTGCATTTTAAACATTGTTTGTATAACTGAGTACCCCACTAAAATCTGGTTGGCCACCCCAGGTGTCCCCTTACAGGACGGCAATAACTTTCAGGCTGCGAATCTTGCAAGTTGCGACACTCGGCTCGGCAATAGGCTCGTTTGAGATGTGCCTCACCTCATGAATGTAGACAAATGAAGACTGTGGCTGCAGTCAGAGAAATAAAGTGCTGTCAAGACTGTGTCCATGATTTGCTTTTACAGAGATATTGTTCGTGTTACAGTGTATAGTTCATATCTGTGTGCTTCCATCCTAACATAAAGCGTGATGCTCCACCATATTAAATATTTACCTATACATATAAAGCGGTAATTGCAGGTGTTCCTTATCAAAATGTATTATTTGTATGCTTTTTAAAGTCTTGCCAGTTTACAGGTTTCCTCGCACACCGTTTCTCTGACATGAGCATGCACACACATGGCTAGTGCTTGATGTATCAGTTGCAGCATGCTTCAAAAAAACATCTGAAATCAACATCTAAAGCCCAAACTATAGTCCGGTTGTCCATGCGCTGCCCATGTGATGTAACTTTCATCTCCTGGAGGGTCCACTTGCAACCAAATGTTTAAGAACTCGTGGAGACAACACATGTTCAACTGCACATGCCCAAGAAAAATATTGAGCCGTTCGAGTCGACTAGGTGACATACTGTGCATGTGTCGAGCTCATCCCCTCGCGTATAATGGGTTGTTAATAGTGAGAATTAGACCTTGAAGTGCATATTTTGTGGTCTGCCTACACAGCAAAATCCCTGGTGTTAAATTAGAAGACGTGTCAAACTGTCCAACTAAAGGAAACGATGATCACCATAATGGTGAGTGAATATTTTGAATAACGCTGTTAATTCTCAAACAGAAGTATGACAGAAATAAGATGGTGTCTGGAAGTCAATTCTTCAGTGATTCTGCTGGTTATCATCAGGTGCCCTTAATAATCCATTAATCATCAGTCAATAAATCACTATATTTAATTAACTCTTAACACTGCTTCTGTGTTACTTTAACACCCTGCTGGTGGTTCCCAAATAAACACTGACCTGTGTTAATTCAACACCAGAGATTTTGCTGTGTAATTAATTCCAATTAATTAATTGACAACCATAAACAGGTTTAAACTAAGTTTCATCTTAGCAGGCTTGCAACCATATTAGCAGTAGCATTTACGTATATATTTAAGAGTCTTATTATTCATTTCTATTTAATTTGAAATTTGTTTTAAAATTGCAATGTAGTTTTGTTATTTGACATAAAATATATTTTTATTTTACAAATCAATGTGCATCATTTGAGAAATAACAAAATGGCGCTTGTTCATTTCTAAATTGTCTCAACTCATTTTGTATAATGGAGGCCCCCTGTCATGCAAAGTTTAGGTCCAAACTTCTCCAAAACACCTGTCTATAATTTTCAAGTCATTCTAAAGATCTTGATTAGCTGGTTCAGGTGTGTTTGATTAGGGCTGGAGCTAAGTTCTGCAGGCCAGTGGGCCTCTAGGAGCAGGGTTAAAGACCTCTGACCTGTCTGTTTTTTAGTATATCTCTTATTACCCCACCCCGTATGTTTACTTATTGGATGTGTTTGCTGTTTCTTTATGTGTGTTTTCAGATTTTTCCCGGCCTGATCCTCTCAGACATCAAACCTGCTAAAAAAATGAAATTTAAGACTGTGTGTTACCTACTGGTGCAGCTGATGCACTGCAGAAAGATGTTTAAGGCTGAGATTCCCTTTTCCAGTGTTATGACCTGTGAGGATGGAGATAAGGTAAAGTACACTAGTACACTTCACTCGTGTACACTTCTACCCTGAAGTTAACTTCCAGTGTTTGTTTCATTGCTTTTTTTTTTTTAAGTTTAGAAACAACCACTGGGGTAAGTGACATTTTCTGATTTGTGTCTCTTGCAGAGAAGGGTGTTCCGCTCCGCACCAGATAAGCTCAGGAACCAGACATCAGTGTCAGCAAATGCCACTCAAAGCAGTTTAGGAACAAGAGTAAACCGCTACATCAACCGTCTGATTGAGGCCCGGCTGACAGAGTCTGACACGGCTGACCTGCACTTCCTCACACTCATGTATAAAGAGTCTGAGCGAGAACATAGGGTGAGAACTAACCTTCTAGGATAAACACTGCTGTACAATGGAACTACAACTCTTGCTAAAGCACTTTCACTGGATTTCTAGGTTAACAGCTGTACAGCTACTACAAGATCCTGTTTATCACATATAAGCTCCTGACTAATTATGATTAATTAACCTTCATTTCAGGTTCTGTTCAGATAATTCTGTAATGCCTGACTAAAGACATCAAGCATCCTGAGCATTTTTTCTACAAGCACACACAAAACATGAGGTGGATGAGGTGGATAGTAATAAAATGTAAGGATAAAAGATATACAGTAAATAATAATAACAAGGTTTGCAAATGCCCTGTCAATATTGTGATCTTGCAAAATATAGCTAGCATAGTGAAACGTCTGCTTCCAATACCCATTCCTCCAGTCATCAAAAGAAAGCTCCTACTGACTACTGATGAATCCTTATTTCCTTTATTGTCACTTCATGTTTGCCCAGCATATAAACCATCCCAATTTGCCTACTTATATTATGCACTGAAAGTTTGTAGTGTTTTTCTTATGAAAAAGTATGTACATTTTAGTTGTAGTGAATTCAAGTTGTTAAAATAATGATGAGCTTTGCTCACCAAATAAGATTCTTCACCAAGATGTTATCTATATGTAGCGATTTGAACCTTACTGCTTACTGACTTTTTAAACACGTAATGCTAAAATTATTATCTCCACTAGACCAAATAAGGGTCACAATTAGGGCTGCAACCAACAATTGTTTTTTGATTAGTCGACTAATCTAATATTTTTTTTCCGATTAATCTAACCCTCTATAGAGAGTCTCGTGAAGGTATTGGGTGTAGCCCAACTCACGGCTCTGCCGATGTCTGCCAGAGAGGCTGCCTGGCTGTCTACACCTTGAGGGAGTGAGCTCTCACTACGAGTGGGCACGGGCCTTGAAATCGCCACACCGTAGTGACGGCGTCTACGACCCTTCGCGCCAGTCTCTGTTTGAGGCAGCCTCCCCTGCTGCACTACAAAACAGACAAAGAGCTGCTGAGCTCTGCATGCGGTCCAAGTAGAGGCGCAGAACGCTAGGCTTGTTGCGATAGTCGGTGTCACTGGTGATACATGGTGTTCGCTAGCCTACCTACTACATCACTTGCCCACCGTCGTTATGAAATTTTATAGTAATAAATGACTAACGCGTCTAAACGTGTGCTTAATTTAACGTAAGCGGAACAAGCATCACAGTAAAGATCAGTGGGGAAAAAAAAACAGGCATTTGGCGACAGGAGTCAGATTTCAATTATCACGTGAGGAGAGTGAGGCGAGCAACAAGACGATGGCGGAAGATTTGGTTCCAAAGCGAAATGCAAAAGCGCCTATTAGGCAGTATTTTGGATTTAAACCTAATGCAAATAGGGAGCCTGAAAACCTTAATGAGGCCATCTGTAAACTTTGCCTGATGAAGGTGGCCGCATCCGGAGGTATCACTTCCAATTTACACTTCCAACTTCAAGCGTACCACAAATATGAGGCTGCCAAAATGGGCAAATCAGCAAAAAACAGACCACAAAAGCCGGACAAACAAATAAGTGGTGTGTTTGCGCAATCCACTAAATATAAGATGGAAGGCATGCACAGATGCAGTGACAAAATACATCTGCAAAGAAATGGTGTCTTTCAATACGGTTAAAAAGCAATCGTTCAGAGACCTCGTAACCACATTCGACAGCCAATATGAATTGCCAGGGCGTTCCTATTTTTCCAAAACAGCTGTTCCGCATGCCTACAATCGTGTCTGGAATGAGCTGCAAAACTATTATTTCAACTGTCGAGCATTTTTCACTCACAACCGACCTGTGGTCGAGCACAAGATTGACACCTTATATGTCCCTGACTGTCCATTTTATTGACACAAAATGGGCATTAATATCAAAATGCCTGCAAACAAGATTTTTGCCAGAGGACCACACTGCTGCTAACTTGGCCGATGCTTTGCAGGAGGCTCTAAATGACTGGGAATTGGAAGAGAATAAACTGTCTTGTCTCACGACTGACAGTGGAGCCAATATTAAAGCAGCCGTTCGCAATTTAGGCAATTTTTGGGCACAACCTGAACCTAGCTGTGTCCAACACTGTTGAGAAGACGGAGAAAGCCTGCACAGACCGTGCTCTAGCGGTTTGTCATACAATAAATGGCTTGGCCTCCCAGAGCACTCGCTGGTGTCGTTAAGTTTATTATTAAGGTAACTTTAGCCTAGAATGGGGACAAAAGCATTGACTGCGTAAAACAAAAATTAATATGATTTATATATATATTTATATATGATAAATATAATAAAAACAACTGTAAAATCTAAAAGTTAGTTCACTTTCACTTAGAATTAAGCAGCTTTTCCCAAATTCGCTGGAAGGCTGTTTTTGTTCTACTTAGAACACATTTATATTTTTAATTCAAAAGGCACATTTAAATGATTTATTTTTAATATCACATCCTATGCATTTTTAAACAATGACTGCCTGGTAATTATAACAATAAATGTTTTATTTTTACCCATGAGGACTGCGCAACTCGCTGCGGCTCCAAGCAGAAAATGATTGAGAGGATGCTAGAGCAGAGGACGGCCATCAATCGAGTTCTTGCTGATGACCGTAAAGCCAATGTGAGCATCAGATGGCAAGACGAAGACGTGTTGCACTCGGTAATCAAATCGTTGAAACCAGTGAGTGAGTTCACCGAAATTTTGTCTACTGAAAATTATGTGACAGCATCATCTCTACTCCCTGTGCTACATCTCATTAAAGAAGTCACATTGGCACCATCGATTGAGAATGGACAATTGACAGCCAACCTGAAAGCCGGCATCATAGGAATTTTAGATGAGAAATATGAATCTCTGCCAGAAGCAAATGGGGAGCTTATGCGCAAGGCAACATTTCTGGACCCGCGGTACCGTGGTGACTACAACCCTAATGTCGAGTAGATCAAAAGGAAGAAGCGGTCATCCTCGCTAGGAGAGCGCAGCCAGCAGACCCCATGACAGATCAGGAAAAGGACAGGAGGAAGACCCTGCCAAGCCGCAGCCCAAAAGAAAAAAAACTTTATTAAAAAGTTTATTAAAAAGAAAAGCAGGTGCCGCATCAACACAGACCATTCCAGAAAAGGTGGTCACGGAATCGCCACCTCTCAACTAAAGTTTATTTATATAGCGCTTTTTACAATTTTCATTGTTACAAAGCAGCTGTACATACGACAAAATCACTACAAGCAAAACATTACATTTGTAAAAGGAAAGTAAGAACAACATATTGAACAATTACACCCACACCACACACTCATCAAGCACACACACTCACGCACACAACATAAAAACGCACATGAACGTGGACACACATGCGCACATACACACAAACACATATGGGAAAAAGAAACACAGGCAACATACACAAACTATAAATTCCTATATGGAGTATTAAATAAATTACGTAGAATGATTACATTTAAAATGGTTTTAATAAATGCAAAAACTTTACATTCTAGAGCTGATGTCAGCAGGCCCCCCAGTCAGGCAAATAGTGCAAAACAATATGCAAACAATGGCGAGGAACCCAAAACTCCAGTGGAGGAAAAAACCTCAGGAGAACCCAGACCCAACCAGGGGAACCAGTTCCCCTCTGGCAAAAGCTGCAGCATCTCTACAAGCTTGACAGTGCTTGCACAACTGTATGTAGATGTAAAATGTAGATATAGGTGTACGATTATCAATAATATTCTAGTAGTTAATTGCAGTTGCAGTTTTGTATTGAGGACTTGTCGGGTAGCTGCTTCCTTCTTTCAGCTGTACCATCTGGTCTGGGTATTGACTGCATCCTGCTTGCTGTGGTAACCTCGGAAATATTGAGAAAAGACAACTGAGAGCAAAATACTGTTCAACACTCTTTAATGCAGTGTTTCTGGTTCCGGTTGCTCTAACCAATGCAGCTTAAATCCCTTAGAGGATTTGTATTATAGAAGTGGTGGGTATGCAAGGTTGAAGAGATGCGTCTTTAATCTTGATTTAAACTGACAGAGTGTGTCTGCCTCCCGCACAGTACTAGGAAGACTGTTCCAAAGTGCAGGAGCTAGATAGGAAAACGATCTACCGCCTGCACTTGATTTCAAAATTCTAGGTTTTACCAATTGAGAGTGTAGTGAACAAAAAGGGCTGTAATGCAATCACTCAGGTAGTGAGGAGCTAAACCATGTAGGGCTTTATAGGTAAGCAGTAAGATTTTAAAGTGAATACGTTGCTTGATAGGTAACCAGTGCAATTCTGACAGAACCGGGCTAATATGCTCATACTTTTTTGTTTGTGTAAGAACTCGAGCTGCTGCGTTTTGAACTAGCTGGAGTTTTTGTAATAAGTTTGCAGGACAGCAAATTTATTGTTTGTTCAATATTGTGCAAGTATTGATGTATAATGAAATTGTTAATCTGTTTTTCATTTTCATCATATTATTTATTCATTTAAATTTGGCAGGAATTGCCTTCCATAGACAGCCACCTAATAGTGCGTTACAGTAATCTAGTCTTGATGTCATGAATGCATGAATTAACTTTTCTGCATCTGATAGTGACAACATATGTCGTAGTTTTGATATATTCTTAAGGTGGAAGAACGCAGTTTTACAGTTGTTGGCTACATGGCCTTCAAATGTCAGATTACCATAGAATAAAACGGCCAGATTCCTTGCTGACGATGGGGGTTTTATGGAACATCCATCAATAGTTAAACGGTATTCTTAGTTGTTTATGGCGGTTTTCGGTCCAATGAGTAACACTTCCGTTTTGTCCGCGTTCAGCAATAAAAAGTTGCTACTCATCAAGTTTTTTATACCGACTATGCATTCCATTATTCTATTGAACTGCTGTTTTTCATTAGACTTCGAGGAAATATAGAGTTGAGTATCATCAGCATAGCAGTGAAAACTAACTCTGTGTCTCTTAATTATAGCTCCTAGGGGTAACATGTATAGTGTCATGATTTCAAGGACAGAACCCAGATGCGGACAGCAGGTGGCAGCAACACGGAACTTTATTTGAACAAACAAAACTAAACAAAAACCCACAATGGGGTAGAACAAGACTATAAACTAGAACGTGAATACAACAAATAAAATGTAAAACAAACTTCCCACGTGGGGGGCAAAACAGAAAACCAAAACGACTAGAGACACACGGGAACTGGGTGTTGACAGGAACAGGCAGGACAAGCCTTGTAATACAGCAAACAGCACATAGATTTACAAATATTTACAAATGCACGAGCACAGGACAGTGAACACGAGGGCTTTAAATAGGGAAACAAACAAGGGATAATTACACAGGGTGCAGGTGTGAATCATCAGAAACGTTAACAGGGAAAATAACCGGAGAACGAAAGGGCGGGGCTTAGACGCGCGACATGAAAACACGCGAAGGCGATCGGCCAAAGCCGCGTGTCTCCCCAAAGAACGTTAACACAAAGACAAGATACTGACGCAATCCTGCCCACTAGATCATGAAAACAAGACATAAACAAGGAGGGCAGGATTGCGGAAGTATCCGGGGGGCGTGGTCATAACGCAAGACCGGAGAGCGCGTGACATAGGCGATCCATGCCCAGGTAGATTCGAAATTGGTCTGTAAACTAATTCCCTAGGATCAAGTTGAAGTTTATTGATAAGGGGCTTAATAGCAGCCACCTTATATGCTTAAGAGACATGCCCCAAGGACAGAGATGAGTTAGTAACATTAAGCAAAAGATCTATAATTTCTGGGAGCATCTCTTTCAGTAAACTTGCAGGTATAGGATCTAGCATGCATGTTGTTGATTTAGAAGATCTAATAAATTTAGACAGTTTATCCTTACCTACAGTAGAAAATACTTGCATTTGCTCCTTAGTGGAGCTGTAATTTGTTGTCTGATCAGCTTGCGCAGCCTCCGGTTGCATAGTTGTAAGTTTCTCCCTAATATTATCAATTTTATTTGTGAAGAAATTCATTAATTCATCACTGCTATGTTGATCTCCAATATCTGAAGATGTTGAGGATTTATTTTTAGTTAAATTAGCAACTGTGTTAAATAAAAACCTAGGGTTGTGCTGGTTATGTTCTATTAGCGATAAAAAGTAGGTGGATCAAGAAGCTTTTAAGGCTTTCCTGTATGTTAAAACACTATCCTTCCAAGCTAAGCGAAACACCTCTACTTTCTTAAAGCTGCGCTCCATTTTTCGGGCAGCTCTCTTTAGAGCGTGCATGTGCTCATTATACCACGGCATTGGACTGCTATCGTTTATCTTCTTTAGGCGAAGAGGAGCAACTGTGTTTAGTGTTTCTGAGAAGACTAAGAAGTTAATATTCTCGGTGAGGATATCAAGATCTTCTAAGTTATCAGATACGGTATGGAATGGAGAAAATTCAGGTAGATTATCGAGAAACAAGTCTTTGGTAGTATAAGTTATTGTTCTACCATGTTTGTAACAAGGAGTTTTATTCACAGCTATAGGCAGGTGGAGCATACGCGATACAAGATAATGATCTAAGATGTCTTAGCTCTGCTGAAAAATTTTAACGTCATCCACATTTATACCGTATGACAGTATTAAATCTAAAGTAGGATTACGAAGGTGAGTGGGTCTTGTCACGTGTTGTCTAACGCCTATGGAATTAAGAATGTCATGAAAAGCCAGTCCCAGAACATCTATATCATTATATACATGGATGTTAAAATCACCAACAACAAGGCCTCTGTCTGCGGTCAGTACTAATTTTGATAAAAAAGTCCCTAAATTCTTTGATAAAGTCTGCGTGGTGCCCTGGTGGCCTATATAGAGTAGCCAAAATAAATTTCACAAATGTTTTATCGTTAACATTAGGTGATGTTATATGAAGTACCATAAGTTCCAGTACTTGAACTTAATGCATGCCGCTACTGGGAGCCAGTGCAGAGAGATGAGCAGAGGTGTGACATGTGCTCTCTTGGGCTCATTGAAGACCAGGCGTGTAGCAGCATTCTGGATCATTTGCAGAGGTTGGAAGGCACAGGCTGGGAGACCGGCCAGAAGAGCATTACAGTAATCCAGTCTAGAAATGACAAGAGCCTGGACGAGAAGCTGTGTTGCATGTTCTGTTAAGAATGGTCTGATCTTCCTAATGTTGTACAATGCAAACCTGCATGACCGTGTTGTTTTAGTAACGTGATCCTTAAAAGTCAGCTGATCATCCATGATTACCCCAAGATTCCTGACTGAAGTCGATGGAGTTATCTTTGATGGACCAAGCTGGATGGTAAGCTGGTGCTGTTTTGACAGAGTGGCAGGAAGGACGAGAAGCTCAGTCTTGGCCAGGTTGAGTTGTAAGTGAACTCATTTATTAATAATGGCACCTAACATGATATTTTATATGCGTTTCTTCTTTATTTGTTGCAGATTGTGTGCAGTAATTATTTGTTTTGTTAATGAAGGCAGCTGAAAGTTTATATTTATATCTTAATTATTTCTTACATGGCATGTTATTTGTTTTGTAATAAAGTTCTGTGTTTAATGTAAGCGATCAAGTGTCATTTTACTGTTCTGTTGTTGTGTGTTTCTAAAAAATGAACCCATCATTAATTCAGGTAATTGCCGCCTCTGAATTGCCGCTAATTCAAAAATTAAAGTAAATTGCGACGTGTGCACGTTGAGCGGCCAAATCTTTGTCCACCCCCGGTGTCCCCGGTACTACCAGTGATTTTAAATGTCTATTAACTGGTGGAAAACGTGTACCACCGTCACATCCCTACAGAAAGCATACTGGATACGACACGATAGAGGTTGGGTCTTCTCCGCATGAGGGGAGCACCTGCTGAGCTTCGGGCATGTGGCCAAACTCGAGGCACCCATGAGACACGAAAGATGTCCAGAGATTCCCTCCTCTTCTGCGAGCGTGCCAGCAGGGCCATCCTCACCATAAGAAGAGGTATGCCAGCCTCTCCTAGGAGCTTGGCGGGGGCCTCAGGCCCTCAGGCCATAGAGGTCCCAAGAGAATATGAAGCACTGACAAGGCGGAACCGTCGTCTCATGCTCTCGAGATCCTAGGCCCCAGCCGTATTGTCTGAGAGATCTACCCTCAGGTCATGATGAGCGGCAACAGCGGTCTTTTTCTCTGCTATGGGTTCAGGATGACTTCACCGCATTGAGTGGCTGAGCAACGGGGCCATGTACAGTAAAATCCTCCTCCCCTCACCCAGATCACTGAAGATGGGTCGTGGATGGTCCTTCAACATTACAAAGATCCAAAACATATCACAAAGACAACCAAAGAGTGGCTCAAGGAGAAGCGCATTAAGTGAGGAGAAGCAGATTAGATCTGTAAAGGAGGCTAAAACTCCAAGTTGTCGAGCGACAGCCAAGAAACCTTAAAGATTTAGAGAGGATTAAAGGACATGTGCAAACCTGGGGACTTATTTATAAAGCGTGCGTATGCACGGATTTGGTCGTAGCTTGTGCATATGCAAATATCCACGGCAACGTTCATATTTATAAAAACGGTCTTTGACGTGGAAAAGTGCTTAGCGCCACGTCAGGGTCTGAGCAGACATGTACGCATTTTTGCTTGTCCGAGTGCTGCAGGTTTTTGGAAATATAAGCCATTCTTGCCGCTAGTAAAGTATTTGACCATTGACAGGTGCTGTTTTATATGTCAATGATATTAATTAGACAATGTTAAAACGCCGAGATTTGAAACTGGTCAGCTGCGCGAAATTTCAAAATTATTTGCGATGTATAGATTTGACAACTGAAAGAGAGGCGTACACACGTTTTCTGTGCGTACGTTCGTTCTATGAATCACACGTACACACTTTGAGAAATGATCGTAAAATCAAATTTAGGACGGTTTCTATGCAACATTTTATAAATGAGGCCCCTGGTGACCAACTATAAGAAAAGTCTTACCTCTATGCTGCCAACAAGGGTAAGCCAAGTAAAACCAACTAAAGGTTCTCCACCAAGTAAAACGTTGTTTTGCTAGGGGATCAAATACTTATTTCACTGACTAAAATGCAAATCAATTTATAACCTTTATATCCTTTTTGGTTGATAATCTGTCTGTAAAATAAACCTACCACAAAAATGATTGACCCTTAATTTCTTTGTAAGCAGGCAAACTTACAAAATCAGCAGGTGATCCAATCATTATTTTCCTCACCGTATCATGATGATTCACAAGTTATTATTTGCACTATATATGCCCAGGTTCTGCTTACACAGACTTTCCTAAAGCAAAGTAAATAGACATAATTTATGAAACAAGTAAACCACCTAATTGGCTAAAAATATTGACCGCCGGTTTATTTAAATAGCTCTTTTTACCATGTTGCAATGTTTTAAATCAACATTACGTGAAAGAAGAAAACACAGAAAACAAAAAAAATGAGAGAAGAATACAATATAAAACAAGGTATCATTGCAAGAAAATGTAACTTCCCTGAAACAACTTGACATGTTTTCAGGTTATTTGATGGATGGCAGGCATATTAAACTAGACAACTTACATGGACAAGGCCCTTAAACAGGAGAGCAAATTACATGAGAACAGGAGTATAAAATGCATAGAAAACTTAAAGTAATGATGTTTCATTGTATAATGGTCTGACTTTGTGGCAAATGTTTAGCAGCTGAGGAATGTTTTAAACAAAGATGATGATAGCTGTATAATGTTACCGATTGCAGCTATAACATTAAGCTGCTATTACATCAAACTTTTCATTCATAGAGTTTGGGTATCTCTTTATTATGTTTACTGATAGGGTTCTATAATGTGTGTTTGCTGTCCTTTGAGTTTAATAGTGTGATTTGGGTCTCTTGCAGTATCATCAGTTGGGCGATGAGTATTTCACTGGTGCTGTGGTGCTGTCTCTGGTCCTCGCTGCTGTGTTTGGCATCCTCTACCTACTCATCATACCACAGTATGCTGTTTGAGCGACTGCTTCAACTTTTACAGTAACATTTCATGCAATTGATTATATTATCATTCAAGGGTTAGAGCTGATTCTGGGTATTTTCCATGTTTTTAGGGGGACTGTCGTGTTGGTACTCTTGGTTTTCTGCATCTGTTTTCTAGTGGCATGTATCATGTATTTGCACATCACTAGAGTTCAGGTAAAAAGCCCACTGAGACCAATTCAACAATTCATTTCAGTCTTCACCATACTTGGCCACATCACTTCACTTAATCTGACATATATATTTCAAGATAAAAAACTCATTTTATTTCTTTGATCTTATCTGACATTATATCAAAAACTCTCATAAAATTTTATTCATAAATCATGATAATAGATGCATTTCTAACCTCTATCGCTCTCTGTTTCAGTGTTTTCCTGGGTGTCTTACCCTACAGATCCGAACAGTTCTGTGTGTTTTCATAGTGCTCCTAATATATGCAGTGGCCCAGGCCTGTGTGGTAAATCTGTATAATGTACTCTTCATCAATTAATTTAATCACTTTATTTCACAGTAATCCATAGTTTTATAATAAATGTTTGCACCAATGACTGTATAAAAGAATGACATCATCTTATTCTTAAAAAATAAGAATATATTATTATACAGTTATTGCATTTATTCATTCAGTTTACGTTAAGTCTATTTGTAATTGGGCCATGGTCATTTTGTAGTTTATTTCATATTCTGTACAGCTGTAGGAGCCCTGTGTCAGGAATGTGTTGCTCTGTTGCTCTTTTTCAGGTGGGCTGCATGCCGTGGCTTTGGACCACCAATTCCACTCACTCCATTGTAATCATTGATGATACTCGTGGAGTCAACCACACCATGGCTGAGCTTCCTTGTGAGGGGGCCCAGTACACTTTCTTATGCTGCATGGTGAGCACATTGACAGTGGCACTCTTCCTGCGAATTTCCTGGGTGTCTAAAATGGTCCTTTTATTAGTGCTGGTGGTGATCTACATTACAGTTCTGGAGATCAGTGGATTCAGACGAACTTCAGGGTAAGAGCAATTTGATATGATTAAACACAACATAATTATAAACTAGACAACTTAGCAGCTATGTAGATCTTGAGAGTAGCAGGGGTTTGTTTATTGGGTGCAGGTCTGGTTCAATCAGTAGTTTGGAACCTATCCTTTCTCTGATGGTCTTCTCCACCACACTGGCCCTACACTCCAGACAGCTGGACCTTAAACTGCGCCTCGACTTCCTCTGGGCCACACAGGTACAAAGACAATACTTGGTTAAATGTTGATGAACACTATAAACTAAAAATAAATGTGTTTAAAATGTTTTCACAGTGATGCCATAGAAGAACCATTTTTGGTTACACAAAGATCCATTTCTTTAAAGAACCATCTATTTCTTTAATTTGCTTATACAAACGTTGGCCAAACATGCCCTTTGATGTTTCAGACCTGTTATGACAACGTTATTTCTTGAGGTTTTGTAAACATTCCAGGGTTGTTTTTTGTGTGTGTGTGTGTGTGTGTGTTTCAGCAACATTTTGTCTTGGTTATGTGAACATTACAGGAACATCCCAATCTATGTTTGTCATAACATTATGAGGACCTTACATTTGAAAGTTCGCTCTACACTTGAAATACCCATTTGTTATGTAATAAGAACATTTTAGTGCGATTACACAAATGTTGGCTAAACATGTCCTTTGATCTTTCAGACCTGTTATGACAACATTAGTTCTTAAGGTTTTGTAAATGTCCCAAATGTCCAGGTTTTTTTGTGTTTCAGCAACATTTTGTCTTGGTTATGTGAACATTACAGAAACAACCCAATCAAATTTTCTCATAACGTTATGAAGTCCTTACATTTGAATGTTCTCTCTTAGATTAAAATACCCAATACATCATGTAATGAGATCATTTGTTACTGCTTATGCCAACGTTGCACTATCATTTAAACCTTTTTAAGAAAATAAAATTTCTGAATGTTTGTGAAATGTTCCATAGTTTTTACGGAAAAATACCGTCAGCTGTGGTTGCCAGTAAAATAATGGAAAAGCATGTAAACAGCTATGCAGCTTTAATATTAAGATCATTTCTTTACATGAAATTAAACATTCACCTAATGCATAAAAGTGAAAATATTTAATTTACTTTAATTTTTTTTAGATAAACAACAGTCACTTTTAAACAATGCAACATGCAGCATAACACCAGCAACTCATTGTTGAATATTCTTCCTCATTAAATATTCTTTTTAACTTGGAAATACATCAGAATACTGAAGACAATCATATCTTCTGCTTCACATGGACTTTAGCATAACATCAATGAATGTTGTTTAAAGTTTCTTCATATCTCATTTTAATCTTAAATACTTACAGAATAGATTAGATTAGATTAGATTCAACTCGTACAAGTACAAGGCAACAAAATGCAGTTTAGGTCTAACCAGAAGTGCAATAGCAGCAAGTGCAGGATATACAGCGGTTGCATAAGTTACATAAATAAATCAATATTATAGAAGTAATTTACAGATGGATATGTACTATGACCATAATATACAGATGTCTATTACTATAAACAAAAATTTACAGATGGATATGTACTATGACCATAATATACAGATGGCTATTATTATTAACAGAAATTTACAGGTGGATGTATACAATGATAAGTTAGGCTATGGTGAGCAGCAGTGCAATGGATATAGAGTAGTGCAAATAATTGATGGACAGAAGCTATCTAAGTAACGGTGCAATGGAAGAAGTTATTGCATATTTCAGTTAAAGTGTAGGAGTGCAAGATGCATAGTAAACAGTCGGTACTGTAAATGAACAGTTGGCAGTGCAAATGAGCAGTCTGGTAGTGAAAATGAACATAAATGTTATGTATAGACAGTCCAGTAGTGCAAATAACAAAGTGAAGCCAGTGTGCAGTAAGGGGGGAGAGGAGAGTGTAGCAGTATATGAGGGGCAGTGGGATCAGCGAGGGGCAGAGTTCAATAAAGAGACAGCTCTGGGAAAAAAGCTGTTCTTTAGTCTGCTGGTCCTGGTCTGGAGGCACCTGAAACGCCTGCCGGAGGGCAGGAGAGAAAACAGTCTGTGAGCGGGATGAGAGGAGTCCTTAAGAATGCTGCGAGCTCGACGCAGACAGCGTTTCCTCTGGATGTCCTCCATGGCTGGAAGTGGAGTCCCTGTGATGCGCTGGACGGTTTTTTTACCACCCGCTGCAGTGCCTTGCGCTCTGCAACAGAGCAGCTCCCATGCCAGACTGTGACACAGTTGGTCAGGATGCTTTCTATTGCACAGCGATAGAAGTTCACCAGGATATCCGAGGACAGCTGATATTTCTTTAGTGTCCTCAGGAAGAAGAGGCGCTGGTGAGCCTTCTTGACCAGGCTGGAGGTGTTGGTAGTCCAGGACAGGTCCTCTGAGATGTGGATCCCCAGAAACTGGAAACTGGAAACATGCTCAACAGCCATCCCATTGATGTGGATGGTGTCATGTGTGCCTCTTGACTCTTTCCTGAAGTCCACAATGAGCTCCTTTGTCTTGGAGGTGTTATGGAGCAAGTTATTGACATTGCATCATGTGGCTAGGTGCTGGATCTCCTCCCTGTAGTCTCATCGTTGTTGCTGATGAGACCAATCACCGTAGTGTCGTCCGCAAACTTGATGATGGAGTTAGATCCGTTCACAGGCTTGCAGTCGGAGGTGAAGAGGGAGTAGAGGAAGAGGCTTAGCACACAGCCCTGTGGTACACCAGTGTTGAGTGTGATGGTGGTGGAGCAGATGGAGCCTGATCAAACCTGCTGTGGTCTGTTGGTCAGAAAGTCCATAATCCATTTGCGTAGGGAGGTATTAATGCCCAGGGCCCGTATTCTTAAAGATTCTGAGAATCCTCTAAGAAAGCTTTTAATTTAGCTTAAAAACGTCTACGTAGGAGTCTTAGCTTAAAAGCGATTCAGGACCAATCTGAGAGCAACTCTGAGCCAAGAAAAGACAAAACTTTTATCTTAGTGAGGACGCAGGGCTGACCCCGTTGCTATGTATGACACAGTCTTCTGAAGACTGAAATTGGTTGGTTGGTCAAGGAGGAAGAAAGAGCGCTTTTTTATTAAAAACATATTGAATATACCAAAAATATAAACATATATATTGTACAAAAAATAAATACAGACACAACAAAAAAACACAGCAATACAAAACAAACACACAAACAGAAAGCTTTAAAGTATTGTCATTAGTTTGAATTTACACACGTAATTTTTCCTGTTTTACCATACTCACGCACACACGCACTATATACATATTCTTTATTTTTTATTTAGCATGCTGTTAATGTCAACGTTTTTGATAGGAAATGAACAGTGACACAAAACGTTTGTGTAAGTGCTGTAATTGTTTGTGTGATCACTATAGAAGGTTGACAGACCCAAATCATCTCTGCTGCATAGTTGCATTTCTCCAGTTGCCAAATATGTTAATATAGGGCATTTCTATGGCAGATTTTAGTGTATCTCTAATAGGATCGGTCACAAACATGAACTCTGCACAATCTAACGCGGTACAAGTGTCTTATTAACTCACTGTCATTTTTATAGCGCTTTACAATTTGCATTGCATCAAAGTAGCTGTACAAGCTAACCAAAACCAAGAAAAACAAAAGTTAAACGCACACAAAAACGATAAAAGTAAAAAAGAATCTGATAAATCTTAAAAGTATAATATTGAAATTGTCATCATTACAACACATTTCTTCTCACTTTTCGCGTTTCATCCATTTTCTCTGCTGCTAAAGAAACTCTTAAGCGTGTGTCCTTCTCACTGCTCCTAAAATTTTGGACCTTAAAAGCTCTTTTAAGGGTTAAGATGCTTTATGAATTACTTTTTTCTTTACTAGGATATTTTCTGTAATTTTAAGGGGAAACGCCCACATTTCTAAGAATTTTCGTAAGCAAATCTTTGCGCTAAGATTTTTCATGAATATGGGCCCAGGTCTTCAAGTTTAGCTATTAACTTGGATGGGAAGATAGTGTTGAATGCTGGGATGATAGTGTTGAATGCTGGGCTGAAGTCAACAAACAGCATATGTGCAAAAGTGTTCTTATTGTCCAAATGTGTGATCACAGAGTGCAGTGCCATAGAAACTGCTTCTTCTGTGCAGTATTGGGTGCCTTCAACAGGAGGCGCACCTCCTTGTTCATCCATGGCTTCTGATTTAGGTATGTGATGATCTGTTTCTGAGTAGTGACATTGTCTATGGCGGTATTGATGTAATCCAGTACAGAGGAGGTGTAGCAGTCAATGTCCGTGTGAAAGCCACTGGTGGCCTGAGAAGCAAATGTACTCCAGTCTGTGTGTAGAAATCTTTCCTGGAGTGTGAAATCTGCCCCTGCAGGCCACACTTTGATGGTCCTTACTGATGGATTCACATGACTGATGAGGGGTGAATACTTGGGGGTGAGGAACAAAGAAAAGGTGATCTGACTGTCCCAGGTGGGGGATGGGGGGCGCAACATAAGCTCCAGCCATGTTTGTGCAAGGTTTTGTTCCCTCTGGTGCAGAGGTGTAAAGAGTACATGAAAACCCTACTTGAGTAAAAGTACAGTTACATTACTGTGAAAATTCTGTGAAACCGATTCCAAAACAACTTGAGTAAAAGTCTGAGAGTATCTGATTTTAACAGTACTTGAGTATTTTACTAATACGGCTCAACGAGACATTTGATTTGTGAGGAGAGCAATTGCATTTTTTTCTGAAATCATAAAAAAAAACGGAACACCTACAAATCAAGGACACCATAGTCAACACATATTACAAACACTCAAGTCTCAGTTAAGCTCAAGTGCTCATAAGTAAACCAATATCTTTCAAAAAGAACTCTTCAGTATAACGGATAAATAAAATTATGTAAAGGAAAACTAAGTCAAAGTCTTTTTGCACTGGACATGCAGATTTTGGCCTCATCGCCGGCTGCAGTCATGTCCTCACCTCACATATAAACCCCCAGCGATTGACAACTACCGGATGCATTTGCATCAAGAAGCCATGTTGACAAGTTTCAGTAAGTAAGGGAAAATGCACAAGATATAGTACCTTCAATGCCCTGTAAATGGCAATATTTCTTCTGTATAGCAGAAACAAATTGCTGCAAAAAAGGTTTGGTGCCATGCAAAACGTAATGTGTAAAAGTCATTACAAATGTAGTGGAGGAAAGAGTACATATACTTATTCAAAAATGTATTCAAGTAGAGAGTAAAAGTTGTTAATATCTTTGATACTCAGTACAACTACAAAGTAGCCAAAAATATACTTAAGTACAGTGCCTAATTACATTTACTCCAATACTTTACACCACTGCTCTGGTGTGACAGGAAACATGCTGGTGAAATTTGGGGAGCACTGCCTTTAAGTTTGAGTGATTAAAATCTCCCGCAATAATAAACGCAGCTTCCGGGTGAGCAGTCTGTTGTTTACTGATGGCCGCATGAAGTTCTTTCATAGCAAGCTTGGCATCAGCATCGGGGAGAATGTAAGCTGCAGTTATAATGGTGGAAGCGAACGGGGCGGTAGATAAAACAGTCTACATTTAACAGTGAGAAACTCAAGGTTAGCTGAACAATGTCTCCCAACAATAACAGAGTTTGTGCACTAAGCTTTGTTAATGTAAATGAACAATCCACCACCTCTGGTCTTACCGGAGCCATCTAATGTTCTATCCGCCCGGAGTGCGGATTATGCTTCATGAAGAAAACCATATTCAGTTAGGATGCTCTGAGGGTGAGTAAAACATGGGGAAATTTTGGTTCAAGGCTGAAGAATCCCTTTAACACCTGCCATTACAACAGTGTGCAACACTTAATACAAATTTACAATACAATACAAATTTTATTTATATAGCACATTTAAAAACAACTGGTGTTGACCAAAGTGCTTTACAAAAGCCAGAATAAAGATAATTTTTTTTAAATATATATAATAAAAGAATAAAAGAACAATAAGACAGGAAATGACACTGAAAACAGAAAAACATAAAAGCTAAAAAAATTGAATAGAAAAGAGTGCTAGAATCAGAAATCAGAAATGATTAAATACTGATGAGAATCAAGGGATATTAAAAGCAATTGAGAAAAAACAAGTTTTCAAAGCAACTTTAAAATTTGACAGTTTGGGCGGATCTGATGTAGGCCGGGAGGCTGTTCCATAATTTGGGGCCGACAACCGAGAAAGCACGATCTCCCCTGATCTTGAGTCTAGTTCTGGGAACAGTTAATAGATCGGAATCACCTGATCTAAGTGATCTTAACTGTAAGGGTGAATGAAGTAATTCAGATAGGTGGGGCCTGGTTCCGCAAAGACTTAAAAACGAATAACAAAACTTTAAAATTTATTCTGTGTTTAACCGGTTGCCAATGGAATCAAAGCTGGTGTAATATGTTCATTTTTACACTTCCCTTTAAGGAGCTGTGCTGCAGCATTTTGAACGAGTTATATACCAATATATAAAGAATTTCAGTAGTCTAATCATGATGTTATGAAAGCATGCATAACAGTCTCAAGAGGCTTGACCCTGGCTCAAAGATGAAGATGATAAAAGCAGGACTTAACTACGGCACTGATCTGCTTGTCATGTTTGAGGCAGTTGTCAATCAAAACCCCAAGAATTCAGATACAAGAAGTACTGTAAGGTAGCAACGTATGGAGATCAAAATCATGGGTGCTGTGATCGTTTGAAATGAACAGGATAATTTTGGTCTTACTCTCATTAAGACTCAAGAAATTGCTGGCAAGCCAGAGTTTTAGTTCGTCCAAACAGAGCGCTGATTCAGTGCTGTGACGGGCTTAAAACCAGAGTGGAATTTCTCATGGATGTTATTTTCATTATAAAAAGACAGAAGTTGACTTAAAACTGCTTTTTCTAGAATTTTTAAGAGAAAAGGCAAATTTGAAATAGGACGGAAGTTACTCAGCAGCGTAGGATCCAAGATTCGTTTTTTTAAGACATGGTAAAACCAAAGCATGTTTGAGACAGTCAGGTACGGTCCCAGTGTAAAAGCATTTGTTGACAAATGACAGCAAGTCAGGACCAATGGCTTGAAAAACCTGCTTAAGGAAATGCATTGGAATCACATCCTGAGGGCAGTTAATAGGTTTCAAAATTGTGATAATCTCATTTAGGAAATCCAAACAGATAGGCTCAAAGGCAGACCATGTGAAGGAGGAGACAGGGACATCAAGTGGGTTATAAACTGACAGAGGCATTTGAGATTTAATCATTAAGATCTTATCATTAAAATATTTAGCAAAATCCTCACAAAGAGAATCAGACATTTCCGGAAATTGATTAATAGGAGGATTGAGAACAGAGTCAATTACTGAAAACAAGACATTAGGCCTGTTGCTATTAGATAGTATCTGCTCTGAAAAATATTTACGTCTAGCGGCATTAGCAGCTCGCTGAAATGCAGAAAGGGAGTCCTTTAAATTTCGTAGGAGATTTGTAGTCTATCATTATTCCACTTGCGTTCAGGCCTTCTACAGATCTGTCTGAGAGAGCGTGTAGTGTCAGTTAACCAAGGCTAATGCTTTTTCACCATGAGGGGTGCAACAGTATTTAAAATATTCAAACAGATGGAATTAAAAACATTCAGATATTCATCAGCATCCAGGCGGCACAATAATGAGTCCATGTCTTTGTTGGTTCGTAGATCGTCATAAGATAAAATGCTCGCTTGAGTGATCAGAGAAAACACGAGTCAGCCGTGAACGAGGTTGATTCATATGTATAGTTCTGTTAAGAGGCATAGAAAACAAAATTGGCAAGTGATCCGACATGCAAGTGTCAATGATATTAATGTTCGATACAGATAGGCCAAGTGATAAGATTAAATTTAGAGTATGCCCCTGAATATGAGTGTGGCCAGACACCCACTGATCAAAGTCAAAAGAGTCAATGATGTTTTGAAACTCTTTGGTGAGTGGTTTAGATTCACAGCATAAATGGATGTTAAAATCACCCAAAATTAATATTCTGTCAAAGCTGGTAACACTTTCCCCCAGAAACTCTGAGGCGGGCGGTAAACCAAGGCAAATACCACAGATTTATTAAATATGGGCTGAAGCAACTGCACTTCAAAGGTACAATGAGGGCTAGTTGTTACACTGTGGCGGCAGAGATATACGTTTTTAAACACTGTCGCTAGCTCACCACCACCACCTGATAGCTGAGGCGAATTTAAGAAATCACAGTCCTGTGGAACCAGTTCAGTAAATGGACTTAACTCACCAGGTTTAATCCAGGTTTCTGTGATGAATACAATTTCCAAAGAATGCGCCGTAAAGAAATCATTATTATAAATGTCTTGTTTACCACTGACCATGCATTGATCAAGGCCACCTTAAGTAGAGATGTAGCTTCCTCCGGCTGAGTTGTCCAGTTTAGCGATCGGAGGTTAGAGAGATTCACTCCACGGCGTCGAAAGCGAGGGGTAGCACCACATGAAGGCATGGCCTTCAGTGTTGTTAGTCCAGGAGAGGTCCTCAGTGATGTGCACACTAGGGTGTAACGATTCTTAAACCGAACTGAATGATCTGCGCTAGCCCTTACATCCCCGGCGCGTCCCCCAAACGCGTCAGCTTTTCCGGCGCAGGTTAGAGCTTGCTTTTCGCAAATTGACGCTGCAGTGCAGAGACCGCTGAAAATGCACCAAAATGCGTAAGGTAATCCTCATCTATTCTCATCATTACATTCAGAGAAACAAATAAAACTACATTTAGATCTGATGTTATAGGCTATGCTTATATTGCATATGTATGAGGGGGAAACAATTGCATCACGTTGTCAATCACTCTCTCCTACACTGAGTGAATGAACCCTCGATCGTTTTTCATATCAAATCCTTCAAAGCGCAGTGTCTTTTTTATCTATAACTCACACTATGTGCACTAGAAAGAGCGCAACGCTATGCAGATAAAACAAATGCAAGTTATTCAATTTACAATGTCAGTAAAATAAGCTTCTTGATGAAGTTCTCGAAGAGGTTTTTCTCATTAATGTAATTAAAATAACGAAATGCTATTTTTTATTGTTGTACAGTGGCAGGCAGTGCCACAGATGCTCTTCCTACTGTACTGTGCTGCTCACCTCACGTGACTCGTCATTTTGCCTTACGTCACAATTTTTTTTCTTCCTTTACATTTGTTTAAATACCAATTACAACACCTTAAACAACTAATGACAATTAACAATATTAGCTGTATTTTTCTAAATTTTTACACTTTTTAGATTAGATTAGATTCAACTTTATTGTCATTACACATGTACAAGTACAAGGCAACGAAATGCAGTTTAGGTCTAACCAGAAGTGCAATAGCAGCAAGTGCAGGATATACAGTGGTTGCATAAATTACATAAATAAATATTACAGAAGTAATTTACAGATGGAAATGTACTATGACCATGATTTACAGATGTCTCTAACTATAGACAGAAATTAACAGATGGATATATACTATGAACATAATATACAGATGTCTATTACTATAGACAGAGATTTACAGATGGATATATACTATGAACATAATATACAGATGGCTATTACTATAAACAGAGATTTACAGATGGATATGTATTATGAACATAATGTACAGATGGCTATTACTATAAACAGAAATTTACAGGTGGATGTATACAATAAGTTAGGCTATGGTGAGCAGCAGTGCGATGGATATAGAGTAGTGCAAATAAATTATGGACAGAAGCTATCTAAGTAACAGTGCAGTGGAAGAAGTTATTGCATATTTCAGTTAAAGTGTAGGAGTGCAAGATGCATAGTAAACAGTCGGTACTGTAAATGAACAGTTGGCAGTGCAATTGAGCAGTCTGGTAAAAATGTTATGTATAGACAGTCCATTAGTGCAAATAACAAGTGAAGTCAGGTGTGCAATGGGGGGGGGAGAAGAGTGTAGCAGTATATGAGGGGCAGTGGGATCAGTGAGGGGCAGAGTTCAATAAAGAGACAGCTCTGGGAAAAAAGCTGTTCTTTAGTCTGCTGGTCCTGGTCCTGGTCCGGAGGCACCTGAAACGCCTGCCGGAGGGCAGGAAAGAAAACAGTCTGTGAGCGGGATGAGAGGAGTCCTTAAGAATGCTGCGAGCTCGACGCAGACAGCGTTTCCTCTGGATGTCCTCCATGGATGGAAGTGGAGTCCCTGTGATGCGCTGGGCGGTTTTCACCACCCGCTGCAGTGCCTTGCGCTCTGCAACAGAGCAGCTCCCATGCCAGACTGTGACACAGTTGGTCAGGATGCTTTCTATTGCACAGCGATAGAAGTTCACCAGGATAGCCGAGGACAGCCGATTCTTCTTTAGTGTCCTCAGGAAGAAGAGGCGCTGGTGAGCCTTCTTGACCAGGCTGGAGGTGTTGGTAGTCCAGGACAGGTCTTCCGAGATGTGGATCCCCAGGAACTTGAAACTGGAGACACGTTCAACAGCCATCCCATTGATGTGGATGGTGTCATGTGTGCCTCTTGACTCTTTCCTGAAGTCCACAATGAGCTCCTTTGTCTTGGAGGTGTTAAGGAGCAGGTTATTGCTGTTGCACCATGTGGCTAGGTGCTGGATCTCCTCCCTGTAGACCGTCTCATCGTTGTTGCTGATGAGACCAATCACCGTAGTGTCGTCCGCAAACTTGATGATGGAGTTAGATCCGTTCACAGGCTTGCAGTCGGAGGTGAAGAGGGAGTAGAGGAAGGGGCTTAGCACACAGCCCTGTGGTACACCAGTGTTGAGTGTGATAGTGGTGGAGCAGATGGAGCCTGATCTCACCTGCTGTGGTCTGTTGGTCAGAAAGTCCATAATCCAATTGCATAGGGAGGTGTTAATGCCCAGGTCTTCAAGTTTGGATATTAACTTGGATGGGATGATAGTGTTGAATGCTGAGCTGAAGTCAACAAACAACATACGTGCATAAGTGTTCTTATTGTCCAGATGTGTGAGCACAGAGGGCAGTGCCATGGAAACTGCATCTTCTGTGCTCCTATTGCTGCGGTAGGCAAACTGGTGTGGGTCCAATGTGGATGGCAGAAAGTCCTTCAGGTGTGCCAGGACCAGCCGCTCAAAGCACTTCATGACAATGGGTGTCAGTGCTACAGGGCGGTAGTCGTTGAGGCACTTTGGGCTGGAGTGTTTTGGCACTGGCACAATTGAGGTGCATTTAAAGCATGTTGGCACAGCTGCTTGGGCAAGAGACAGGTTGAAGATGTCAGTGAAAACCCCAGCAAGCTGCTCAGCACATGCCCTGAGTACACGTCCAGGGATGTTGTCTGGTCCAGCGGCTTTGTGCGCACTGATCCGGCTCAGTGCATTACAGACGTCTATGGAGGAGAGTGTGATTGGAGGGTGATCAACTGAGGGTTTGAGCTTGGTGGCAGTTTCTCTATTGTCTCTCTCAAAGCGAGCATAAAAGTCATTGAGCTCGTTCAGGAAGAGGACATCAGTGGCTGCGGGGGTGGAGTGGGTGGGTTTGTAATCACTGATGGCCTGGATGCCTTGCCACATGCGTCGAGGGTCGGAGTTGGAAAAGTGCTCCTCTACCTTTAGCTTGTAGCAGTGCTTGGCCTCTTTGATGCCCCTCTTCAGGTTAGCTCTGGATGTGCTGTAGGCTTGTGCATCACCTGATCTGAAGGCAGTATTGCGTGCCTTCAACAGGAGGCGCACCTCCTTGTTCATCCACGGCTTCTGATTTGGGTACGTGATGATCTGTTTCTGAGTGGTAACATTGTCTATGGTGGTGTTGATGTAATCCAGTACAGAAGAGGTGTAGCAGTCAATGTCCGTGTGAGAGCCACTGGTGGCCTGAGAAGCAAATGTACTCCAGTCTGTGTGTAGAAACCTTTCCTGGAGTGTGAAATCTGCCCCCACAGGCCACACTTTGATGGTCTTCACTGATGGCTTCACACGATTGATGAGGGGTGGATACTTGGGGGTGAGAAACAAAGAAAGGTGATCTGACTGTCCCAGGTGGGGGAGGGGGGTCGCAACGTAAGCTTCAGCCATGTTTGTGTAAACATGGTCTAAGGTTTTGTTTCCTCTGGTGTGACAGGAAACATGCTGGTGAAATTTGGGGAGAACTGACTTTAAGTTTGAATGATTCAAATCTCCCGCAACAATAAACGCAGCTTCCGGGTGAGCAGTCTGTTGTTTTCTGATGGCTGCATGAAGTTCTTTCATAGCAAGCTTGGCATCAGCGTCCGGGGGAATGTAGGCTGCAGTTATAATGGTGAAAGTGAACTCCCGTGGCAGATAAAACGGTCTACATTTAACCATGAGAAACTCAAGGTTAGCTGAACAATGTTTTCCGACAATAACAGAGTTCGTGCACCAAGCTTTGTTAATGTAAATGCACAATCCATCACCTCTGGTCTTACCGGAGCCATCTAACGTTCTATCCGCCCGGAGTGTGTGGCGTCCTGCTAAATCAATAGCATTGTCCGGTATGCCGCTGTGTAGCCATGTTTCCGTGAAGATCATAACATTACAGTTAAAAAGTCTCTTGCTGTAAGTGATGCTGAGTCGAATCTCCTCCATTTTGTTCACCAGTGACCGAACATTGGCGAGGAAAATGGTGGGTAAAGAGAGCCGGTGTGGTGTTAGCTTTAGCTTAGCTCTTAGTCCTCCGCGCTTCCCCCGCCTTTGTTTACGATCTCGACGCTGCCTGCGAGCACTTCCGCCCGGCCGGGTAGAGTGAGCGGCCTCGGTTGTTCTGGCGATCTCAGGAAGGAGTTGAAGGTTGTCGATAAAACTGTCAGGAAGTCGCAAACCAATATCCAAAAGCTCATGTCGGGTGTACGATGTAAAGGCACAGCTGTTCTGCACGAACAGACCCGAGATGAGCAAGCAAAAAATACCACAAAATTGCAGAATCTGGAGAGAGCCTGAGCCTCGCTATGTGATCACGCCGCCATCTTGGATTAAGCCAGTTTTTACACTTAAATTACTGTCTTCCAAAGAGAAATGTGAAGCCAATGTATAAAGTTAAGAAGTTAAATTGTTGTTATTATGACGTTAAAAGTAAATCTAGTGGGGCTTTTTTTATAGCATTGCTGGTGTCATGCCATGCCATGCCATGAACCCTGCACCCACATCGAACCGAATCGAACCGAACCGTGGCTCTAAAACTGTGTACCGAATTGAACCGTGGAATTGATGTATCATTACTCCCCTAGTGCACACCCAGGAACTTGGATGAGGAGAGGAGCATGTTGAGTGTGCACTCTCCTGAAGTCAACAACAATCTCCTTTGTCTTTTCCACATTCAGAGAGAGATTGTTGTCACTGCACCACCTGGCCAAATGGCTCATCTCACTCCTGTAGTTTGTCTCATCTCTGTTGCTAATGAGACTCACCACAGTCGTGTCATCCACAAACTTGATGAAGAGGTTGGAGTCGTGTGATGGTGTGCAGTCGTGGGTCAGCAGGGTGTAGATGAGGGGGCTAAGCACACATCCTTGGGGGGGGGGCTTGTATTCAGTGTGATGGTGCTGGATGTGTTACTGCCTGAGGTCTCCAAGCCAAAAAGTCCAACAGCCAGTTGCACTGCAATGTGTTGAGTCCCAGCTGGACCAATTTGTGAGTGAGCTGTTGAGGGATGATTGTGTTAAATGTTGAACTGAAGTCTATGAACAGCATTCTGATGTACAAATCTATTTTGTCCAGATGAGTGAGTGCATAATGGAGGGCAGTGGCAATGGCGTCATCATGGTCGAGCAATTGGACTGCTATGCAAACTGGAAGGGGTCCAGGAAGGGGGGAGGACAGACATGATGTTGTGCATGACTAGCTGTTCAAAGCACTTCATGAAAATTGGAGTAAGTGCAACTAGATGGTAGTCATTGAAGCAGGATGGAGATGACTTCTTTAGGACTGGAATGATGGTGGTAGCTTTGAAGCATGTGGGGACAACAGCTTGACTTAGCGAACTGTTGAAAATGTCTGTGAAGACATCAGTGAGTTCTGCTGTACAGTCTCTCAGCACACTCCCAGGAATGTTGGCAAGACCCAGAACTTTGTGTGCATTGATCCTGCTGAGGGATCTCCTCACACTGTCTGGAGACAGCTACATCACCTGATCGCCAGAAAGAGGTGGGGTATTCTGTGCAGTTGTGTTGTTTTGTGCCTCAAAGCGAGCCAAGAAGGCGTTCAGCTCATTAAGCAGGGAAATGGTCACAGGTTTGCGGTGGGGGCTTGTAGTCTGTAAAGTTCTAAATTCCCTGCCACAGGCTCCAAGTGTCTCTGCTGTCACTAAAACGATTGGCTATCCTCCTGGAGTAGCCTCTCTTATGCCGATAGATTGGCCCTAGCTATCTTCAGGCTCACCTCATCTCCAGCACTGTAGGCAGCTTTCCGAGCCTTAAGGAGACTATAGACCTCCCCTGTCATCCACGGTTACTGGTTGGCCTGCACAGTGATGGTCTTCGTGATTGTTACATCATCAATGCCCTTGTTGATGTAGGCAGTGCCAGTCTCTGTGTACTCTTGGAGGTCTGCTGTGTTATTGCATGTGGCAGATGTCTCCCTATACAAAAAACCTGATTCAACTCCTCAGCCCCCACTCCGAAGGTAGTTAGTTTGTTAATTGGGGAGACTAATTAACAAACTAACTACTGAGTGGGGGCTGAGGAGTTGAATCAGGTGTTTTATAGAGGGAGACATCGAAAACATTCTGGGAGGGGGTCCTCGAGGACCAGGGTTGAGAAACACTGCCTTAGACAACACTGGATTTTTAATGTGTATAATGTGCTCTTAAATCAAGCAAAAAGTGCATTTGTGTTTGAAATCATATCGTATTAATTATATAATCAAGGTATATTATCGATTAATTATATCATTTATGTGCAATCATACATTATGTGTGATTATTTAAAACAGTAGAATGTGTTCATGTGTATTTGTTCTTGTGTGTAATTGTGTCATCATGAACTATGTTTTCATAATTTGTGATATTTTATAATACAAACATATATGTGTGAATCTCTCCCATAAACTTGGGATACCTGCATTGTCTCAGTGTGCAAGGCAAAGTTGCGATCCACGTGGAGAGTTCAGAAAGTTCCACTGAAGTAAGTTTTAGGCCTTGCAACAGTATGGCACATCCAGGTGTCCAAGCAGAGGTCCATTGTTCTTTCTTCCCAGTAGGGGAAGAGGCAGTCTTTGTGGAGATGCCAAGAACCAGTTTCCGATGAGAGCAGATATAGGAGAGAACCCTGTAGAGTGAGTCCATCTCCCAGGGACACCTTTGAAAGAGACATGTTATCAAGAGGTCTGGGCAGAGGGGGTGTCATAAACACCCAACCCTTCTCTTTAATGTCTCTCTTTTATGATCCAGACACAAGATCCAATAATTTGGCTATGCCAGGCCCTACAATATTAATAAATAACTAGACCCATAATCTTACAACTACAATAAAAATGTATTCAAAAACAATAGAATAAAACCGCATTCCTGTCAACTTTTCACAAAAAATTTGTTTTCAGAACAGACTTTACAAATTCCAACAACAGAGTTGATATAACAGAAACGGAAGCTTGATTTAAAGTTTGGGACTTGAAACAGCAAATAGACCCTTTAGTTAATATAAATGTATATTTAATATTTCTAACTGTGTATAATTTAATATCTAAAATTTCTTACTGGTGTATAATTACTACTGTGATGTGTCATTTTATCTTTTTAGGCAGAAGAGGAAAGAGATGGCATGGAAAAAGTCAAACTTGACAACAAAAGAATTCTCTTCAACTTGCTGCCTGTGCACGTGGCCCAGCACTTCTTATTGTCAAACCCCAAAAGCATGGTGAGAACACACTGATTTATCAAATTTCCTTGTAAACGGGACATAAAGATTTCTCTGAAACCAAGCAACAGCTTATTATTCGAAAAATATTTTTTGAAGCATGTATATTTTTTAAAATTGTTTCCAATGGAAGTCGTGTTCTGCATTTTTGTCTGAACGCCAAGAGTTGAAAAATAATTGACTTTGGGAAGAACAATATGCTTGTGAATGTCACTTTTTATTTAGCCATCCAATCGCAGAAGGGGCGGGACAAATACCACATTATTATTTCTGTCTACGAATATTAATTTCTGTACCAGATGATATCCCTAAACTACCAAAATGTTAATATTTATTGATTAAACAAACTACCTTCTAAATCAGATACTAATAAGACATTACACTTTAGCAGATATTCTAAATTATAGCAATTAAAGGCAATTTCAGCCGCTCCGGTGGACACAGGGCCTAAGTCATATTGCTCATTGGCATCCTTAATGGAGGGGATTGATTGTTGTTTGTCATAAAACTGGACGAACATGATCTCATCTAAAAGTTATTTCACACTGTACAACATTTTAGACTTTAAAAATGACCTTGAATACGTAGTTTTACCTTATAGACTGTCATATTAGCCACACTGCAGGACTGCATCTCAAAACTTCTGACACTGCCAGAATTTGATGTGTGAATGTCAGAATGTGTGAGTTTAATCTTTCACCCATCATTTTTTTTCAGAAATTATTATTGAACGGAAATTATTTTGTGGCTGTCGGGCATAACAAAAAGGGACAGGTTTTGCAAAAGGTCAATAGACTTGGTCGGTGTAGTGTCATAGCTGGGGGCGTGGCCTGGGGTGGAGTTGGCGTGGGGGAAAACAATCCTTTTCTCCTTTCTGGAAATGCATGGTGTAACCCAGTATGGCCTACATAAAATCACTTTTTCCGTTAAACAGCCATTCAATAGCCTTTATTTTTTAACAATCTGCATTTAGTCTTCGGAGTACACACACAGAGACATATGTAGACAGTATGTAGATGAAGTGGAACAGTGGAGTCACATGCCAGAAATAGTGCCACAGCCTATAGAAAGAAAAGAACAATTTAGAAATGATATGCATAAACATGAATGCAACACAGTTACTTTAAACCAAGATCACATGATTAATAACTGTCCGACCGTAATGACACTCACCCCTTCACAAAAAGTGTCATTTGGAATTGGCTTGTTTGAAAACAAACCATGAATTTATCGTAAATGGTTATTACGTTTGTACATGCAACACCCATTCAACATGTTTACGTTCCACCATAATAGCGCATTACTGTGTTTAACAAAACGCATTTCATAAGTCAAAATACGTTATCATAGCCTACATAGCATGGCTTAAAATAAAAGAAAGACAGCATTTACTTCATCTCTTCGGACGCATGAAAATATATAATAAAATATTACACAACACGACAATATTTAACCTAAAACACACTGTAATAATACAACTTTTAAATTGACATATTTTATGAATTAAACAATTACATAGGCCTACCTTTGAGTTAAATAGCTCCTTTCCTCAGGCTGCTTCCTACAGTTCACTTCACAATACAAAACATTGTATACATTCCTTCCGTGTGAGGAATTACGAAATTTAAAATGGTCTTTTTTACTTAGAAAATATCTGTAAAAGCACAAACCACAATTATGTTCTGTTTTACATAACTTTTCATTATTGTACACTAGTTGGCCTTTGTATTATCATACACTAAATTGCCAAAAGTATTGGGTCACCCTATCTAATTTCTAAGTAATTTCCATGAGTACAAATCTTAATTTTTTCAGTTTGGGAAGAGCCCTTTTCTATTTCATTTCTATTTTGTTTCCATCTCTGTTGCAACAGTTTTGGAAGCACATTTTTTCTGTTCTAAATTGGCTGTACGTCTGTGTACAAGCCATTGATGTGGAGTGAGTTTTTGGCTCAAAGGCTGCATTTAAAGTCACACCAAATGTGTTCAGCTGAGTTCAGGACTTGGTTTTGTGCAGACCAATCAAGTTATTTCACACTGACTGAATAATTTTTTTTCCGGAACCTTGGTTGCTTCTCAATTCTTCTTGTGCATCCTGGTTTCCTCTCCTCGCGTCTTAGCCCCACCCCTTCAGGATGCAAGCGAAGAAAGCAAGGAAAAGACACGAGGTCGAGAAATAAAATCAAGTGAATGGCATAGTCTCGCTCTCTTGAGCGTCACTTCAAAGCGTCGTCAGTTAATGATGGCTGTACACATTGCACATTGAAAATATAAAAAATAAAGTTAAAAACAGACTTTAGGTAGAGTTAATAATCCCCACTACATTAAAATATAGTTAAAACATGCTCAGAAATGTATATGAAGTATGCCAAATATATGTTATACATAAATATGAACTATATTAATATATTATCTATATTAATATGAACTATACTGTTTGAAATACATCTACATTTACAACAATATAATGCTTTATTAACACACTTTTGCATTTCAATATAATTTAAAGATTTGACTCTGTGCAGGGGGAGGGGAATTTAACACAGGAGTGTTTCCTGTGTATCCTCGCTCATGAGTCCTCAGAATTCCTCCTCGATCCTCGCCTCCTCCCTGTGCAATTAGAGAATTAAGATGTCCTTAAAGATGGCTGAGCTCGATCGGTTTCCAGGTCATAGGATGTAGGACGGAGGAGAGAGGAAACAAGGAGGCATATTGAGAAGCACCCCTTCTCTCATAAACAGGGGCACTGTCATGTTGGAATAGAAAATACCCCTTTCCAAACTGTTGCTATTAAATTAGAAGCACACAGTTTCATAGAATATCATGATATCCTGAAGCATTAGGATTTGTGCTCATGGAAATTACTAAAGTCATCAAACCTGTTTATTAGATAGGGTGACTCAATACTTTTGGCAAAATATATAGTGTATATTGGCTGAATTTGGGCTTATTAGTTCATTCAACTTTAGCCACTCTGAATGTTTAATGAATTTGAAAATCACATCTAATTTATTGTTTTAAAATATATTTTTGCAGGCTTAAAATAACATGTTATCTCATAGTTTTCTGTTACTTTACCATGATTTTCTTATTTCATCATAACCTTACACTGTAAGACAAAACTACCATTAAGAAGCACCAAAAAAATAATAAATGAGGTAAAGGACAACCCACACATCACCTCTAGAGAATTGCAGACCTCTCTGACAGCATCTGGGATACATGTACACAGGAAAATCCCAGCATATGATTCTCAACAGTGGTGACAATCAACATAAGAAAGCTTTGTATTTGCAATGCATGCTGGGTAACAGCATAGAACGGAACTCATCCATGACTCCAAGCATGCATTGCAGCATGAGAAAACAATACTACTGAACTTTACTTTTGTCACCATTGTTGAGATTTATGAACTGATTCTTGATGTCTTAAAGATTCAAAAGAGAAATCTTTCCCCAGATTTCGCACAAGATTAAATTAAGAATGCAAAAAAACAACCAAAACAATTAAATTCAGCTCAAAATAGTTCAAGAATCATCATCTACAGAAGAAGATAACTCAGCTTTTGATTAGCTGTTATAGAGATGTAACGATATGCAAATTTCACATCACGGTTATAGTGACCAACGTTACCACGGTTATCAATATTATCATGGTTTTGTTCAAAAAGAACTGATATACACACACACTGAAAACATTTCAAGTTTTATTTGAAAAACAACAATTACATTTTTAAAGAAAGATATTTATTGCCTAAATTAAGGGATTTGTTTTGGTAATAGACGCTATTATGTTATTACAAATTATGCAAGTTTAAGCATAAACATTAATATAAAGCCGTGTAAATGTATTACTATTATCATTAATAATAAGATTTACTCACTTATGTGTGTGTGTGTGACAGAATATTATTATTATCAATAATAATAATAATAAATCACTTTCTCACACACACACACACACGCACACCCACACACTTTATATAAACAAATTTTTTTGGGGTCAGGAATCAGGATGAGTAAACTACAGGAATACGTGATTCTGTTGTCAATAGCAACGCAAACGCATTAAAACAGCGCACATTAATACGCATGTATCACCGTGGAGATGCGATGCCACTTGATGCAAACTTTTCTTCGCAAAGCGTTGCGTTAACTACAAGTGAGATAATAAAGTATTTCATTTCGAACCAATATTTTTTTGTCCAATTACTTGGCCAAGTTAGTTTTGGTATTGAGGTAAAAGTTTACTTGCCTTACATTGCTATATAACAGCGGGTGGTGTTCACAAATATGATTGACGCGCTTTCCACTTTTGCTGCAACTTTCTTTTTGCAAGAACAGACAGGCTGACCATCCTCGATTAAATTGCCATCAGGACTTCAAAATCCAAAGTTTTGGACTCCCGAGCGCTGTCACTGCCTTCCCCCATGTCTTCTCGTGCAAAAAACAACATTGCATGCTGCACCTGAATCAGACAAATGCTGGCTGCGCAGTTTTCATTGCGAGTTGTCAAAATCGCGCTAATCATACCCAGTTTTGATGATAATTACATTTTAAACGGTAATACTAACCGTCAGGACATTTTAGCGTGGTTTATCGTGAAACCGGTAATCGTTACATCCCTAAGCTGTTATCAATGTGCTTCAAAAACACAATATTACAGCTGACCGAAAACACTTAAAAGACTAAATCAAGAGTAAGAGCCCCACTTAAGGAAACACTGATCACTGTTATGGTGACTTCTTATTGTTGATGTTTTCTTCAGTGATTGTGTTTGTTAACAGCAGGTGTTCATCATTAATGATTCAATCATCACATAATTAATCACCATCATCTCATTAACTTTAACTCTGCTTCAGTGTTACTTTAATCCTCTGAAGATTGAGACAATATAAACTCTGAGCAGAGTTCATTTAACTCTGGGGATTTTGCTGTGTACATGCCTCTACAATCAGATAAAAATTCAGACGAAAAATCAAGCTTGATTATGACCAAATCTATTTTGGACTTATCTGTCTAAAGAATGGACTTCCAAAAGGCCTCTGGTTTGTCCAAATGCTCACTGGCAATGTTGAAACAGGGAGCTTTGTACTTTTTTGAGAGCAAAGCTGTTTCCTTATTATGGTCGTCTATGCGGAGGACAAAAGTATACAGGTTATTTTAATCAAATAACAGTTCAGTACTGGCATAATGAGACATGTAAGCATTAATAATTTACATTGGCCACTTTAGAGGTAAAGTGGTCAAAATATATTTTTATAAATATATATCGTCTGTGGAAGTAGTGGGATCAAAAAACTTTGCCAAATCATTACATTCGGCCTGAATGCAATGATTAGTCATGTGTACATTTTCAGTCAATGTATTTTGCATACCACGCGCACCCTGTTCACGCAGACATCATACGTCAGCAGCATGGTCACATACGCTGTACAGACAGAATGGCAGGTAAACAGTTGAAACTTAACTTTCCCTATGAACAAAAAGTGGCACTTACATTTACATTTACATTTATTCATTTGGCAGATGCTTTTATCCAAAGTGACTTACAACTGAGGAAAACAGCAAGCGACTCGTCTAAGTAAGCAATATTCACGAGAAGTGCTAGTAACACAAAGCTCAGTAAGCAAGCACCAGTGCCTTGTACTTAATGCATGCCGCTACTGGGAGCCAGTGCAGAGAGATGAGCAGAGGTGTGACATGTGTTCTCTTGGGCTCATTGAAGACCAGGCATGCAGCAGCATTCTGGATCATTTGCAGAGGTTTGAAAGCACAGGCTTGGAGACCGGCCAAAAGAGCATTACTGTAATCCAGTCTAGAAATGACAAGAGCCTGGGCGATAAGCTGTGTTGCATGTTCTGTTAAGAATGGTCTGATCTTCCTAATGTTGTACAATGCAAACCTGCATGACCGTGTAGTTTTAATAACGTGATCCTTAAAAGTCATCTGATCATCCAGGATTACCCCAAGATTCCTGACTGAAGTCGATGGGGTTATCTTTGATGGACCAAGCTGGATGGTAAGCTGGTGCTATTCTGACGGAGTGGCAGGAAGGACGAGAAGCTCAGTCTTGGCCAGGTTGAGTTGTAAGTGATGATCTTTCATCCAAGAAGAGATGTCAGCCAGGCAGTCTAAAACTCGTGGAATCATCTGAATGAAACTAGAGGTGAAGTTGAGTGTCAACAGCATAACAATGGTTGGAGAAACCGTGTGCTGTATGATGGAACCCAGTGATGTTGTGTATATGGAGAAGAGCAGAGGCCCAAGAACCGATCCTTGTAGGACCTCGGTGACTAGTTGGTGTGATTTGGACACTTCACCTCCCCAAGCTACCTTGAAGGATCTATCTGTGAGATAGGATTAAATTCAGGAGAGTGAAGTTCCAGTGATGCCCAGTGAAGAGAGGGCGGACAGGAGAATGTGATGGTTAACCGTGTTGAAGGCTGCAAAAAGGTCTAAGAGAATGAGAACAGATGATTTGGACTCAGCTCTTGCCCCCCTTAGGGCTTCTGTAACTGTTAGTAAGGCAGTTTCGGTTGAGTGACCGCTCTTAAAGCCTGACTGGATGGTGTCTAGCCTGTTGTTTTGAGTGAGGAAGGTAGACACCTGATTGAAAACAACCCGTTCAAGTGCTTTTGCTATGAACGGAAGGAGAGAAATGGGTCTATAGTTCTCCAGTAGGGAAGTGTCATGTGTCGGTTTCTTAAGCAGCAGGGTTACCCGGGCCTGCATTAATGTAGTGGGGAAAATTCCTGTATTGAGAGATGTGTTGATGATATAAGTGAGCGATGGTAGGAGTGTGAGGGGATGGGGTCTAACGGGCAGGTGGTTGGGTGAGAGTAGAAGTTTAGAGACATCATCCTCTTTATAAGGAGAGAAAGAGGAGAGAAGATGGTTTGCTGTGAGATCATGGATGGGTGGACCTGAAAATTGACTGCTGATGGACCTAGTTTTGTCTGTGAAGTAGCTGGCAAAGTCATCAGTTGTTAGGGAGTTGGACGGAGGTGGTGGAGGTGGACAGAGGAGAGTTTTGAAAGTTTTGAAAAGCTTGTGCGAGTCTAAAGCGCTGTTAAATTTGTCATGGAAGAATGCCGATTTAGCAGTGTGAATGTCTGCAGAGAAAATAAAGAGCGAAGCCTGATACTTACAGAGGTCAGCGAGGTCTTTAGTTCTGCGCCATTTCCTTTAGTCGCTCTAAGTTTAGCCCGGTGTTCCTGGAGAGTATCGGACAACCAGGGACTGGAAGGAGTAGCACGTGCTGGCCTGGAGGAAAGAGGACAGATAGTGTCTAGACACGAGGTTAGTGTTGTGAGAAGTGTGTCTGTGGCAGAATTAACATCAAGTGATGTAAAGTGTGTGAAGGATGGAAGGGAGGTTTCTATGACAGATGAAAGATGGGCAGGAGAAAGGGAGCGCAGGTTCCGCCTAAAGGAGACTGGCAGAGGGGTTGGTGAGTTGAGGGAATGCAGTATTCAAATAAAAGTGATGAAAAAGTGATCAGAGGCATGCAGAGGTGTAACCCAGGTGTTCTCTGTACCACAGCTGCGTGTGTAGATGAGATCGGAGAACTTCCAGTCCTTGGAGATGAGAAGACCAGTGCCACCACCTCTCCCATGCTAGCGGGGGGTGTGAAAGAAAGAGAAGTTACTAGAGAGAGCAGCAGGGGTTGCTGTGTTCTCAGAAGTAATCCAGGTTTCAGTTAATCAATACTAAGAGCAGAGTGGGATGCAAATGCAGGGATGAAGTCAGATTTATTAACAGCAGATTGACAATTCCAGAGACCAATGGAAAGAGAGAGTGGAAGTGTAGAAGAGGTACAGATAGTGTGAAGGTTGGCAGGATTGCTCCACCTTCCTCTCGTGAGAGAGTGTGGTGGGCGAGAGACCACAGGAATAAATTGGAAACACATGCTGTGCGAGTAAGGATAGAAAAGACGAAAAGAAAGGCGAGAAAAATAGTAAAGTAAGGATTATTAGAAAAGATACTACTGTGCGTTGCCGGTTTCGTTGATCGGTTGAGTCGCGCAGGACGAGTCGAATGGTCTTTACCTCGTCTGTCTTCACGCGAGGAGGGCTGAACGCTTCCAATGACGCTTCCGCGCCAGCGCCTCTTATCTGTATTAAATAGGATGCTTATCATGTGCTAATCACGTAATGAGTGGGAACAGCTGCCCGTGTGTTTCAAATTAGCAAGACAAAGCCTAAATGAACACGCAATGGCTCAAATCGAAACTAATGCTGGACTCTTTCGGACTTAAGTGCTAATTTATCCAAAGGTGAAAAACTTTCCTGTAATCTAAATTCAACTAGCTGTAAACAACACTCCAAAGCACCATAGAATTATAAGGAAAATAAATTAGAAAACGAAATAATTCTCACTACTTAGCAAATATATCACCTAAGTGTCATACAACAGAAACATATAATATACACCGAACACTTACGCTCTTGCCGTGACTATAGACCACTCGCTTATCCTGCAACTATATATTATTATATATTATATTATATTATACTATATAACAATTATATATTATACTACTCGCTTAACTTGCAAAGGACGAACAAAAATAAAGACCATCTTAAACATTGCCACGACTAAAAATGTCTAATCAGC
Source organism: Oreonectes daqikongensis (assembly GCA_026939265.1). Taxonomy (NCBI): domain Eukaryota; kingdom Metazoa; phylum Chordata; class Actinopteri; order Cypriniformes; family Nemacheilidae; genus Oreonectes; species Oreonectes daqikongensis. The sequence continues at coordinate 521,696 of JAOTQM010000223.1, read as the reverse complement.
GGATGGCAATTGCGTCTCGGTCCCTGTCGATCCGTTACTCTGTTCACGACCGCGTCCCGGGGTTTCCCACTCTGTCTTTTCGAGGTTGTGTTGCGGAAGTTTCACAGGAGACTCACGGCCAACGGGAGTGTTGACATGTATGATTATATTTGTATACGATGATTATAACAGCTACGGAAGTCAAAGGGTTTCAATGACGATGCTATGGTAACTTCTGGACAGCTAGGTACATGTTATGATTAGATTTTGATGGGTTTTGATTATGTTACTTATGTAGTTTGTGGAACTTTATGAACAAAGACAGCATTACCCAGCATCTAAACGATAAAAAAAAGTTACAAGCAAACTTTAGAGGTCACACACTGACACGTTATGCTACAAAACTGAAAACATGCTGCATCTAATCCCAGTTTAAAGCTGTTGTTTACGTTTGCTATTTTAGCAATGTTATTCACTTTGATAATAATCAGTCCCACAAACTATCCCAAACTCGGGGTACAATTTACAAATCGCTGTAACGCGCTTGTGTATGTTGCTGAAGCAGACATGACAACAAGAGTTTCCAAGAAACAGGATATTTAATAAACATGAAACAGAGCACAACCATACTCACAAAATTACATTCAAGACTAGACAAGGGAACAATGGAAACACAAGAGTATTTATAGAGTCTGTGATGAAGGTAATGGCTGACAGGTGTGGTGATGACAAATGAGGGACAGGTGTGGAAGTGTGGAGGGTGCTGGAAAGTATAGTCCATGGGGAAAACTGGGGAGAAACAGGCGAGGAGACAAACAGGACCGTGACAATTGCCAAAGCAATGAATGAAGAAGGTTAAACGTTTTAGAAAGTCCAGTTGGTTGTGGTGCGGGGGACAGGATTAAAACTTCTATTTTTTACTTATCGACACTGCACCAAGCAAAAATCAATCGGAATCATTACAAAGATCTAACATTAAGCACCTACGTTTTCCCCACGGCATAAACGGATATGACATTTTTGTGGGCGTTCCCAGCTATGCCAACCAAGTCTATTACAGCGTGACAGTGACATAAGTCCATCACAGAGGGATGTTTGTTTGTTTATTTTATTTATATAGCACATTTAACAACAACCACAGGTTGACCAAAGTGTTGTACATAGCAAATAAAACAAAACAAATCCAGCAAAACAGACTGATAATTAAGAAAGAGATTGAAAGGTATAAGAAAATACATCACGGTATTACAATGTAAAAGGAATGATTAAATAGTGCAACAGGGGCAAAGCTTGACAAAACTAACAAGTCACAATTTGATCAAGTAAATGCTTTTTGATATAAAGTCAAATTTAAAATTAGACAAAGAAAATGCTGTTCGAATAACTGTTGGAAGGTTATTCCATAAAGTTGGGCCGGTGATCGCAAATGCTCAGTCACCCTGGTGTTTGAGTCTAGACCTTGGGACCGATAACATATTTAAGAATCCTGACCTAAACCGTGGCATTGAGTTGTGTGGATGCAACAACTCAAAGCGATTGACAGTGGAGAGAATATGTAACGATTTATACATTAAAATAAGTATTTTAAAATCCACTCTGAGCTTAACGGGGAGCCACTGCAATGAAAATAAAACAGGGAAAATGCGCTCGAATTTGCGTGTACCAGTCAGAAGCCTGGCGGCTGCATTCTAGACCAGCTGTAAGCGCTCCAAAGAAGACCGATTAATTCCATAATAAAACAAATTGCAGTAGTCTAACCGAGAAGCGACAAAAGAATGAATGTTTCAAAATATTTTCTTGCCAGAAGAGATTTGATTTAAGCCAGGCGACAAAGGTGGAAAAAACACGATTTAACCATTCCATTTATCTACTGGTCAAACCTGAGGCCAGTATCAAAACAGAAACCTAAACTTTTTACCCTTTGGTTCACTCGTTTTGTTAAGAGAACCAGTGTCATGATTACAGGCATATAAAATGACTTCTGTTTTTTCTTCATTTAAGGTCAGGGAATTGTTGGTCAACCATAATTTCAATTCCTTGTTATATGAATACAGCGCTTCAATTTGAGTTTTATCATTAGATTTAAAAGGAAGGTACAATTGCACATAGTCTACATATAGATGGAAAGAAACAGCCCTGGTCAAAGGAGCAGTGGAAGAGGAGTTTTGTCCAATATGCACAGACATCTTACGATTTGTTAAAAAGGATCGAAACCAGCCTAAAATGGTGCCTCTGAGACCAACACAGTTTTATAGTCGGGAGATAAGCACACTATGGTTGATCAGATCTGAGCTGAGATCGAGCAAGACCAAGGCAACAGCATTTCCAGCCTCAGTAAACAATAAAATGTCCTTAAGTACTTTTAAAGGTGCTGGGGTGTAGTTTTTAGCGGCATCTAGCGATGAGGTTGCGATTTGCAACCAGCCGTTAACTCCACCCCTTCCCCAAGCGAGAGGATTAAGATGTCGTCATGTTTTCGCTTCTTTCCCAAAAGACTTAACATATTATGAAACGTGCTTTGTAGAGCAGTTTGTCCGTTTAGGGATACTGTAGTCACAACATGGAGAATTCTATGTAAGGTGAGCCAGCGGTGTATGTAGATAAAACTAGCGAATTCTAAGGTAATAAAAACATAATGCTTCATTATGTAATGTCTTTATATACCTCTGAACACATAGTTATGTATATTATATTGCATTTCTGTTAATAGAGCCTCTAAAAAACTACACACAGCACCTTTAAAATGGCAGTTTCTGTGCTATGCTTTTTTCTAAACCCAGATTGAAAAGTTTCATAAATGTGATTCTAACTCAGAAAGGCTTGTAATTGCATCAACACCACTTTCTCTAAGATTTTTGACATTTAAGGCAAATTAGAAATAGGTCTAAAATTAGATAAAGTCGATATGCCCAAGTTTGGTTTCTTTGAAATTGAAGTGATCATCGCATGCTTTAAACTATCAGGAACCATTCCTGTACTCAAACTCAGATTAACAAAATACTGTATGTCTGGGGATGTACTGTAAGACTTGCTAGAAAATGTAATTTGAACACAAATAACCTAAAGGGATAGTTCACCCAAAAATGAAAATTCTGTCATCATTTAAGCTAAACACAAAGGAAGGTATTTGGAACAATGTCAGTAACCTAACAGATCTCAGACCTTGTTTACTACTATAGTATTTATTTTCCCTAATATGGCATTAAATGGGGAGGAGATCTGTTTGGTTACTGACATTCTTCTAAATATCTTTCTCTATGTTCGTCAGAACAAAGAAATGTATAGAGGTTTAGAACAATCTGAGGGTGAGTAAATGATGACAGAATTTTTATTTTTGGGTAAACTATCACTTTAATGTGGTTTTATCTATAAACTAGAAGTGAATATTGTTTGTACATCTGACAGTAGATATATCCACACATCTATCATCCAGTCATCCTTCATCTAACTATACTTGTATTATACATCAATACATATAGATAGATATGGGAAAACGTTGCCATGACATTGTAATTTCAGTTATGATTTTGATTAATGGAATTTACATTGTTTTTATCTTATACACAAGCATATAATCAAGAAATTTACTCACATGCTGCCAAAATACTCTTTGTCCAATATCTCAGTGAAAACATTAAGGGGTGGTTTACCGGACAGGGATTAGACTAGTCCTAGACTAAAAGAAATGTAAGAGCTGTCCAAACTGAAAACAACTTGCACTGAAATATCTCAAAATACATCAGTGCTTTTGTGTTGTCTCAAATTGCACACAAGTATTGTTTTTAGTAAGGTATGTTTGTTAAAACTACTTAAATTTCTCAATTAAACTAAGGCCTAGTCCATTAGTTAAACTAACTCCTGTCTGGGAAACCACCCCTTAAACTTATAAATTCACAGATGACCATTGTCTGATATTGAGAGAAAAAGGCTGAAAGCACAAATTGCTTGAGCCTACATAACTATGTAAAACATCCATGCCCCACTCACCCTTACACAAATTTCCATTGTTATTTTTTGATTCAGAAGGTCATGAGCACCATCTGTCACATTAAAATAGTGCTCATACTTTGCTAAAACAATTTCAATGCCACAGGATCTCTATTATCAGTCCTATGCCCAAGTGGGGGTGCTGTTTGCATCCATTCCAAACTTCAATGATTTTTACATTGAGCTAGATGGCAACAACATGGGCGTAGAGTGTCTAAGACTGTTGAATGAGATCATCGCTGACTTTGATGAGGTCTGTTTAATACTTTTCTCCATTTTCAAATATATTCCTGTGAATAAACTGTAAAGTATAATGAACATATTCAAACAACTGTTTTGCAGCTCATGGATAAAGAGTGCTACAGAGATATCGAGAAGATCAAAACCATTGGCAGTACGTACATGGCAGCAGTTGGATTGGTGCCCACCATTGGAAACAAGGTTACTGAATCACAAAACAATAATAATTATAATAATGAACTACCAAATCTAAAAAATGCAAAAATTTTCACTTCCTTTTAGGCAAAGAAATCCCCTGAAGCACACTTAAGCACAATAGCAGACTATGCCATTGAAATGTTTGACATCCTTGATGAGATCAACTATCAGTCATATAATGATTTTGTTTTGAGAGTGGGTGAGTTTTGGAATTCCCTTGTGGTTTGTGTCATTTCGTAACAGTTGGAGTATGTCATGCAAAAACAGACAGTTTTAATATATTCATCTCATAAGGACAGTTGTGTATTCTGATCTTGTAATTCTGATTATCAGGTATTAATGTAGGCCCAGTAGTAGCAGGGGTTATTGGAGCTCGGAGACCACAGTATGACATTTGGGGAAACACAGTAAACGTTGCCAGTCGCATGGACAGCACTGGTGTCCCAGGAAAAATCCAGGTACTCAGAAGATTGTAGCAGTTAAGATTAAACTTTTATGTCTGCAGCAAACAATAGTTCCTTTCCACAGGTTCATTTAAAGCTGCATCAGTACCTGGCGCTATGGGAACATCCCAAGATGTGATGATTGTCTGAAGCCCATGTAGGAACACACCAATTCCTAACCAGTGCCTGATAAGGTTGTGTCGTCATTCCTCAGATTTCTTCTTGTGAAATCTAGCCCGTGGTTATAGGAGTTATTTTTTATCATTAGCACTGATTTAGCTCAGTAACCTTTCTTAGTGGATTATTTCTCCATCTGTCTATCAGTGGCGTCACTAGGCCTTTTTTAGGTGAGCTTTAGCCTCCCTGCGTTCACCCCTTGTCACACTGTCACTTACGATTATGATGATATTTTCATTATGAATTAAAAACATATTGTGGATTTGACAGATAAACACAAAGCCATGCACAGAATGCTTATCAGGATAAATGGCAGGGAAACATCATATCAAGTTAATTTTTCTACTAAATAATGATGGCGAAGATACAGCATCAAATACATTTTGGCGAGCTCTACGAGAATGGATTGACCAATCGAAAATCTAGATGTCACATATCAAATTTCATGCAAATCAGTAAAAAGCTCTAGGATGAGTTCGAAAAAATATGTTTTTTGAAAAATTCAAAATGGCGGGATTTTTTTTACATTCAAATGGTCATGAGCTCAGGATTTAGAGGAAATGGGGATTTTGTTTCTACGGTGTACGGTTCAGAAGTTTTGGGCAAAAATGTATGTGACATTTTGAACTGTTGGTGGTGCTAGAGGGGTTTAGTTAAGAGACTCCAAATTTGCTACAGTAACATATGAATAATAACAGGATCAGTTGTCTGTGTGCAAAATTTCATAACTTTCCTATGTACGGTTCTATGGGCTGCCATAGAGACAGTGTCAGAAGAAGAAGAAGAAGAAAGCCCAAACACTGCAAAATCTGATCATCTAACATGTCTAAAATATTTCTGTTTGGGCAAACCAAGTTTAAAAAAAGGGAAATGCACTTATAAAATAACACAATACAATTAATTATAACTTTTGACCACTAGGTAGTGCTGTTACCACATCTTTATGAGGCAGACCAGGGGCCTCATTTATAAAATGTTGTGTAGAAACAGTCCTAAATTTGATATTACGATCATTTCTTAAAGTGTGTATGTGTGATTCATAGAACGAACGTATGCACAGAAAACGTGTGTACACCTCTCTTTCAGTTGTGAAATCTATACATCGCAAATTATCTTGAAATTTCGCGCAGCTGACCAGTTTCAAATCTCTGCGTTTTAACATCGTCTAATTAATATCATTGACATATAAAACAGCACCTCTCAACGTTTAAATCCTTTACGAGCGGATTTTGGTCTGCACAGACTTCTGTTTTGCTGAATATGTGAAAATGTGGATTCAGTATTGAACAATGCTTGATAGCAGTTGAAAAAAAACTGTAATAATAATAATTTTTGTCAGAAGTGTCTCAAGATGCTATGTTCCAAATTCCATGCAAATCTGACCAATATTTTAGGAGTTTGAAAAAGTACATTATATATACAAAGCCATATGACAGACAGTAAGTATGGTGAAATATTTTCATATTTGGTGTCAAATTTCTTGTCTCAAGCCAACAAATCTAACAATATGAATAAAATCACATTATATTTTTCTTATGTTATAAGTTTAATAAATTTTGTTATATATCCTTGACCACTAGGCTGCACTGGCCTATAACTTTACAGGTCCTCTCAGAACTTCGAAGCAATTTGCCATTGCACTCGTAAAGTACTGCATTTTACGACAAAATTCCAAATGGGCGACGCCCACAATGGCAGACCGAGGAGCACTGGGTATGGTTCGACTCGCCATGTCTCAAGGATTCAGACAAGACCACTCTTATTTCACACCAAAATTTTAAAAAGTTATAAGCAAAATACCATCTCTGGACCAGTAGGTGGCGCTGTACCAAAACTATGGTTTTTGATACACAAAACTTTGGCGAAGATACAGCATTAAATCCATTTCAGTCTGCTCGGCGTCACATTCGTGGACGCGCTTACACGAGAACGGATTGGCCGATCAATGACATAGGAGCACTTGGCTAGCTGTCAAAGCAAAGCCATGTGCCCACCACAAGACAGGGAAATGGACATAGACAAAACAAAGGCACACTAGACACAGACCCTGACAAAACCATAACAAAAACAGAGATGTGCACAAATTTTGGCATCCTCATGGAATAATAACATTACTATTAAGTAAAGCCTCATTTTGCTGAAATAACACTTGTTAAAACTTCCTATAGTATCTGAATTCTGTCTGCATTTTAGACCATTCCTCTTTGCAAAGTGTCTCCAGTTCAGTCAAGTTTGATGACTGCCGAGCATGCACAGCATGCTTCAAATCATTCCATAGATGTTAGGCAGTGTTTCCGCTAGAATTTTGTGGAACTGTGGTGCTGGATGACGTCACGGGCTAATTAACATATCCATTACGCCTTTGTGTTGTTTTTGAGTTGCAACTTCAGACCATTTCGCTTCTACTCTCTGAACATTCTGTATTATAACAGCCACAGTTACTTTGCACTGTTTGTGTTACTAGAAATAAAAGGGGGGATCTTTTCTTCTGAAATGTCTGCACATACCAAGAAGGATCTACTATAAAGCAGGTCTATCAAATTCAATAAACAAACTGAAGTGATGCTTCCATTAATATTCAAAAATATTTCATACTTGTAACATCTGAATCACATTAACCACATAAATTGCAAGTCACATACCAATACATGCCTTCATACAATTCAAAAGGTACAAAAGGTTTTCTGTGCGCATGAGCATATGAAGCCGGTAAATGATTATGACCTCACAGTCTTTTACTGGTGGAGATCATTAACAGTTCACGAAATCAAAAGACAGTCTTATCTGAAAACAAGAGCTGCAAGCAGCACCACAGGGCCAAGCCCGCCAAATGCTGCATGCACAGTGCAGAGCCAAACCGGTACAGAGCAACAAAAGCAAAAAAGGCAGAGACTGAACGTGCGTGAAAAAGGGACAGGTCATAAAGAATAGGTGAGAACAAACTCAAAGGCCACAATTTATGCACAAGTAAGAAATGTGCCCATGACTGGATTCAAACCGCCAACCCAAATGACACCACAATTGTGACATAGCGAGTCTTGCCACTGATCCAACATCCCACAACAGGGCTGCTGAGCAAAGCTGATAGAGGTGTAAGTAGCGATATGTAACAATAACCGACACATATCAAATGTACGTGAGAACCAAACTGTAAATGAGAGAATGAAATCAAACTGTAGACAAATCAAAGAGAATGAAATGCAATTTTAGACTTTTAGAATAAACACAACACTCGCACCACTCGGGCTTCGAACCCGGCGTGCGGTTTATCAGGTGTGCCACTCAGTAGACGTGCTTAACCCAGTATCCTGAGGAGAGCTTTCAGAGCTTCAAACATTGACATGGATCAATCCCCGACGTGGCTGAACCGAAAACGTAGAGCAGAAATAACAGAAATACGACGTACTTGACAAACATATAGCATAAGTGGGAATGAACTCAAGAAGATAAAATTGCATAGTAACGCAGAAAATGTTACATCCAGTCAGAATAGTTTAATAAGAGAAAGTGACAATGTCTCATGCACGGTCAACTTTGAAGAGGTATTTCTAAAAAAATTGCCTCGGAAAAAAAATATCAGTTTGGCCATTTCTGTGCGTCTCAGTCCAAAGATCATACGAGCAGAGCTTGCAACAAAATAGACCACGATTGTCAAAAAAAAAGTTTTTTGAATGATTTACAATAAATTAGGAATGGAATGTTAGAAAATGACAAATGAGGCATCAATGGAGTCAGCACGGACCAGGAGAAATAATGACAGTCAAAAAATTAATTTCAGACAAAGCATTCAAGAGTACTAAGCAAATTTATAAAACGTGTTATATCTTATAAACACTAGGTGGCGCTGTCTTGAAACTGCACGGGTACGTTCGGGACAGTAATTCAATGACACGTACCAAATTTGGTGCTAATTTGTCATACAATATAAAAGATATTACAATTTATGACTAATTTCAAAATGACGGACATGCCAATCATCCAATCGTGACAGAATCATAATCGTACGATCCGGCATGACCCAAAGAATCCGTAGACACTGAGATCACGATTTTCCAACACACATATCAAGTTACGAGCATACATTTTTCAAATCTTGTGACCGATAGTTGGTGCTGTTCCCAATTTTGGCACTGATCCGCAGTCCGAGGTGTCGACAAAGCGTACAAAGTTTCGTACAGATATATCAAAGAATGGCAGAGTTACGGCCTCAGATCCATTTTTGGGTCAACTTTGAACAGTTTGCGACATCATAATCTTTGAACAATTCTGTAGCATTACTTCTGTGTGGTTCAGTCTAAAGATCGTGTGAGCCAATTGTCATAAGAATCAATCACAATTTCCAAGACAAGTAGTGAAAAAACATATACTTTTCGAGATGGCCGCTACTGTAATGGGCATTCAAGAGTCTTAATGTAAGGAGTCTTAATGTAAGGCATGGAATGTGATGAGCGTGATGAGTGTATGGCATGTGCCAAGTAGAATTTCTGTAGTCAATGAATTAGGAAGATTGACGATGAGACAGGTGCTGCACACTGTTACACTTTCCTTAGTTACTAGGCCAGTTGCAAAGTTGCACTAAATATCCCAAAGGAGTTTCTTCAGCAGTATTAGCAATGTCCATAAACACACACATAGTCAAAGCTGATGAGCAGGATCTACACCATAAAACAAACCTCTACCAAAAGAAAACAGCAAGTAAAGTTAACTTAAATTCACACAAACAATGTATACAATCAACAACAATGTATACAACCAACAACAATGCATTACACTTACATTTGAGCAGAAAACATAAAAGTTTCTCAAACAGGATTGATACACATTGATACACATGAATTCCTTGGTAGATTTAAAACAAAGCTTTGGATCATTGTCTCGACTGATTCTTGAACATTGTTCTTAAGAATCTACTGATACTGGGGGTGAAATCCATGCAACCCTTATCTTTGACAAGGTTTCCAGTCCATATGCTTGCCACACAGTACCACAGAATGGTAAACCTTCCACCAAGTTTATAGTAGGGAGCAGGTTCTTTCTACTGTAACAAAAGCATGTTACAAAAGAGAGTACCTTCTCCTTATTCATACTAACAAATTATCCTACTTTTTAGGTTACAAGATATTTTTAGGTTACATATGCATTTAGTAAATGAGGTAAACAATAGAAGCAGAGCGCAGGGATCTGGGATCTGGAGGGTACATAAGTCTGTATTAGAGATTAAAGGTAAGGGGGTGCCGAACCAGTGGTGGTTTTGAACACCAGGAGCAGAGCTTTGAATTTGATGAGAGCGACTATAGGAAGCCAATGTAACCTGACAAAGAGAGTTGTGACGTGTGCTCTCTTTGGCTCATTGAAGACAACTTTTGCCGCTGCATTCTGGATCATCTGGTTGTGCAGGCTGGGAGTCCAGCCAGTAGCACATTGCAATAGTCTAATCTGGACAGTACATGAGCCTTGACATGATTTAATTACAAGGTTTCTGGCTGTCCTGGAAGGTGTAATGGTTGATGAACCTAGTTGAATGGAAAGGTTGTGAAGAATCTTTGGGTCAGCCGAGATCACAAGCAGTTCTGTCTTTGCAAGGTTTAGCTGCAAGTGATGATCCTTCTTCCAGAGTGAAATGTCACTCAGGCATGCTGAGATGCGTGCAAAAACCGTTGGATCATCAGGCTGAAATGACAAGTGGAGTTGTGTGCCATCCAGATAGCAGTGGAAGGAAAAGCTATGTTTCTGAATGACAGAACCTAGGAATGTCATGTATATGGAAAAGAGCAGTGATTCACTAACTGAGGTACTCCAGCATTGAGATGTTGGAACACAGAGACCTTACCTCTCCAGGATACTCTAAATTAGTGTTTCTCAACCCTGGTACTCGAGGACAACCTCCCAGAATGTTTTTGATGTCTCCCTATATAAAACACCTGATTCAACTCATCAGCCCCCATTCTGAAGGTAGTTAGTTTGTTAACTAGTCTCCCAAATTAACACACTAACTAGCTGATGAGTTGAATCAGGTGTTTTATATAGGGAGACATCGAAAACACTCTGGGAGGGGGTCCATGAGTACAGGGTTGAGAAAGACTGCTCTAAATGACCTACCTGAGAGGTAGAACTTGAACCATAGTAGCGCCATTGCAGATTTAACCCTTTTCACCATCGGCTCAGTATTAAACTCTTAAGATCTCGTTTGGGTTTACATATGGTGAAAGAGACATCTTATTGTAAAATAAACAGCCTAGGGTACCGTTATGATCCTCACTTTATCACATTTCTGAGAGGCTAAAGGAAATACACAATTTGAGCTTCAATACGTAAGAACAACCACAAGCACGCAGTAGCTTAACTTTAACTTTGTATTATGAAACACATGACATTAATCAATCCATATATAAAATAAGAAAAAGGTAAACAAATAGAGAAGACCCGGGTAAAACAATGTATTTGGGAACCTCAGTGCACATTTACCGTCCTTTAAGCAAGCTTGCATATAAGTTCGTTGGCACGCTTATCGTAGGAGCTCGGGAAACTTCCATTCATCCCTTGTGGGGTACAGATTAGAAACATAATCCTACCGCATCCGTAGACAACAATGGTGCAGAACAAACAGCGTTGTCTAAGTCATCATCGACGTTGAACCCTCAGTAGCGTTGATAAACCTCCGGCGGCAGTTTGCCGATCTTCTCCCGGAGTGGTCTCTTCTCGTCGAGCCGGCAGCTGGCGGGTCTCGGCCCTCCGCACAAGCTAACGTAACTAGCGCGAGCTACCGAGGTTCAGCTCACTCCGCAGTCTAAACACACACACGTCTATCAGCAGTTCACACTTCCGCATTGGAAGCGTTGGTTAACTAATCACAGTTCACTTAATATATAATCTTTTCAGATTAACCTGCAGCCATCTATCTTTCGTTGTGGCGCCATCTTGTTGGTTCCTCTTTTTTTTCCTACCAGGGACCTGTTCTCACATGAACTCCCAAACGTCAAATTAATTCCAACTTTATTTAAATCCAAAAAGGCTGAACTTAACCAACTGCATTGTTAAACTGTCCTTTTCCCTTTTTACTGAATGTAGTACTGTGAATTACTAAATGACATCTGAACAATGGGAAAAGATTTAAATGATATGATCTTAATGCAAACTCTGCAAATATTAAACACCTCAATAATCATCTTGTTTTGACAAATACATATAACTTTAACATTGTCACAAGAGAGAGAAAAATAAAGGAATCACAATAAACCACGTTTTAAATAGAAACCCACAGTGAATAATACTATTCTCCACTGATATATATGTATACAAAGAGCTCACAATAACTAATGTATCAGGTCATTACACAGAGACACCCATAGCCTTGAGGGTCGACAGGAGGATGTGGTGAATGACAGTGTCACAAGCGGCAAATAGATCCAATAGAATAAGTACAGATGATTTAAAGACTGCCCGCCTTTGGGCTTCAATGACTGAGAGCAGTGTAGTCTCTCAACATCAGGAAGATTAGACCACTATCTCACTGAGCATGCAGCACAGCTTCTCGTTCAGGCCTTTGTTATCTCAAGGCTGGGCTACTGCAATTCTCTCCTTGCCGGTCTTCCTGCCAAGACAATCAAACCACTCCTGCTGGCTCAGAATGCATATCTGTTTCCACTGGTTACCAGTCGAAGCCTGTATCAAATGCAAGTCACTAACTCTTGCCTACAGAACTATCACTGGCTCTGCACCAGCATATTTTCATACCCTCCTACATTCCATCAAGATCCCTGTGTTCAGCAAATGAGCGGCGTCTTGTATTGCCCTCTCAAAAGGGCAGTAGATCACTTTCCCGTTCATTCTCCCACGCAACTCCTTGCTGGTGGAACAGCCTTCCAAACTTTGTCTGATCAACCACATCTCACATAACATTCAAACAACATCTTAAAACACATATCTTCTGTAATAAAAAATATACTAACCATATCCCTTTTTTTTAGAAAACTTACTTGGTGTTAGCACTTTTTGTATTATTGCCTCTGTATGACATATTGCTTTATTGCTTCCTAATCTCTCTGTAAGTCACTTTGGATAAAAGCGTCTGCTAAATAACTAAATGTAAATGTCTCTGTGGAGTGACCACTCTTTAAGCCAGACTGGTTTCTGTCCAGGAGGATATTCCTGTGTGGAGAAGGAGGTCAAAAACAACATGCTCAAGAGTCTTGTCAACGAAGGGGAGGAGAGATACTGGTCTCTAGTTTTCTAACATTGCAGGATTAAGTGTAGGTTTCTTCAACAACGGGATTAAGCGGGCCTCTTTAAAAGTTGTGGGAAATGTACCAGTGGAGAGAGATGAGTTGATAATGTGGGTGAGAGCAGGGCCAACCGATGGAAAGAAGCCTGAAGGAGATGGGTGGGGATTGGATCTAGCGGGCAGGTGGTCGGGTGGTTAGAAGCAATGACCTTGGAAATGTCAGGTTCAGATAGAAGAGAGAAAGAGGCAAGTAAGCATGTGTCGTGAGTTTGGGCATGTTCAAGAGGATGCGACTGCTGATAGTGGTAGTTTTCTTTAGAAAGAAATAAGCAAAATCATCAGCTGTTAAGTCTGATGAAGGTGGGGGTGGTGGCAGGCGGACAAAGAAGAGCAGAGAAGGTTTTAAAGAGAGTACAAGAGTCAGGCGAGCTGTTGATTTTGGAGTGGTAGTACAGAGTTTTAGCCGAGGAGACATCAGAGGAGTAAGAGGAGAGGTGAGAAGAGACTGATAGAGACAGAGGTCAGTAGGATCTTTTGATTTGCACCACTTCCTCTCAGCAGACCTGAGCCTTGAGCGATGCTCACAAGAACATTAGATAACCAGGGGGCTGGTCTAGATGTCAGAGGGCATAAGCTGTTTAAGCAGGATGTTAGTGTGGAGCATAGAGTGTCGGTGGATAATTATTATTTCGACTGATCTTCCCCAGACACTGCACATGCTTCCCCACTGGATACATTCCGGCGCAACCCACATTCACTCTCTCTCTTCCGCTTATCCTCTGAGGTCTCCTTCACTCTCCCTCCCCCTAACCAACTCTCTTTATTGAATACTAACAGATGTGTGCAGCAGGGTGACCTGAGTGTGCTGAGTGGAGCAGTAGCGTGTGTAGATAAGATCCAATTGATTACCAGACCTATGGGTTGATGAAGTGGGAACTTGCTTGAGGTCAAATGACACAGTCAGGTTGTTGAAGATGGCAGCCTGTGATTTTTCAAGGTGGATGTTGAAGTCGCCAAGTATGAAGGATGGAAAGGATCCTCTGGGAAGGATGACAGAAGTACATCTAACTCCTGCAAGAAATGTCCAAGCTAACCTGTTTTGAGGTTCCCATGTTGCTAATTTCCAGGGTTGTTAAATTGTAAATATTATCTTTATAGACAAAACGTGTAAGTGTCATAACCCATTGTTAAACACAGAGCTTATTTTTTGCGATTTTCCAAAAGTCTATGGGAAAAATGCATAGGCTTTCGATCGAGGGAACCCGTGCGCCGCTAACTTCCGGGTTGGCCTACAAAAAGACATCATCTCTGAGCCTCCCTATTTAAGCCAAACAAATTAACTCTGGGTTGCAATCAAGCGACCACAGGTATTTAAATCTATGCAATAAAAAAGGTGTCCAAACTTTTGCACAGCCTCTTTTCACATTTAATTAATTTTGTACCATTTAAAATTGTAACATTGTTACACAAAATAGTTGTTGGCTTAAAATATTACATTATCCAGCTTTCTCTAGAGGCTAAATGTCATATCACTGCAGTCTTTTCTTATAAAGACAGAGCAAATTATTATGACATGCCGGCTCCACAAATCATAACGTTTAATATATTTGGTCTTGAATGAGATTTGATTGCGAGATACATGGAGTTGGCATATCTCCTTTAACATGTGGGCAATGCTACAAATGTTTTGTTATAGTTTGCTTTTTCTTTATTTATTAATAATTGTGCCATGTTTCCAGGTTACAGAGGATGTCTATCGATTGCTTCAGAACAACTATGATCTGGTGTGCCGTGGTAACATCAGTGTGAAGGGCAAAGGTCAGATGATTACTTATTTCCTGGAGGGCAAAGCCCAGGACGCAGGCAACAGAGCACCACATCACACTGGTGGTCTGGAGCGGAGAGTTCACGCCATAGCTCGCACCAGTAATGCCCAAACCAAGACGGATAGTACCTCATCTGTCACCTCAGGCTTTGTTGCTAGGGTTGGTATAAGCAGCACCCAGGAGACACACAGTCACAGTGCGGACAACTACATACCTACTATAGAAGAAGTGGAGGGGACCATAGAAGAAAGCATGGAGTTGTAGGAGGACAAATCTCATTAAGTGGTCAGACCCAAATCCAAAGGTATAAGCTGCATGACAGCAGCTGATGTGGACAGATCTGGAAAGGGTGAAAAAACAAAATATTTCCAAAATATTTCCAAAAGATGAGCAAAAATGCTTTGTGTAATTCCTGCAGGTAATGTGGATGAAGGTCAGTATTCTCATTGGTTTAACATTACAGTTTGAATCAACGTTATATCCAAATTGACACTTTACTTTTTATGAGACAATTTTACTGCACAATAAGTCCATGGTTACACATTGTGCAAAATGTTGTATAAGTCTTTATGATCTTCTTTCAGAATTAACTTTCTTGGGTGACTTCATCAGATTTTCAAAATAGGCATAGATCTATTTAGACACCGTTTCAAGCTACTCTGGTAGGAAATACAGCCATCTAAAATCTTGTCAATAACTTGCACAGTAATTTAACGTTGGTTATTATTATAAAAATAAAACCATTTTTAAATATGTGCACACCTAAAGGACAGAATACTCTATATTTCCTCAAAGCCTCACGAAACACAGCATTTTAATAGAATAATGGAATGCATAGTTCATATAAAAAACTGGATGAGTAGCCACTTTTTATTGCTGAACTCGGACTAAACAGAAGTGTTACTCATTGGATCGGAAACCGCCATACGTAACAACCAAGAATACTGCTTAACTATTGACATTTTTCCATCTGAAGAATATATCTAAACTACGTCATATGCTGTCACTACCAGATGCAGAAAAGCTAATTCATGCATTTATGATGTCAAGACTAGATTACTGTAACGCACTATTAGGTGGCTGTCCTGTGAGCTTATTACAAAAACTCCAGCAAGTTAAAAACACAGCAGCTCAATTTCTAACACAAACAAAAATAGTATGAGCATATTAGCCCAGTTCTGTCAGTACCTTTCAAGCAACATATTAACTTTAAAATCTTATTGCTTACCTAAAAGGCCCTACATGGTTTAGCGCCTCAATACCTAAATGAACTTCTATTGCATTACATCCCTTCTCGTTCTCTACGCTCTCAGGGCTCTGGTCAGTTGGTAATACCTAGAATTTTAAAATCAAGTGCAGGCGGTAGATCATTTTCCTATCTAGTGCCTGAACTTTGGAACAGTCTTCCTAGTACTGTGCGGGAGGCAGACACACGCTGTCAAATTAAAACCAGATTAAAGACGCATCTCTTTGCACTCCATCACTACTACATCACTTCTATAATACAAATCCTGTAAGGCACTATTAGGCTGCATTAGTTAGATCAACCGGAACCAGAAACACTTTCTATAACAGCTGATGCACTTGTTGTATTAAAGAGTGTTGAACAGTATTTTGCTCTCAGTTGTCTTTTCTCAATGTTGCGAGGTTACCATAGCGAGCAGGATGCAGATGGTAGAGCTGAAAGGGAAGCGGCGACCCAACAAGTCCACTACAAAACTGCACAACTAGCTACTGGAATATAAATGATAACCTTACACATATTATCTATCATTTTATTTTAGACTAGTTGTGCAAGCGCTGTCAACCCTTGCCAGGGTCTGGGTTCTCCCGAGGTTTTTCTCCACTGGAGTTTTGGGTTCTGTTTGCATACTGTTTTGCCCTATTTGCCTGACCGAGGTAGCTGCTGACATCAGCTCTAGAATTTAAAGTTTTTGTATTTATTAATATCACTTTAAATGTAATCATGCTGCGTAATTTTTGTAATTAATTTAATACTCCATATAGGAATTTATAGTTTGTATAATATGTTACCTGTGTTTCTGCGTGTGTGCGCGTATGTCAGTGCGTGTGTGTTTTGCGTGTCTGTTTTGTGTATGTGTGCATGTAGGTGTGTATGTACTTTTGTGCACGTGTCTGTGCGTAAATGTGTGTGTTTTATGAGTGTGTGTTGTGTGCCTGTGTTTTCTGACATGTGCGCTGTGTGAGCATGAGCATATGTGGTTGCATGTGTTTGTTTGTGTGTGTGTGTGTGTGTGTGTGTGTGTGTGTGTGTGTGTGTGTGTGTCATATATTCTTTTATTTTTATTGTTTGCATGGTATGTGAAATTGGGGTGTATTTATTCATTTTGTTGTTCTTACTTTCCTTTTATAAATTTAATGTTTTGCTTATAGTCATTTTTTCTCATGTATAGCTACTTTGTAACAATGGAAATTGTAAAAAGTGCTATATAAATAAACTTGAGTTGAGTTGTGTCTAGTTTATTGACTTGTGTCTAAAATATGAAAAAAACATTGTGGTTTAAAACACTAAACATATTGATTAATGACAAGCGTGTGCCGCACAGTGAAACAGGCTTTCTCTGGCACGGCGCCAAACACAGCATGCCGCTCTTACCTGTGTGATCCACTCCAGAGAACAGCCGACCATAATCACAACTTTGATGTTTGGTTTTAAAATATGACTTGCCGAGTCATAGTGCTCAAGACAAGTCAGGACAGGAAGTAGGTTGCACCATGACAAGTTTTATGTCAAATGACTCATCATGAGCCAGTAAAAAGT
The DNA here is from genome assembly GCA_026939265.1 of Oreonectes daqikongensis. NCBI lineage: Eukaryota > Metazoa > Chordata > Actinopteri > Cypriniformes > Nemacheilidae > Oreonectes > Oreonectes daqikongensis. Next base: position 503,843 of record JAOTQM010000223.1, on the reverse strand, counting down.
ACATCTATAATAAACATACCAATATGGTAATATTTTTGTACGTTATAAGCATTTTATAAATTTTGTTATATTTTTTGTCCATAAAGGGGCACCGGCCTAAAATGTTTCATGTTCTCCCATAATGAGGTCACGATGACCCTTACCAACTTTACCAATGCAGCCCAACCACATTTTTTGTGTGTCCTCAGACTGTGCCCATAAACCACTGTATCGAATATGATGAAAATATCTAATTTCCTTCAGAAGTTATACAAATACAAACAATAATTTTTTTTATTTATATAGCACATTTAAAAACAACTGGTGTTGACCCATAGTGCTCTTTACAAGACCCAAAGTAAACAATCAATAAAATAAAGACACATAAAACATTAAAACGAATAAAAGACAATAAAATGGAAAACATATGGATTAAGGTTAAATAAAAAAGAATACTTAAGTCAAAGATGATTGAATAATAATTAAAATAAAGGACTATTAAAAACGTTTAAGAAAAAATACGTTTTCAAAGTGGATTTGAAGATTGACAAGGTTTGGGCGGATCTGATGTAAACCGTTAGGCTATTCCATAACTTAGGCCCGATGACTGCAAAAGCATGATCACCTCTATTTTTTGAGTCTAGTTCTAGGAACAGATAGTAGATCAGAGTTTCCCGAACTGAGTGGTCTTGACTGTGAGGGTGAATGAAGTAATTCATATAAATACTGTGGGGCCTGGTTTCGCAAAGACTTAAAAACAAATAACAAAACTTTAAAATCAATTCTGTGTTTAACCGGTAACCAACGGAGCGAGATCAAAACTGGTGTAATATGTTCACTTTTATGCTCCCCTCTAAGGAGCCATGCAGCGGCATTTTGAACTAATTGCAAGCGTGTGATACATTTCTGAGGAGCACCATATATAAAGAATTACAATAATCTAATCATGATGTTACAAAAGCATGCATAACAGTCTCAAAGGTCTTAGAAGACAAACAGGGCTTAACCTTGGCTAAAAGACGAAGATGGTAAAAACAGGACTTAATCAAGCAAAAACCCTAGGTTCCGAACACAGGTAGTACTGTATGGTAACAACGTATGAGTTTTAGTTCGTCCAAACAGTCCAATATCGACTCTAAAGCAAGCTTATCATCACCCTTTAAACGCAGGTAAATTTATGTGTCATCAGCATACAGATGAAAAGATACCCCATATTTAGATAAAATAGAATCCAAAGGAAGCATAAAAAGATTAAACAGTACTGGGCCAAGAATAGAGCCCTGAGGAACACCGGAGCCCAATTTCATTTTAGACAAGGACTGTTGTCCAATGCAGACAGAATAACTCATATTAGTTAAATATGAGCAGAACCATTGTAGCACCATACCCCGAAAGCCCACATAAGCTTCTGGGCGTGATATGAGAATGTTATGGTTGACCAGGTCAAAAGCAGAGCTAAGATCTAGCAAGACCAAAGCCATGGCCCAGCTAACAAAAGTTTGTTATAAGAACGTTTCCTAAAGGTTTTTCATGTTTTTGAAAACGTTTTAATAACTGTCACTGGGTCCAGTTTTTTAGACGTTCTAAGAACGTTCCCAGCTAACAAAAGTCCCCATCATGGTGATCAGCGTTTCCTTGAGTTGGGCTCTTCACTCTTGACCTTCTTAGGTTACATTTTGTTGGCATGTTTTGACTTTGTGCTTTTAAAGTCATTTGTGAAGCCAATGCAATTGGGAATCTTATCTTATGGGGTTGTTTGGTGGTCATTAAAATCAGCATCATGTTGAGTCACTGATGTCTGTGTTGTTAATTCTGAAATAACTTTTAAAGATCAGGCAGTGGCATTTTGATGTCTAGAAAATTGTATGAAATATGAGTGCAAATAAACAGTATATAGAAAAACACAGACATCAAGAATCTGTGTATGAACCTCAGTAATGGTGAGATTTGAGATTTAATCATTGAGATCTTATTTATTTAAATATATCTCATAATCCTCACAAAGAGAGTCAAACATTTATGGGAACTGATTAATAGTAAGATTGAGAACAGAATCAATTACTGAAAATAAGGCATTGGACCTGTTGCTGTTGGATAAAAATCAACTCTGAGAACATTTGGCAGCATTTTAGCGGCTCGCTGAGAGGGACTCCTTTAAGATTTCATAGGAAACTTGTAGTCTATCCTTATTCCACTTGCGTTCAGGTCTTCTTCAGATCTGTCTGAGAGAGCAAGTAGTGTCATTTAACCAAGGCTTAGGAGTTGTGCTTATGCTTTTTCACCTTAGGAGGTGCAACAGCATTTAAAATATTCGAGCAGATTTAATTAAAAACGTTCAAATGTTCATCAGCATCCAAGTAGCTTAAAGATGAGTCCATGTCTTTATTGGTATGGAGATCGGAATACGATGTCATAAAATTCTCACTTAAGTTATCGTTAAAGACACGAGTCAGCTGTGAATGAGGTTGATGCTTTGAGGTGGTTATATAATCACAATAGCATAAATATTTAATGTTATTGAACTTATACCCATGAAATTTTGACATGTAGCCTGTAACAAAGTAAACCAGCTAAGGTTGCGTTTTTCTACAGTGGTTTCGTCTTGATTAGAGTAACAAGAAGAAAAACAAGATGGTTTTTTTTGCCCCCTACACCAGATCGCTTATAAAAGTCATAGCACACCTTTCCTCCATAAACCTGTCAATTTGAGCCCTCATTCGTGGGTCTACAACAAACGGTGCGGGACTGGCAGCAGACAGAGTCCTTGATGTTGGTGACTTCTATGTAGATAACGATACAAATGTTTTAGGAACTAAAGCCCTACATTTCAGCCCGAGCCCGACGGGCCCCGACTTATTTACGCCCCTAGGGCCGGGCTTCGGGTCAATTTTCACGTCATAGTTCACATGCGGGCCGGGCCTCTGGCCTTTTTTGGGTTATCCTTCTTTTTATATTTTTAGACATTAAAAAAAATGACGTCAAGGATAGAAAAACAAACATAGAAAGACATTTCATAACCTCAACTTTCATAATCTGATAATTACACTGACATATGACTGACATGACATTTACATTTACATTTATGCATTTGGCAGACGCTTTTATCCAAAGCGACTTACATTGTATTGTACTATACATTTGTACATTTTGTATAGTAAGCAAGTGGGGGTTAGGTGCCTTGCTCAAGGGCACCTCAGCCGTTACCCGCCAGACCTGAGAATCGAACCAGCAACCTTCTGGTCACGAGTCCAACTCTCTAACCACTGGACCACGACTGCCCATGACATGACAGTCTCACGCACGCACACACGCACGCACGCACGCACACAGAACAAGACTGGCTCGCTCTGTGTTTAGTGTCCCTGCCAGCAGCAGCGAATGTGTCTTCAGCACAGCGGGAAGAGTGATAGAAGAGAGGAGCTGACTGGGTTAAAACCTTCCACTGTGGATGCTATTCTTTTTCTCCACAAAGCTCTGTAAGAGACTGTTCTACCTTTTCGTTTGATTGGACTTTATTTTCATTTAACTGTTGGAAACTACTGATGTTTTTAGTTTGATTTGGACTTTATTGTTGGAAACTAATGGAAAAAAGAATGGGCTGGTGTCGGACTCGGGTTCTGATGAGCTCTCCGACACGGGTCGGGCTAGGGCCTGAGCGTCTCGGGCCAGGGCCGGGCTCGGGCCTAGATTTGAGGCCCGTGCAGGGCTCTATTAGGAACAGCTTTCAAAGACACTCTTAACTCCATAGGTGTTAAACAACATGTGTCAGGACCCACTCACCTTCGGAATTAAACTTTAGATTTAATACTGTGTGGCGAGTCTGCCAGTGCAGGTTCAGCATCGCCATGGAAACAGCACAATCAATCCCGCACACCTGTCAGTCATCACCACTGGTGGCTCATTAGAAGCACACAATATAAGCAGACAGAGAGGAGAGGATGGTGAGCTTCGTCTCACATGTATGCTGTATATAGCTAATGTGGTGATCTTTCTATTATTACAGAGACCAGCAGCTGACGAGCAGTAACAGAAGCATACAGAACCGTGTAAGTGTATTTAATTCTTGTCTTTTTGAGTTAAGCGCTGTGTCGTTGCTGGGAAACCGAACTTTGTTTACTACCGCTGTGTCACGTGGTGTAGCCACATTGGTATCGTTTGGCCTGTTTTTTTGCTTTGTTTGTTGCGTGGTATTAGAAGGCGTGTCCTGCTGAATTTAATTACATGAATCAGATGGGTATATAAGTGTGATTAACTACCACGACATCGGTAGCTGCAGCCTGATCGCGTGCAGCCCTCTTCGCGTGAAGAACGGAAAGCGTAAAGACCTGCGAATCTACCTTCGTGTCTCTACCGAGCAGTGACACCGACAGGGCACTTGAGTATTACACTTTTTTGTACTAACTTTGCACTGTTATATTTACATTTATTCCTAATTTTTTATTAATTCTCTCCTCTCTTTACTATGTGTTTTCTAATCCTTACTGTCACTACAACTCTAATATCATCTGCATCACTCCGAAGGAACACAATGCCAATAACGCATTGCGCACTGTTTCACTATCCACAAACGCCCCTGTTACTCTCCCTATAGGCTTGTGGAACTGCCAATCTGCTGTGAACAAAGCTGGTTTTATTAAAGCTTTCGTTAAACACTCTGGTCTTTCAGTTGTAGCACTTACAGAAACATGGATCAAACCAGAAGACTCTCGCTGTCCTCTCCAATAATAACACTTTCTCCCAAAGTCCTTGCATAATAGGGAGGGGTGGAGGGACCGGTCTACTTATCTCTAATGACTGGAAGGTCAAACAGCTAACACCCTCATGTGACAGCAGCTCCTTCGAGTTTCATGCTGTTACTATTACCCACCCTATTAAGATTCATTTTTTCCACATTAGCAACCCATAAGTCTGGTAACCAACTAGATCTTGTCTACACACGCTACTGCTCCACTCGTCACACTCGGGTCACCCTGCTGCACATGTCTGATCACTTCCTCGTCACTCTCAATCTTGACCTAACTTCTCCAGACACTGCACACCTTTCCCCACTGGTCACTTTCTGGCGCAACCTAAGCACGCTCTCTCCATCCCGCTTATCCTTTGCTGTCTCCTCCACGCTGCCTTCCTCTAGGCAGCTCTCGATTTTGAATGCCAACAGCGCCACCGACACTCTCTTCTCCAGGCTAACATCCTGCTTAGACAGCTTATGCCACCTTACATCTAGACCAATCTGTGCCTCCCCGTCTGCCCCCTGGTTGTCGGATGTTCTCTGAGCATCGCACCAGTCTCCGGTCAGCTGAGAGAAAGTGGTGCAAATAAAAAAATCCTTCTGTCTCTATCAGTCTCTTCTCTCTTCCTTCTCCACTGATGTCTACCTGAGTACTACCACTCTAAAATCAACAACTCACCAGACTCTCGTACTCTCTTGAAAACCTTCTCTGCTCTTCTTTGTCCGCCTACTCCCCCACCTTCATCGGATTTAACAGCTGATGATTTTTCTTCGTAAAGAAAACTACTGCCATTAGCAGTCAGTTCTTTGCGCCGCTGCCTCTTGATCACACCCAATCACCCGACACGTGTTCGCTCCCCACTTTCTCACTCCTATCTGAAGTGGACATTTCCAAGGTCATCACTTCTAACCACCTCACCACCTGCCCACTGGATCCCATCCCCACCCATCTCCTTCAGACCATCTCTCCATCGGTTGTCCCTGCTCTGACCCACATCATTAACTCATCTCTCACTACTGGGACATTTCCCACAGTCTTCAAAGAGGCCCGTATAACACCGTTACTGAAGAAACCCACCCTTAACCCTGCGCTGTTAGAAAGCTACAGATCAGTTTCCCTCCTTCCCTTCATTGCCAAAGCTCTTGAGCTGGTTGTATTTAATCCCCATCATGTTGTAACCCCCATCATGTGCACCTTCTACAGAGGCACCATCGAGAGCATCCTGACCAGTTGCATCACTGTGTGGTATGGCGCCTGCAAAGCGTCCTGCCGCAAGACCCTCCAACGCATAGTGAGAGTAGCTGAGAAGATCATTAGTGTCTCTCTCCCCTCCCTCCAGGACATTTATGGAACCCGTCTCACCCGCAGAGCCCTCTGCATTGCAGGTGATCCCACCCACCCGTCACATAGCTTCTTCAGTCTGCTGCCATCAGGTAGGAGACTGCAGAGTCTCCAGGCCAGGACCAGTAGACTGAAGGAGAGCTTCATCCACAAGGCAGTCAGGAAGCTAAACTCCCTTTCGACCCTGCCTTCCCTCCCCTCCCTTTACAATAAAGCTGACTTTGACTTTGACTTTAACCAGATCTCCTTGTATCTCACACGAAACAACCTCCTGGATGGCAACCAGTCTGGTTTCAAGAGCGGTCATTCCACCGAGACTGCGCTGCTCTCAGTCATTGAAGCCCCAAGGCAGGCAAGGGCAACATCCAAATTATCTGTACTCATCTTACTAGATCTATCTGCTGCATTTAACACTGTTAATCACCACATCCTCCTGTCCACCCTCAGGGCTATGGGTGTCTCTGGAATGGTGTTGCAATGGTCTAAGTCTTACCTCTCTGCCCTGACTTAGAAGCATTCTTCATTAACTGCAAGCCATTTTCCTCATTCATTCTAGTGAGTGTTTACATCCCTCCAGACATGTGCGTGAGTGCTGCACTGCAACAGCTGGTGGATCAGATTACAGAGACAGAACTGCAGCACCCGGACTCACTTATTATTCAATTCAATTTTATTTATATAGCGCTTTTCACAATGAGTATTGTTGCAAAGCAGCTTTACAGGAGAAAGCAACAGAAAAAACATAAGAAAGGTAACAATTACTAAACCTTTAAATTAATTTAATAAAATAAAAGAACTATAAAAGCAGTCTCCCGGTGAGCAAGCCAACACGGCCCTGTGGCGAGGAACCCAAACTCCAAATGATAAATATATGGAGAAAAGAACCTTGGGAGAAACCAGTCTCAGTCGGGAGGGCAAGTTCTCCTATGACGTGTCACAGCTGTACTCAGTGACTTTGATTAACGTTATAGAAAAAATGATTATCATAGAGAGCCTATTATATGTAATAAGGAAATACATTTTGTTAAATCTGTTATAAGGAATGTTATACGCAGAAAACGGAACTGTGATGGCATAATGTAACTGAATGCAGCTGTAACATCAAACAGAAGAGACTCAATTAGCGTAGCTGCTGTTCTTAATATTTTATTTGGTTTACAATTCAAGCATTATGTGAAAGCTTGGCTGAAAAAATATGTCTTTAATTTTCTAAAATTTAAATTGGGAGACTGTGTCAGACCCCCGAACAGTAACAGGAAGGCTATTCCAGAGTTTAGGCGCAACGTATGAAAAGGCTCTACCCCCTTTGGTAGATTTATTTATCCTAGGTGTTATTAAAAGTCCGCAGTTTTGAGATCTTAAAGAACGAGCTGGGTTGTAGTGTGATAGAAGCTCTGTTATGTAGGTAGGAGCTAAACCGTTTAAGGCTTTATAAGTAATTAAAAGAACTTTAAAGTCAATACGATACTTAATGGGTAGCCAGTGTAGAGATGATAAGATTGGGGTTGTGTGATCATATTTTCTAGATCTTGTAAGAACTTTGGCAGCCGCATTTTGAACTAACTGTAATTTGTTTATTGACGATGCAGGACAACCACTTAGTAGTGCATTACAATAGTCAAGTCTTGAGGTCATAAATGCATGAATTAGCTTTTCAGCGTCAGCAACACACAAAATATTACGTAGTTTGGCAATATTTCTAAGATGGAAGAAAGCTGTTTTTGTGACGTTTGAGATGTGTTTTACAAATGATAGGTTGCTATCTAATATAACGCCTAGGTCTTTAACTGTATTTGCTGGGGTAATGGTGCAGCCCTCGATTTGTAGGTTGTAATCCGCAATATTCTGATTACGTGCATTTGGTCCAACAAGTAGTATTTCCGTTTTATTAGAATTTAGGAGGAGGAAATTTTTAGTCATCCAGTGTTTTATGTCTTGGATGCACTCTGCCAGTTTGGATAGCTGAAATGAATCATCTGGACGCGATGAGATATATAGTTGAGTATCATCTGCATAACAGTGGAAACTAATTCCATGTTTTCTAATAATGTTGCCAAGGGGCAGCATGTATATGGAGAATAGCAAGGGTCCTAGAACCGATCCCTGGGGCAATCCATAATTAACTTGCGTTAGATAAGACGATTTCCCATTTAGTTGGACAAAGTGATATCTGTCAGATAAGTATGATCTGAACCATTGTAATGCCTGCCCCTCAATACCAGTATAATTCTGTAAACGATCTAAAAGTATTTTATGGTCTATGGTATCAAAAGCAGCACTAAGGTCAAGCAAGACGAGGAGTGAGATGTTTCCTTTATCTGATGCAATAAGCAGGTCGTTTGTAATTTTAACAAGAGCAGTTTCAGTGCTATGATGTGGTCTAAAACCTGATTGAAATTTTTCGTTCATGTCATTATTTTGTAGGAAGGAGCAAAACTGGGTGGATACTACTTTTTCTAATATTTTAGAGAGGTATGGGAGATTTGAAATCGGTCTGTAGTTTCCTAGGTCATTGGAATCTAAGTTTGGTTTCTTAAGAAGAGGCTTAATGACAGCCATCTTAAAGGATCCTGGGACATGGCCTAGATTAATTGACGAGTTGATAATATTACAAATGGGCTCAATTGCAACGGGTAGTAATTCTTTTAGTAGTTTGGTTGGTATAGGGTCTAGTAGGCACGTTGTTGTTTTAGATGTTGCAATAAGTTTAATTAAATCATCCTGTTTTATGGGTGAGAAACACTGTAGCTTTTCTTGCGGGCTGATGGTTCATGCTAATTCATAGGGCATAGTCGAAGGTTGAGTTTTTGCTATATTGTCGCGTATATCTTCGATTTTCTCTGTGAAAAACTTTATGAATTCATTGCAACCAAGGTGCGGTGGAATAGCCAGGTCAGGTGGCGTCTGATTATTTGTTAATTTAGCAACTGTATTAAATAAATAATTTGGATTGTTTTTGTTCGTTTCTATGAGATTGCGGAGGTGCTCAGCCTTTGCCACTATTAGTGCCTTTTTATAACAGTTTGCCCTCTCTTTCCACGCAATTCTAAAGACTTCTAATCGGGTTTGTCTCCATTTGCGCTCCAGTTTACGTGTTCCCATTTTAAGTGATCGGGTGGTGCTATTATACCATGGTGCTATGCTTTTCTCGTTGATCTTTTTCAACTTCAAAGGTGCAACAGTTTCTAGTGTGTTAGAAAAAATAGTGCCCATGTTGTTGGTCATATCATCAAGCGATTTTGTGTTTATTGGAATATTTATTAGATGAGTCAGATCTGGTAGGTTCTTTGCAAAACTATCTTTAGTAGTCGGAGTTTTTGTTCTACCTTGTCGATAACGAGTTATGCGGCCGATTTCTGCAGTGTGTATTGTACAAGTTATAAGGTGGTGATCGATGACATCGTCATTCTGAGGTATAATATCAATATCTGTTTGATCGATTCCATGAGATATAATCAAATCTAGTGTATGATTAAGACGATGGGTGGGTCTGTCGACATGTTGTATTACTCCGAAAGAATGTAATAGTTCTGTGAACGCCACTGCGAATGCGTCATTTGTATTATCTACGTGGATATTAAAATCTCCGGCAATCAGTAATTTATCAACGTTGACCAATTGGTCTGATAAGAAGTCCGCAAATTCTTTTAGAAAATCCGAGTAGGGCCCAGGGGGCCTATACACAGTAGCCAATGCGAGTGAAAGCAAGGATTTTTTACTTTTGTTTGGAACACTTACATTAAGTGCAAGTGCTTCAAATGAGTTATATTTAAGTCCTGTTCTTAGAGTTACGGTAAGAAAGTCTCTATAAATCGTTGCAACACCACCACCTCGACCAACCAGACGTGGCTCGTGCATATAACAGTAATAGAGGGTAGACTCATTTAGACCAAAAAACTAATTTAGTTTAACCCAAGTTTCAGTTAGGCAGAGTATATCAAAACTGTTGTCTGTGATAATTTCGTTTACAATGACTGCCTTTGGATTTAGTGATCTAATATTAAGTAGCCCAAACTTTATGAGTTGTTTTTGCTCGTTAATTATTTTATCTTCAGGTTTAATAACAATAAGGTTTTTTCTTTGACGTAAATTATTATTTTGTATTATTATTCGGGGGACAGACACATTCTCTATGCATTTAGGAGCAGTCACATTTTTGACAATTAAGTGGGAGGAACACGGACTATGTTTAAAGTTTTTACTTGCCAGTCAGATGGTGCGTAGCGTCTTTGAGATGTAGTCAGAGAGAAGATTCGCTCCGATGCTGCTGGGGTGTAGGCCGTCAGGGCGAAAGAGCCTAGGACGCTCCCAGAAAAGATCAAAATTATTTACAAAGAGCAGCTTCTGTTCAGTACACCATGACATCAAGCATTCGTTTAGCGCTAATAGTCTACTTAACTTTTCGCTGCCTCGTCGGTAGGTAGGAAGCGGTCCTGACACGACAATCCTAGCTGTGGGCGATGCTTCGCATACCGTCTCGATCAGTGTCTCGAAGTCCTTCTTCAGAATCTCCGTCTGCCGCATCCTAATGTCGTTCACCCCCGCATGCAGCATGACAGCCCCAATGTTAGCATCACGCTTCAATATCGCAGGTACCTGCACAGACACATCGAGAACACGGGCGCCAGGAAAACAATGAGTGTGCACCTTACCTTTAGTCGAGGAAGGGCGTACGTGCCGGGCGATTGAGTCTCCGATCACCACAGCGTTGCAATCCGTGCCGCTGAGGGGAGCGAAGCAGTTCCTGATCGAAATCTCGAAGATAGGAGGCTGTGGGAGAGAGGTCGTCGAGCCGGTCCTGGCTCGTGCCTTTCACCGTGTCGGTGCAGGAGTGAAGTTCACCTGGGCTGGACGTGTTCTCGAAGCCTGGGCTCTGGGCAGAAAAACACGCGGAGTAGAAGTGGTAGGAGTGATACAATCACGTCGAAAACTTACCACGGATTTGCAAGCGTCAGCCCGGGATTCCAGCCTTGTTATCCGTTCACGTAGCCGCGCTTGTTTCTCTAATAGGTTGTTGATCTTCCTCTCAACAGCCTCCAGTTCGGAATGCACCGACTAAAGCTCGAACGTATCCTCATCTGCACATAGAGGTAAACACATTTCTGAAACATTTGCCATTTGTAATGTAAAGGGTTAGCACAAAAGGCAGTGAGCTAGTAATCAAATCGTTAGCGCTAGTAGCCTAAGGGCTAATAGCGAGTGATCAGATAAAAATGATTGTCAGTAAGTTTTAAAAACGATTTTAATAGGGGGCACACTTAGGGATAAAGTCTGCCCTTGATAAAAATGACAACTTAATAGAATTATTTGGTATAAGGCAAGAATAGACGATATAACAGGAAAAGTTTGGCGGAGCTCCGACTTCAAACCACACGCTTGTAGCAAACCGGAAGTCAATGATGCATCTTACTCTGTGAAAGCTGTTTTCCTAGGAGATTTTAATTAGATGAATCTCACTTGCATACTGCCAAAATATAAACAACACATTACATGTCCCACCAGAGATAAAAAATACCCTGGCCAATGCTACACCACAATAAAGGATGCATATCACGCTGTCCCTAGAGCTGCTTTCGGGCTTTCCGATCATTGCTTGGTTCACCTTCAACATACAAGCAGAAACTTAACTCAGCTAAACCTGAATTAAAAACTGCACAGGGTTTGCTTATTGGGCAAACAGGTCAGTGGATGATGCAATCATTATGGGGCTGATAAAATATCCTGCAACACCTTGAAAGACCAGGGACATATGCCAGGATCCTGTTTGCGGATTTCAGCTTGGCCTTTAGTACAATCATACCAAACATCCTTCAGTGTAAACTCACTCAGCTCTCTGTACCCACCTCCACCTGTCAATAGATTACTAACTTCCTCACGGACAGACAACAGCTAGTGAGGATGGGGAATTTCACATCCAGCACCCTCACCATCAGCACTGGAGCTCCTCAGGGCTGTGTTCTGTCTCCACTGCTACACTGCTACTGTAGACCAATGACTGTTTAACAACGAAATTAACAAAAAATAAATTGTCAGCGATTTCAGATGTTGGATATCGGCATAGCAGTGATGAATTTGTGAACTATTTCACAATATATGCAGCAAGTCACAGGTGTCTAAAAGAGCAAATTTCCATTTCTCTCTCATATCGTGCGCTGTCTCCGGACATGCCGCATCGTTGTGTCTCTGAGGTGGACGGGCATGACTCATGCATTGCGTTGTGGCTGTGGCAATCCAAGATTAAAGAGAAAGGCCCAAGATCAAAGAAGCAGATCACAATTGGGAAAGGTCATCAACCATCAATACTCCACCTGCTCACCTTCTAAACTTGGAACCACCCCCAGCTGTAGCCAATGGTGGCTTAATGATGATCACTATAACCTCTGCTTCACTCAGGTTGACTTATGCTGGGTCCACACTCAGGCACAACAAGGAGCTGAGGATCAGCGGGGCCTATACTGAAAGCAGCTGAGGGGTAAAAAAGCGCTTATGAGGCAACCCCGCTCTAATCTCTTTACCTATCTTCTCTGTCTTCCCTGTTAAGGTGGCCTAGACGTGCAGCACCCAAAAAGCAGAGTGGACACTTCAGCTAGGAAGAACCTAAGTTCCAGTTTAAATTATTTTGTTCATGATTAAATAAAGGACAATTTTTGTTAACTCTGACCCTGACTCTATTGTGTTTCATTTCGTCGCTGCTTAGACCTCTCCTTGCCAGTGTCCCAAGGCACATTTGTCGTGTGCATTTGTTGACTCGTCTTGTTCTGTGTGTGAGAACTCGACGGTGAAGGAGTTGCGTTCATGGCCACGTTCTTTATAGGTGTAGTGAAGATGAACTATCTGTCTCGGCATCTGACAGCTACCTTCTGTCATCAGATGCGGAGGATTCTCCCGAGCTCCCGCCTACAGGTGGTCAAGTGCTGGACGAGGCCATGCATTTCTAGGTGACTGGACTCCTGGTTCTTGGGGTCAGAGCGCAGTGTAAAGCAGCGCATCGCCCCAGTACAATTCTTCCTGGAGGTGCATGAGGAGCTCACTAAGACGTGGCACGCCCCCTTCTCTGCGCGTTCCCATCTGACGGGCTCTGTAGCTGGGACGTCCCTCGACGGTGGAGGAGCTAGGGGCTATGTCGACATCCCCCAGGGGGAACGTGCGGTGGCAGTGCATCTCTGCCCACAGACCGCTGCCACTTACATTTAGTCATTTAGCAGATGCACCAATGTAACCTAATGAAGAGAGGAGTGACGTGCGCTCTCTTTGGTTCATTGAAGACCACTCTTGCCGCTGCATTCTGGATCATCTGTAGAGGTTTGATTGTGCAAGCAGGGAGTCCAGCCAATCAGAGCTTGCCAGACTGTCACGGTGGCTAGAGAGGGCAATCCATCTTGGCTATGCAATTTAGTTTGCCAGATGCCCGCCCAAGTTTCAGGGCGTTCTGTTCACCTCAGTTCAAGGAGAAAGCACTCCAGTGCACTCCCCCAGCCGAGATGTGCACCGGTTTTACACGTCGCCCGTATTTCATCGTCCCCAAGAAAGGTGAGGGGCTGTGCCCCATTCTGAACCTGTGCTCCCTGAACAAGCACCTTCACAGGATGCTGTTTAGGATGTTGACGCAGAAGCACATTCTGACGCCCATTCGACATCAGGATTGGTTCGTGGCAATCGACTCGAAGGATGCGTACTTTCATGTCTAGATTCTCCCTCGACATCAGCCGTTTCTGAGGTTCATGTTCGAGGGTTGGGCATACAAGTACAAGGTCCTGCCCTTCGGTCTGGCCCTGTTTTCCCGCATCTTCACCAAAGTCTGTATGTTTTCCAAGGATCCAAGATGGCGCCGAGCATTGCTGCCGTGTTGCGAGCTCCGAACAAACTCTGCAGTTTTTCGTCTGTTTTACTTGTTTTGTTGGTGGTCTTTGTGTTGGATGTTGTTAGTCTTATCGTGTATGACAGACGCACACTTCTAGAAATCGGCTCATTCGTTGCTAACCGCAAACCGGACTTTGAGTTCAGGAACGCCGGTACTTTGTTTACAAACATGGCACCAGAGCCCTTTGTCTGGAAAGCGCGACTACGGAAACGAAAAAGAGGGAAGAGAGCCGGCGTCCTCGTCAGACTTAGACGCCGTGACCACCGGCCTCCGCTACCAACAATTCTGCTGTCCAACGTACAATCTCTGGACAATAAACTCCTATCAACGAGAAACAAGGGACTGCATTATCTGCTTAACAGAAACCTGGATGTCTGTGGAGGTACCTGATTCAGCCATCGAGCTCACGGGGTTCTCTGTACACCATGCGGACAGATCAAGGGAGCTCTCGGGGAAAAGCAGAGGAGGGGGGCGTCTGTTTCTTTATCAACAACTCGTGGTGTGATCGAAGGAACATACACTCCTGCAAATCCTCCTGCTCTCCTGACTTAGAATACCTTACAGTTCTGTGCCGACCATACTGGCTACCGAGGGAATTTACGGCGATCATCATCACAGCTGTTTACATCCCCCCACAAGCCAACACAGATCAAGCAAGGATCTGTACAAGCATATATGCGAGCAGGAAACCGCACATCCAGATGCAGCATTTATTGTAACTGGGGACTTTAACAAAGCAAACTTAAGAACAATAGCTCCAAAATACTTTCAACATATCACCACAAACACACGTGGGGATCGTATTTTGGATCACTGCTACTCTCCCTTCCGGGGCGGCTACAAATCCCTCCCCCGCTCACCTTTCGGCAAATCAGATCACGCTTTAGTTCTACTCCTGCCCGCTTACAGGCAGAGACTAAAACAGGAAGTGCCAGCCCTAAGGACAATTCACTGCTGGTCGGACCAATCAGACTCTATACTACAAGACTGTTTTGATCACGTTGACTGGGAAATGTTTCGGGCTGCTTCTGATGACGACATCGAGGTTACGGTACGGTACTCGGATACCGTAACGTGCTTTATCAGGAAGTGTATAGAAGACGTGGTGCCGACAAAAACAATCCGCATCTACCCCAACCAAAAACCGTGGATTAATGGCAATGTTCGGACAGCATTATCAGCACGAACCTCCGCTTTCAAATCCGGCAATGCGGTAGATCACAAGCAGGCCGATTATGCTCTCCGGAAAACCATCAAATCTGCCAAACGTGAGTACAGAGACAAAATAGAAGGACAGTTTAACACCAACGACGCAAGAAGCATGTGGAAGGGCATCGGAAACATCACAGACTTCAAACACAGCTAACATCGCTGCCTCTCTACCGGACAAGCTAAACACTTTTTACGCTTGCTTCGAAGCGCACAGCACCAACCACATAGAGAGCGCACCCGCACCTGCGGCTGATACGGACGAGGTCAGTACACTCTCCGTCTCCATAGCGGATGTAACCCAATCTTTCCGGCGGGTGAACATTCGCAAAGCTGCGGGACCGGACGGCATCCCAGGCCATGTACTAAGGGCGTGTGCTGACCAGTTAGCTGGCGTTTTCACAGACATTTGCAATCTCTCCCTCTCACTCTCTGTGGTCCCCTCATGCTTCAAAACGTCCACCATTGTGCCCATCCCAAAACAGACTAAAATCACATGCTTGAATGACTGGCGCCCTGTAGCTTTAACACCCATCTTCAGCAAGTGTTTTGAGAAGCTTATCAGAGACTACATCTGCTCTGTGCTTCCTGCCTCATTAGACCCTCTACAGTTTGCATATCGCAGCAACCGCTCCACCGATGATGCCATTGCCTTCACCCTACACACCGCTCTCTCCCACCTTGACAACAAGAACGCATATGTGAGAATGCTGTTTGTAGACTATAGCTCAGCATTCAATACCATAGTGCCGACCAAACTTGTTCTGAAGCTCCAGGCTCTAGGTTTAGACAGATCCCTGTGTGACAGGATTCGGGACTTCCTGTCAGACAGACGTCAAGTTGTCAGAATGGGAACCAATACTTCCTCCCCGCTGACTCTCAACACCGGAGCGCCCCAAGGTTGCATTCTAAGTCCCCTTCTTTACTCCCGGTACACACACGACTGCATAGCCACACACAGCTCCAACACCATCGTGAAATTTGCCGATGACACGACAGTGATAGGCCTGATCACCAACAACGACGAGTCGGCCTACAGAGAGGAGGTGTGCAGTCTGACACACTGGTGTAAGAAGAATCATCTCCTACTTAACATTAATAAAACCAAGGAACTGGTGATAGATTTTAGGAGACAGGATAAGGAACACAGCCCCATCACCATCGACGGGACACCTGTGGAGCGGGTAAACAGCTTCAAGTTCCTTGGAGTAAACATCACTGAGGACCTCACATGGACTGTTCACACTGATGCAGTGCTGAAGGCGGCACACCAGCGCCTCATTTTTCTCAGGCACCTGAGGAAGTTTGGGATGAGCCCCAAAATCCTCAGAACCTTTTACACCTGCACAGTAGAGAGCATTCTAACTGGCTGCATCACTGCCTGGTATGGAAACAGCACTGCCGGCAATCGCAAAGCACTGCAGAGAGTTGTGCGAACTGCCCGTCATGTAGTGGGAGATGCGCTTCCCTCTCTTCAGGACATCTACACCAGGCGGTGTATGAGGAAAGCCAGGAAGATCATCCGTGATCCCAGCCACCCGAATCACAGGCTGCTCTCCTTGCTGCCCTCGGGCAGACGATACCGGAGCATCCAGTCCTGCACAAGCCGATTGAAGAACAGCTTTTACCCTCAGACTATTAGACTGCTCAACACTTAAAACTCAACACTTAAACTGACACACTCCACACACTCACTCTTCGCCATACTATACACCACAGTATCATGGACTAATGCAATAACCATCCATTAACTATCTGCACTATGTGCTGAACCACACACATACACTCCGTGTGCATATCTGTATATTCTGTTATATTTTCTTATATTTAATGTTTATAGGCACCATCCAATGTGTATATCTTGTGTATATAATGTGCATATGTGTAAATGTATATTGTCTCTTTGTACAGCCCATCTGTTATAATTTGCACTGCTTGCTTGCACTACATACTGTTTACTTACTTTACAAGGTTTTGTCATACAGTTGTTTGTCATACAGTTGTTTGTCTGTTCAACTGCATTATGCTTTGTACTGAGCATGCACCCAAGACTTTCACTCACCACTCGTGGTGATGTGACAATAAAAGTGATTTGATTTGATTTGTCTCTCTTACCATTCTAATTCACCCCTAACTAGGAAATATGTGAGTTGATTTGTTGATTCTTGTATTCATACATTGACATTGACAACAATGCCATTACGCAATAAAACATGCAAATGAGCTGGTGAGTGGGCCGATTCAAACTCGGAGGGCATGCCCTTTCATGAAGTTAAATATCAATTGAGAACATCTTTCTTGGACTTTTTCACTCTTCACTCTCTGAAAAACCACTACCTGTTGGACGTTCCCTCACACCTCCTTTCGGAAGGTGGGGGGGTCCCTGGGAGATGGACTCGCTCTTCAGGGTTCTCTTCTCTATCTGCCCTCATCGGAAACTTGTTCTTGGCGTCTCCACAGAAACTGCATCTTCCCCACCGGGCAGAAAGAACCATTGACCCCTGCTCGCACACCTGAATGTGTTATGCTTTTGCGAGGCCCGAAACTTACTTCAGTGGAACTTACTGAACTCTGAACTCTCCATGTGGATCGGGACTTTCCTTTGCACACTGAGACAATGCAGGTATCCCGAGTTTATTTTATCTTAGCCGTGTTTAAAGCTTTGAAACGTGATTGTTTTACTGGGGTTCAGAAACCTAAGCTGTTGTAACAGCCATTCTCCCTTTCTCACTCTCTCATTTGTCATTTGGTTGTGTACTATGTGTTTTGTGCGTATATGCTGAGTCTAGGCCTAATTGTTTATTCACGTAGAGTTAGTTCAATAAATACCCATGTATTCACTCATGATGGTTTCTTTGCTTGCTTACAAAACTGAGGTCCCTTAAACTGTGTTTTCGATCTATGCTACCTAAGCTCTAAATTAAGGTGAAGTAGACATGTGTTGCTTATAGCCATGAAATAACATTAAAGAGTATAACATCACTGATGCATTTGCTGGACGCATACATACCGATGTAAGCCAATATTATCATCACTTCAGAGACTGTAAAATATGTATACATAATACCGATTATTATATGTGTTTTCCTTTGAGCTAAACTAATTCCCTGACTGACACTGATGTTTAAATAACTTTATTTTATGTTACACGTTAAAAGAGTAAGCTCACATTTAATGTTTTCAAATTGCTACATATAGATTACATCTTGGTGGAGAAAATTAGTTTGGTAAGCAAAGCTTATCATCAATTTAACAATTTAACAATAGAACTCGACATGACAGCGCGCCTC
The DNA here is from genome assembly GCA_026939265.1 of Oreonectes daqikongensis. Lineage (NCBI taxonomy): Eukaryota > Metazoa > Chordata > Actinopteri > Cypriniformes > Nemacheilidae > Oreonectes > Oreonectes daqikongensis. Next base: position 485,433 of record JAOTQM010000223.1, on the reverse strand, counting down.
TCCAACGAGAGCACTCAGTCAGTGCTGAATTGTCTGAGGCACTTCAAAGGACAAACCACGGTCCCACTGAAACTCTTTCAGAGGCTTCTGAGGGACATGGCGACCTCGGCAGGGGTTATCCAGCTCAGGGTGGTGGACATGAGACCGCTACAGCACTGGCTTCAGAGTTGTGTCCCTTGGAGAGCATGGCACACTGGCACAAGGCGTATTACCATCACTCCGTAGTGCCGCCGTACCCTAACCCTTTGGCCGTACCCTAACCCTTTGGTCGGACCTGACCTTTCTCTGAGCCGGCGTCCTGCTCGGGCAGGTTTTGAGGCATGCTGTGGTGACCACAGACGCCTCCCTGCGCGGTTGGAGTGCTGTGTGCAACAGACATGCAGTGTTGGGTCGGTGGATGGGCCCCCGCCTGCAGTGGCACATCAACTGCCTGGAGTCCCAGCCCCTGCAAGCACGTGCTAGTCCACTCGGACAGCACCTCACCTCTGCCGTGGTGTACATCAACCAACAGGGTGGCATTCGCTCACTCAGATGTCGTAACTCTAAAGTCAGCAGGTGGTCAAATCCCTGCACGCCATGTAAATCCCGGGCAACCTAAACCAGACAGCAGACAAGCTTTTTTCGTCAGGTCTTGTCTCGCGGAAAGTGGAGACATTTACATTTATGCATTTGGCAGACGATTTTATCCAAAGCAACTTACATTGCATTATACTATACATTTGTTTCTGGATATGTGCAATCCCTGGGATCAAACCCATGACCTTGGTGTTGCTCACTGGGAGTAGACTTGTGGATCACTAGGAGAACACCGGAGAACACTGGAGACTTGGAGGTTGGTGCACAGGATCAGGTAAGTAAGGCCTAGTCCACACGTACACAGGTATTTTATACCTGTTTTTTATACCTGAGTTTTTCCTTTTCATTTTAAAACAAATACGCGTCCACACGAACAAGTAAAAACATGCTATGGAGCACTGTCAAAAGCATACCAAGCCAACAGGTGGCAATATAACCCTAACCATAAAGCCATGTTGGCCAACCAGAAGCCTAGAATCTGACATCAAACTAATGAAATGACATCATACATCATATCTAAAGCTATGCTTTCACCATCTACACGACAACATTGAAACTAGAGTTTCTAAAAAATCTTCACTCTGGCCGAAGTTTTCAAAAACGTTTGGTACTGCGTTTGTGTGTGGATGAACGGCCAATGTGTCCGGAGATGGATGCGTTCAGGTGGACAGGCATATATCCTCTTACGTTTGAGTCCATTAAGCGAAGTCAAGAACAGACAATGTGCTGGGCTGGTGATTGGAGATGTGCACACAGGTGCTTGTGCTCAGTACTCTGCTGACGCACGTGGGGTGGAGCTTTGGCGTGTCCGTGACAAATGTGCTACTTTGTTGTCATCAATGTTATTTAAAATTATAAAAGGATTAGTTCCAGTCCTAAATTCATTATAAAACATAGCTATGACCGCTGCACCCATCAATCATTTGGTTGCTGTTCACATTTAGCCGAAGAGCAATTGATCCATAGTTTTGTCTTTAAAGGTGTCAATTATATTTATCATTTTATACAGTTGTCTGAGGTCTGCTTATGATGTTAGCGTGGTTTTTAGTTCTTCATTCATGCCTTTAATATTTGTATTGTGTGGTAAGCATTTTTATGAAAGGAATAAGCTACTTGAGGCTAGTGTTGTATCGTGAATAAAACATCACTTAGGGATTGCAAGCACTCCGTTCTTAGCACCCTTCAGCTTACTTATTCACAATAGCTATAGCACAGCCACTGTACCTTTTTGCTTAACACTTTAGTGAACATTTCATTTAAATGAAGTATTGTACATGTGTTTCAAAATATAATAAATGCTGCAGAGTGAAGGATATCAATTGGTGTATATTTATTGTACATTGTACCATGTAACTGCATAGAACAAGGGGGTAAAAAGTTTGACTTTATTTTACAGCTTGCATATGTTATACTTTGATACAGTCACCAGCCGGAGTGCCCTAGTGCTCCACTGGAGTGCCCTCTTCATACTACCCAGACTACCCACACACTACATTTTCCATAAGCCTTTGCCCGGACTCATCAACAAGATTTACCTGAATCTTGTTAACTCTGTCTATTTATGCTCTGTCTATTTATGCCAGGTTCACTCTGTATTAATCATCCTTGAGAAATCACAATTCAACTTCAAATTGTTGTATTTCAATAAATGTTGGAATTTTGTAGATTTTTAAAAATAAAAATAATAAAGATAATAAAAAATCAAACCGAGAAACAATGCAGATTTATTTTTACAGCGTTCTTTGCTCATATTTACCAAGGGTGCCAATATTAGGGGAGGGCACCGTATGTGTGCAAGTGGGTGTGTATGTTCTTGTGTGCGTGTGTCTGTGTTTTGTGCATGAGTGTGAAATTGGAGCGTATTTATTCATTTTGTTGTTCTTACTTTACTTTTATAAATTTAATGTTTTGCTTATAGTCATTTTTATCCGACGTCTGTGGTGGATTTTGTCCCACAGCTTCTGGACTTTATTTTGAGACAACCCTATGGAAAACAGGAAAATCGAGGAAAACGAGGGGAAAGATAAAGAAGCGGGGAAAACGTGGTGGCGTCAAGCTTCACCTAAGGAAAGAGCGTCTGACCCAGATTCCCCTGCCCTCTGTGATTCTGGGGAATGTTCAGTCCCTAAGGAATAAAATGGATGAACCTCAGGGGAATAGTCGATTCCGGAAGGATTTTAAAAACTGTGGCGTCCTGGCTTTTACTGAGACGTGGCTTAATGAGCAGGACCCAGAATCAGACCTGTGCCTAGACAGATTTGGGACACCAAAATCCAAAACGCCAACATTTTATGATGGTAGTATACAGTCTTAGAGTATTAGAGAAAAACATTTTTTTCACAATGTGATATTCCTCCCACTTCAAATTGTTTTAATGAAACGTTGGAATTGTGTGGATTTTTTTTAAAAGATCAAAACGAAAAACAATGCAGCTTTGTTTTTACAGCCGCCTTTGCTCATATTTACCAAGGGTGTCCTAACTTTTTCACATGACTGTATATCCATCCAAAGGCCGATGGAGTTTATGCTGCTAGTACCAAGACTTGTGAGATCTGAAACAATCAGGATAAGGAGTGTTTATTAGATCTAATGCAGTTTACAGATCTAAAAGAGGGGTCGAGAATGCAACCGTTACCTTGACACATTCACTTTTGAAGCATTTGGAAAAGAAGGGGTCTCATGCAAGACTTCTATTTATAGATTTTTCCTCTACATTTAACACAATTCAACCTCAGATTTTAGTACATAGGCTTTTAAAACAATTTAAGTTGAGTAATAATTTAGTGGATGGATTTTTTAACTGATAGGACACAGAGAGTAAAAATAAATAATACACTCTCTACACATGTTATTTCCTCCACTGGTTCGCCACAAGGATGTGTACTTTCTCCCATACTGCTTATCCTTTATACAAACATGTGCCAAAGCAGTTGGGAAAACCGTCCTATTCTGAAGTATGCAGATGACACTGAAATTGAAGCCAAAAAGGGGCATAAACGTCCTGCTTCGCTGTATACTAGGTGTTATGTTGTTACAACAATACACCACTAGGGGGCACTAATGAGATTAGGTAAAGTAAGTGGATGAGTTAATTAGCATCAGTGCTGTACATGTGCAAGCTCTTCTAATGCTTCTTTTTGGACCACAATTAAAGATTCCATGAGGATTATACTTGCTTGCTTCTTGACTAAATAAAGATTTAACACTAGGCAGGTTCAGCAAATGGTGTCTTCATTTTAAATGATAGGCAACATCCCTTGTATCCTGAGTCTCAGTATCTCCCGTCAAATCTACGACAGAGAGTACCACAGTGTTCAACAAAACTGTTTAAGAACAGTTCTTGTTCCTATAGCGATTAACTATATGAATTACATGAATAGTAATAATAAGATCAGTAACGCTTTAGATTACGGCCCGCAATGTACCGCATAATTACAAAATAAGAACACATAAGACTGGATTTGATAAGACATTTCCTCCCTCTCTAAGCAACCGACAATAGCAGAAACAATTCCACAAGATTTTCTTTTGAAAGAGCATACAATGCTCCCATCACCTCTAATGTCAAGTCCTCTAATTAATTCCTCAGTTACTCAGTCTTGGAATGTGTGCAGTGTGATATAGAAAAATTTCCTTAGCTGGAGGAGATCTTGCAGCACTTCTGGCTCTAGAAGTTGACCTCTGATTGCTTGTAGTTTTCTCCCTGGCGCGGCACGGAGGCTTAACGTTTTCACTCTGCTGCTCTTCTTGCTGATATCACGGGAAGCCAATCCTCACTGCATTTGTTCCTCGCTGGGACCTCCAAAATTTAACGCCATCACCACCTGATGAGGTTTTTTTTATAACCTTCGTCTTCTTCCGAAGCTGTGTATTAACTTTAGAAACAAGTATAAAATCAGTATTTTTCTCTTGTAATTTCTGACATATCACAAACAACAATCAGCGACACTTAACAAGTGTTTCACACAAAGATGGCGCCAGGCTGTGTGTTGGCATGCCGTCACTCTGTTTAGGATGCTTGTTTTTTGTTTGTCTGTTTTATTAACATGGACTGCTCACAGCTGGTCTATGATCGCCTTACACTGCTGGAATTGAAATCGACGGCACTTGATTTGTGTAATCGCGATTTGAACTTGAGTTTGAGTTGTCATGTATCAGACGGTGTGTGCTGGGAAATTAGACGTCGTAAAAAAAAGAAGGGGGTCCCGTGCTGGAGTCCTGCGGTGAAACTCAAGAAACTGAGGTGGTCAGAGGATCGAATAAGACATGTGGTGGAGACCCGGCCCTCTTATTTAATATCTGTTGCTACACATATATCACCATCATCGATTCACGCTACACGGAGCCGAGCAAAAAGCAAAAGAGTGGTTCACGCAAATCTGCTCTCTGTGAAGCGAGTTGGATCTGTGCAGCTAAATGCTCTTTTCCCAAACCTGTGTGCTGAAGCGACCATTGTTAATATTGGCTTGATAAATGCTCGTTCAGTCGTAAATAAGACTTTTATTTTACATGATTTTTATGTTTCTTATGGTTTGGATTTTCTTTTTATCACTGAAACTTGGCTGAACAATGCCGACTTGAGCCCTATTGCTGAAGTTTTACCATCAGGCTGTGACTTTTTAAGTAGCCCCTGTTGACAATTTTTATTTATACGAGGCTGGACTATTGTAATGCTTTATATATGGGTTTAAATGCATCCTTGATAGCCCGCCTTCAGTATGTTCAAAATGCAGCTGCAAGGTTTTTAACAAATACAAAGAAGTGGGAACATATAACCCCTGTGTTGGTATCGTTGCACTGTCGTCATCGGTATCTAACTCAACGCCCATTGCGATCCTCCCATAGTTTGCTGTTGACTGTTCCACGATCTCGGCTGAGGCTTAGTGGAGATCATGCATTCTCTGCGCATTACCCATTTCTTTGAAACCTTGCCCTAGTTTGGCAGATGTCTCCGCTCATATGATATCATTTTTAACATGCAGTCACATAGTCTACGACCTGTCTTACCTAATGATTACTGTATTACCTTGCCTTAGCTGTGTGTTAGTATTGTAACAAGTGACATTTTAATTTCTTACAAAATCTCACTTGGTCACACCTCAATGTTGCAGTTTTTAGCATTGCATTATTGTATTCTTATATTAGGCATTTAATATTTTTTGACTTTTCGGTGTTTATTAAATGTCTTTTTGACGCATTATACCTGTAAAAGAAATAGTGCCTAATAATTTTACACACCTCCGCGCACACCAGTCTGCAAGATGTATTTATATGCTTTTTGTCAAAATTTAAACAAAATTTGTCATTTTAACAAGACATAACAACAACACTCTTCTTTCAAATTATTTTATAACTACAAAAACTAAAGTATTTTGATACAAAATATGAAGCCATTTTTATCAACCCTATCAAATACAAATGACAAAATACTATTTTGTATTTGAAATGCATATTTGAAATACATGCATCATAAATACTGCCCATCCCTGGTCCCTCTAATAAACTAATTTCTAATCCTATCCAACCTCATTACTCCCAATCAAAATTGCAGCATCTTTAACTCTGTCACCTCCAGCTCTGTCTCCTGTTTTTTTTTCTTCTCAATGCCACTGTCTCTACAACACAGGTCTCACCACAGTCTTATAAACTTTCACATCACGTATGTCACTTTTCTTCACCCATTCCACCCTGCTTGCACTGTTTTCTTTACTTCTCTAACACACCCTCCATTACTTTGCACAGTTGACCCCAGGTACCCCTAGGTAACTCATCCGCCTTCACCACCTCTACACCTCTCCACTGCCCTCCCTCTCATTTACTTTGTCTTGCTATCTGTCTTGAGATGTTCACCTCTCATCTCAGCCTATCTTCCACTACTCTCTTCCATATCTTCATGGTGAGGCTGATCAACTTTATTCCCCTGTAGTTATTGCAGATCTGCACATCTCCCTTATTCTTAAAAATCGGTACCAAATAAACACTTCATCTCCCTTCCTCAGGCATCATCCCACCTTCCAAAATTGTGTTAAACAATCTAGTTAAGAACTGCCACTGCCATAAACATCTCCATGCTTCTACATTTATTTTATATGTTCCTACAGACTTTTCACTCTTCATCCTCTTAATAGCTGCTCTCACTTCCTCCTTACTAATCCTATGCACTTTCTGCTTTACTATCTCCGCATCATCGGTCTCATTTTCTTCAAAGTACTCCTTCCATCTTCTCAACACTCTCTCCTCACTTGTCAACACATTTACATCTGCATCCTTTATTGCCCTAACTTGCAGTAGGCCTACATCCTTCCCAGTTAGGTCCCTCTACCTAGCCAATCACTACAAATTCAGCTTCAGTGTCCAAACACACAACATGTTTATCTTTCCCCGCTCCATCATATTAGCTAACTCTCTCCCTTTACCAGTCATAGTGCCAACATTTAAAGTGCCAACCCGATCTCCACACTTCTAGGCTTCTCCTTACATTGCTGTCTCTGCATGAGTCATTCTCCTCTCCTTCTCCTCTTTTGGCCAGCAGTAGCCCAATTTCCACCGATACCCTGTTGGCTAACAATAACTGTGGCGGTCATTAACCCGGGCTTCGGACGATGTTTTACACTGGCTGCCCTTCCTAACACAACCCTCCCCATTTACTGTATCTGGGCTTGGGACAGGCCCTAAGAATGCACTGGCATGTGCAGCCCTAATGGCTGGGTTTGATCTAATTATATTTAATAAATTAAAACTATTACAAAACAAAGATTTAATGTTTCTTGTCTATTTGGTTTTATTAAAAGACACTGGATACCATACATATTAACATTTTAAACAATTTGATATTAGCTTTTAGAATGAATACAACAACACAGTAAATCCAAACACATGGCAATATATAAGTATGCCAGGGAGTCCATAAAGTGGTATCATCATATTTAATTTAAAAGTAGGCTTTTAAGTTAACTGAATATCCTGGTTTAGAGCCTGGGTTAGGGATAGGACTAAAACCAAAACACAGCAGAAACAAATGTGTAGAGGTAGACATTTGCTTAATAAAAAAGTGACAGAAAAGGCAATTAACATTAAAACTAAACTTACACAAAACAAGAAAAAGGTTAAACAATTTCCACATTAATGTAATATCCAAAGAGGCAGTTTGGAATTAAACTATCATGCATGAATGTGCATGAATCATGCATAAATCAGAATGGCTGTGTAGAGAAATACCAGGAAAAGAGAAACTTATGAAAAAATACAGATGTATTACAAAGCAAAATGTTCACCCAGAGTTTAAAAATAGTAGGGTGCAAGTAAAAGACATCTGATTTAATTTTTTCTTAAGCATTAAATATCAACCAAAACATTTTCAGTCGTTTTACACTTTTAGGGCAGAAAAGACACCTTTTCTGTACACTGTATGAAGTTGTAGATTTAAACTTGCTTAGGTGGAGGTTATCTTCATCAGTATGTTTCCTCTCGCAGAATTCAGTCAAAAACAAATAAATAAAATAAATAGGCATTTATATAATATGGTATGGAATATAAATTAAGACTATGTAAATTGTTGCTATGTAACAAGTCACATTTTCAGTCTGTGACCTCCTGATGACAGTGCTCATTTGATGGTAAATCACCAGTGCCTGGAATTCTCTTTCCATTCCAGGAAGACACGCACCAACAGCGTGGAGACTGACCAATGAGAGAAGTCTCACACTGATTACAAAAAACGGGTTACAATTTAGTACACATCAAGGCGTTAGTGCTTGAAAAACATGAACGGTCAATACATTATTGGATTGTTGTCAAGGCTATATTAGCATAATGCAACAGACATGCAGATTTTTAAGTTCAGTTTTTTTCTACAGTGCTTTTTACAATGTGGATTGTTGCCAAGTCCCTACAGAAAACATGTTGGCACAAACATAGGATATAGAAATAACAATGATCTAAAACACCAAAACAGGAAAATAATTTAACAAACAGGAAAAAAGGGTTTAAAGACTTTGGATAAAAACAGCTCACCTGTTTGGCCTTGTAGAATCCATGCTTGTCACAGTTGGGAAGATAGAAAGTTGTAAACTTCTCTCCTAACGCCTGTTGTGATTCAGCAATAATGTCCAAAGCCGCATGCAGTTCAGTGTGACAGGGGCCCTAGATGGAAGAAAGGAAGGAATACAAGAAATGAAATCAGAGAAAGACTTGTAAGAATATGATGTTGAGCACTGGATGAGAGAACTGTTCATTGGGTTAACTATTTCAGCTCTTAGTGCCTTAGTGTCTTCACCCATTAAGCTCTGAACCCGCAATATAACGATGTCTATATGTTTGGAGCTCTGAGTGGCAGTACCTGCTTTATCAGCTTCTTTCGGATTGCATTCACTTTAGCTTTTATACTCTCCAGTGCTTCTGCAGCATCATGTAGGTCAAGTGGCTTATTGAGTCCCAGCAGGTAGGGCAAGGAGCCCTGGTCAGTGATATCCATTTCATCTAAAAAGGGACATAGATAAGTGTATGGTTAAGTATATCGCGTTATGAAATGTTTGTATTCAACTGTCAATAAATCTAGACATGGTATCTATGTATACATAGACACTATTCACTATGTATACACTATGTATACATAGACAGTACTCATTTACTAATCTGCTGGTGCTGTTGAGAGACGCACCTTCAGCCTTATCATTTTCAGTGCAGACAGCTTGGCCACGGGTCAACGCATGGAGTGGCCGTGGATCTCCGGGCCTCGGGGTACAATGCAATCCAGCACCGCAATGAGCCGTGTAGACTCCACAAGAATCTCCTTTCCTCAGAGCACAGGCGAAGCAGCATCCACAGCCCGGTTCTCTCAGGACCTCCACGCAGTCCGAGGACACAGCTGGACAGGCACCGAGCTGCTCCGGTGAGCACAGAGCACAGCGAATGGGTTCAGGCCCAACGACAGGTGAAGGCTCTGATGGCTGGAGAATGCTCACAAACAAATAAAACAAACACAATCTTTTCATAGTAATTAAAGTGTTCAAAACAGATGCTATTTAGTGTTGAACTAAGTCTGGTCTTGTAGATCTGGTTCTTGTAGATGTGTGCTGTGTATTTATGCATGACAAGTTAATCATTGACATGCTGGTCATGTGTATGAATTCATCTGTTCTTGCTCAGATTGCGTACACTTGATGTCAATATTTACTCTAGAACAGCAAGTGCTACAACAATTCTTCAGTTTATTTTGTGATATTGCTTTTTATATACCTATTCAACTATTTGGAACAATACATTGAACAAGTTCAAAGAAAATGATTAAAAAATAAGGTGCCCACAATACTTCGGTATAAGCATACGCCGAAACAGTGTTTTTGAGCTGGGTCACAAAAACAAGGTCATTTGACTGTTGCATAACTGGACGGATTGCTTTGAGGTAATCACAACATGTTTGTCATGATGTGCCACATGGTAATTAAGAGTTTCCTGTTGTAGTATTAGTTACACTAATCTATAGCAAACTTTGGACATTTCAAGAGCAATCTTTAAATAACAATGAAAGTGAGGTCAACCAATAGTTCAAGCCTACTTGCTATGTAGCCTACTGACGTATTTTACAATTGCTTTTGCAAAAACTATTAAAAAAAGATGAATCTGACATTTTAATAGCAATCTGCCTTTTGTGAGTCACTTTTAATGTCAAGCACATTAAGTTGTTTCTGAAATGGTCACATATTTGTTTTCCACTTCCAGGGATAGTTCCCCCCCAAAAAAAATAAGTTTATTCATATTTTAAGAAGGGGGAGAAAATGATGAAAGAATTTTCATTTTTGTTTTACGAGTACTTCAATTTCTACATGCACATGAGCAAATGATTAACATTCCTCCCACAAACGTTTCGCCTGTTTCACAAAGATTATGAAAGAGGAAAGAAAACTAGAGATGATAAAACCCTCATCCCCACACTAAACCACCATGTGCTCCACCAGCTCCACCCATGCCATCATCCGTTTCATTTATGCCACCTGCTGGTCAGTCAACCCCATTTTCTGCCTGTTCTGCCTCTGCTCTGGTCACTGAGCCAAGTTTATTAGAGAAAGTCAGTTGCGTTAGGATGCTCATATAGCTTCATCAGGAGCGAACTCCGACTAACTTCGTCTAGCCCATTCTAGCTTCGTCTGACTAGAAACAGATTCATCAGGTGTTATTATATCAGCATAGACAGTGGAAAATTACTCAACGAAATTTTATTTATATAGCGCTTTTTTTTTTTTTACAATTTTCATTGTTACAAAAAAGCTGTACATGAGACATGATAACTATAAGCAATACATTAAAATTATAAAAACAATGAAAGAAATGAGACACATGCATAGACACAGAAACAAACACATACACACACAACAGACTCAGAGAACACACCCTTACACAGAACACAAAGACACGCACGCACGCACGCACACAAACAGAAACTTCCGCACAGAACACACGTACACCAGACACATACCGCAGTGTATCACAAAGAAGCACAGATGTAATAAACAGTCACACACAGAAGATAAAAGGAGAGAAGCAGGTCAAATATAATTCAGACTAAAAATTCATATATATATGTATATATATATACATTTTTAAAGCTGATGTCAACAGCCCTCTGGTTAGCAAAAAGAGTGCAAACAGTGGCGAGGATCCAAAACTGCAGTGGAGAAATAAACCTCGGGAGAACCCAGACCCAATCAGGGAGACAGGGGTATCTGCAGGTCGGAGAAATGGGCATGCCCAAAGGTGGAGGCGTGCCAAAAGATCTTTTCAATTGGTTGCGAAAGCTGCCTGTTCCATATCAGCTTAAACACTTTTAGCCACCTCCAAAGCCACCTTGTGGGCCGTTTTGTATCAAAGATCTTAAATATGAAACCAAGAATCTGCAGTTAATTTACAAAGATAATAGTGTCTTTTTTAAAATTGGTCTTGACTGTTTTGAGGTTGAGTTCCCCGTGATCCCCGGGCTGTTAGCGCCACAGAGAACAGCTTGATGTCAGCAAATAATGCCACTTTAGTGGTAAACATAGGATATTATTCGTTTTGGTAACATTTTATAATCGATGGTCTGATGAATCTATTTGTTTCCGGACTAATCATTTTGACTGAGGTCAGAGTTTCACAACTATAGCTATGTATTTATTACTTAAACGTAGTAGCACTGTGTACTTTTGACTGAATTGTTTGTCGCTTTTGTAAACCTCATATGCTTTACAATAAAATATTGTGTTTTGTATCATTTTTCATTTAATGTAAATGAAGATAACCCAGATCAGAGTACCTGAACATAAACACGTATATTTAAAATGAAAACAAAAAAGCAGGGTAGGATGTTAACATCATACTGCGTTTTTGTAAATGTACAAATGAAGGCAAAGGAGATTGCACTCATATTGGAGTTGAACTATTTAGCTCAGGATAAGACTGGTTGAGAGTTTAATGAAGAAAAGCATCAAGTCATTGCTTGAAGGGTTGGAAAGAAAGGAACTCCTCTCTTTTGCCCTGCTGAGAGAGGAAGCTGTCAAGTTGTTGTACAACAGCATCACCTTCAATAGAAAAAAATCACGTAATAAAATTGACATCAAATTAAATGGCTGTTTTTACATATACAGGTATCATATTATTAAATGCTTATGTAAACTCATGTATAATTTGAGAAAAAAAACTCATATGGATTTAATACTAATTATTTGGTTACCCCACCCTATCATGACCTATTTAATTAACAATGCTTATTTTAAATAAGCTTAAACTAATCTTAAAAATGTTGAGAAGATTCAAGTTTTTAATGAAAATATGATTAATGCATACAAAGCTGTGCAAAACATTTAAGCTATAACATTCCTACCAGAAGTCCCTCCTGTAATCTGCTTGTCCTGCAGAAATCTTTGAACTAAAGACTTCATCCTTCCCTTGCACCATTCAGGGTCTCTGCTCATGATGGAGGGGTCTAAGCATGCAATCTGCCTGACGGTGGGGTATTTCAAAGTGCTCTTCTCTTGCAATTTCTTAACAATTTTGGAGAGGCACCTTATGCAGTCCCTTCTAAATTCGAGGGCTATGAGTTGACCTACTCTGTTGCTTGATTTGCTCTGAAGAGCCTATTAAGGATTGATGGCACATATCATGTAAATAGGAAATTACTGCACTGTAGTTTGATTTTTCTTGTGTATACATATAAAACTGTAACAATGCATACCTTAAAGTTAGTTTCAGCACCCAAGCCTATGTCAGCATGGCTTGCATTAAACCAGATCTTCTAGTCATCAAGTTCAAGTTTGGTCAGTTTTAAGGGAGTGATATCCGAGAGTATCTCCTTTTTCATAAAGCGTCTCAACAGGCTCTGTAAATTAGAAACAATAGTTATTCAATGTTCTATATATACACTAATCCAATAATAAAAATTAGACAGTTAAATTAAGCAGAAATTAGATTACAATTATTATCAACTCTGTCAAGTCTCTGCACAGAAATGGCAGTATTGGCTCATCAGTCTGGTATTTCGTTGAGAATGGGCAAAAAGATCTTGATATCGCCATGAACAAGTGAAGATTGGCTACAATCAAAGGATCTTTATTTGCTGCTTTAATGGTATCAAAAGAAGAGGTTCCAGGGTTAGGTAGGTCTTTTGATGCACTGCCTTCACATATTCTTGAAGCTTTGGCCAAACCTCAATGGCTCTCTTTGCAACAGGCAGATTTTCCACCCATCTGTGTCCACAAAATGGGAGTGGAAAAAGAGATGACCCAGTAAGCTTTGCATAATCCTCTCTTCTTGCAGGGACATTGTGAAAAACAAAGTGCATTGCTCTCAAATGTTTCTCAATATTCCACGTGGAGAAGCCGTTCTTCAATGAATTGTGTAGAGTGTGCAACCCACAGGTCCCAACTAAAATTTGCTGCAGACCACCGTGTAGTTTACCATGTTCTTGCTGGAGATTATTTAGGAACTTTAAGTTCACATTTGGACCATCCATACCAATGGAAAGGAATACAATACTAACTATAGACTGTTTTCATCAGACGCGTCCGCGCGCCTGGCCCCCAGTTAACTTCTGGTTTGTGTTTCGCTAGTGTCTAATAATATAACTTTTTATATGTTATTTAATTTATGTTAATATTAATTTATATTATTATTTTATTGTATAATATTTGTATTAAATAAACGATTTGTTGAATTTTGTTGTATGTTCATGTTATTAAGTAAACAATTTGTTGAATGGGTCTTGTAGTTTGCTTGCATTTAAAAAAGAAACCGTATGGGACATTGACATCTAGCATTTGAGATTGGTATTGCAGTGTAAATTCAAAATATTGGAGAGACAAATTTGGTCAGTAACGTTTTTTCTCGTTTCTTTCACTTGTTTTCAGAATTAATCTACAGGCACTCTTATTGTTTGTGCATGTGTACCGGAAGTTAAGTAAGAGATAATGTACAGGCAGCCGGTAGTTATCGCAGAAATAAGTCTCGACAGTGTGATCAGGTCTTGTAAGGGGCTTATTTCTGCGATAACTACCGCTGCCTGTACATTATCCCGCTTATTACACGGCTACTTGCTAAATGAGGAAAATGCTGGACATAAAATATGAATTTAAATTTTTTTATTTGAAAGTGCAAACCTTCCGAGAAAAGATAGTTCCAAGCGACTATTAACTTTCCTAACAAACGATGTAGTTCAACCATTTGTAAGCGCTGCATATGAAACATAAGCATATATGGACTGTTCAGTTTTCGTTTTTTCATCTTATTTAGGGTCATTCAATTCATCCGAATCTATCCACTGTTAAAACGTTTTGTTTTTACCGTACATGTTGAAATTAATTTCGAAATCATCCATTGCAAACTGTGGTTTGTCCTGTGTTTCAGTCACAAGATGGCACCAGACAGTAATCTTTGTTGGAGCGGAGGGATATAAAACATACAAGTAGTACCGGTCATGCATTATTAGTTTGCAGCGGTTATTATTTGAAAAGAACGAACCTGAAAATGTCGAGACTGGCCAATCAGAATCAAGCATTCCAACGAGCTGTGTAATAAGTTGGGGTCAAAATAGCACGCATGCGCAGTAACGTTTGTTTATGTTGTCACTTTGAAACCATCTTATTATGCACTAATACATAAATAAAAAACCCTGGAATAAACAAATACTTACTTTGAAATGCTGCAGCAGATCTTCAGTCTTGGAATGTCTCTTGAACTGTGTCCCAAGATAATGGGACTGGACACAATCAGCCTCCCAAAATCGAATATGGACATCTAGTTGTTTATTTTTTTGCCGAATGATTAAAGCTCTCATCAAACATCAAAACAAACGGTCCTGGATTGTTAACTGCAGAAATCAGTTTCCCTTTAAAGTATGGGGCAAGTCCAAACTTTAAAACGTAGCTGGTTTTGTCCTTTCCACAGGTGAAAGATTTTGCTATCTGTGAACCAGGAAACATTGCCTGGAACAACTCAGAAACACCTTAATTGGATGCATAGGAGTGCACCTCTACCTCCACGCACGTGTTTTCTCCTCTCTCTCCTGGTTCCATGTTAGGCTACTCACAAAATCATTAGCGCCATTGGACACACCTGTTTCTCGTTTCCCTCTCCCTATTTATTTCCTTCACTCGTTGCGGCTATGTATTGTTTTTGAGGTCATGTTCGTGTTGCTCATTGTGATTTGAGTTTGTTCTAGTGAGCGTAATCACGACGTCTGCAACCAGTGTGGAGTGGGAGAGCCGGTTTAATGACGTTCGCTCAGCCGGTCGGATTCCTCTCTACTCATTGCCTGTGCGGACATTCGACAGCTGTTTTTCTCCTCTGCAGTGCTCCAGGAGTTTTCTTTTACTTTAGTTTTGTTTCGTTTTCAGTTTGTTGTGCTAGAATAAACCCATCTCTTGACATTCCTGCATCTGAGTCTATCTGTTTTGTGACAGAACATAGCCGCCAGATATGGACTCGGCAGGAGATCAGGACCTTCACCTTGCTATCTCCCAACAGGGTGCCCTACTGGGTCATTAGTAGCAGAAGATCGCTGAGGTTCGGCAGGGCATAACCACCCTGTCGCAGCAGCTCGCTGCCATCTCGCAGCACCTCGGACAGGCTCTGATCTGTTGGCCGTTAAGCTTGCGTTGGAGGAATAGCGCCACTGGCTGGAGGGCGCCAAAGTCTCTTTCTTGGTTTGGACCGACCATAAAAATTTGGACTACTGTATATCTGGTCGGTCAAGCGACTAAATTCTCGGCAGGCTCGCTGGGCTCTCTTCTTTGGCCGCTTCGATTTTGTCCTCTCCTATCATCCAGGGAGTAAGAACGGTAAGCCTAACGCACTCTCGCAGCAGTTCGAGGTCCAGGCCACCTCCCCGGTGTCCGTCATTAACCCCGGCCTAGTGGTCACGGCGATCACTTGGAAGGTGGAGTCTAAAGTCTGCGAGGCGTTGGATGGCGTTACCGTTCCGACTGAGTGCCCTGAGGGCCTGTTATTTGTTCCCCGGTTGGTTCGAACCAGCGTCATTCCAACCTTTTCAAGCCGAAGATCCCTGACCTTAGCCTTGAGTAAAGGCAAGATCTACCTATTAAATAATATATAGAAAAAGACAGCCCAGATTGTACTTTCAACTTGAAGCTTTTAATTTAGCGTTTTAACTGTATTTGAATTACATGAATTGTTCTTTTTTAAACTTTAACACTGATACAACCAAGACAATGCTGTATCAGTGTAACAACACTGTAACACTTGCAGTGATCAGATCATATGAAGTGGCACTGAACTGAAAAAAGTGCCATTGTCAGCAGTAAAGTGCTTATTTACTGAAGTTTCAGAGTATATACCATTAACATTTTATAAATTAACTGTACTAACAAAATGCTAACAACAATCTCAATTAAGTGCAGTGTATGTCCCATCTTATGCAACATCATCACTTTTCACAATGCAATCAAAAGTAAAAAAAAACTCAATGTGATGGCTGTGACTGAATACTGTCTGTAAGTTCCTTGAAGTTTGGCTCATAGCTAGAGACAGACAGTTTGAGACAGTCTGTGAGGTGTCTGTCAGTAAGGCGGCTCCTGTACTTTGATTTGATCATTTTCATCTGTGAAAATGCAGTTTCACAGAGGTAAGTTGACCCAAAGTAGGCACTTACTTTTAGTGCACATGCAGTGAGGAGAGCAAATTTTTCTCTGCTGACAAGCCTCCAAAAGTCACTGTCCCTTGATCTGGCTTTTAGGCTCTATGTCATTTTGCAAATCAACCATCTCCATGTCAACTCCACTTGACAAAGAAAATACTTGCTGGAATTTGGCTGCAACCTGTTCTATATCAATGAGCATGAATGGGTTTGAGACAAATGCAGCAATACATTCCATTTCGTTTAACTCACCAAAACGCAGATTGAACTCTGTTGCAACTTTGTCCAGGTGAGCACAGTATTTCTCAGGGTGAAAAACATCCTTGTTTTCAATGCTCTGTGACATTTTTTCCAGGTTGGGAAAGTGTGTTAGCACCCTATTCTTTAGATGTGTAATCCAAACACCGAGCTTAGACTTGAAAGCATTCACTGCACTGATCATGTGGGGCAGATGTCTGTCTTTTCCCTGGAGCTCGTTGTTGAGTGTATTCAGTTTTGCGGTCAAGTCTGTCAGAAACCCCAGAAATCCAGCAGCCACGCATCATCTGATAGTTCATTGTGCTTCTCGTTTCTTGCAGACATAAAAGTCTTTATCTCAGGCAGTAAGTCAACAAACCGCTGCAGCACTTTCCCGCGGCTCAACCACCGCACATCAGCATGAAGTAGTAGGTCTCCATATGCGGCATCGAGCTCATCCAGTAACAACTTGAATAAGCGATGCTGAAGTGCTTTTGCTAGTATCGAGTTTATCAGTTTGACCACCAGTGACATTACATGGGAAAAGTCCACGACTTTCCCTGCCAAGGCTTGCTGATGAATCACACAATGATAATTCTTGAAATCGGGAAAATCAGGGTCATAACGGCATAGTGCTATAAAACCAGAGCGCACACCACTCATCGCCGGTGCTCCGTCGGTGGTAATTGCTACCAATTTATGAATAGGGATATCATTGTCTCTTACATATTTTTTAAACTTATTGTAAATATCCTCACCTCGCGTTCTCTCCTTTAGGTGCAAAAGAGTGAGAAAGTCATCTTTCGGTGTAAAATCCTGAAAAGCCATTCTGACAAAAACAACAAGCTGAGCGGTGTCCACTACATCCAGAGATTCGTCGAACTGTAGTGAAAAATATTCACAGAGTAATAAGTCCTTTAACACCTGTGGCTCCACGTCCTCTGACAGTGACTCGACCCTCTTTGTCACTGATGCTGGACCGAGCGGTACAGCACGGAGTGTGGCTTTTATGTCGTCTTTGTTTTTGAAATCCTTAAAAACAGTGTCTGCGGTAATGGCCATTGCTTCCTTGAATAATTCGCCATCTGTAAAAGGTTTTTTGTTTTTAGCCAGAAAATAACTTACACGAAAGGATGCTTCAGTAGCAGCCTTATTTAGATCAGCAGATTTTGTAAAAAGTGATTGTTGGGCCTTCAACTCCGATATCAGCTCCTGAACTTTCCTTGCATGGAATGCGCTCTTTGGTGGGAAACTGTCTTTAAATTTCGGGTGGTTGCTATTGTGGTGCCGCTCTAGATTTTCTCTTTTACATAATGCTTGTTTTTGGTGGCACAACATACACACACACTTATCTTTAACTAAGGTAAAAATAAATTCCTGTTCCCATTGTGGATGGAAATGGTAAGTTTTTGCCTTCTTTCGTGGAGCATCCGCCACAGCTTGACTGTCACTTTGCGCGCCTGCGGGCTTCATCTTCTTTTAGTTTATGGCAGCCTTATCACCAATGAGAGCGCTTAACTGACTTTTGCGACAGTTACCAGCGCTCATCTCATTGGTCACTTCATTTAAAATAAATGCAGCAGTTAGATTAACAGTTACAGATGCTTGCAAAACAAAACATTGATGTATTTTTTTTAATTCGAGAGCTACCGGGACAGTGATAATGATCTACCAGTCGATCGCGATCGACGGGTTGGTGACCACTGCTCTACAGTGTTGTGCAAGTTACTTCCAAACTGTAATACATTACAGATTACTTGTTACTGTTATTTAAAAGTAATCCCTCACCTTACAATATTACTGTCTCAGAATTGTAATACGTTACATGACTCCTGTATTACTTTTGAGTTACTTTCAGCAAAATAACTACAGAAGTAGAACTTAACAGTCTAAAATGACAAAATGTACTGCAGAGCATTTTACACTTGAATTCAAAGTGAATGAAATAATGGCAACAATAAGAAAATAAAAAATCTGCATCTTGTCATGGCATTAGAGTTTACATATATTCCTGTGAGACCAGCAAGAGGGAGATGAATGATACCACACGCGTCTATTCACTGACCACGAACAGGAAATAGAACGTACTCGCGGGATTTTTGATTTGTTAATGTCTTGTGGGTGAAAGGTTTGTTGTAACGCACGAGTTACTGAACATATACGGAGTAAAATATTACTGAAAATTGATTTGTAATGCCTTACACAACTGCGTTACAACAAAAGGTAATACGTTACTGTAATACATTACTTTTGTAACGCATTACTCCCAACACTGTTCCTCTAGTCTAGCGTGTCACCCGGAGCGGCTCGCACCCTCTCGCTTGGCAAGCAGCAGTTTTGGTGGCCGTCTGTGGCGCAAGACTCTCGGGAGTTTGTCTCGGCCTGCCCAATTTGTCCTGCTAATAAGAGTTCTAACCGTCCCCCCGTCGGGCTTCTCAGGCCGCTGTCCACCCCTTCGAGACCCTGGTCCCACATAGCCACGGATTTTGTCACAGGACTTCCCCTGTCCTGTGGCAACACTGTGGTCCTTACTGTGGTGGACAGGTTCTCGAAGCCGGTTCATTTTATTCCCCTCCCCAAAGCTGCCATCTGCTAAAGAAACAGCGACCATTGCCCTTGACCAGGTCTTCCGCATCCACGGCCTCCCCACGGACGTGGTTTCTGACAGATGCCCCAAGTTTATTTTCAAATTCTGGACAGAGCTCTGTCGACTCCTGGGGGCCACTGCCAGTTTGTCCTCCGGCTACCATCCACAGACAACAGGCAGTCTGAGCGGGCTAACCAATACCTTGAGAGAGTCTTGCGCTGCATTTCCTCAGCAGAACCGCTGTCTTGGAGTTCCAAATTAGCCATGGTCGAGTATGCTCACAACTCCCTTCTGGTGTCATCTACGGGTCTTTCGCCTTTCCAGTGCTGCTTAGGCTATCAATCTCTGTTGTTTCCCTCACAAGAGTCTGACGCCACCATCCCCTCTGCTCATGCATTCATTCGTAGGTGCCTTCGTATGTGGAAGGTTGTCAGACGAGCCCTTACCTGCCATAGAAAATAATTGCATTTGCTTCTTGTTCAGCCTCATGTTGCATAGTTGTAAAAAGGTTAAATAAAAACCTAGGGTTTTTATAGAGTAGGTGGATCTAGAAAGCTTTTAAAGCTTAAGTTATTTTCTCTCACAAATATGTCTTAACTTTCACATTTAAATCTCACAATTTACTCAGACGCTCTGAACTGAACTGCTTCCGCATCAATGACACGATAGCTTACTTGCTCTGTGATTTACTCGTATACTTTGAATAGGAACATGACGTCATTTTGGTCTAGAATCGAAGTACTACATATCTGCCATCTAGTGGTAGGGAATACAAATGACAAATTAGCTTGGTCCGCTGCCTCTCCCGTATAAAGGGCAATTTTTCTAGCAATTTAGTCAGGGCATTTTGAGGGATGGCATTTGTTGCCACTCTTTTGGTCTTTAGTGCTGCAGCCAAACACCTTAGTACTTGATTGTGGTGCCATGTGTATCTTCCCTGTGTCAAGCTCTTACAACCCACTAGTATATGCTTAAGGTTTGCTGGAGCTGCACACAGGTGGCAGGTTGGCTCTTGTCCATACCATACATGCAAATTTGTTGGTGAGGGCAACACATCATATGTGGCTCTGACGATAAAACTTAGTCTGTTTGTTTCCATACTCCAAAGGTCACTCCAAGTGATTTTGCGCCGTTCAATGCCTTCCCACCTCATCCATCAGTCTTGCCGGGCTTGAGAGACTGCTCTGGCGCACCTACTTGCTTCCGCTTGATGTCGTATCTCCTCCACCACCAGGTCTTTCGATGTAGCTTTTTGCCAGCTTGTCCCAAACCCCCCTTCTGCCAAATTGGACTTGTCCTACAATGTCCCTGTGTCTGAGGGCTGCCTTTGCCTCCACTACCGCTGTTTCTGGGTTCCATTTCCTCCTAGTTGCTAAGTCTATCGGCCACCACACTGAAGAAAATCTTACCTTCCACATTCAAAAGGCTAATTTGGCGAAACTGGTCGATAGTGGAGTTTGGTGGCATATCCTCTGGAATGGAGATTGGCTCATACCTCTGATTTTTTTAAATTATTGTAATGCATTATTAGGTGGTTGCCCTGTAGGCTTATTACGAAAGCTCCAGCTAGTACAAAATGCAGCTGCTAGAGTTCTTACATAAACAAGAAAGTATGAGTATATTTGCCTGGTTCTGTCAACACTGCACTGGTTACCCATTAAGCATTGTGTTACAATGGTTTAGCTCCTTAATACCTGAGTGAGCTTCTATTTATTTCCAGTCCTTCACGTTCACTACGCTCTCAAGACTCTGAGATTTGTTGTTTATTTTTGTTTTAGTTAACTACACTGCTCAACAAAAAAAATCTCAAGAGCATGGAGGAGATTTTAGGAGACAGACAGTTACTCTAGGAGAGCTGGACAGGGCCGTAGAAGGTCTTTAACCCATCAGCAGGACAGGTATCTACTCCTTTGTGCAAGGAGGAACAGGATGAACACTGCCAGAGGCCTACAAAATGACCTCCAGCAGGCCACTGTGTGAATGTCTCTGATCAAACAATCAGAAATTCATGAGGGTTGCCTAAGGGTCCGACGTCCTCTAGTGGGACCTGTGCTCACTGCCCGGCACCGTGGAACTCGATTGGCATGTGCCATAGAACACAAAAATTGGCAGGTCCGCTACTGGCGCCCTGCACTTTTCGCAGATGAGAGCAGGTTCACCCTGAGCACGTGACAGACGTGAAAGGGTCTGGAGACGCCGTGAAGAACGTTATGCTGCCTGTAACATTGTTCAGCATGACTGATTTGGTGGTGGGTCAGTGATGGTCTGGGGAGGCATATCCATGGAGGGAAGCACAGACCTTTATAGGTTAGACCAGACTTGGGCATTGTACAGCCTGCGGGCCACATCTGGCCCACTGGCTATACCTGACCGCTCTGCGTGAGGTTGTTGGTAAATTAGAAGTCAAACGCAAATGAGTGTAACAAGTGCCCGCAAAACAACTGCATTGGTTTCATTTAAAAGGCAATTCGTTTTTTAACCATTTGACGAGTACAACCACACCGTTGTGATCAGCATTGTAATGAGGATGCTGAGGCCGAGGTAGAATCCATATGCGGACACTTTATTGTAGAATGTAAAACAGCAAACACCTTCCGTGAGACAATCGGTAAATCAAAACCAAGCTGGTAGTCCAATACGTAAGCAGGTAAAGGGGCAATCCACAGAGCAATAGTGAGTGAGCAGGCAATGGGTCGAAACCAAATACAACAGTCCAATAATGCAAACCAATCCAAGGGTAATCCAGGTAAGCGTGAAACAGAGTAAACAGGCAGAATCATACACGGGAAAACAAACAAAGAACACGGGTAAATGCTTGGTAAAGCAGGTTAACTGGCAATACTTCGCACCGAGGTACAGCATGGTCTCAGTATAAATGGCCACCAAACAGGAAGGGCTGACGAGGAAGCAGAGGGGCGGGGCATGGTCAGTATTCGGGTGACGGCTCCCTCTGCTGCCGTGGCGTTACAAGTATGATCGCACGCAGAAATCCGTCTGCGCAATTTTTTGTTTCCTTTCTGCAGCGCCAAGCCTCGCACTGCTTCTCATCCGGTTCGCACTGTTGTTTTAACGTCATAATGAGCTGTTTGTAAAGAAAGGCTCGACTTACAAACTATGTCATTTTAATCAAATTAAAAGACTTTTTTTAATAAAAGTGGTTTTGTTTATGGTGTGTGTGGCAGCAACGATGCACAAATTTTTGAAAGAAATGTACTGGAAATACACAGGCCATAGTCTACATATAATTCTGTGGACGTTAATAAATGTTAATAATATGTTAATAAATATGGCATAGGCATATACAGAAAGATTTTATTCTTATCACATGTAGCTTTGTACACTGCTGGCATCTAGAATGATTTTGGTCAGAATTGTTTAGTCCATAGCAGAGGGCTCTCAACGTATATTTTACAGTTTGTCAATTAATTATAGTATAAGCTCTGTATATGCACCCCTCAAAATTCCCCACAGAGCCCCGTCACGTTAAGTTTTATCGTCTTATTAGGAACATGCCCCGACGTTGTCAGGCATGCCTACCAGCACGTGGGGGCCATACAAACTACTGAGTGCCATTTCAAATTGATGCAATAAAATTTCAACAAAATTGACTAACATGCTGCTTCATTTTTACTTTGATTTTCAGGGTGTCTTTCAATTCAGCCCTCTGTAGGTTGATCACTTTCATTTCTAGCAAACGATGTGGCATCCTATCGTTCCAAACACATTACCCAGTCTATATTTTCATTGTGGACTTCAGGAAGGAGAGAGGAGGCACACATGACCCCATCCACATTAACAAGATGGCTGTTGAGCGTGTCTCCAGCTTCAAGTTCCTGGGGACCCATATTTCGGAGGACCTGCCCTGGACCACCAACACCTCTAGCCTGGTCAAGAAGGCTCACCAGCGCCTCTTCTTCCTGAGGACCCTGAAGAAGAACCAACTGTCTTCAGCTATCCTGGTGAACTTCTACCGCTGTGCAATAGAAAGCATCCTAACCAACTGTGTCACAGTCTGGTATGGGAGCTGCTCTGTTGCAGAGCGCAAGGCACTGCAGCGGGTGGTGAAAACCGCCCAACGCATCACAGGGACTCCACTTCCATCTATGGAGGACATCCAGAGGAAACGCTGTCTGCATCGAGCTCGCAGCATTCTTAAGGACTCCTCTCATCCCGCTCACAGACAGTTTTCTCTCCTGCCTTCTGGCAGGTGCCTCAGATGCCTCCAAACAAGGACTAGCAGACTGAAAAACATCTTTTTTCCCAGAGCTGCCTGCCTATTGAATGTATTAAAAGACAGTTTAGTGCTCACAGAAGAGGTGGGTCTTTAGCTGTTTTTTGAATTGTGAAATTGATCCAGCAAGATCATTCCACCAGCAGGGAGCAGTGAAAGAAAATGTCTTTTAGATGGATCTCATGCCTCTCTGAGAAGGTACAATGAGGCGCCGATCGTTTACCAAGCACAGACTTTTGGAGGGGTTGTAGGTCTGTAAGAGAGAGTTGAGGTAGCAGTGGGCCGTGTTAGTGGCTGTTCTATAAGCAAGCACCAGTGCCTTGAACTTAATGCATGCATCTACTGGGAGCCAGTGCAGAGAGATAAGCAGAGGTGTGACATGTGCTCTCTTGGGTTCTGATGTGTTACTCACAAATGTGCTTTGAAAAGAAAGAGCTGCTGTAGAAAAAAAATGAGTCTAATAGTGAAGTTACATAAATCCGTATAGCACCTGGAACATTTAAAAATCTGATTACTAGAAATCCTTCTGTCAAATACAGATATTTTTTTCCATGTACATATTTGTCTGTCTTTATATACATGATCTATTTTCAGTATAGCATTGTACTAGCACTTTTTACAAGCCCCCCCATAAAGTGATTTCACTATTTAGACCCAGTTTACAGTGCACTAAAAACTCTTTCTAGTCTTAAGGGACAATTGTTCGACCTGTAATACTGTAGCAGGGAGCTGCTAAGAAGAAATAGGTTTGTTTTAATGCTCTCTACTGGCTTACCGCTGTAATGACATTGCAGAGAATAGATCAACCTGAAATTCTAAGCTTTACCATAGATAAGAAACTTAAGTAGGTAATTCCCAAAGAGTGGGAAGCAGCGAGCGAAGTTTGTAGGTGTGTTTCCGGACATTTTGTTAGCGATTTTGCTGCATTTACTCACAAAAATAAAGTTTTGAAAAATGTACGGTAGACAATTTACAAAATATCTTAATGGAACATGACCTTAATATCCTAATGATTTTGACAAAAAAGAAAAATCAAACCATTTTACCAACACAATGTATTTTTGGCTATTACTACAAGTTCTCGTGTGGATTTTTAACATTCTAGGGTGGTTCTGTACACACACTTCTAACACCATTTAGGTTTAAACAACATTTCAAAGTGCATTTTTTGGGGGATAGGTGGTCTTTATGTTCTGGCACTGACTGAAACATGGATCTGTAAAGACAACAAAATTCACCCCTCTGTCTCTTCCTTGCAGTAACTCCTCATTTGAATACTATGCAATTACCATCACTTATCCATCAAAAATGCATTGTGTTGTGTTGAAGATCTTGACATGCTGCTGTCCTCCTTTCCTGAAGATGGCACTCCACTGGAAATTCTAGGCCACTTCAAAATCAACATAGACAAACCACAATCAGCTGACTTTTTAGCTCTTCTCTCCTCATTTGACCAACAAGACCAACACCCCTCCCACCCACAGAGGAGGACAACAGCTAGATCTTGTCCTGACTCGTAGCTGCACCGCTAATAATATTCTAGTTACTCCCTGCATGTCTCTGACAATTTCTATATCCAGTTCACTGTAACCCTCCCTGCAATCCCACCACCCACCCCTAACTCTGTCTCTTTCCGTCATAATCCATGGTGTCTTCTCTACCCACCACAACATTTTACTCGTCTCTCAATGCTGAGGAAGCTACAGACAGCCTTTGTACAACATTAACATCCTGTCTTGACAATATCTGCCCTCTCACCTCTAAGCCTGCACGTCCAATACCCTCTTGCCCCTGGCTTTCTGAGACTCTTCGTGACCATCGGACCAAGCTAAGGGCTGAGGACAGGAAGCGACCCTGCTGATCTCTCCAAGTATCAATCTCTTCTTAACTCCTTTTCCACTGATATATCGACTGCTAAGACTATTCTCAACCCTCTCTTCTCTGTCCCCTTCCACCTCCCCCAATACCTTGCTGACTGCTGATGACTTTGCTTAAGTTCTTCACTGATAAAGTGGAGACCATCAGAAGTAAGTTCTCTGCACAAAACATCCCAGATCTCTCGATTACACCTTGCTATCCACAATTCCCTTCTCTCCTCTCACAGAGACTGATGTCTCCAAAAATGTTCTTATTAACATTATTAACACCCCCATCACCACTGGTACCATACCCACCTCATTTAAACAGACCCTGGTAACACCTCTGCTCAAGAAACCTACACTAGACCCCTCAGTGGCCAGAAACTTCAGGCCAATCTCATTCCTGCTCTTCCTTTCCAAGGCCCTCGAAAGGGTAGCATTTAACCAACTATCAGCTTATCTCTCACAGAATGACCTGGACAGTCAACAATCCGGCTTCAAGAAAGGACATTCCACGGAGACTGGCTCTCCTCTCTCATCGAAAACCTATGGCAGGCATCAGCCAAGTCCCTGTCATCTGTCCTTATTCTGCTCGACTTCTCTGCTGCATTTGACACAATGAATCACCAGATCCTGCTGTCCACTCTCTCTAAACTGGGCAGCTCTAGAACTGCACTCAACTGATTTGACTCATATCTCACAGGCAGATCCTTTAAGGTAACCTGGAGAAGCGAGACCAGGTCTCACCAGTTACCATGTTACAACATGATGTTCAAATCTATCCTATCCAAATCTCACCAGCTGACAACTGGAGTTTCTCAGGGATTAGTTCTTGCTCCTCTTCTCTTTTCTATATATACACCACCTCCCTGGGTCCAATTATTAAGGCACATGGGTTCTCATACCATTTTTATGCAGATGATACAGAGCTTTACCTCTCTTTTCAGCCAAACAACCCCACCATCTCTGCCCAACTTCTGGATATCTCATCCTGGATAAAAGAGCATTACCTCCAACTCAACCTTTCCAAGACAGAACTCCTTGTTATATACTGGCCCACCCATCAATTGAACACCACTTCACCATTCAGCTTGGATCCTCAACTATAACACCCACAAAGTCTGCGAGGAACCTGGGGGTGATGTTTGACAAACAGCTGAAATTCACCTCTCACATTGCAGCAACCACCCAAACATGCAGGTATGTGCTTTACAATATCAGGAAAATCAGACCGTTCCTGTCTGAGGATGCCTTTCAGCTTCTAGTCCAAGCTCTGGTCATTTCAAGACTGGACTACTTAAATTCTCTACTGATCAGCCTTCCAACCAACGCAGTCATGCCCCTGCAAATGATCCAGAATGCAGCAGCACGTCCGGTGTTCAATCAGCCAAGAACCACCCATGTAACACCCCTTCTGATTTCACCACTACCTTAACTCACTGCTCCAGGTCTACATCCCTTCCTGTCACCTTCGGTCTTTAAATTTATGTTTTGTCTAATGATAATAAAATTTAAAAAAATTGTCTTTCATGTTATTCATTTTCTCCCTTGCTTACTTCAGCTCAATCTCCTTGTAACATAGCCTTGTAAACTATCGGTACTGTTTAGCATGTTGACTAAATGTTTAATGCTTACCTACTTGTAAGTCGCTTTGGATAAAAGCGTCTGCCAAATAAATAAATGTAGTGATGATGGTTGCCATACCGTGTTTTATTTTTACTTTAATGCCCAGCATTGCAGCATGGGTTGTGCACTGTCCTGCATGAAAAGTAGGATATTTTCCAAAAGAAAGTGAGCATCCCTATGCCCTACTTTCTTTAAAGGGCTGAGCTCATTGAAGGGTGTAGGGCATTACCGTCTCTCGTGTACGCATTTGAAACTCCTTTCACAAAGAGAACGACTGACCAAATGTTACCTTGAAAACAACACACTTGCACTCGGAACCAGCACTTTAATATTTTTTTATATTTCTTGTTGAATATTGTCTAATTATGTATTATTTACCTTGTTTTTCACTCCACTTGGCATATTAAACATACTTTCCAATAAACTAAATTTTCACTATATAATGCTATATTTTAACCATTAAATCATATTTTTATTACTGATAAAAATAGTGTAAAACAACTTTGAGGCAAATATGGTGCAGGATTTACATTACATTTAGCAGATGCTTTTATCCAAAGCGACTTACAAATTATGTAAACAATAGAAGCAATGAGAACAACACAAGGACAGCAATACATAAGTGCAATAAAACCGGTCTCAGCAAGCTTACCACAATATACAAAGCTAAGGTTTTTTATTTATTTATTTAGTTAAAAAAAAGATACAGAACTCTGTATTAGTGAGTCAGGTGTTGACGGAAGAGATGTGTTTTAGCCGATTCTTAAAGATGGCTACAGAATCTGCAGATCTTGTTGCAACAGGCAGATCATTCCACCAGATTCAGAGAAGGTACGTGATTTTTTTCCCTTTTTGGGATGGCTCCACAAGATGTTGCTCATTGGCAGAGCGCAGGGATCTAGAGGGTACATAAGTCTGTATAAGCAAGAGAAGGTAAGGGGGTGCTTTACCAGTGGTGGTTTTATTGGCCAGGAGCAGAGCTTTGAATTTGATGCAAGTGACTATAAGGAGCCAATGTACCTTACAAAGAGAGTGACATATGCTCTCTTCGGCTCATTGAAGACCCCTCTTTCAGCTGCATTCTTGAACATCTGTAGAGGTGTGGTTGTGCAGGCTGGAAGTCCAGCCAGTAGCGCATTGCAATAGTCCAGTCTGGACAGGACAAGAGTATGGACTAGGACTTGCGTAGCATGCACAGACAGGAAAGATATAATTTTCTTAATGTTGTAAAATATAAATCTACAAGACTGAGTGATGCTGGCAACATGATCCATAAAGTTAAGCTGTCCTGGAAGGTGTAATGGTTGATGAACCTAGATGAATGAAAAGGTTGAGATGAATCTTTGGGTCACCCGAGATCACAAGCAATTCTGTCTTTGCGAGGTTCAGCTCCAGGTGATGATCCTTCATCCAGAGTAGGATTTTGACATTACCTACAAATGTTTTGTGAGAACTTGTAATCCAAGGTCACGTGACCACAAACGGAAGTCACTTTTCTTTGAAGTGACTATGCAGTGTACTCTTCGCAACGGACTTCTGAAAGGGCCTTTTGCAAAGGGATTCAGGTGTTTACTTTTGTTTGGAACACTCCTACAAACGGTCCGTCACAAAGGGCCCTTTAAGGGCACATAAATGCAGTTCGGAAAATGCTTGTAGTTTAAGTATTTCGGAACCTAATGCAAAGGTTTTTTCTGTTTGGTTAGATTTATTTAGGGGTGGAAGAAATGCAGTCTCTGGAGTCCCAAGAATGTCTTGCTATAGGGTCCTTTAGAGACACCAGCAGCTCCAAATAGCTGCCTTTTAAATACTATTCATTTGTCTGACAGAAGTGTACCCCCTCCTTAGGATTTATGTGTAATTCACAATGCAATTCTCAAACGCTTCTGGATTGAAACTGAATATCTCCAAATGTGAGATAATGATGCTCCATGAAAATGATGATTCTTAAATTGCCTTAAATTAAGAAACTGTTAAATATCTTGGTATTTATTTAACAAAAAAAATTTATCTGGCAGGATTAAAAAGGCCCAAAACATCTTTAACCTTTGGCTCCAAAGAGACCTTTCCCTTTATGGGAAGGTTCTTTTATCCAAAGCCGAAGGACTCTAGCATTTTATATCCCTCTCTTGGTTAATAACTACAGCTAAAGGAATTAATACGATTTTTTAGACTTCATATAGAAAAACAAACCTTATAAGTTGAAAAAAATGTGGATTTAAGGTTTTAGACTTCAGTGAGATAGTGAACACTTTTAAGATAAATTGGATTAGGAAATGCTTAACAAATCCTAACTCTGTGTGTTTTTTTATCCCAAACTATATTTTTAGAAAAATTGGTGGTCTTCCTTTTATATTAAAATGTAACTACTTACCTAATAGATTGCCAGTTGCACTCTGCAAATTTCATCAACAAGTCCTTCTTGCCTGGAAGTTATGTTACTCCCACAATTTTTCGCCACATAAAACAACTTAGATATTGTAATTAGGAATACATCTATTTTTCTTTCTACTTGGTTTAATAGAAACATGAATGGACTTCTTTACATTTTTGATACGTCTGGTAATCTTTTGTCTTACGAAAGATTTATGACTAGTCACAATTTCCCATTACATTTTACAGAATAAAATACAGGGCTTAAAGCAGTTTCTTCCGGTCTTATTCAACTCATTAAATGTCATTTGCTATCATTGTAAATGCAATGACAAATTCTTCATGATAAAAAAATATTATTCCTAGGGGCAAATCTTATTGGGCTTCTTTTATCGATTTTATAGATTGGATGGCAACTTGGTTATTACCTCATAAGTACTGTATTTCTAACAAGGTAAAAGAAGTTTATTTTAAGATCTTACATAAAATATATCCTGTGACTGACACTATAGCAAAATATATGGATGTGGATCAATCTTGCTCATTTTGTAAGAATAAAGATGAAACATGTGAAAAACTCAAAACTTTTGGCTAAATATCTTTACTTTGATAAACATCTTAATTCTCCTAGATCTTTTTAGTTGAATGATATTATCTGTTGCTATAAAGGTACATCTAATTCCTCTCTGAATTATATATATTTTTTATTTTGTATGGTACATTTTTTATTCATAGGCAAAAACTTTGTAACTCACAACCATCCATCTCACATTTTTTAGTAGAAATCAGTACCTTTCTTAAATCCCTGAGATTGATTAAAAAAAAAAAAAAAGATTATTGGAATCTTATATGTATGAAGCCTATAATTGTAATGCCGGGGGGCAGGAGAGATGAGCACGCCAGGTGGTTAAGGTGAGTAAAGGGTTTTAATGACAGAGATCACAAAACTGCCGGTAAACTTCAGAAACATGAGGTAAGTAAAATTTGATGTAGCACATCAAATCCAGCAGGTGATCTTCCGAAACATCAGGTAAGTACATCCAAATAACAGACACATCAAATCCAGCAGGTGAACTTCAGAAACATCAGGTAAGTATATCCAAATATGAAGCGTCAGGTAAGTATATCCAAATATGCACACATAAATCCAACAGGTAGAACACGGGAACACAAACTAGCGGGTTACAATACAAGAACAGACAGTGAGGGTGTGAAACAAACAAACTTAAATAGTGTCTGGTAAATTAGTAAAATAGTGGCTGACGACCTTACAATAATAAACATTATGTGATTAAAAGCACTGCATAGTTGTCCTGTATTTCATTGAGGATCTTCATTCATTGGTTTGTGATTTCTAATTAATTGAAAGTGTGTCTCATCTATATTCAAACTGTTAATATTTAAAACTGATATTATATAATATTTAAAACTATATGATCACAAAGTAAAAAAGAATTTAAGTGACGATTAAAAAGAGAACCGTTTTAAATTAAACCCAGCAAAGTTAATGAAGCATTGCTGTGGAAATGGTTCATTCTCTTACTGAATCAGTGAAATCCTATTTACACATACTTCATTGTGCAGCTTCACACAGTAAGGTGGCTGTGAAGTTGTGATGCCACTGTGTTAATAATAATAATAATAATACCTTTTATTTATAATGCGCTTTTCTTACACCCAAAGCGCTACATCATATAAAATAAATGAAAACAACATTACTGAAAATAAAGGAGGAAAAATAAAATAAGTACCAATAAACAAAACAAAATAAAACATAATTAAACGAGATAAAATATAGATCTATAATTGTCAATCTTCTTCTTAAAAATATTTAAAGTGGGGACACTCCTGATGGCTAGAGGAAGTGCATTCCAAAGCCTAGGGGCTGTTACCGAGAAGGCTCTGTCACCCATGGATTTTAATCTGGATGAAGGCTGTTTGAGAAGAAGTAAGTCTGACGAACGAAGAGTACGAGAGGGCTTGTATGGAGTAATCAGTTCACATAAATATGAGGGAGCAGATTCTTGTACTGCTTTGTATGTCAGAGTTTTAAAATCAATATGGGTTTTCACTGGAAGCCAGTGGAGGTTCTTAAGCACTCCAGAGATATGTGGCGATGGGGTGTATGAGTAAGTACACGCACCACTGAATTCTGAATATACTGAAGACGTTTCAAAGGTTTAGCAGGTAGGCCATTATAAAGGTCATTACAGTAATCAACCCTGGAGACAGAGCCGGCCCAAAGCATAAACAAACTAAGCGGCTGCTTAGGGCCCCGCCGCCATTAGGGGGCCCCCGAGAGCACATGAAATGACATTTTTTTTGTGATACATTCACGACACATCCATTTTTGTGACGCAGAAATGTACCCACTATTTATTCTGTGGTGTGTGTTTTAGTTTAACAGTAATTTGTGAAATTACTGACTAAGCACAACATTGCAATATCAAAATAAGAGAGGTGGCCAACTAAATGAAAGGAGGCAGGAGTTACCGGTTACAGAGCCGAGCAATGACCAATCAAATCAAAGAACAGAGAGCTACTGTCACGTTTTCAGCTGTAGGCATAATTTTAGTGTGGACAGGTGAGACATGTCCCCACAACTTTTTACTAAAAGGAATGAAGAAATGCTTGCAGAAGGTGTATTGTTTAGTGTCCATTAACATCTAAAACTCGTAAAAAAACGTAGGATGCGCCGCTTTCTCACAATCTCCCGTTGCTCGCATTTGTAAGTTATATTTGCGGAAGACAGAGAGACGCGACTCCAGTTTGAAATGCGTGCATGTCCCCACCACTTTTCAAAACAAACTTACGCGAAAACACTTCAGTTTTAAAGTTGAAAGAGTGCTGTGCAACACACCCGACATACTGTAAGTGACTAAACATTCAGTTTTTGACAACTGTTTAGTGTTTAACCATGGAAATGTTGAACAACCGACAGTATTCACTGATGCAAATGATAAAATAACAATTTATATGAAAAGTATGTAATTTACATGATTCATTTAATTTATAATTATCTGTTAATAGCGTTTTATTTGGGATAAGGTTAAGACTAATTGTGTGCATATTGTACCTACATTAATTTAACAGTAATTAAGTAAATATACTAAATAAAAATGTTTATATGTTGTGGTTAAAAAAATCATTGCAAATAGTTAAATGCATTGAACATTAAATTCTACAACCGTTGTATGATTAGTCCCTGTATGGTCTGTGCTCAAAATTTAAAGGGACAGTTTACCTAAAATTGGAAGTAATGAAATTATCAAATGTTTTGACAATCACAATACACTTGTAATAAAAGGTTTCTGTGTTTTTGTTTTTATGACATTCCTACATCCCAAACACAGCTAAACCTAATAGAATTGGGTTTGTTAGATTGAACAAACATTGACAATAGTCGATTGAATTGGGGGCCCCCAAATAAAATTCTGCTTAGGGCCCATAAAGGCTTGGGCCAGGCCGGCCCTGCCTGGAGGTAATGAAAGCATGTATGAGTCTTTCTGCATCAGGTTGTAAAAGAAAAGGCCAAATCCTGCAATGTTCCGAAGATGAAAAACGCAGATTTAGAAATTAACTTAATACGTGCATCAAGTGAGGGTCAAAGAAAAAAACAAGATTACGAACTAGAGAGGATGGGCTTAATGTAGAATTATCAAAGTTAATAATTAAAGTTGAAATTTCTACCATTACAAACAGCGGTCGGGGAGCAAACAAGCTGTTTTTGAACAATCAGAGAAAGTTGCAAAGATACCATACCAGCAATATTAGTTTTTGTACTAAAATATATTTGGGTATCGTCAGCATAGAAATGAAACCCTAAACCATGCTTCCTAATGATCTGCCCAAGAGGAAGCATATAAATATTGAAGAGTATTGGACCTAGGACTGACCCTTGAGGAACACCATGTCTGACCTGCCCAGGCTCTGATTTCCAGTTACCCAATACAACAAACTGGGAAAGATCAGCAAGGTAAGATTTGAACCACTCCAGCACAGTACCAGAGATTCCAAGCCAGGTCTCCAATCTGTCAATTAAATGGGTGACTCACCGTATCAAAAGCAGCACTCAGATCTAACAGTACCGATATAGTAAAGGCACCAGAGTTAGCAGAGACAAGGAGGTCATTCATAACGCGAACCAATGCAGTCTCCATACTGTGTTCTGCCCAAAACCCAGACTGAAAAGGTTCTAACAACTTGTTGAGGGACAAGTGGGAGTGAAGTTGTGAAATAACCGTACGTTCCAAAACCTTAACCAGAAAAGGGATGTTAGATATTGGCCGATAATTTGATAGTTCAGATGTATCACACCCAGTCTTTTTCAGAACTGGTGTGATAGCAGCAACCTTAAGGGCTTGGGAAACTGACCCAGTAGCAAGGGAGATATTAACAATGTTCAAAATGAGAGGACTGATAGATAACAAGCTCTCCTTAAGAACAAAAGTTGGAATAGGATCCAAATTACATGTAGAAGAGTTCATTTTTGAAATTAGATTAGAAATGTAATCAGTAGCAACCATTTCAAAATTAGAAAATGAATTTTGATGGAAGAATTTGCAGATGGATCAGAAGAGGTTCACCAAGAGAGACAGAGCTAATGGAGGACTGATGAATATTCTCAATTTGTTCTGCAAAGATATTCAAAAACTTTTTACACTACTGTACAGTAGAACATATGGGCAAATTTGTATGTGTAAATAATTTAGTTATAACTCTAGACATCTTGTTTGAGTTTGTAGATGCTTCATTAATAACTTGAGAATAATATTCAGTTCTAGCTGATTTAAGGGCTTCATTGTACTGAATCATATGATCATCATACATCAGTTTGTAAACAGTAAGACCTGATTTTTTATATTGCCGTACAGGCTGCCTGTTTTTTAACTTTAAGGGTCCTAACTCAGAAGTATACCACAGTGATGATGTTACAAATGAAACAACACAGTCTTGTTGCCATGCCACGCGTCTTCAAGAAAGCTGAGAGAGATCACTGTGTTGCCACTTAAGGACTTAAGCATCCATCATCAGTAGGCCTAGCAATGCAAGAAGGGTTTGTCCCATAAGAGAGTATGATGCAGCAGACATTCGGTCAATGTCAATCACAGAATAGCCTGCACATCAACATATAGCAATTATAGCATGCCTGATATTTTAGGGCAGATGACATTATGTCTAATCTCAGCTTGGACACTGACACACCAAGTAAAAAACATACTGATGATTATAATCCTGGTGCACCTTTGTGGTAAAGCAAAAGATGTAGTCAAGTTCTGGATCAGATTCTGTCTACAGCCTGCTGCACAATCATTTCAGTTGTAATCATTACTCACCCATTCCGCTTGCTGATTTTTATACTACTTTGGCTGAGGAGGATAAAAACCCATACGACTTCTGACTGAGACTCAACAAAGCGGCAGATGTTGTATGGAGCAATTTTAGTTTCATTAATAATTTTATAAGTTTAGAGCAGTTTACTTGACTTATTTAAACAATATAATATTTTAACAATATTTTAAAATGTGTAACATTAATAAGGTTAAATAAAAAAAGAACAAGTCAAAAACAACAAATATACAACAGGTCCACTTTTTACTTTTTGTGATGCCAATGAAAATTCTGTCAGGGTAAATAAAAATTGAACCAGAAGATTTCCTCCAGATCTGCTAAAGCGGATCCACATTTCATTGCCTTGTACTTGTACATGTGTAATGACAATAAAGTTGAATCTAATCTACAGCAGAAAAAATTATAACACATACTTATTTAACAGCCATCACAAAACACATGGAATTCTACATTAGCGAGAGACGTCAAAGCGACGTAGGTTAGAGAAGTCAAAAGTCTCTAACCTAGGTCGCTTTATGATTTGCTTTGACTTCTCTCGCTAATGTGGAATTCCATTCTCATTGCAGAGAATGAGATTTAACCATTTGTGATCCACAAACAGCGGTTGTAAAAGATGTTTAACTTGAATTAAATAATTTCTGGAAAAATAAATGTTGAATAAAATAGATAAAAAACACAAGACATAGATGGACATCAGTGGATATATATAAATGTATACCAGTACATCACAACCAGTACAAGCCACCAGTGCATCGCAGCCAAAGTAAAAAAAAGTTTCAGTTAACAAAATTGATGTTAAAACCGTTCCGGTGCCTGCTCCCTCGGTGTGCGAACAACAACAGAAAATTACAAATTTCGCTGCTCTTGAGATCAACAACATGCTTGAAAAAGTACTGCTGACCAATAATAACAAAACTCATTTCCGTCATAAACAGCAGACTTCCTAGGATTGAAGATTTTAATGCTTTACCATGTGCCTTAACTCATTGTCGTGAGCACAGACTATGTTTTCAGTGTCCAGATGTTTCTGCCTTCGGTGGAGACAATCACCTCAGCCCAATTTGGAAAACTGACTGGTCTGTGCGTAAGGGAGGTTAGTACAGACAAGAATGATAACCCTCCCATATTTGTCACACAAGATTATCTTTATGAGCAGAACAAACCTAAGGTCTCACCTGAGAGTCCCCAGAGCGGATTCAATATTTTACACTACTGTTTCTGTGGACTGTCGTGCATTACTCAACAGTGGCTCAATGGCCTGCACTCTCAGTGAGGCAGCTGAAGCTAAGTTGCTGGCAAGCACTTCTACATTGTCAAAGAGTTCTGCCGATGATGTTGTGATTATTGGACGTGGTGGTCATCGAGTCACACCAAAAGCAATGTATGATTTGTCTATCTGTGTTTAGAGATGTAAAATGATAATACCTGTGCTAATCGTTCCAGACCAGACTTATGAGATCATCTTGGGCAGCAATGCCATCAAAAGCCTGCTGACTCTTCTGAAAAATACAAATGACTACTGTAAATTTATCTCACTACCGAGCGGTAATGGACAAAACAAGTGTTTAGAGGTCATTTCCTTGCTGTCCAATACATAGACATGGAGAGGCGACCACGTACCTTAGAGAGTTGGTACTGTTAAACTTGAGCATTGTGTGACACTTCAACCCCAAAGTGAACACCTTGTATGGGGCAAGCTTCCCGTCATACAGATTTTGTACATCGGATCCGCCTAGTAGATGACAAACCCTTTCGTCTCCCCTACCGTCGTGTACCTCCGAGCCATTATAAAAAAACAGAGCCTTTCGTTCAATCAAGTGTGAGCCATTGAACCTTAACAATCGTCAAATGTAGATCAAGTCTCAAGATTCTTTCCAACTTACCACAAACTGTCAAGTCCCGCTGATGATCCTTCTGATGCAGCTGTAGTTAGTGGCCAATGTCAGACGAGCACAGGTGCTTTAAGTTCACAGCATGTAGCTGCAGTATTGGACGCACATTGTTCTGGTGGTGAAGGACGGATGATGGGCGTGTAATCCATTCCGCACTTCATCAACGTGGACTACTTCACTCAATGTGAGTACTCTGTCAGCTGCGCAAGAACAGGATAGCACTGAGCAGAGCACTCTTTTACATTCAATGACACAGACGCCCTGACAAGCATAAATGTGCTAGCGAGCGTCGACCTGTCATAAGGCTTCTTAAGCATTGGAATTAACTTAACATCAGAGATGGCATGCTTTTCAGAGTTAAAAGAGATAACTATATGAACAAAAAACTGCATCAATTCATGGTCTGCATGATGCAGCTGGTCATTAAGGTGAGCTCCAGGACACTTTCATTGGCCAGACAAAGTTTTTTTGGACAGGCATGGATTGTGACAGCGAATCATACGAGGAACTGTATGCAATGTTTTGCAGGCAAGACCCCTGAACCAAAAGAACGTGCTCTTCTTGAGAAAAAGTTCCGATGGAACTCATCTGCATTTGTTTCTGGACAGCAGAGCAGGGTGGTAACAGGAGTGTGGATGTTCTTGTAGCAACAGACCATTTCACTGAATTAGCCAATAATTTGCCCTGTATTAGCCCTGGTTATTAGCCCTCTAAGAACCAGTCCGCGAAGCAGGTCTTCTGTGTTTACGGATTCCCCACACGTGTGCATTTGGATCAAGGTCCGAGCTTTGAGAGCAAATTGATGGAGTTGCTGGATATGGCAGGTGTTAAGAAATCACACATCGCTCCTTACAACCCAATGGGAAACGGAATAACTGAACGCTTCAACAGAACCTTAGGGAACATGATAAGATCCTTACCTCCCCCGTCCAAAGCTAAGTGGCCACAGTCTTTGCAGATGCTGACTTTCTGTTATAACTGCATAATTCATGAGACCACAGGCTTTGCGCCTTTCTATCTGATGTCCAGGAGGGTCCCACATCTTCCCATCGATGTGATGTTCCAACATGTTCTCAGAGATGATACTGTTGTGAAATATTTGGATTTCGTATACAGGCTTAAATGTGATCTTGGCGAAGCTGCAAAAATTGCACAGAAGCACAGTTCTACAGTATCTGTGTCTGCCTCCGGTTCTGGTCTGCCTTGCTGCCAGTGGTTTGTTTGTATCCTTGTACAGCACTTCTCTTACTATTAATATATTTGTTATTTAATTCTTACTATTAGATACCTACTACTGTCAATGTTAACTTATTTGAAATCTACCTGATAACATGGACTTAAAATCTAAACCAAAATACATATAGACGCAACGCCGTTAGCATAGTGCTAGCTTGTTAACCTGTCATCTTTTTACACTGTAAAGCACTACGCTTGCCTGCTATCTTGTCTTGTGTGCTAACTGTTTCTTTATTTAGCGCATATATTACGACTTCATCAAGCAACATTGGTAAGTCGGATTCAATCGTCAGACCCGGTAAGTTATGGATCTTTCTCCTATTGCTGTTACATGCACCGCATGTCATATGTTTACCTTAGCATACATGTGATAAATGCAGGGAAATAGTTAGGCTGACAGACAAGATTTTAGAATTAAAGTATCGCATCCAAACTTTATTTGAGGATAGTAAGAGTTAAAGGGCCATAGAAAACACTTTGAATGCGAGTTGTGTACATTGTTCTGTTCTGGTTAAAAATCCCCCGCAGCTGGGAAACTTTGTAACTGTGAGACGGCATAATCGCAGATCAAAGCACCCTTCAACCATTCCGATTACAGTCTCAAACAGGTTTGCTCCTCTCAGTGACGCATCTCTGTCCTTAGGGCATGTCCCTAAAGCGTATAAGGTGGCTGTAATTAAGCCCCTTATCAAAAAAACTTGATCCTAGGGAATTGGTTAAAATTTGAAAATTATGTCGGCATTAGTGGAATAGCCTTGAAATGGTTTAAATCATACCTATCCGATCGTTTTCAATTTGTAGTAATAAATAAGGTGTCACACAAATCACAAGTCCAGTACAGCGTGCCACAGGGCTCAGTACCTGGGCCTCTGCTCTTCGCACTATATATGTTACCCTTAGGAGCTATAATTATGAGACACTGAGTTAGTTTTCACTGCTATGCTGATGATACTCAATTCTATATTTCCTCAAAGCCTAATGAAACACAGCAGTTCAATAGAATAATGGAATGCATAGTCGATATAAAAAACTGGTTGAGTAGCAACTTTTTATTGCTGGAATCTGACAAAACAGAAGTGTTACTCATTGGACCGAAAACCGCCATAAACAACCAAGTATACCGCTATTGACGGATGTTCCATAAAACACTCGTCGTCAGCAAAAAATCTGGACATTTTATTCGATTAGATTCGATGCTGTTAGTGATGCTGTATATGTATCGATACTGAGAAATCTAAAACGGTTCCAATACGCATGTCCCACAGTATCGATACCGCGTTTTCGATCTCTTTTTTCAGACAGTGAGAGACACACTGCAGTACACGTGAGCGCAGTGACATCAGAGCCCCGCCTCCTCTCACAGACTTGACTCGTACTTTGCAGCAGTTAATAGTTTTGATTGTTAAAAATATGTCCAGTGCAGAGTCTCTGTACATCTGACGCTTGACGCACGCTTGTTTATGCTTCCCATGTTTTCCATAGCGCTCTATGTATGTGCGCCGATCAATGATTTCGTCGCTCTGGTTAAGATTAGATTAGATTCAACTTTATTGTCATTACACATGTACAAGTACAAGGCAACGAAATGCAGTTTGGGTCTAACCAGAAGTGCAATAGCAGCAAGTGCAGGATATACATTGGTTGCATAAGTTACATAAATAAATATACAGAAGTAATTTACAGATGGAAATGTACTATGACCATGATTTACAGATGTCTCTTACTATAAACAGAAATTTACAGATGGATATATACTATGATCATGATATACAGATGGCTATTACTATAAACAGAAATTAACAGATGGATATATACTATGCACATAATATACAGATGTCTATTGCTATAGACAGAGATTTACAGATGGATATATACTATGAACATGATATACAGATGGCTTTTACTATAAACAGAAATTTACAGGTGGCTGTATACAATAAGTTAGGCTATGGTGAGCAGCAGTGCGATAAATATAGAGTAGTGCAAATAAATTATGGACAGAAGCTATCGAAGTAACAGTGCAATGGAAGAAGTTATTGCATATTTCAGTTAAAGTGTAGGAGTGCAAGATGCATAGTAAACAGTAAACAGTCGGTACTGTAATGAACAGTTGGCAGTGCAAATGAGCAGTCTGGTAGTGCAAATGAACATAAATGTTATGTATAGACAGTCCATTAGTGCAAATAACAAGTGAAGTCAGGTGTGCAATGAGGGGGGAGAGAAGAGTGTAGTAGTAAATGAGGGGCAGTGGGATCAGTGAGGGGCAGAGTTCAATAAAGAGACAGCTCTGGGAAAAAAGCTGTTCTTTAGTCTGCTGGTCCTGGTCCGGAGGCACCTGAAACGCCTGCCGGAGGGCAGGAGAGAAAACAGTCTGTGAGCGGGATGAGAGGAGTCCTTAAGAATGCTGCGAGCTCGACGCAGACAGCGTTTCCTCTGGATGTCCTCCATGGATGGAAGTGGAGTCCCTGTGATGCGCTGGGCGGTTTTCACCACCCGCTGCAGTGCCTTGCGCTCTGCAACAGAGCAGCTCCCATGCCAGACTGTGACACAGTTGGTCAGGACGCTTTCTATTGCACAGCGATAGAAGTTCACCAGGATAGCCGAGGACAGCCGATTCTTCTTTAGTGTCCTCAGGAAGAAGAG
The DNA here is from genome assembly GCA_026939265.1 of Oreonectes daqikongensis. Classification (NCBI taxonomy): domain Eukaryota; kingdom Metazoa; phylum Chordata; class Actinopteri; order Cypriniformes; family Nemacheilidae; genus Oreonectes; species Oreonectes daqikongensis. The sequence goes on along the minus strand of JAOTQM010000223.1, from coordinate 444,704 downwards.
GCGCTGGTGAGCCTTCTTGACCAGGCTGGAGGTGTTGGTAGTCCAGGACAGGTCCTCCGAGATGTGGATCCCCAGGAACTTGAAACTGGAGACACGTTCAACAGCCATCCCATTGATGTGGATGGTGTCATGTGTGCCTCTTGACTCTTTCCTGAAGTCCACAATGAGCTCCTTTGTCTTGGAGGTGTTAAGGAGCAGGTTATTGTTGTTGCACCATGTGGCTAGGTGCTGGATCTCCTTCCTGTAGGCCGTCTCATCGTTGTTGCTGATGAGACCAATCACCGTAGTGTCGTCCGCAAACTTGATGATGGAGTTAGATCCGTTCACAGGCTTGCAGTCGGAGGTGAAGAGGGAGTAGAGGAAGGGGCTTAGCACACAGCCCTGTGGTACACCAGTGTTGAGTGTGATAGTGGTGGAGCAGATGGAGCCTGATCTCACCTGCTGTGGTCTGTTGGTCAGAAAGTCCATAATCCAATTGCATAGGGAGGTGTTAATGCCCAGGTCTTCAAGTTTGGCTATTAACTTGGATGGAATGATAGTGTTGAATGCTGAGCTGAAGTCAACAAACAACATACGTGCATAAGTGTTCTTATTGTCCAGATGTGTGAGCACAGAGTGCAGTGCCATGGAAACTGCATCTTCTGTGCTCCTATTGCTGCGGTAGGCAAACTGGTGTGGGTCCAATGTGGATGGCAGAAAGTCCTTCAGGTGTGCCAGGACCAGCCGCTCAAAGCACTTCATGACAATGGGTGTCAGTGCTACAGGACGGTAGTCGTTCAGGCACTTTGGGCTGGAGTGTTTTGGCACTGGCACAATGGAGGTGCATTTAAAGCATGTTGGCACAGCTGCTTGGGCAAGAGACAGGTTGAAGATGTCAGTGAAAACCCCAGCAAGCTGCTCAGCACATGCCCTGAGTACACGTCCAGGGATGTTGTCTGGTCCAGCGGCTTTGTGCGCACTGATCCGGCTCAGTGCATTACAGACGTCTATGGAGGAGAGTGTGATTGGAGGGTGATCAACTGAGGGTTTGAGCTTGGTGGCAGTTTCTCTATTGTCTCTCTCAAAGCGAGCATAAAAGTCATTGAGCTCGTTCAGGAAGAGGACATCAGTGGCTGCGGGGGTGGAGTGGGTGGGTTTGTAATCACTGATGGCCTGGATGCCTTGCCACATGCGTCGAGGGTCGGAGTTGGAAAAGTGCTCCTCTACCTTTAGCTTGTAGCAGTGCTTGGCCTCTTTGATGCCCCTCTTCAGGTTAGCTCTGGATGTGCTGTAGGCTTGTGCATCACCTGATCTGAAGGCAGTATTGCGTGCCTTCAACAGGAGGCGCACCTCCTTGTTCATCCATGGCTTCTGATTTGGGTACGTGATGATCTGTTTCTGAGTTGTGACACTGTCTATGGTGATGTTGATGTAATCCAGTACAGAGGAGGTGTAGCAGTCAATGTCCGTGTGAGAGCCACTGGTGGCCTGAGAAGCAAATGTACTCCAGTCTGTGTGTAGAAACCTTTCCTGGAGTGTGAAATCTGCCCCCACAGGCCACACTTTGATGGTCTTCACTGATGGCTTCACACGATTGATGAGGGGTGAATACTTGGGGGTGAGGAACAAAGAAAGGTGATCTGACTGTCCCAGGTGGGGGAGGGGGGTCGCAACGTAAGCTTCAGCCATGTTTGTGTAAACATGGTCTAAGGTTTTGTTTCCTCTGGTGTGACAGGAAACATGCTGGTGAAATTTGGGGAGAACTGACTTTAAGTTTGAATGATTAAAATCTCCCGCAACAATAAACGCAGATTCCGGGTGAGCAGTCTGTTGTTTACTGATGGCCGCATGAAGTTCTTTCATAGCAAGCTTGGCATCAGCATCCGGGGGAATGTAGGCTGCAGTTATAATGGTGGAAGTGAACTCCCGTGGCAGATAAAACGGTCTACATTTAACCATGAGAAACTCAAGGTTAGCTGAACAATGTTTTCCGACAATAACAGAGTTCGTGCACCAAGCTTTGTTAATGTAAATGCACAATCCACCACCTCTGGTCTTACCGGAGCCATCTAACGTTCTATCCGCCCGGAGTGTGTGGCGTCCTGCTAAATCAATAGCATTGTCCGGTATGCCGCTGTGTAGCCATGTTTCCGTGAAGATCATAACATTACAGTTAAAAAGTCTCTTGCTGTAAGTGATGCTGAGTCGAATCTCCTCCATTTTGTTCACCAGTGACCGAACATTGGCGAGGAAAATGCTGGGTAAAGAGAGCCGGTGCGGTGTTAGCTTTAGCTTAGCTCTTAGTCCTCCGCGCTTCCCCCGCCTTTGTTTACGATCTCGACGCCGCCTGCGAGCACTTCCGCCCGGCCGGGTAGAGTGAGCGGCCTCGGTTGTTCTGGCGATCTCAGGAAAGAGTTGAAGGTTGTCGATAAAACTGTCAGGAAGTCGCAAACCAATATCCAAGAGCTCATGTCGGGTGTACGATGTAAGGGCACAGCTGTTCTGCACGAACAGACCCGAGATGAGCAAGAAAAATACCACAAAATTGCAGAATCTGGAGAGACCCTGAGCCTCGCGATGTGATCGCGCCGCCATCTTGGATCGTATCCAACTGTTTCTTAAACAGTTAATGTTAGAAAAATGGCCAGTGCCAGAGTCTACTCAGCAGTTCTCATGTTTTCTATCTTTCTGTGCGCTCATCAATAATTTCATCCACTCGTTTTATTAGCTCCGGTTAAGTTGATGTTTGAAATAATGTTGGTGTGGGTAAAGTCTCTGCAATAGTTCTCGCTTGTTATACATGTTTCCACTTACGTGTTTATCATAGCGCTCTATGTGCGCTGATCAATGATCTCATCCACTCTCTTCATTCGCTCCGGTTAAACGTTGTTTATGTTAGACAGACTTGTCTTCTGCAACAGTTCTCACCTTTAAAGTTTGTTTTTCTGTCTCTACGCGCTGAACAATGATTATATGTGAAGAAACGGCCAATAAAAATTTGTTTATCATATAAATGTATTAACTAACATTAACAAAAAAGTATGAGCATATTAGCCCGGTTCTGTCAGCATTGCACTGGTTACCTATAAAAGCAACGTATTAACTTTAGAATCTTACTGTGAGCTTCTATTGCATTACAGCCCTTCTTGTTCACTACGCTCTCTGGGCTCCGGTCAGTTGGTAAAACCTAGAATTTCGAAATCAAGTGCAGGCGGTAGATCGTTTTCCTATCTAGCGCCTGAACTTTGGAACAGTCTTCCTAGTACTGTGCGGGGGGCAGACACACACTGTCAGTTTAAATCAAGATTAAAGACGCATCTCGTCAATCTTGCATACACACCACTTCTATAATACAAATCCTCTAAGAGATTATTAGACTGCATTAGATAGATCAACCGGAGCCCCAAACACTGCATTAAAGAGTATTGAACAGTATTTTTCTCAATGTTTCCAAGGTTACCAGAGTGAGAAGGATGCAGTCCGTACTAGACCAGATGGTAGAGCTGAAAAAGGGAAGCGGCGACCCGACAAGTCTTTACTACACAACTGCAACTAGCTACAGGAATATTAATGATAATCCTACACCTACACCTACATCTACTATTCTATTTTACTTTAGCCTAGTTGTGCAAGCACTGTCGAGCTTGTAGAGATGCTGCAGTTTTTGCCAGAGGGGAACTGGTTGCCCTGGGTTTTCCCAAGGTTTTTCTCTCCACTGGAGTTTTGGGTTCCTCGCCATTGTTTGCATATGCTTTGCACTCTTTGCCTGACCAGGATTAAAGTTTTTGTATTTCTAATATCACCTCAAATGTTTAAATTTACATTTATTTAATTCATTTAATACTCCACATAGGAATTTATCGTTCATATAATATGTTACCTGTGTTTCTCTTTCCTTTATCTTTTGTGTGCTTCTCCGTAATAACACTGTGTGCGCGCATGTATGTACTTGTGTGCGTGTGTATATGTTGTGTGCATGTGTGTATGTTTGATGAGTGTGTGTTGTGTGCCTGCGTTTTCTTACATGTTCTTACATTTTGGTGGTGTGGGAATTTGGGGTATACTTTTTGTTTTACTTTCCTTTTAACAAATTGAATACTTTGCTTATAGTGATTTTTGTATCATGTACAGCTGCTTTGCAACTATGCAAATTGTAAAAAGCGCTATATAAATAAACTTGAGATGAAACACTCACACAGTCATTTCTTGTTTGGTTTTACTTGCACTTTTTGCTAGTTCTTGTATTAAGTTTTCCTACTGTACAGTGTCTTCCCCAGTTTAGCATAATTTAAGAGGGGTGCATGTAACAGAGTGTAAAACAAATGTTAAATGTATGCATAAATGGGGACAGACCCATCTATGTGGTGCGTGATGTAATTGATGTAAAAGTGGCACTGGAGACTAAATAGTTCCTCATGGTTTCACACCTTATTGTTCATTCATTTGCAGTTAAACTGTATGTTCTCTTCTTTGTCTGTTTTTGTTTGACTGCTAACCCAATAAACATTTTGCTACTCCATTGGTCATGCCTCAATGTTGCAAATTATAGCATTGCATTAGTATTGTATTCTTATATTGGGCATTTAATATTTTTTGACTTTCCAGTGTATATTTTTTGATTCATTATACCTGTAAAAGAAATAGTGCCTAATCTGCACACCTAAACATAAAGCATTTTTCAATCCAAGCCTTTGCTAACCATTATATGTCACTTATAAGTTGTTATATAAACAATTAATAGTAATTATTAAGATTGATGTGGTTAGGAATTGGTAAAATGTGCCTGGAAAAAATCTGATCAGAAAATCAACATACTTAATAATTATGCACACATTGTATGTGTGTTTCTAATGTTTTAGTGCCCATGTCCGATATATGCATATTCTTCTCCAGTACACATTTGTTTCTGGTACGTTTAGGTTTCATGTTTGTAGGATTGCAGTTTTTTGTGAAATCGTCAATAATATACATTCTCTAATGGTAAAATTTGTCAGAACTGGTAAACATCTGTGACTGACATCTGTAATACAGGAATTAAATGTAGAAATTAGGATCACAGTGAAAACATGTTATAATGACCATATGAATTTTATGAATTTAACACCAATCCAAAGTTAAACATCTTGCACTAGGGTATAAGCTAAATGAAAATAAAGGAACACAAACACATGAATTCTAGAGTGTGTGTACATTTTGTGTGTGCAGCATGTGCTTCCTCTGCTCAGCAAAGAGACACAAAAAATGACCATCATTTTGTTTTACCTCACTGAGTTAGTTTATTTATTTTTCCTGTAAAAACTTTCAATCATTTAGATTTACTTTCAAATCTGTATGAAGAGGAGGCTGAGTGAAAAAACTTTGACAATGGCCAGATGTTTGTTTTTGCCATAACCATCCAAGCATTGCTGAACTAATGTCAAGATGCATCAAGGTTTGTGCAATGAGCAGTAACATAGCACGCATTCGGGAAACTGACTGAGAAGTTACAAAGCAAATCTAAATTTACAAATTTAATATGAAAACAAACATTTAAGTAACACTTATGAACAGATATAACCATTGCTTTGGGCCAACCTATTCGTTATACTGCCACAGCCAGCTCAGAAATAAATGACAAAGAGTAAAGAACATTGAATAGATTAAGACAAAACTACTTGTGCTAGAAACCAGGAACATATACTGTATTTCTAAACTTACATACTGTACACTGCAGCCCTTAACTCCGACATTTATGAATGTCAAACAAAAACAGTTCTTACTGTGAGGATGTTGATAACCAAAACAAGAGTGAATGGAAGGTTTTATTTAATACATAACATATATCGAGTACTTTTCTTCAGAGAAAATCCTGAAAGATCAAAAATAAAATAAATAAACCCGTTTATGACCCATTATAAACTGACCAGCATATACATTAGGAATGTAGGACAAACCTTTAAGAGTCACGTAGACTCGCTGGTGGGTGACATCCTAGGAATGCTCGGTTGTCATAAGAGTACTGCAGTAAAGCGTTGAAACATGGGTCCTGTAACACACACAGAAAACCAGAGAAATACTGATTATAAACAAACTTGGTAATAATGTTAAATTATAACTTTTTTTTCCAAAAGTGTGTGCGACACTGTTAAAAACATGCTGAACTTAAAAATACAATGAAGTGGTCCTGGACCCAGGTACACTGGTTTAAAAGTGTAAGTATAAAAATTATTTTACTGGCCAGAAGCTATATAAGAAAACAGAACATAACATATTTATAAGCATGTGGCTCACATTATATTTTGTTAGCATAACAGGGCCTAAAAGCCTCACCTTGATAAGAATGTGTGGATTTCCAACGACAATGAGGAGAGCTTTGGCTCGTGTAATTGCAACATTGAAACGCTTGGGATTGGACAAAAATCCCAGCATACTATGCAATTCTTCAGTCATCACTGCCTCATTCGAGCGAACCTACAATTGAAAAAACATGTTCATTAATCTGAGGAAAAACAAATGTCAACTACACCCGTTGTCTAAACTGATGTACAAAATGAAAATGCATCAGCTTCACAGTTCAAATGAACCCTATGCACAGAGGCTGTCTAAACACTACAAGCTGGAATCTCCGCTCACTGCCAAACTTTTTTGCATTGCATCAAAGCAGCTGTACAAGAAAACCAAAACCAAGAAAACACAAAAATAAGATAAACCTTAAAAATAACACGAAACGGAGAAGGTAAGTGGGAAAAGAAGAAGAAAGTGACCTATTTGTCAGATATGGTGACCCATACCTGAAACGTGACCTCTGCATTTAGTCAAAGTCAAAGCCAGCTTTATTGTCAATTCTGCCACAAGTACAGTACATACAAATGGAGGATTGAAATTGCGTTACTCTCAGACCCCAGGTGCTTACAGATAACATAGAATAAACATATATCAAAAAATATATCAAAAATACAGATAAATACAGTTCTAAAAACTGTCATTTAACCCATCCAGTGAATAGTGAACACACACACACACCGAGAGCAGTGGGCAGCTATCACTGCAGCGCCCGGGGAGCAAACGGGGTAAGGTGCCATGCTCAAGGGCACGTCAGTTGTTACCTGTAGGTACTGAGAATCGAACCAGCAACCTTCTGGTTACGAGTCCCACTCTTCAAATCTGTATGAAGAGGAGGCTGAGTGAAAAAACTTTGACAATGGCCAGATGTTTGTTTTTGCCATAACCATCCAAGCATTGCTGAACTAATGTCAAGATGCATCAAGGTTTGTGCAATGAGCAGTAACATAGCACGCATTCGGGAAACTGACTGAGAAGTTACAAAGCAAATCTAAATTTACAAATTTAATATGAAAACAAACATTTAAGTAACACTTATGAACAGATATAACCATTGCTTTGTGCCAACCTATTCGTTATACTGCCACAGCCAGCTCAGAAATAAATGACAAAGAGTAAAGAACATTGAATAGATTAAGACAAAACTACTTGTGCTAGAAACCAGGAACATATACTGTATTTCTAAACTTACATACTGTACACTGCAGCCCTTAACTCCGACATTTATGAATGTCAAACAAAAACAGTTCTTACTGTGAGGATGTTGATAACCAAAACAAGAGTGAATGGAAGGTTTTATTTAATACATAACATATATCGAGTACTTTTCTTCAGAGCCTCACTTTCCAGTTTTCACTAGCTTGCAAGATGGTGAGCCATTCTAAAGTGACCGAAACACTCAGACAGCAGGTCGAGATGAAGGCCAATGGAATGACCCAAATCTGTAATATCAAGAATATTGCATCTTTACAATGTCAATAACTCATTCAAGTCCCCCAAAAAGGCTGGTCCTCTATGAAAGACAAATGCACGGGAGGACAGGATAATGCGGAGAATCTCAATTGGGAATCACCTCAATACTGCAGCTGGAATTGGTCGCCAGTTCAGAGATGAACAGGGTAAGAACCTGTCTCGGCATACAGTGTCTCGACGTTTAAGAGAATTTGGACCGAAAGCCCACTCTGCAGTGACAAAACCTCTCATCAGCAGAAAGAATCAAAAGGATAGACTAACATTTGCTGAGGAGCATGTTGTGTGGACAGATGAGAACAGGTCCAAAGTTCACATCAGTGATGAAAGCAAGTTTAATTTATTTGGGTCAAATTGGGGAAAAACTGAACCCAAAATGTTTAAAGAAGTCAGTAAAAGGTGGATGGTTTGGAAGATGTTTTCTGCAACAGGAGTTGAGCCTCTTATACAGTTACATGGCAGGGTGAATGCAAATGTTTATCAGAACCTCCTGCGGCAACACGCGGTTCCTTAACTGCGTTTATCGCCCAATCAGCCAGCAATTTTCATGCAGGACAATGTCCCATCACACATCAAAACAGTTAAAGCAGTTGCTTGAAGCTGAAAACATTGAAGTAATGAAATGGCCAGCCCAGAGTCCTGATCTAAACCTGTTTGAAAATCTCTAGAAAATTGTTAGAATCTTACCCTCCCTAAAAAAAACAGAGCCCTTAATCCAGAAGACCCAATTCTCAACTTAAGTTTGCTGCTGATCACAGGCTTTCTGAGCGTTCTGTGGTCAAATGACCAGAAGCATGTTTAAGGGAGAAAAGGTGTGTAAACCTACTACACTCAATCATGTGGGATTTTGCTTCATCTCATTGTTGTGTAAAATGTGGACAAAACCAACCATGCTAGGTCATTTCATGGTTGGGTAACATTAATTCAAACTTAGCATTTGGTTTGTCTGCATTTCATCCAACAATGAGATGAAACAACTCATCATTTTCATTAAAGGACACTAAGAACCAGAACGCCGCAGGCTGCCTTGGTCTCGCCCACGTGGAAGCGGCTCTCGCCGACGACTCTTCGTGTGGTCTGTGTGACGATCTTCCCACATCCTGTCACTCCGATGAGTCCCGTTGTCCAGATGAGGTCGACTCAGTCTCTCTGGAGGCATCGGAGAAGAATTGGGTTGAGGCCGTCAAAGAACTAGAACAGCAGGAAAATGATACCGCTGAGACAGCCCCAGACCATCACCCTCACTAATGAGATGAAGGAGCTGAACCTCAGCTGGCAAGCTCCTAAAGAGCTGGAAAAGTACCAGCTCGACACCTGGTACTACAGCTCCAGTCACTGCCAGGCGTGAATCAGGAATACGCCTTTTTTCCCGGACGTCCATTGTCAAGTCATCAAATCGTGGTCTGCGCCCCATTTGCCGTGCGTCCACTCGAACGTGCAGGCCATGTTTTCACACGTGGAGGGGGCTTAGGCCCATGGATATGTAAGCATTCCCCCAGTGGATCAAGCCATTGCAGCTCCTCTTTGCCCCTCCTCCTGTATTTAAAATGACACCAAAATGTGTTCAGCTGGGTTCAGGACTTGGCTTTATGCAGACCAGTCAAGTTCTTCCACACTGACAGAATCAATTATTTCTTCCTGAACCGTGTCTCATACACAGGGGCATTGTCATGATGGAATAGAAAAGGGCTCTTCCCAAACTGTTACTGTTGCTATTAAATTAGAAGCACACAGTTCCATAGAATATCATGATATGCTGCAGCATTAAGATTTGTACTCATGGAAATTACTAAAGTCATCAAACCTGTTTATTAGATAGGGTGACCCAATACTTTTAGCAATATAGGTCCATTTAGGTGCAATAGGTGCTTTGGTTCAAAATGCATTGATATCTCAATTGCAGTTAGCGCGCCCCTGTGCGCGCGTGTGACGTGGAGGACTGATTAGATGATTTAACGAAACAACACAATGAATTTCACCTGCTCCCAAGCTTTTAAATTTAGGGTAAATTATTGTTGTTTGTTTTGTCTGTGATTGTGTTGTTTTAAGTGACTTGCTTGTATGCTGCAACGAAATTGCCTTGGGGAAATGAATAAAGATGAATTGAACTCTCCATCCTGCTGACTAGGTTTGCTTGCTACTCTCCAACGTGACAGCCGAGTAGGGATGTGCATATCGATACTCAAAAGCTACTATTTAGGTATTGATATTTTCTTTAAAGTATCAATATCTTCTTAATTTACATCAATAATTTTAATTAACCTCTTTGATCTCTTATAAGCACTAATTTGTTTGATGTGTAACTTTTTTTGTGCTGCCATTTTTGGCCAGGACTCCCTGGAAGAAGAGATTTAAATCTCAATGGGACTATCCTGTTAAAATAACAAATAAAAAATAAATACAAATTTAGAACATAACCCGCAAACTGGCTTGCGATTTGACATTGTTATCACAGCATCTGGACATGACTCAAAATTTTATTCACCGCAACCCTGGACTCACAGACCCCTTTTTCAAAAATTCATTGGATCTAGAAGAATCACAATAATGACCCATTTGGGATCCAAAACGGCAAATTTCGTCGAAAGGAGTTTTAGAAAATACTCAACAGTAGTGTTACATTATGAATTTGCACATTGTTTCTCTTAAAGCATATTACCACATAGACACATAAACAACATTAAAAACTACCAGGTTAACAGATTTATTATATTTCTCTAGTTAAACATTTAATATTATTTTGTTGTACTGTGTACACTACAATATTAATTATTACCAATACAGATAGTTTTCCACATTTAAACATTATTTCCATATGTAATTTTTTATACCAGGGGTGCATTATAAATAAAAACAGATGTTAATTACACCTTCATGAATGTGTAACCGGCGGGTGTATTTTTCATCTTTATTTTAAAAAAAACTGGTGGGTCGTAACCCATTTAATCCCACCAGTCAAAATAGTGACCATAAAGAAAGTCTTCATTTATAAAGCTCTAAAAGTCTTACCAACTGATGTTTTAGTGCATTTCCCACAAATATGTAAAGAATAAATGGTCTCAATTAAATATGTGCAGTTTCACATGATTACTGCAAATTGTCACATGACCAGAGTAGTTTATTTCCAGTTTGTACCATTAGATGATGAAGGCTGCATCAAAGCTCTGAAACGAAAGGCTAGTAACGTATGTAAACAAAGATATGACAAAGATTTTTGGTCCACATTATCTTTAAGGTGTCTAGTATTAATATATACATTCACAATTATTCAGTTTTGTTGAGTGTTGCCATAAAATGAGTAAACATGTTGATGGCAACAATAGTAACCGGTGGGATAACCGTGAAGTTAGATATTACATATACATTCAATTGAAGTTGTTAGTTAAGGATGCATTAAAATGTTGCTATGACAAAATATTCCACAACATTTAAATTTAAATGTTACAGATAAGTTAAAATATTGATGTTGTAATATGGGTAGCAATAATATAAGAATTTGATTATGTATGTTAGAATAAAGTAACAATTTTGAAATATTTTGATGGTTGTATTTTTTTGTTTTTTATCTAAGTATTCCTATTTGTGTTGTATACGGTTTTGATGAGGATTTGTATGCATAGTAGTAACCCTAGATTGTGATCAAAAAGTTTAAAATAGCTGGGCAGAGATTTATAACACTTTTGATGACTGCTGAAATATATTAATTTCGTATACACGCTATCCCACCGGTTACAATTGTGACCGACCATAAAACAAAAATTTTCACACACTTGTGCAAATAAATTTAAAAATAAGAATTATTGATTATTTCAAAGGGTTACTAATGACACAATATTTGGATATTTTCCTGTCTGGGAACAATTGGGGATTAAATGGGTTAAGATAGTTGGTTATAACCAACTAGACAGGTATAATCTCTGTTCTATAAAAACATACTTCAATAATGTCTAATTATAAATAACAATGTTGTTATGAATTCATTGTATGATGAATAACGTGTTAAAGTTTTAAAACTAATACAAATTAATGCTTTAAAATATTCAAATAAAAATAAACAAATACATTGTTATTCATTGTATATGTAAGAGCAATAACAACTAAACTATAATAAAAAAATTTAAAGAAGAAGGTCAGTGCTAGCAAGGGTATGCCTTTATGAGTACTGACATAGCAGATGGATCCTCTTTATACAACATCCAAGCTAACCCTACCCCGAGTATGGGTAAAGTATATAACTCAGCAATGCAGGCTTACGACCTTAGTGGACCTTGATGTTGAATGAATCGCTGCAGACATTTACCTTCCCACTATCAACATTACAGCAATTCTTAATTTATTTCTTTTTCAATGTGAGTGTCCAGAATTGAGTTTTGTTACCGTTGATAGGATGATCACCAGGAACTCCTGACCCTGGAACTCTTCCACCGAGCCCACCTTCACCTCCGACAGGCCCACTCTGTGGAGCAGCACACGAATCTTCTCCACCTGACCACACAGAGGCACACAATTGTAAGTAAAACCACACTTATAAAAGATCAAATATTTCTGGTCCAGGGTGCTGATTAGTCAAAATTATAGTGTAGCTACAGTAAGACATTTTCACCCGGCTTCCTTGCGTATCAATGGACAGAACTCTTTTTTTTTGCATAGCAATGGTCAAATGTTAAGAACTACAGTATATCAGAAGAACAGCTAAATTAATAATCCTTGGTTCCCTAAAACATAACATTTTGTACTTGTTATTACATATGAACTGTTTTATTAAAGCAAAGAGCAGTAATTGCTTGCATAAAAGTCGATGCCCTTTCTATAAAATTACACTGATGGCCGAATCATTCCTGTTTCTGTCTCCTGATCAGGCTGAATTACAAGACCAATATATAATTTTCACCACGAGAGGTAAACAATAACAAAGGTGTAGCAACACTTGTGAAGAAGCTTGGAATGGTGGCACTTGTACAGGGTGTCTAAAGATATAAGCTAGTTAAATTTAAGACTTTTTAAGACCATTTTAATGCCACTTTATATTAAATTTAAGACCAAACCTGGGATGGACAAACACATTCTAATACTTATATATTTCATATACACAGCCACTGGAAAATTTAGAGACCACTGAAATTACTTTCAGTTTTTCTACATTTACCATTTCTAGGTACGTGTTAAAATAAAATTATAATTTTTGTTTTGTTTTATTCTGTTAACTACTGACAGAATTTCTTCCAAATTCAAAATAAAAATTTGTTTTATAATTGCAGTAATTTGCACAAAATTAAAAGGGAGAAAAAAATCAAATAAAAAGATGCAATGTTTTTAGAATACTTAAATATTGTTAGGCCTAGATGTGTTTGTAAAAATAAATATATGTGATCCAGTCTGAGAAAACCAGGCTAAAGTCTCTGAATCGAAATATGAGATAACTAGCATCAACTTAAATTTCAAGCATTAATTTCATTTTGATTTCAATATTTGACATGGCCTAACTCAGTCAATACTAACAATATCAAGGTTATATTTTTACAGAATGTTCTTTTACATTACATAATTAGATTTTATGTAGAAAACAGCAAATCACAAAATAAATTGGTTGTCACAGACTGGGTCACATATGCACACAGCTTTCATTCTTTCACATTACTGTTACAGTATGTCAATGCTGAGGTTTGTTTCTGTTGAAATTCAATATACATTGGACTAGAATGCTTGCAATACATGTAAAAAATGCTAATTAAAGGCAAAACTGGAGTGATTTCTCTACTTTTTCCGTGGCTATACACACATATGTGTAAGTGCTCTTTATAAACTATACACAGGGTCATCCGGGTGCTGCAATCCATCTTGACGGGTTTAGTTTAATATTCACCAATAAAAACAAATATATGCCTATATATACAGAGATTATATTTACAAATGATTTCACCAAATTGCATGTTTGTCTTGTTGAACGTCTCGCTGGATAAGTTGTCAGAAAATGCGTTTTCCTTGGATAAGGTTTGTATTTAAATAATATATTTAAAATCAATATTTCGCATCCAATAATTTGCTCATGCGGTAACTAACGTTAGCCGTTTAATATGCGGGATATGTAGGCGCCTCCATCCAGCTGGATGTATTCCCCACGCTTCGCGTCAGGCTCCTGACAGGTTTTACTCTGCGATATCAAGCGGCTATAGCTACATTAACCATTAGGCTACTTACGATATAAAAACAATGGAAAAGAAACCTTCAACTGTAATCTGCTGGCGGCCTTTCGCGTGCTCATTTGCTTCCCTCAGTGCTTGTGCCTGTATGATTCCACCACCTCCATGCTCGTTTAAAACATCTCTGACAAAACAACGCAGTTAGCCTCGTAAACATTTCCAGGCACCGGCTTAACCACCATGAGAACTTATCGTTTAAGCCACTTTTTTTAAACTTGCACTTACACAATTTAAACCAGCTAGGAGGCTGTGAACTACAGTAGCTGTATTTCAACCAGCATTCTGCGACCTGTCTGATGACGAAGGCGCAGCTATTATTGTACATCGTGGGAAAAAATATTGTTCAATGATTAATTTGTTCCGTCAGACTTAAAGATTTTTTGCGAAAATGTGACCAAGATATTTAAGACCTGTCGAATCTGAATTTAATACTTTTTAAGACTTATACAGGCCTTATATTAGGAAAACTTTATTTAAGACTATTTAAGACTTTTTAAGGACCCACGGCCACCCTGTTGTATCCTTTTCCACTGCTGACAAAAATCAAACAGTTGATTTCTTCAGTTTAATTTGTTTGAATAGTTTTTTATACTCATACTCATAAGTCACTCAAATATTACATTAAATATTCTCATTATTCTGATGTAATGTGTTACTTTACTCAATACTTCAGAAAAAAGTATTACGTTGGGTGTTTTACTTGAAATGTTCTTTTGTCCCGCAAGTCATAAAAAGTGTCCCACATTTAATTTTGTCTGAAGTGCAAAGGGACAATGTCCACTACTGCTTTTGTTGGTATTATTATAATTTTTCTTAACAAATGGCAGCCCTATGAACTGTAGGTAGAAAAATGTAGTGGTGGCCCTCAACAGTCATATGACCAATTATGGGTCTCTAGAACTCACTTTATAATGCCACCAGCAGATAAAAATGTTGTCACGCTCTTCGCATTCCATGTCTTACATTAAGACCGAGGGGCAACCTTCCGGTCTCACTCATGAAACCAACACGGAAGTGACTTTAACTGCAATTCATCGACTGGCCGCTAGAGGCTGGCTCCAAAACAGAGCAGAATCTCATTGAGCCCCAATGTTAAAATGGCCAACTTAACAGCAGAGAAAAACATGTTTACAGCCTGGTACAAAAAATGATTTTGATCTATATAACAAATTTTGCACTTCATGACAACTGTGAGGGGGGTGAATTATTAAAATTATATTAAGCCTTAAAATTCTGCATAATTAGGAACGTGGCCATTTATCGGTTGTCTGTTAGCTGTGACAACGATACCTCAGCCCCTGAACTTTGCATCTTTGCAGTTTTGTTTTATACGGTCTATGGCTTTTTCGTGATCATTTTTTACACTTATCCAAATAATAAGGCTTGTTGTGCGTGTGTCCTGATAATGTCATTAACACTAATATCACTAACAATATCACTAAGATAAATGGTTATTTGTTTTGTTGTGTAGTTTCAGGTAATTTACCTCAAGAGTAACGTTAAGCTGGAAACCGCTTTAAATGTCAACCGCCAATTTGTCGAGCTAGGCGGGCATGGTTTGTTTCAGCAACAAGCACGTCAGCTCCACCCACGTCCCGCCTATTTGCCCATTTTCGATTATCCGGGAGTGACGTGTGATGATGCGCTGCCAAGATGGCTTCGGCTTCGCCTACTTTTGGCTTCAAAATTGCTGTTCACAAATCAATGGGTGACGTCACGGACACTACGTCCATGTTTTATACAGTCTATAATTAAGACTAGCAGCCATCTTAAAAAGTACAGTATTGCGTTTTTTTCTACTAGTCCTAGAAATTATGATCAATTCTTATGAAAATTGGCTCAGATGATCTTTGGTCTGGGCTGCACAGACTGATTTAGCAGAATTGCGATTTTTTAAAAACTTTTTAAAGTTGACCCAAAAATGGATTTGATACTGTATCTCGGCCATTCCTTGATCTATCAGTAAGAAACTTGGTATGTGTCACCTTGGAATGGGGTTCCCTGTCAAAATTAGAAACCGCTGCACCTGTGGGTCGTGAGATTTGAAAAATGGCTATTTTTGTTCGTAACTTTTGAAATGTTTGTCAAACAATAATGATCTCTGTGTCTACGGATTCCTCGGGTCATTCTGTCATGATTGAATGATCGGCCTGTCCGCCATTTTCAAAATTTGTCATAAATCGTAATGTCAAATTATAAAATTACTGTCGAACATACCTGTAAAGTTTCAAGACAGCGCCACCTAGCTGTTTATAAGATATAACACCTTTTATAGATGCTTATAACTCTAGAACGCTTTGTCTAAAATGATCTTTCTGATGGTCATTGTTTCTCCTGGTCCGTGCCGATTCCATTAATGAATCGTTTGAAATTTTCTAACATATCGCATAATAAAGCATAAGAAAAAGTTTCACTTAAAAGATTTTTGATTGATCAAATTGTTCTCGTATACAGCGTCTACAAATTCTAAGGCAAGCACGCCAAAGGGTCATGTGCCTGTATCGTCACAACACTTTTGTGTATTTACACAAAACTTGGTAAATGTCATCACCGTCATGACCCGAGGTGATAATTTTACTTTTTTCTTATATCTTTCAAAACATTGGTCTAAAATCATGAGAAGGATTTTTGATTGATCAAATTGTTCTCATATAGCCTCAACGAAATCAAAGCAAGGTACAACAAAGGGCCATGTGGCTGTATCTTCGCGACACTTGTGTATTGATGCAAAACTTGGTATGTATCATCACTGGCACATCTTGTATGCCTCATAAAGATTTGGTGACAGCAACACATAGTGGTCAAAAGTTATAATCAATTTTATTGTGTTCTAAGTGCAAGTTTTAAACTCGGTTTGCAAAATCTGATCATCTGACATGTACAAAATATTTCCCTTTTTGTCGTAGTTAGGCTTGACCTCATAATTGCTGCTTGCAGCTATATTTATTATTAGTTCTGTAACATTTTATTTTTATCTTCCTTTAATAAAGTTACGCAATAAAAAGCGCATGCATTTTAGTGTTAAAACAGACGCTGCTTGAGCGCTTGCTTAAACAAGTGGTTTGATTGTACTTATGGCAAATACTGAAAAAACATCTCATGCTATCAAGAGGGAATTTAGCATGCAAGACCTCTATGAAGCAGCTGAAGCACTAAAAACAAGCTTTAAACTGGACATGAACCAGCAGCATAACAGTAGTAAATTTTGCGTGTCTCGTAAAATCACGTCTACTGTCCTGCAAACAAGCCTTAACCCTACTTACCTGTTTTTTATAGGGAGTAATGATACCAATGTCTGGTATGGGGTTGTACAGTCTCTTTGCTAGCTGGCAGCAGTACATCATCACTTGTACCGCCTCAGCAGGATTAAACCAGGACGGACTGCTTCCCTCTCGCATCTCAGTTCCCTTCATATCAAGCAACAGACTGATGAGAAGAAAAACGGGTGCATAAAGACAAAGAAATGATGATCATTCACTTACCCTGACTCCATGAAAAATAAGAGGAAAGCCCTTAGTGGGGAGTCTGTTCCAGTGGCAGAGAGAATCCACCACAGATCTTGGAGCGCGCACACACAGTTCACCGGCATAAAACAGGCGCGATGGCAACTCCAACAAAGCCTCATGGGATCGGTAGTTATACACCAGCTTTGTCACCTGTGACATGACCAGAATGAAAAAAACACTTAAAGGGCCTCATTCATGAAACATTCGTAAATATATGAGTGATTTGACGTAAAACAGACATTTCCGAAAACTCTCCTCTGGATTGATAATAATAAGCATAATCCCCACCTATAAATTACAGCTACACAAATTACGTATCTATGAATAGTGTGGAACCTTCAGGACTCCATTCTAAGGTTTGTGTGTAAATTTCTTTTGTACCATGTGGGAACTGAGCCTTAGGGCCAAGGAGGGTGGGTAGGAAGGAACAGGCAGATCAACTGGATATATCCCAAATGTGGCTTTATTGGTGCATTCAGTAAGGTTTGGGGTGACAATTTCATAAATTTCACGATTAAAAAAATTAAATAAATAAATAAATAAGCATAGACTACACATCCAAACTGATGAATTTACACTTGTTCTTTTACATGAGATCAAAGTAAATCTGCATTGGCAGCAAGACCGGCACTAAACAAAGCTCACTGGCCCCAACCTCCTCTCTCGAGGTAGTCAGATGGACTGAATTAAATAGTCCAATCCATCAGCACCAGACCCAGAAGAAACCATTTTACATAAAGGTACAAAACACAAAAATTCACTAAATGAATGATAGTCTGAAAAATCAATCATGCATCACAATAAACATATTAAATACAAAACATAACTCCAACAATAATAATTCAAAGAACAAATTCTTGGTATTATATATTTCAAAAAGGAAAATTACGCCAACAATAAAAAAAGAATTCCTTCCAGAACTTTAAATGCGCGACATCCGGAGTGCACGACCCCTTTAGAAATGCACCCCGCACCCAGAAGCAAGTGCTGGTAACGTGCACACCGCACAGACTGCAGCGAAAACCAACTCTTTATACAACCTGCATAACTGCCGAAATGAAACGTAAACGTAAAAGAATCATCTTATGTGTATTGTCCTTATTTCTGAGAATTATTAACCTTTTAAGGAGTTTGAAGTGTACTGCGATCGTTGCGGCTATGTGCACCTAACCACAAATGAACCAAATAACATTTTTATGTAAAGCCATAATAAAACTGACGATGTCAGAAAATCCAACATAGTGTTTTACTGTAATGTAACCAAGGATGCAACTAATAAACATAAATGTATTTCATTACAAACAATACATATATCGTGATCCTCATGGCGCTATTGCGCTCCAAAAGCTCAACATCACCATGGTGACTTTTAAATGAAGACTTCTCCCCTTTCCTGCTGCTTCTGAGCTTTGGTCATGTTGTCACGGACTAATTCCATCATAGAGTCCATTTTCTTCCTCATTTTCAGGACGTAAGATGCTATGCTAGTTTGCTCCCGTGGATGGTCTCCTCCCATGCCTCTTTAAGGACATCCAAAGGTCCACGAACTTGGCGGCCGTAGAACAGTTATAAGGGTGAAAACCCTGTAGAGGCCTGGGGAACCTCTCTATACGCAAACAGTAAGTATGGCAGCCACTGGTCCCTATAAGGTTGAATTTAAAGCTGCGGCAGGTGACAAATGCCAAACAGGCCGAGATGGAGGCAGAGCGCGCGCACTAAAACTGTCTTTCACTCTAATGAAGCCACGGGTCATGCGTGTTTCGTTTAACAATCATATAAGATGTGTTGGATTTGTATTATCAGAGCTTTCTGACTTTCGTTCATGAAACGAGGTCAAATGTTTCACTCGATGGCTCAGTCAGCATTTAAGTGGCACCGATATGCGGCACCGAAACCTGTGATTTGGTCCAGTTACATACCGGATATATAGGTACCCAACCCTAGTGCTCAGCAATGTCATCGTTCACTCGGCCGTTCAATCACAGAGCAGGAGGGGTGGAACAAATACCGCATCAACCAATCGGTGCACACCTGTACAACCGTATGTCTGTCTACAATGAAAATGCAAAAAACAATGCAATACAAAGAATACAAGGAATTTATATTTTAGGATTCGAGTATCAATGTTTGCATTAGATAATATCCCTGAACTACCACAATATAAAAAAAATTGTGATTATCTGCGAAACTAATACTAGTTTGACAATACTTCAAGCAGTCGTGGCCCAGTGGTTACAGAGTTGGACTCGTGACCAGAAGGTTGCTGGTTCGATTCTCAGGGCTGGTGGGTAACGACTGAGGTGCCCTTGAGCAAGGCACCTAACCCCCACTTGCTTACTATACAAAATGTACAAATGTATAGTACAATGTAATGTAAGTCGCTTTGGATAAAAGCGTCTGCCAAATGCATAAATGTAAATGTAAATGTGGATAAAAGCGTCTGCCAAATGCATAAATGTAAATGTAAATGTACTTCAGCGGACATTCCACATAAAGCAAACAATTCTTGCCTTAATGCGTTGTCAACCCCCCTTAGTTTGCGTTTTCAGATGTGTTTAAATACTTGAGTAAACAAATAGGCACAGAGAAGGCTCATGGCACAATATATGTAACAATCGCTGTCAAAATCGCAAAAGTAGACAAATGATCATCTGGTGAATTACGGTAGCGATAGAGTCCACTATAATGCAACCTAAAGACATGGTAAAACGCAGAACCTCTTTACTTACTTTTGTTTTGTTTCTATTCATTTGTAGAATACGTTGCAGTTATCTCAACCATTGGATTCCAGTAACAGGAAATTGTATTATAATCATAGTAAAATCACTGTTTTTCTCTGGTGATGGAATTTGTTGGTAAATTATTATTTTTTAATTCAATGGCAAAGTGTGTTGTTGTAACGCACGTTACTGACATTGAAACGGGTATAATTTTATTAGTAATGCATTACATTTTTGCGTTACAGCAAAAACTAAAACATTACTGTAATATTGTTCCTTTTTTGTACGCAGCAGCATACTTGCCTGCAGTCACGCTTCAAGTTCGCTGTGTTTTACCGGCGATTGTGAAGGAAAATAAGATGCTTTGTAAACCGCATGAAGACACTCAAATGTAGAATAGGCTATATATCCATATGCTTGCTGCCTCTTCTCTCAGAGACGCTATCAACTTGTTTGTATCCTATTATTTGATTCGATCTCGTTTGATTCACTTCCGTCAGAAACAGCTAATCTCTATAAAAACTGACTGTCGTTCTCACTACATTGAATTGTAATAATTAATAAAAATTTTACCCATCAACTGGCAATTGACACAGTTACATACAGTATACTCGCCGACGCCGAGTTTTACTTGCATTTGGCGCTGTGCGAGTTTTCATTTTAGGCCCTGTGTACACCACATATAATATGTAATTCTGTAAAAAATAACCTTTAACTGTATGACCGCCAGATGATTTTCATTGTAGCTTAAATTATTTTCTGTGGAACCTGACAGTACATCCCAAATCATGTTGATTTCTATCTTATGTATGTTTATTACATTAAAAGAAACTACACTTTTACAACAAACAATTCCAGCTTTTTTGTAAGTCATGTGATGAATGTTCTTGTATCTTGCAGATCTTTAATAGGATTTAATTCTGCACCACACAGGCCTTCAAAACCAGACCAGCATTTATTCATTGGAGGACTGCTGAATGATCGACTCACCAATTTGGGATTGTAGCCTCTCTCACTGCAGCTGTAAAGTGGCAATCCCATAAGTCTCTCAAGAAAAGAAACCCCCAGTCCAAAAGCAGAAGCAATTCTAGACTTTATAACTGGTCCAAGCTGCTTTGGATCACCAGCCAGCACAATCTACAGAAATAAAGTGATGAAATCTAGAGGTTACCAACAAATGAATTTTCACAGTGAGCAGTGTGTGTGTGTGCGTGTGTGTTCGCCAGTCTTAAGGCTTTACCTGTCCACTTTCCTCAGAAAGTAAACCCAGAGGAATCAGAGTTTCAGGTTCAGTGGCCTGACCAGCCTCATCGAGAAACACATGGGTGAAATGACAAACACTGAAAGAACAGACACACACAAACACATGCCTAAAACAGATCTTAGTATTTACAAAATGATTAGCTCAAAGCCTCGATTCTTATTGGTCAGTAGCTGTGCTTTATTCTGTGCTATAAAACACAGCTGTGACCACTTTACAATTTTGTGCATCACAACTAAGCAATCACTAAGCAATGTAAACTCAATGTAGAATCACTAATCACTAAGCAATGTAAACAAAACATTCTGTTGTTGTTCACGGTCAATCAGGGACTATTTTTCCAGCAGAAAAAGGGCTTTAAAGCAACACTATGTAGTTTTTCGACCTTAAAATAATTTATCTAAAATTAATTAGTTTTGGAACAACTTTCATGTCAGTGAGGTTTACGAGTAGGGATTCACCATTGCTTTTTTCAAAAAGTCATAGGAATTTGTATGCAATAGCTCAGTAAAATATTTATGAATTCCAGTGAGATCAGGCTGGCATGAATATCTTTGTTTAATATAAAGTGTTATTAAACTTTCAAAAAAAGATTTCAAGTCCACACATGTACAAACAAAAGTGCTTCATACACTCAAAATCCCCTGCTGTTTAATTGGAGAGTGTAAGTGAAGAGTGGATTACTCAGGACTCAACCCAATGACATCATTCATTCACTATTATATCATTCTATACCTGAATTCCTTTCCTTCTTAAAAATAAATGCAGCAATATCATGCGATAGCCCCACAGAGTATTTTAAGAATATAACGAAAAATGACATTATACTCACCGCAGGCTGATCTGGTACATCATTCCAGCACTAGAACACGTGCTAACAACAATACGATGAAAACTGGCATGTCGAATATCCTCTCCAGCTCTTGCGTACTGACGCAGCTCCTCTGGCATAGACTGCAATTTACAAAACCGTTGTAGAGTTGTTGGTGCTCTCATACATATTTACAATAAAAACAGTTAAATACCAATACAGTTAAAAACACAGTTGATGGTCAAGTGTTCATCTGATACACAATGGCGTTCTGTCAAGGATTACATTTTTGACACATGATGCCTAAATTCTAAATTATATTTAAGCATTCATTCACATTTTATGAAGTACCACAATTTCAGCTGAAATCTTGTGTCACCTAAATTTTGAAACACTTGATCGAAATGTTTCTCATGATCCTAAATATCTTCTAATCTGAAGGTGTAAGTTTTAATGTTAGTAAATACTTTTGTAGACAAAAATATAATTCTGCCACCCTGATATTATTTCCTGGTTGAAGTGGGAAACATCCTAAATCCAAGTTGGCTGGAAGTCTAAGAGATGGAAATTCCTTCAAAACGGTTAAAAAATGCCAAGATTACGATTTTGCTAATGATATGCAAATGATACTTTGACTTCTTGACAGGTGCTATAAATTAACATAGTTTTGATATCTTTTGGTTATTTGTAGTCACAACAGATATTTGATAGTTATAATTGTGTAATTGAATTGTTGTCATAAGTTTACTACTATTCTAAAACATAGATAAAATTCCATATTTCCAATTTCGAAAACTTTTGAACTGCACATCGCAGATGGCCTGAAGGTGAGTAAGCAGATCCTAAAACAGGTCCTTTTTGCCACACCTGCAAAATTATGCAGTTATTCTTACTACAATGACTAAACATATTTACAATGCTTTTAATTTGTCTTTATTTTTAAGAAAAACAAACAGATTTATTGGCGTGTTCATTTTGACAGCAATTTGTGTCCCAGTCTTTTGACGAAAAATGCGATTAAGTTTTAATGATATTTTTGTCATTCCCATCATTTTAGTTTCAGTTGAAATATAAAAAAAATATTTTAGCTGACTAAATCTGCATTATATTTAACTTACTAAAATCTAACTGCTTTAACTAATTTATTTGATGTAATTAAACATTCCACACAAATATATATATATATATATATATATCTGTTTTGACATAATTTACCTTAGAATTAAATGAAACCAGGTCATTACCTTCATTTTTCAGAAAAGTTCAGTAACTTCTGGATATGCATTATTGCACCAACAGAGAATATTAGACCATGAACGACAGGTACCGGTTCATTCAGACTCAAATGACTCGTTCAGTAAAGGGCATATTCATTCAGTACATTCAAACAATGAAACGCTCTGATACCGCTCACACTCAAACGCTATTGGCTCTTTGTATCTCTTTGTAAAAAAGAGCAGAAGTGCACAGTCTTTGCTCGAGTAGTGAGACTCAATGAATGAGAAATATAATTCAAAAAGACATATTACATGAACTGTATTACATTTCTTCAATCATGCAAGCGTTACATCCTTGGTTAAATTTTTAACATGCATTTTAACTTCTTGAACGTGCTGTACGACTTACTTCATCGGTACAGGACAGTGCTAGTTTCTTTTGGCTTACTTTTTGTTGCATTTCACGTATGCAGCAGCTCGCGTTAGCAGATAAGTTTACATTTACATTTACATTTATTCATTTGGCAGACGCTTTTATCCAAAGCGACTTACAATTGAGGAAAACAGCAAGCGATTCGTCTAAGTAAGCAATATTCACGTGTTAAAAACCCGTATAACTGCAGCAGCGGAGGACTTTTGTTCTAGTTTGATATTCAGCTGACCAATCAGCAGAATAGGGAGTTTCATTCTCGCCCAAATGTAGTAAAGAGACGGGAAGTTAACACTGGTAGGGCTGCACGATTAATCGTATTTTAATCATGATACCGATTTATGCTTCCCACAATTAATTAAACATAATCGTTATGATATTAACTCCTGATAAGGTCAGGAAATCATCACTGTTGGACTGAAAGCTTACATCTCTTAAACTGCCACTTTACAAGATTTTTTTTCTCTAAAAATGAAAACAAGAATTCAGCTCGATTTTTGATCAGATATAGAAAAACCAATAAACCGCTTGAATATTCAATCTCTACTGCTGAATTGAGTTTTTTTTCCGTCTCTTTACTACATGTGGGCGAGAATGAAACTCCCTATTCTGCTGATTGGTCAGCTGAATATCAAACCAGAACAAAAGTCCTCCGCTGCTGCAGTTATACGGGTTTTTAACACGTTTAATGCAACAACATTTAATCTCTTTCTCAACAAACAGCCAGACAAACGAATGGCTTGACACAAACCGTAACGGGCCCTATAGCCTGCCTAGACAGGGCTTATTCTGTGTACACACAAATACTCTTACGCCTTGCATCAGTTGGGTATATGACAGGGTTTCATGTCTGTCATAGCTTGGTCGCCCAGCAAGTTTAAAAAAATAAATAAAGCTACATCATTGTCAGCAGTTGTGGCCTGATGGTTAGAGATTCAGACTTGTAACCCAAAGGTTGCAGGTTCAAGTCTCTGTACCAGCAGGGATTGTAGGTGTGGGCAGTGAATGACCAGCGCTCTCTTCCACCTTAAATACCATGACTGAGGTGAGACCCTTGAGCAAGGCACCGGACCCCCAACTGCTCCCCGGGCGGCGCAGCAAAAAAATGATTGCCGAGTGTGTTCACTACTTTGTTTGTGCACTTAGATGGGTGAAATGCAGAGCACAAATTCTGAGTATGGAACACCACCATTCTTGGCCACACGTCACATCACTTTCAAAGGAAAGAACAACAGGAACAAGACTTTGGTATATGCCTACATTAAAGTTCACACAAGAACTATTATTAGATGACTTGTGTTTTATTAAAATTGTTACATCAAAAGGATGCGCTGCCTTGTGCACGGCTAGAGCTGCTGCACGCTGGCAAATATCACTGCAACACAAGATTTTCATAAATTTAATACCTAACCTTGCCATTTCGGTTTGTTTCTTACTAAACTTTACAGTTTTGCTTTCAGAGCGCTTGAAATATATGGCACAAGCTGCATAGGTTTATTTTATGTCAGATTTGCAGCACTTAAAAAAAGTCACAATACGCACCTGTAGATATCTGCAGAAAACTCGATTTTAGTGTTCGGCATTGACAAGTATTGACACACCACGAGAGCGCACTAGCATCCTACGATTCACTATTGCTATGACGGATTAATGAGACCGAGCACAAACAATTTGATATTTGTGACGTTTAAAATGAAACTTCGGAGTTCAGAAAACACAATTTACCTGCAGATTATTTGAGACCGCGCTGGATTTTAACGACGAATGCTCTTGTTAAGTTTTATTTGAAGTTATTTACATTGTGTTGTGAACATGAAGAAAAGTGTCAGTAATACACACTAAAATCAAGGGAACTAATTAACACAAGCCCTTTCATTTTGCTTTAATGTAGGCTATTGCAAATGCATCCCTACAAACAATAAAATATCAATTTTTGCTTTATATATATATATATATATATATATATATATATATATATATATATATATATATATATATATATACTATAATATAATATAAATATAGCCTATATTTGACATGCACATTTTCTGTTGTTTCAATTTCATTCAGAGTGTATGTATTCTATATGTAGGCCTACTTCGCACCAATCAGTAAGCTTCTCTCTGTAGGCTCTGCCTCTTGTGTAAAACGATTCCGTGGAACTACGGAATGTATGAACGACGACGCAAGGTACATTCATATTTTTGACATAACACCTTCAGCTATTTCTTCTAAATTCTAAATGTGAATTTAAGAAAGCCTGTCTATAGGCTCTGCCCCACTATGGTTTGTTAGTGTAGTTGTTTGATGAGAAAGAGATTAAATGTAGTTGTGAAGAAAAATAAGATGCTTTGTACACCGCGTAAAGACACTCAAATGTAGAATAGGCTACATGTCTGTGTGCTTGCTGCCCCTTCTCCCAGAAACGCTATCAACCCGTTTTTATCCTATTATTTGATTAAAAACTAATCTCTATAAAAACTGGCTGTCATTCTCACTACACTGTATTGTTATAATTCATCAAAATTTTACCTGCCAACTGGCATATGACACTTACATACAGTATACTTTTCTTTTTACTCGCACGTAGCAAGTGTTAATTATAGGCCCTGTGAGTAAGGGTGTTCACACTTGCCATGTTTGGTTCGAACTCGTATACGATTGTTAGTGTGGATTATTTGCGTAAATGTGAACGCTGCCATCGGAACACTGGTGAGCACCAAACAAGCGGAGCAAGTTACACAGAATGCCTGGTTAAATTCTGTAATAAAATATACATCATGTATTATGCAACTTTATACTTTATAATGTTGTTAGGTTCGGTTCGCTCTTAAAATTCTGGTGTTAATGTTAAACGAAGCAGGACTAAATGTTTTTTTTCCCTTTTTTGGTCCAGACAAAAGGGACCAAACTGTAAAAGTGAACACCCTAAATTAACAGCAACTTTTCGGTTTTCGGTGTACTAACCCATTTTTATATAGTAACACTTTTGTGAAAGCAAATACACATAACTTACTGAAAAACTAGATTTCTTTCCTCTAGCTAAATACATGTTAAATCAATAAATTAGAAAACACCACAATCTAGTGACCAGCTAGCATGAGCTGTGATGGGGGAAATACTTTTGAAATCAAAGTGAAATTAAGTAGAAACGCTGCGCTCTATTATGACGGCTGAAGAGAGTGCGGCACCTCCTCTTGTCGGCACGTGGCATTGACTCGAGCCAGACTGGCAGCGTGCAGGAATCCGCTCCGATGCAGGCGCAGGCAGATGAGGTCAGCAGCGCTGTTTGAGGGCGTGCAGACGAGCACACGGCTGTAAGGTATGCGATGATGCACCTGCAACAAACAGCTGCATTTTTAAATGATCTGGTCATGTTCTCCCTTATTTGTTCTTTTGTTGCCATGCAAACAATTTTGTCTAGCCTATTTTGTGCATTAATACAACAGTTTTAGTATATGTTCTGCTTGTGCCAGAACACTAATTTGACAAATACATTGTTTAGTGACCAATTCATAATTTGATTTGAACTCGTCCAAAAATATTTTTTGGTCCATTAAGATAGTGATTGGTAAAGTACCTGCAGTATAGTTTCAATGAGTGTAATGGTTTTGCCTGTGCCGGGAGGACCAAACAGAATGTACGGTGTGGGACGACAGTCTCCTTTCAGAATCTGTTTAACTGCCTCCTGCTGGGCAGAATTTAGCTGACGGTTGAAGAACTCGCCGGGATTTGGGATGTGTTTCGCAGTCATTATCCAATCTAAAAATTGTTGATGGAATGTCACGAAACACATAAAGTAAAAATGTGTACCTTTTAACGTTTTATAATGAGGTTCCATTTTGTATTAACAGTTAATACATTAGCTAACGTGAACAAACAATGAGCACAACATAATTACAGTCAAATTAAGATGTCATATGCTGATCAGTCTGAGCAAATAATATAAACACAGTTTTACAAATGACATTGTAAATGTTAAGATTGGGATAAACTAAAAAGTACTGTTCACTGTTCACATTAACTACTGTTAACAAACACATCATTGTTTATTGTTCGTTTTATTGGGGGAGGAAGCAAACCTACCTGTTTTAGTTTGTGTGGCCACAGACACCATGTCTGTACTCAAGGAACACGGCCCCTTCACTTTATCACTGCTTGTGTCTTTCACCTAATGTGACATACAGTAAACTCTCCATTAATGTTTCAGTGAACCCTTTAATGACCTGTGGGTCTTTCTACTCACCTCCTGTGAGAGATCTTCATTCTTGTCCTGTACACCCCACTCTCCACTCCACTGAGGAGGCTGCAGTGTCAGCATGCTGGGAAATAAAACTTCACCACAACAACACATGTCACAAAATCTAAACCAAATCTAGCTTTTCAAGAAAAAAAACCACTGTTAAACAAGTTTACAAGTTAAAAATCTCCATGGCTTAATTTCAGAAGTGTGTATTTGGTTTGTATAATGTCAATTCGAGTTTTTTTCCATTTGTACACATGGTGAATGATTTATTATCCTTATACTACTAGTTTATAATGTATTTAGATCAGTCTTATCAAGTGTTGTGTAGTGTTAAACTACAGTCTACACCAAACTGGAATATTTTATATTTTTATATATCTTTTATATCATTTTATTTCTTACATTTATTAAAAAACAGATTTAGTTTGTAATTGTAATTTGTAATCAGTTTGCTCCAGTGATACAACTGACACTGCCAGGTCTAAGCACAAAAACTAAAAGTGTAATAGAAACTTTTCTTTTTACAATGACTTTTTTACTGAGGCAACAATGAGAGTTAAAAACTGTCAAATGAAAATGTTAACTAGCAATAAAATGAGATTATGCCTGCTGTAAAGCAAATTCCATATGAAGGGCCAATTATAGCCAAAGCTCAACACTTTTCAACAACCAAATTTGCATGTGACGTTGGACATGTACATGATTGCTTACTCTTGTCTCCAAAATGTCTGGTTTGCTCCAAAGCACAATGGCACCTTCTCATGGTTAACCTAAATGTAATGGCAAATTCAGTGTCAAAATTCCAGTTTAAACCAGAACAACAGTGTGAAGGTGAAAGCAGCACCTGTTGTATGTGAACTCAACATCTAGAGGTTCTCCAAGATAGCTGTTCTGAAAGTCTGTGTTTACACGCAAGCTTACATCCTCTTCAGTGATCTGTCGAAACACAGAGAAGAATCACAGGAAATGACGTTTAAATAGAGCCCATATTGCTAAGAAAAAGGTCTGAACAAAATGTTTACCTCTGTGACATAAGATATGTACTCAACAATAATTCCTCCACTAACAGGTTTCTTCAGAAGAACTTTATCACCTAAAACGGTATTAAACAAATATACATATCCAAGCATTTACACTCATACAAACTTCATTTATTTCTCGGACACATTAATGAGATTAAATGGAGAGCTTAGGTGTCCTGTAAAAAATAAAGATCTAGAAATCTAACAAATGTCTCCATTAGAGTTTCACAAACTGAGCTCATGTTTGCGAGATTTAATGTTGACACGAAACTTTTCATTCATTTAAAATAAAAAAAGACAAAACAAGGGTTCACAGAAAAAAGCTTTAAGTCCCGCAGCCCGTGCAACACCTCAAGGCCACTCTCCCAGTGCCGGGAAACAAAAAGATGCTAACATCTAAATACAATAAAAATCACACTATAGCGCAACTGGGTAACTGATACCTTACATGCATAATAGCTGTTTATATTAATGTCATGTTATTAATTTAACAGAAATGAGAAACATCAAATTTAGACGTTAAATGACTTCTCATTTGTAAGCTGTTTTGGATTTAATCTTTTACTGAATGAACTGAAAATGTCAAAGTTGACTATTTAATCCTTTAAAATGTAATTTTTTTAAAGCATTTATTGTACACAATGCATCATTTGGAAAGTATGTGATTCATGTCTTGCACAAAATAAATCTACTTTTATTAAATAGATCTATTAAAACTATTTTTTGCCCTCTTGTACCATGTTGTATCATAGCTAGTAAGCTTTGTGAGTGTTAGAAGTGTCACCAGTAAAGAGGCTTGGACGACCCTCTGTAAGTCCTGACACCTCCAAGTGTAAGTATATCGCTCCCTTTCTGAGGACGGCGCCCGTGATGCGTAAATCTCTGAGCTCTTTCTCAGCCTGCAGCTCCTCTAACCACAGAAGAGCAGAAAAGCGCGGCAAAATCGACAACAAACTCAGCGGCTGTAAAACAGAAAGGAAGGAATTAATAAAAACATGAATGCAGTAAAAATATTTCAGAATTATCTATATATACAGCAACTAAAAAAAAATTAAGAGACCACTCCAACTTTTAATTTCAAACTAGCATTTCTAGATGTATTGTGGTCATTCCAGTCTGTTGAATTTCAACAAAATCAAACCTCAGGAGTGACAAAGTCATCCAACAGCAATGACTGTTAATTTAAAATAAAATTAATACATAAGTATTCAAACAATTTACTCAGTACTAAGTTGAAGCACCTTTGGCAGCAATTAGAGCCTCAAGTTTTTTGTGTATGACACAACAAGCTTTGCACATATGGGGCTTCATTTATCAAAATTGCGTAGAAAAGGTTCAATATTTTGAGGGCCATAGAGTGAGGGATTTTATGCCATTATTCTTTGCAAATCCTCTTAAGCTCGGTCAGGTTGGATGGAGACTGTCGGTGGACAGCAATTTTTAGGTCTCTCCAGAGATGTTTGATAGGGTTCAAGACAGGTATATGGCTGGGCCACTCTAGGACATTCACATTTGTAGCAATAAACAATAAGGTGTCACGCAAATCGCAAATCCAGTATGGTGTACCGCAGGGTTCAGTTTTAGGGCCTCTGCTCTTTGCACTATACATGCTACCTCAAGGAGGTATAATTAAGAGAAACAGAGTTAGCTTTCACTGTTATGCTGATGATAGTCAACTCTATATTTCCTCGAAGCCTAAAAAAACACTGTTCTGTCAGCATTGCACTGGTTACCTATCAAGCAACGAATTAATTTTAGAATCTTACTGCTTACCTATAAGGCCCTACATGGTTTAGCGCCTCAGTACCTGAGTGAGCTTCTATTGCATTACGCCCTTCTCGTTCACTACACTCTCAGAGCTTCGATCAGTCGTTTATACCTAATTTTGAAATCAAATGCTTTTGAACTTTGGAACAGTCTAGGCCAGGGGTCGGCAACCTTTGTTACCAAAAGAGCCATTTTGGCCCCTCTCCCACCAAATAAAATTTGCCTGGAGCTGCAAAACATATGTAACCTTTAAATTTATAACATAACAATAATATAAACTGCTATCATGCACTTTCTGCATACGGATAATGCGTAAACATTATGAGACGCGCTCAACCAAAGACCAAAAAGTTTGGTTTGAAGATGAAAAACGTATTAAGCACAATGTTTTCTCACCATTCCAGATTTCTAACACAGACTCAGTTTAGAGCAATAAAAACCGCTTCTCATTGTGTTTTTCTGCCGTCTCTGGTCGCGTTGCATGCCTTATTTAGTCAATTCGATCGAAAGATTTGAAAAAGCAAATACATTTACCCAGCCATAAACCCTCCCCTCAAAAAAATCAGGACAGTAGTAGTCAAAAGTGGACATGAGTCGGATTACAGCAGCAGGTGTTAACGGGTATGTGTCTCTTACGTCCACTTGTGATCCGATCGACTAAAACGCATCTTAATAACAGATATAAACAGAGCATTATGGTTGGGTAAGGTTTATTTTTCTCCACTGGAGTTTTGGGTTCCTTGCCACTATTTGCATACTGTTTTACACTATATGTGTGTATGTATGTGTGTGTGTGTGTGTGTGTGTGTGTGTGTGTGTGTGTGTGTGTGTGTGTGCCTGTGTTTTCTCGCATGTGTGCCGTGTGAGCATGAGCGTATGTGGTTGCATGTGTTTGTGTGTTTGAGTGTGTTGCGTATCGTATCGTATCGTAGCCCTTGTATCGTGATGCGTATCATATCGCAACATTGTTGGCGATACACACCCCTAGGTCAAACCACTCCAGCTGATTCAGAATGCAGCAGCACAGCTCATTTTCCAAGAGCCTAAAAGGGCTCATGTGACACCCCTCATTATTTCTCTCCACTGGCTACCGGTTGAAGCCTGCATCAAATTCAAGTCACTAATGCTTGTCTACAGAACAAATCAATGGCTCTGCACCAGCATACTTTCACACCCTCCTACTAGTGTTGAAGGTCGAGTCCACTAAAACCAAGACCAAGACAAAAGGGTCTCGAGACCAAGACAAGACCAAGATTTTGAAGGGCCGAGACCAAGACAGGCCAAGATCGAGTCGAGACCAAGACCAGCACTCCCAAAATTCATTCAAAAGATTAAAAAAAACTAAAATGTCATAATAAAATAATAATAGAAGTAACTTGGGTGGTTTAGTGTGCAGAAATATGTGTAGGATGTTTTATCACCCACCTACTGTAACATATTACAATTTTTGTGCAGGTAAAAATTCCAACAACTAAACATAAAAAAGGTAAATACCCTGAATAAATTTAGGTCTATGATCTTCAAAAAAAAACAAAAAAAGTTTAAGACAGAACCCCAGACACAGAAGTACCTTAAGAAAAATGTGTATTTATAAAACCTTAAGTAATAAACTAGGCAAAAACCAGACCAAGTGGCCTGGACTACAACCAAAACATAAAAAAAACTTAACATTGCTTTTAACCAAGCAGAGGGCAATAACAGCACATGAATGATGTTAACATTTCAAGCTTTCTATACATACAATTCTAATGTTTGTGAGGCACGTATTCACTGAGATACAGGTTGTTTTATATACGTGTCTGAGAGGAGAGGTGACAGAGCCCTGTTTACTTTCTTTATTTTACGAAAGTGAATTGCTTTGTAGTTTTTATGACTATACACAAATAAAACTAGACCCTCTGCAGTTTTAAACGATACCTTACACTTATCTGCACGTTGAAAAATGACAGAGTTTTTTTAGTTTGTTTCAGGCTCAACAAGAAAGACAGTCTGCACCGGTGCGAGCTTCGACTCCAGAGGGTTAAACCCAGCTGGAACAGTTTGTGAGTGAGCTGTTGAGGGATGATTGTGTTGAATGCTGAACTGAAGTCTATGAACAGCATTCTGATGTAAGAGTCTTTTTTGTCCAGATGAGTGAGTGCAGCATGGAGGGTAGTGGCGATGGCATCATCGGTCGAGTGCTTGGGCCGATATGCAAACTGGAAGGGGTCCAGAGAGGGGGGGAGGACAGACTTGATGTTGTGCATGACCAGCCGTTCAAAGCACTTCATGAGGATAGTCGTTGAAGCAGGATGGAGATGACTTCTTTGGAACTGGGATGATGGTGGTGGCTTTGTGCCTGTGGGGACAACAGCCTGACTCAGCAAGATGTTGAAAATGTCAGTGAAGACATCAGTGAGTTCTGCTGCACAGTCTCTCAGCACACGCCCAGGAATGTTGTCAGGACCCGGAGCTTTTCGTGCATTGATCCTGCTGAGGGATCTCCTCACACTGTCTGGGGACAGCTTCATCACCTGGTCGCCAGGAGGTGGTTTTGTGCCTCAAAGCAAGCGAAGGCGGCGTTCAGCTCATTTAGCAGGGAGATGTTGTTGTCACAGGTCTGTGGTGGAGGCTTGTAGTCCGTGATGGTCTGGATCCCCTGCCACAGGCTCAGAGTGTCTCTGCTGTCGCTGAAACGATGGGATATCCTCCTGGAGTACTGTCTCTTGGCCTCTCTGATGCCGCAGGATAGATTGGCCCTAGCTGTCTTCAGGCTAACCTCATCTCCTGCTCTGAAGGTAGCGTTCCGAGCCTTAAGGAGATGGTAGACCTCCCTCGTCATCCACGGTTTCTGGTTGGCCCGCACAGTGATGGTCTTTGTGGTAGTTACATCATCAATGCACTTGTTGAGGTAGGCAGTGACAGTCTCTGTGTACTCCTGGAGGTCTGTGGTGGTATTGTGTGTGGCAGACTGCTTGAACATATTCCAGTCAGTGGTGTCAAAGCAGTCTTGAAGAAGCTCTGATGAGCCTTCTGGCCACACTTGTATCTGTTTGCTAACTGGTTTGATGACTTTAACGAGCGGTCTGTATGCAGGCATTAGCATGACAGTGATGTGGTCTGAGGCGCCAAGATGGGGGAAAGGGAGGGCTTTGTAAGATCCTCTCTTAGTGGTGTAAACAAAGTCCAGAGTGTTGTTACCTCGTGTTGGAAAGTCTATGTGTTGATGTATTTTTGGAAACACACTCTTCAGGTCTGCATGGTTGAAGTCTGGCACTTAATAATCATAAACTCCACCAGGGGTAAGCAGTGTTTGCAAACCACAACAGTGTCGCGGCACCACGCATCGTTGATGTAAACACAAAGTCCGCCGCCGCGGGTCTTACCTCCCTCGACGAGGCCTCTGTCCGCTCGATAGCATGTAAGCTCATCGAGCTGAATGGCGCCGTCCGGTACGTTGTTGTTGAGCCATGTTTCCGTTAACACAAAAACACAACAGTTTCTTACAGTCCTCTGAGTTGAGCGAAGTAGTCGGATGCAGTCAAGTTTATTGTCCAAAGAGCGTATGTTAGCCAGTGTGATGGTGGGGATAGCTGGCTTGTGTGGGTCAGCCGCTAGCCTAGCCCAGATACCTCCGCGCTTACCCCTCGTCTGCCTTCTCTGTACCTGATGGTATGTATTTTGTGGCGCTGCAAAGTGTACAGAGGTACGTATTTCCTATGATACCAGGTTGCAGCGAGCCTGTTAGTGAACTTGTATATCCTAGCAACATGTTGCTAAACTCTGAAACTCTTAATCTAGAAGCATGTCGTTGAACACAGATGATCCCCAAGCAACAAGCATGTTACCGAACAGGGATTAGCTTGGCAACAAGCATATGTTGGACTAGTAGTAAACTGTAGTAAAGCAGGCAGGGGAAGCATACACCCTGCAATAAATATCACCAGAGTTGCATTAGAAAGTTGTTAACATAACAGAACAGGGCTTGATCTGTGCCCTTATTCACAGTAATTGTTGTTAGTTGTACTAAAGTCGCCACCAAGTGGACATTCAAGAAACTGTGGGCAATTAAAAGAACAGGAAGTGAGCAGCAGCTGAGCACATGGCAGGTTTCAGTTTATGAGGTGCTTTCAATGATAATACTTGCTTTTTGAAAGTTTGAGTTGAGCAATAGCTGTAAGTTTCTTTCTCTACTTGTTTTTTATGCTTATATTCTTTGGAATTAACAAAGATGTTGTAATTATGTGTGCGTCTGCTTGAGAAACTTATAATAAGCGTGTTATTTTCTTTCTAAATGTGCATAGGACACTGCCCATGGACACTATTACAGAGAATCTATAGAATTCGAAAAAGCAAGTTTTTACTTACTAATGTCCATAACGTGTTACAACCTTTAGCGGTCCTGAAGTTGAGATTTGTGTCTCACATGAATGACATCATTATTTGTATTACATGAGCAGAAGCTAAATGAACAGTTTTGATGTGCTAAACCATTTCGAATAACATAACTGATTAAGCTGTCCACATGAGATCAATGCAAACCTCAAGACCTCAATATAACTTACGAGTGCGAGCGACGGGAGATTGTAAGAAAGCAGCGCATCCTGCGTTTTCCACGAGTTTTAGATGTTAATGGCCACTAAACAATACACATCTTCTGCAAG
The DNA here is from genome assembly GCA_026939265.1 of Oreonectes daqikongensis. Taxonomy (NCBI): domain Eukaryota; kingdom Metazoa; phylum Chordata; class Actinopteri; order Cypriniformes; family Nemacheilidae; genus Oreonectes; species Oreonectes daqikongensis. The sequence continues at coordinate 409,111 of JAOTQM010000223.1, read as the reverse complement.
CATTTCTTCCAAAAAGTGGTGGGGACACGTCACACCTATCCACCCGCAAATTACGCCTATGTTACAAACTTCCTTGTGTTCAACTTTTACTAACAAAGGCGGATAGTATCTGAATGATAAACTAAATTTTCTTTTGATACGAATCAAGTTCATTACTTACTTTTAATTAACCAACAAAAAAATTGTACACTGACAAACTTGCTTATATGAAACAGAACGTTTATTAACAAAACAAATAAGACTGATGACATTGTAGGCCACCTGTCTTGTAACAAATACATTTAAAGATCTTCGGATCTTCCCCTTACTTCAAACACAGTTTGTGGTTTATTATTATTATTATTATTTTAAATGAAAATAGCCCTAGAACAATAAAACAAGGACAGCACTACTTATATTAAACGAAGAAATTAAACTTTTATTAACAAAAGCTATCCTCCGCCTTGACCTGTCAATCATCGCGCCTCACGACTGCAGCTCGCGCTGAGACGTGCGCCTCCCCGAACTCTTGCATCCATTGTCCAAATTAACTTTCTTTTATTTTCATAAAAATGCAAAACGAAGGTGTGTCGGTAGCCAAGTAATGTAATATGTGGATAGCCATTGCGATTTTTCCACGAGTCGGCTGTATATGTTTTGCGCGTGACTTGCACGCATGCGCATGACCTTGCTCGATAATTGTTACGTTTAATCGAGTAAATCATTATCGACAATTAATCGATCCTCAATTAATCATTAACATCCCTAGTCCAAACTGAAAACAACTTGCACTGACATATCTCAAAATACATCAGTGCCTCGGTGTTGTCTCAAAATGCACACAAGTAATGTTTTAGTAAGGTATGTTTGTTAAAACAACTTAAATTTCCCAATTAAGCTAAGGCCTAGTCTATGTTTAAACTAATCCCTGTCTGGGAAACCACCCCTTTGAGCTAGACATAAGCGGGAACAGCATACTATGTATGCTAAATACATGATACAGATGAGTTGTAGTTAACCAGCAGTCACTCTTGAAAATGCTGTATATATTTATTCTCCAGTAATCTTACGGTCAGCTTACTGCCGCTCACTCACTGAACAGTACAGATGCCCAGAAAATTGCACCTGTGCTGGCAATCAAGATCTCACACTTGCACACAGGTTTTAAAAAATTATCCAAACAACTACATATATATCTTGCAATAGCATGTTGCATATATCCGAGCAACTTAATTACCTGTACAGGCAAAGTACATCATAAATGATGGCTTAAAACCTATAGACCGCTTACATTAGGGATGTAACGATTACAATTTGTACGAAAAAAATGTCCAACGGTTAGCAATATCATTTCATATTTCAGTTATCATTAAACCGTACCAACTTATTGTTACTAATGGTAAATAGTGTCCAGAGTCAGCCAAAGTTAGCAACAGTATAACAGACATGCATTATGAAACGCAAGTTTTGTTCATTTATGTCAACAGTGCAAAATAAACAAGCAAAATAGTGATATGACATACATATTCATCCTCGTCTGCTCCCGTTTATTTGTGATCACAGGGCTTTAAATTCCAAAAAAGTGCATATTGGGGGAAATCTATATTCTGAAACACATTTACTTCATATTTCTTTCGACAGATTGATGATATTAAAGCTCCGTTCAACTCTCTTTGTTTCTTTGGCGATCGCTCTTATGACTGCAGGTGTCTCCTGGGTCCTAAAGTACACCCGATTACTCGCAACACATGCAGACAGATGATTTTCTGATTTGTGTTGCGTTTAAATGTCTGATTTACTTAAGGTTGTGTTCAACATGAACAATAGATTTAACTTAAAGGGACGCTAACCTGAGTGTTTTCCGCATTGTAAAAAAATAGTCTCTGGTATCCCCAGAAAGCATCTGTAAAGTTTCGGCTCAAAATACATCACAGATCTTTATACTGTGCCCTAAATGTCTATTTTTGTCTGTTTTGGTATGTCTCTCTTTAAATGCAAATGAGCTGCTAGTCTCCGCCCCCTTTTCAGACTGGGAAACAGTATCTTGTTTTTGTAACAACAAAACTGAAGCGAATGAAAAACACGGTCTCATCTTTAAAAACTAAACACATTGCATTAATAAGTAAAAGTACACAGGACGAACGTGTTATCTGTCTTTACAACTGTCTTTTTCTCAGAGGACTGAAGTTTTCGAATCACACAGTGAAAATATTCGAACCAATGGCAGCGGAGCTGCACGGACCTATGGCGATAGAGCCCACCAGACTGGGTGGAGCTTAGGGCTATATAAGCCTGCCATATCGCTGTAGGAACTCAGATTTTTTCTCCTTCAGTGACGAATCACATCTCCGCTGGCTTACAAGACTGATCTTTGCTATTGATATGCCTCTGCAGCGGATTTGGACTTCTTGCTCTGCGGAACTCGCTGCTTATTCAAGCCGCTGCAGCCAGTCATTATCTCTTGCTGCCATCCGGCGATTCTAAAAGCGTTGTTGCAAATTCCGTGCCATTTTTGTCGCTGCCGATTGTCACTGTGAGTGCATCTCATGGTTGGGGCAATCCCACACTGAAGACACACTCAAAGAGACGGAATGTCCTGAGTCTCTCTGCGCTCGCGGATTGCTTTCTCTGTGAGTGAATGCACACTCGTGTATGTCTTAACAACGTGCACATTGTTTTTTATAAGTGAATGTTCACAGGATAAACGTGTTATATCTATAAAAACTGAAAACATAATCTCTACCGTTTGAGACGCGGCTCTGTGTAAAGCGACTTCACCTTCTTCTGCACATTCCGTTGAAAAACAAAACTAATCCACAGCATCCTCAGCAGCTCGGGAGTAAATAAAGACTCATGTTAAGTCTTGCATCCAACAACAAAACACCTTGTTTGTTTACAAAACATTCTTGTAGCTCACTGCAAGTAGTCCAGTGTGAAATCAATGGCAGACATTGTACATTTATTCATTTGGCAGACGCTTTTATCCAAAGCAACTTACAATTGAGGAAAACAGCAAGCGATTGTACAACTTGATGAGGGCAAGGACAGCAGCAGTCCATCAGCAGTCATGGGCAGGGCTTAATCAATGTGACATCAGATTGCTCAAGAGAATGCAAACATCTCATTCAAGAGGAATGTTGAGGTTTATTGGGGATTATAAAAAATGAATGTGTAGATTTTTTACATTGTAGGGTGGTTCTGCGCACAAACTCCTGACACATAGTTATGTTTAAACACATTTAAAAGTGCATTTTCTGGGATATTGGGGCTTTATTGGCCCCATTGTGCCATGATTCATGTTAATGCTATTTATTTGATGTTTAAAAAACAAAAAGTGCTTTTAACAAGTCACATCAATATAAAACTTAGTATCAGTACTTTTTGGACAGTTCCAGCCCACTGTAACAAACCCGTGGTAATATTGATAACCGTGATCATTTGGTTCACAAAAATCGTGATGCGAAATTGTCATATCGTTACATCTCTAGCTTACATAAACCTGGATGAGCTACAACAGCATATAGCATATATACAAACAACTTCTGCATAGAACAAGTGAATCGTGAATGACGATTACAAAGCAATAACAAACTCCATCACGTCAGTAAGCGTGGCATGATAGAGCTGCTCTTTTTAGGCCGGCACGATTAAGCAGCCGATGAAGAGCTAAGAAAGTCAACCTAAATAGGACAGTCTAGCGTGTGTTGTATGGCTATTGGTTAATGTTGATTAGTTGCACCTGATGTGATTGGCTGATGCAAGCTTGATTAACATGTGACCTGCCAGAACTGATGCTACGCTTAAATTTGATTTAGTTAATAGAAGTTAATTGATCAAATCGATTTATATCATTATTTTTTAAAGCATCCCCATTTCACAGAAGTTTCACACAAGTGCCTAAAACCCTTTTCAGTACTATAGCTTTCCAGTGCACGTTTTTTCTAGCACCTTGGAGACATTGCTACACAGCTCTTTTGGATTTAGTGTGAACTGTAACGCCCTGTGACCAGCACCTCCTTGTTTAGGGTTTCTGCCTTGTTTTTGTCATGGACTTTATATCCCATCATGCCTTGTGTCTCATCATTGTTAACCTGTTTCAGCTGTGCCTCATTTCCTGTTTGTCCCTTCATCTGTGTATATATAGCCCATGTTTTTCAGTTGTCTTTGGTCGATCGTTGTTGGTGTTACTCTGTTCCTCGTGTCGTGTTTTCTTATGTTTTTGGCTTATTCTGTGGATTATATTAAATGTTTATACTGGACTTGGATCCACTCCCTGTTTTCCTGTCTACAACCATAACAGAACGATCGACCAAACATGGATCCAGCAGTGGAATGGCGCCCAGGAGCTTGCCTGCTTATTCTGCGGCAGGACTGCCGCTCCCTTGAGGATCATACCCAGGACTTTTTGGATCTCTCCCTTCAAACGGAGTCACTCATTGTTTTTTTTACTGTCAAAGTCTAAATGCACCTCTCTGCACCCAGCTCTGATCCTCAAGGGAGTTTTTTAAATTACATCCAACAGGTCCTGGCGCAGAACAAAGCTCCCTTCACCGTGGGTGAGGTTACGGTGGAGGCTTCCCGTAAATATTTTTGGGGGGAGCAGTAAGCCAGCAGAGGCCAGGCTGAAGATGGCCGCCCAGCCAGAGTTCACGGCTCGCAAGATGGCCGCCTCCAGGTTCAAAGTTTTGATCTACAGTTTGGTTGACACTCCACTGGTGTCGGTGCGGTTGGCTGGTGTCCAAGGCCCAGTGGTGGTTCCAAGTCCGGTGTTCCTGTCCCTGGAGTCTACTCTGGCAGTAGTGGCTGCAGCTCTGTTGAGTGTTTGAGCTGTGTTCTGTGCGTCGAGTCGAGAGTCGGTCTGTGAGTCGAGAAGAGAGCCGGTCTGTGCGTCGAGAAGAGAGCCGGTCTGTGCGTCGAGTCGAGAGCCGGTCTGTGCGTCGAGAGCCGGTCTGTGCATCCAGACCTGGCCCTCCGCCCCTCCCCCTGTTCCACCTCCACTTCACCACCCTCCTGAACTTTAGTAAGGGCATCTGTAATGCCCTGTGGCCAGCGCCTCGGGTCGCCACCTGAGGGCGCCTCCTTGTTTAGGGTTTCTGCCTTGTTTTGTCATGGACATCATATCCCATCATGCCTTGTGTCTCATCATTGTTAACCTGTTTCAGCTGTGCCTCATTTCCTGTTTGTCCCTTCATCTGTGTATATATAGTGCCTCATTTCCTGATCCATTTCCTGATACTCATTTACTGACTTCAGATCCAAGATGGTGGCGTGATCACATTGCGAGGCTCAGGCTCTCTCCAGATTCTGCAATTTTGTGGTATTTTTCTTGCTCATCTCGGGTCTGTTCGTGCAGAACAGCTGTGCCTTAACATCGTACACCCGATGAGCTTTTGGATATTGGTTTGCGACTTCCTGACAGTTTTATCGACAACCTTCAACTCCTTCCTGAGATCGGCAGAACAACCGAGGCCGCTCACTCTACCCGGCCGGGCGGAAGTGCTCGCAGGCGGCGTCGAGATCGTAAACAAAGGCGGGGGAAGCGCGGAGGACTAAGAGCTAAGCTAAAGCTAACACCACACCAGCTCTCTTTACCCAGCATTTTCCTCGCCAATGTTCGGTCACTGGTGAACAAAATGGAGGAGATTCGACTCAGCATCACTTACAGCAAGAGACTTTTTAACTGTAATGTTATGATCTTCACGGAAACATGGCTACACAGCGGCATACCGGACAATGCTATTGATTTAGCAGGACGCCACACACTCCGGGCGGATAGAACGTTAGACGGCTCCGGTAAGACCAGAGGTGGTGGATTGTGCATTTACATTAACAAAGCTTGGTGCACAAACTCTGTTATTGTCGGAAAACATTGTTCAGCTAACCTTGAGTTTCTCATGGTTAAATGTAGACCGTTTTATCTGCCACGGGAGTTCACTTCCACCATTATAACTGCAGCCTACATTCCCCCGGATGCTGATGCCAAGCTTGCTATGAAAGAACTTCATGCAGCCATCAGTAAACAACAGACTGCTCACCCGGAAGCTGCGTTTATTGTTGCGGGAGATTTTAACCATTCAAACTTAAAGTCAGTTCTCCCCAAATTTCACCAGCATGTTTTCTGTCACACCAGAGGAAACAAACCATTAGACCATGTTTACACAAACATGGCTGAAGCATACGTTGCGACCCCCCTCCCCCACCTGGGACAGTCAGATCACCTTTCTTTGTTCCTCACCCAAGTATTCACCCCTCATCAATCGTGTGAAGCCATCAGTGAAGACCATCAAAGTGTGGCCTGTGGGGGCAGATTTCACACTCCAGGAAAGGTTTCTACACACAGACTGGAGTACATTTGCTTCTCAGTCCACCAGTGGCTCTCACACGGACATTGACTGCTACACCTCCTCTGTACTGGATTACATTAACACCACCATAGACAATGTTACTACTCAGAAACAGATCATCACGTACCCAAATCAGAAGCCATGGATGAACAAGGAGGTGCGCCTCCTGTTGAAGGCACGCAATACTGCCTTCAGATCAGGTGATGCACAAGCCTACAGCACATCCAGAGCTAACCTGAAGAGGGGCATAAAAGAGGCCAAGCACTGCTACAAGCTAAAGGTAGAGGAGCACTTTTCCAACTCCGAACCTCGACGCATGTGGCAAGGCATCCAGGCCATCAGTGATTACAAACCCACCCACTCCACCCCCGCAGCCACTGATGTCCTCTTCCTAATGACTTTTATGCTCGCTTTGAGAGGGACAATAGAGAAACTGCCACCAAGCTCAAACCCTCAGTTGATCACCCTCCAATCACACTCTCCTCCATAGAGGTCTGCAACGCACTGAGCCGGATCAGTGCGCACAAAGCCGCTGGACCAGACAACATCCCTGGACACATACTCAGGGCATGTGCTGAGCAGCTTGCTGGGGTTTTCACTGATATCTTCAACCTGTCTCTTGCCCAAGCAGCTGTGCCAACATGCTTTAAATGCACCTCCATTGTGCCGGTGCCAAAACACTCCACCCCAAAGTGCCTGAACGACTACCGCCCTGTAGCACTGACACCCATTGTCATGAAGTGCTTTGAGCGGCTGGTCCTGGCAAACCTGAAGGACTTTCTGCCATCCACATTGGACCCACACCAGTTTGCCTACCGCAGCAATAGGAGCACAGAAGATGCAGTTTCCATGGCACTGCACTCTGTGCTCACACATCTGGACAATAAGAACACTTATGCACGTATGTTGTTTGTTGACTTCAGCTCAGCATTCAACACTATCATCCCATCCAAGGTAATTGCTAAACTTGAAGACCTGGGCATTAACACCTCCCTATGCAATTGGATTATGGACTTTCTGACCAACAGACCACAGCAGGTGAGATCAGGCTCCATCTGCTCCACCACTATCACACTCAACACTGGTGTACCACAGGACTGTGTGCTAAGCCCCTTCCTCTACTCCCTCTTCACCTCCGATTGCAAGCCTGTGAACGGATCTAACTCCATCATCAAGTTTGCGGACGACACTACGGTGATTGGTCTCATCAGCAACAACGATGAGACGGCCTACAGGGAGGAGATCCAGCACCTAGCCACATGGTGCAACAGCAATAACCTGCTCCTTAACACCTCCAAGACAAAGGAGCTCATTGTGGACTTCAGGAAAGAGTCAAGAGGCACACATGACACCATCCAAATCAATGGATGGCTGTTGAACGTGTCTCCAGTTTCAAGTTCCTGGGGATCCACATCTCGGAGGACCTGTCCTGGACTACCAACACCTCCAGCCTGGTCAAGAAGGCTCACCAGCGCCTCTTCTTCCTGAGGACACTAAAGAAGAATAGGCTGTCCTCGGCTATCCTGGTGAACTTCTATCACTGTGCAATAGAAAGCATCCTGACCAACTGTGTCACAGTCTGGCATGGGAGCTGCTCTGTTGCAGAGCGCAAGGCACTGCAGCGGGTGGTGAAAACTGCCCAGCGCATCACAGGGACTCCACTTCCATCCATGGAGGACATCCAGAGGAAACGCTGTCTGCGTCGAGCTCGCAGCATTCTTAAGGACTCCTCTCATCCCGCTCACAGACTGTTTTCTCTCCTGCCCTCCGGCAGGCGTTTCAGGTGCCTCCGGACCAGGACCAGCAGACTAAAGAACAGCTTTTTTCCCAGAGCTGTCTCTTTATTGAACTCTGCCCCTCACTGATCCCACTGCCCCTCATATACTACTACACTCTTCTCTCCCCCCATTGCACACCTGACTTCACTTGTTATTTGCACTAATGGACTGTCTATACATAACATTTATGTTCATTTGCACTACCAGACTGCTCATTTGCACTGCCAACTGTTCATTACAGTACCGACTGTTTACTATGCATCTTGAACTCCTACACTTTAACTGAAATATGCAATAACTTTCTCCATTGCACTGTTACTTAGATAGCTTCTGTCCATAATTTATTTGCACTACTCTATATCCATCGCACTGCTGCTCACCATAGCCTAACTTATTGTATACATCCACCTGTAAATTTCTGTTTATAGTAATAGCCATCTGTACATTGTTCATAATACATATCCATCTGTAAATCTCTGTTTATAGTAATAGCCACCTGTATATTAAGTTCATAGTATATATTCATCTGTTAATTTCTGTCTATAGTAAGAGACATCTGTAAATCATGGTCATAGTACATTTCTATCTGTAAATTACTTCTGTAATATTTATTTATGTAACTTATGCAACCACTGTATATCCTGCACTTGCTGCTATTGCACTTCTGGTTAGACCTAAACTGCATTTCGTTGCCTTGTACTTGTACATGTGTAATGACAATAAAGTTGAATCTAATCTAATCTAATATAGCCCATGTGTTTCAGTTGTCTTTGGTCGATCATTGTTGGAGTTCCTCTGTTGTGTTTTCTTATGTTTTTGGCTTATTCTGTGGATTATATTAAATGTTTATACTGCACTTGGATCCGCTCCCTGTTTTCCTGTCTACAACCGTAACATGAACATTCATAACTTGTGTTTAAGATACAGGGGCGCCATGGGGGGGAGGCTTAGGACGATTCTAAGGGACCCAGCCGAGGACCGTGCCGCATACGCAACCCCCTTAGCTGGGCCCTCTCTCTCTCCCTCGCTGCGCTTTGCCCCTTCTTTACTCAGCGTTTTAGCTTGTTCTTCAATCAACAGTCTCACAGTGCAGAGCGAACCTCAGCACTCTGTACATGTATCGACATGGCGCAGCGGCAGACAAAATCAGGATATCAAAAGAGAAACAAGATAAAGAAGAAAGGGCAAGACGAGGAAGACAACTAGACAACTAGTCAAACAGTTTTTTAAAAAACAAGGTGATTTACATTCCCTGTTATGTGTTATGATTCTGACGCGAAGTCAGCCCTTATAAGCTGTTTTAATTAACATAGCCTGTATAAGCTAATTAAGATAAGATAGAAATTTAATTGATAAAAAAAACAGTCTGAACAATTATATAGAGTATAGCTTAGTATAGTACAGTTCACTGTTTCAATGATCTGTCGTTATTTTTGCTTTACTGAAGCTATTTGTTTGTGAAACATTTACATTTACACATTTGGCAGACACTTTTATCCAAAGCGACTTACATTACATTGTACTATACATTTGTACATTTTGTATAGTAAGCAAGTGGGGGTTAGGTGCCTTGGCTCCTCAGCCGTTACCTGCCAGCCCTGAGAATCGAACCAGCAACCTTCTGGTCATGAGTCCTACTCTCTAACCACTGGGCCACGACTGCCCGTGAAACCTGTTATTTACCTTATGAATAATGATAATAATAATAATAATACAAGCAATAATGATAATAATAATACAAGCTTTGGTCAAGCATTTCTTGACCCATTCTTATTTAAGGCAGAAGGTAAATTTTAAGAAAAGATGTATTGTTGTTGTTTGCCATTTTCAAATGTTACAATTTTATTGGTGTGTGTAACAGCTCAAGTATACTGTATGTGTGCAAATGTATTTGTAACTTGGTAATGTAATGAATATTTTAGTTTAGTTTTTTTTTATTTATAGACTAAGATTTACAGACTCAATTTTAATGAGTATATTGAAACATATTGATTTGTCTAGACTCTGGGCCTTCTCGTGGTTTCACACTGGAGGAAAGTGCTGAGCAGGAAGAGGAGGTTAGGGACAGAACCAGTGACAGTGATAATGAAAAACAAAAATCTGGATGAAAAAAAAGGCAAAATATAGATATTTGTGATCAGGGAGATGATGATACAGATTAACTGATGACCCAGGTCTATAGCCAGACAAATTAACAGACATTGAAAAGGAGAGGATTGTCAGAAAGTTAGCAGAAAAGGGTACAGATATGTTAATGGAGATGCCAGTAGATTCCCAAGGTAAACAATTTCCAGAATATTTGCAGTTCACAAAAGCTGCCAATGGAAGGGAAAAGCTGAAAATGAATTGGCTTGCTTACAGCAAAAGCTCAAATGCTTTATACTGTATTCCATGCTTGCTTTTCTCAAATTAACTGAAAAAAGGTTCCCAGAGTGCTCTAAGCAATAGAGATGGATAAAAGATATCTGAAGTGTCATGGCGCAGGATGTACGACAAGCTTCCAAATCATGAATGCAACAAAGCTCATAGAACTTGCTATTTTAAATGGAAAAACCTTCAACACTCAGTGATGACAGCAAGTGGTATTGATAAGAAATTACACCAACAATTACAAATAGAAATTGAGAAAAACAGAGCTCTTCTGGAACAAATTCTAGATGTGACACTGCATTTAGCATCTCAAAACCTGCCTTTTCGTGGTAAAACTAAAAAACTGGATGATGTTCATAATGGCAATTTCCTTGGTACAATTGAACTTTTGTCTCATTATGATCCACTACTTAAAGACCACTTGGATAAAATTAGGACTGAAAAGACAGGAACAAGGCTGACACATTATCTAAGCTCTGATATTCAAAGTGAATGTATTGATGTGTGTGGAAAGAGAGTTTTAAAGACAATTGTGAAAGAAAGGGAAGATGCAATATACTTCTCAATTATCTGTGATGCAACTCAAGACATTTCCCATACAGAGCAGAATGTTATACTTCTGAGGTACATCAAGCATGATGCAATTAACAATGACTGGGAAATAACTGAACGGTTCATTCAGTTTAAGGACTTTTGCAGAAAGACAGGGGAAGAAATTGCAGTTATGATTGAGTGTGTACTGCAAGATCATGGGATAGATTGCACGGGCTAGGGCTTTGACAATGGTGCAAATATGTCTGGGAGAATCAAAGGAGTACAGGCTCAGATCATGAAAAAAACTCACTAACTACATACTCGCCTTGAGCAGCCCACACACTAAACCTTTTAGGAGTGCATGCAGCAGAATCCAGTCCAGAGGTAGCCACATTTTTTGGAAACATAAACTGCCTTTACTGCATTTTCAGTGCTAGCCCTGAACGTTGGGCTATTTTGAGAGAGAAGACAGGTTGCTCTTTAGATAGACTCTCAGATACTCGCTGGAGTGCACGGATAGATGCCATCAAACCAATTGCCAAACATCTGCCATCTGTTATACAGGCCCTTGATAGCATACTTTCAAGTTGCAGTCTCACCAGTGAGGCTAAATCACAAGCCAGCTTAAAAGTATTGCATCTCTTTTGAAGCCATTGTACTTCTTACAGTTTGGTGCAAAGTACTACAGTACATTGAAGACCGTAATTGAATACTTCAATCTGGAAAGATTTCACTGGATGTACAGGCAAAAAATATTCAGGCCCTAATGGAAGAGATTAATTTCTCTCTTTTAGAGAGAAATGTGGCATGTTGCTTTCTGAAGTTTCACTGGTGGCAAATCAGATGGATATAGACTCTATGCACAGTCACTTCCGCGTTTACGCTCAGTGCCGCCAACGGTTTCGCTGTTCCACTGGAAGCCATTCATCTCTGTCTAGAGCTGTGTAAGTGACAAATGAGAAGACGAATATTTGTACTAGCTGCTTACATAAATTTACCAGATTACAATAAATGATGTTCGTCAGCATTGTGAGACTGTCAGCTGCCCCCCTTTATAGTAAAATGTTGAAGCACTTTGAACTATACATTTAAAAATGCTTGGATGCTAATCTATTAGCAAATCTAGCACGTAAGACTGGATAACACTGAAGTGAATAACAATCTTTACAATGATTAGCACTTAAATAGGCCTAACTTTAAGTTACCTTTAAACAACAAAGGTGTAAGTTATGAATCTGACCAGATATCAATAACACAGTTCCCAGAAAGACACGGAAAAGTTGATGACAGTAACTTAAATTTAGATGTTTTTGATATATGTTAACGTTTTACATACCTCCCTTTGTTGTTACGAGTGTGATTTTCACATCATTAATACTATATTTTCCTCAGCTCCCAGTCAGAATCAGATGACAGAAGAGATCAGAGAGGACTACATTAAGAATTATGATGAAGTCAGGGAAGCCACAAGCTAGGTTTAGGAGCACAGGACACACCATAGAACACACTGTGACCTTAAGCTTCAATGTATTTCTTAAATTGAGTATAGTTTTCCAAGGATCACAGACAAAAGTCATAGCCTACTGTTAATAACCACAAGAAATATGAGAAATGGTTCAAAGGGATAATATAAAAAGGACATGGAAATCTTTTGAAATAGTATTGAGCATTTTTACTGTGTATTGTGAGAATTTCATATAGACCATTAATTTTTTTTTATCAGTAAAAAATATTTTACTTGACTATAGGCCTACTGATAAAAACCTTTTTAATTCAAAGACATTTGTTTGACGTATTTTAAGTTTTTGTATTTCCATATTACCTGACAATTTCACTGTGTCGGTTAATATACAAGTTCACATTAATGAATTACTTTTTGATACATAATGGAATATCTTTATTGTCATTTCACAGCTGCATATACAACAAAATTTTAGCTCTCTTTCCAAGTAAACATTAATAACATACAGATTTGGATGAGTGCACTTAAGTGTATTTAAATGCTGCAGGTCATGACTAAATTAAAGTTTTGTATTATAGCACTGTGACATGTTTAATGTATAATATTAAAACAATATGATGTATTTTACTAATCTAGATTACTCGCTAATTCCCAAAATAATGACAGTTGGTAAAGCACATTTGCTATGGGTGAATACAGACCGGAAATAAATCGTGCCCTGAGATTTTACCGGAAATACGTAGGCAGCGATCCGTGCATAGAGTCTATTGAACCTAAATTCTCCAAAGAACATGGACGCCACCGTAAAAGAAAGAAATTTCATGATGAGGCTGGTGAAGCAGAAGTAGCTCAGGACAGTGCTGATGTAGTATTCAGAAATTCAGTTTTTTATACTGCTATGGACAGCCTGATCAGTGACTTGAATACACAATTCCTTACGACAGCAGCTATAGTCAAGGACTTTGCAAGTGTCCTGCAAATAAGGTGTATGAATTAAGATACTGTCTCAGTTTTGTGTCATCCACTGATACAAAAATATCACAGTGACCTTACACCTGAGTTGGTTAATGAAACGAGACATCTAAATGCTGTATATGCAGCTACTTTCCCTTTGGAGCTGTCCCCTCTTGAGCTTTTGAATCGAATCTACAAGATGCAGCTCCAGAGTATTTTCAGTGAAGTGTGCATTGCCCTGCACATATTTTGCACTTTGCCTGTTGCAAGTGGAGAGAGAGCTTTCAGTAAGCTCAATTTAGTGAGGAATTACCTCCAATCCACAATGTGTCAGGAAAGACTAAATGGTCTTGCCATGCTGTCTATTGAACATGATTTAGCAAGACAGCTTGATTTCAAAGATCTGATCAAAGATTTTGCTGAGAGAAAAACAAGGCGCTTGGCACTTTAAGAATAAGAAAAGGCCAGAAGTTGACAGCTTCTAAAGATTTCCAGACAGTTTTAAGTTACAGTGTCTGAGAGAGAAAGGATACAATGCTGGTAATGACTTGTACTGTATACAGTTATAATTATTTGTACAGTTATGTATGCAAAATTTCAGTTATTGTAATAAACCGTTAAATTTTTTTGTGTCTTTTTGAAAACTATATGCAATAACTCTTTGGGGGCCCAGAGTACAAATTAGCCAGAGGGCCCAGAAACCCTAGCGTGCCTGTTAAGATATAAGGTAAACATACAACATATAGATCTGTTACCTCTGCCAGAGCAGGCTGGACAATCAGCACATCTTTCTGGGCTTCAACACAATCCCGGAGAGCCTGTGGTACTGCATAGTTCCCCAAGAAGTTTGGCAGATGTCTCTTTGCAAGCCTGTCAAAAAACAAATTTGTACAGGCACTAAATGCTTTTACAAATGACTCTGCATATTTCTTCTGAGAATTTTAAGCATACATACACTAACATTTCTACAAGACAAAGAGTACAGAATCTTATAAAGAAAAAAACATATTCTGCTCCAGTTAGTTACTACTGCACTTAGTGTTGCTGCAGGTGTGCAATACCATACCTCTTTAATTTTATGCGAATCTGTCAATAGGCACGTTTACATGTACACTTTTTTGTCATTCCGAATAAAATCATTCTGATTGAAAGATTTGGTGGGCTGTTTACATGAGATGTTATTTAATCCGATCTGGTTTTTACATGTGCTGGTGAAACACCGGTGCTTTCAATCGTAATGACTTTGTGACATGCGCACATGTCCCGTTTGCCAGCTTTTAGGCTTTCAGCTTTTCACTGAAAGCGGACCTTTTTGCTGACTGCATCTTGGTACTAGCCCTCCCTACTTCGAAAAGCAGTAGCCTGTGGATGAAGGTCTATAGTAAGGCACTGGTGGGAGCGGGTTGCACTGCTGGAATTTTGCAATAAATGTGTTTTTTTCCAGTAAACTCCAGTTTGATTTTGCTGCCGCCAGAGAGGGGCTAACAGGTGCTTCAGCATCCCAAAAACGTTTTTTTTCTTAAAGTAATAATATAAAAACTGTGTTCTAATTAATAATTTAGTTAATAAATTAAAAGAAACAATGATTAAATAAGGTAAAACATTTACTTATTACACGCGCATAACATAACGTCACGTGACATGAGTTGCAGCTACCACTGGCATAGGCGTAATATACAATTACATTTTATTTAAAAAATGCGGTTTCTTGTACCAAAACCTCGTAATTCTGATTCAGATTTTTTTCTGGTGAAAACGAGAATATAAACATAACGTTACCTTAGGACATATAAGCCACTCTTGCCACTCGTAAAGTATTTGGATGATGAGAGCTCTTTTATGGCATTGATATTAATTTCACAACGCTAAAAGGTGGAGATTTAAAACGGTTCAGCTGCGCGCAATTTCAAGATCATTTGCGATGTACAGATTTCACATCTACGCACTTTGAGAAATGATCGTAAAATCTAATTTCTACGCAACATTTTATAAATGAGGCCCCAGATGAGGGACCAAGGCCACCTGTACGTAAATACCCATCTCAGACATTTGGAAACCAGCAAAGCAGCTTTCAATCTTCATGGTTTTATCAATTTGACTGGCTGGAGTATTCTGTGGATTATGATGCAGTTTTCTCTTTTTCATGCCGGCATTTTGCAGCCGCAGGTGGTCATGGGTTCGTCTAGAGCCAGCATTTACAATTTCTGGATTCCAGAACTGTCGAACACAACAGTCTTTCAGGGCCCATAATGTGGTAACACTTTATAATAATGTCCAGTTATAAGTGATGTATAGGTGATTAGTTAATAGTGAACTAATAATTTACAAAACATTCATAAAAGACTCACCTCAGTCATGGTATTGAGAGTGGAAGAGAGTGCTGGTCATTCACTCCCCCCACCTACAATCCCTCCTGGTATTGAGGATCGAACCTGCAACCTTTAGTTAAAAGTCTGACTCTCTAACCATTAGGCCACAAAAATGACACACATGTAAAAAGGTGGAATAACGTTAGCAGAACAGAGCAATTGTTTTTATAATTTACTTAAATTTTGTGTATGTTTTTTACTTTGTGCGCACACTTTTGACACATTTGAGCACATAACGTTCCTGGAGCGTGGTCGTCTGTGATTAAAACCTACTGTGCTCAAACAACGATATCGTTGTACGGCTATAGAAGACTCGGAATGTAACGCAACCTGTTTGTAATGTTTTTATATTGTTTTTGGTGTGTGTTTTGACTGACTGACTTCTAACGTTATTTGCCTTCCACTGAAGAACACATTAGGTGCACAACATTAAAATACTCCAAATGTGTCAAAGATTATCTTCTTTCTGGCTTGTTTCAGTCAGCACAGGGGAAACAACCCATCACTTGTAATGTGTTACTCATCATTCGTAGATCTTTCTTACCTGATACAAATTATCTGTACGTTTATACAAGACATTTACAACACTTCCTGCATCCCTTAATTGCTGTTACAAATGTACAAATGTGAAAATTCATTTCTGCTATTCCTCAGCTGTTACAATTAATGCATAGTCATGTTGTGTAAATGATTAGTTTATCATTAACTAATCACCTGTAAATTACTTGTAACTAAATTAACAAAACATACTTAAATTGTTATCATATTACTTATTAATCTTTTATGAATATTTTTTTTAATTAGTTCATCATTAACCAATCACTTATACATCACTTACAACTGGATGTTATTATAAAGTGTTACCAATATGCTTGATAAGGGACATTCTAAAGTGGTAGAAGAGAACCGGCACTATGTGAAGGCTGTGGTGGAGAGTTTGCGCTACACAGCATGTCAGGGCATTGCTCAATGTGGCCACAGAGAGGATGACCAGTTAGCGAACAGAGGCAATTTTATTGAACTGCTCATGTTTGACAAAACTGTTGCTAAAAAGATAGCTGACAATCCATCAAATGCAAAATATACTCACCACGAAGTGCAAAAGAAGATAATAGACATTATGGCTGAAATGGTGAGAAAACAAGTCAGCGATGAACTGAAGGATGCAGATAATTTTGCTTTAATTGTAGACGAAAGTAAAGACATTAGTAAAAAAGAAAAGATTTTGGTGGTAGTGCGCTATCTGCATGCGGGAAATGTAATGGAGGAGTTTTTAAACTTTACGCCATGAAGCATTAGATTCGGATTCACTTCTACGGTGTATTAAAAGAACTCTCAGTCATTGCAACATTGATGTCAATGCCTATATCGGCCAGTGCTATGATGGTGCGGCAATGTCAGGAGCGCACCGCCATTTTCTGTTCTCCTTTTACCCCTCACAGCATTGTGTTTGCTTTTCTTTGGGGGTTTTTCGTGCATCTGTCCCGTGACAGATTAGCCATCCCTGGCGGACTGCCGAAATGTTCTCCTGTTGGCGTCCTAAAAGATGGCCCGGTGGATCTCTAGGTCCCCTGCTGAGTCCAACTCTGTTGGGTATGTTCTGTCATGGGACAGAAGGACTCAGATGTAGGAATAGTGCTAAAAGATATTTTATGCAAAAACAAAAAGAGGAAGAGACAATGCTGTGAGGGGTAAAAAGAGAACAGAAAGGACAGTGGGCAGAGAGAATGGCTGAAGGATGTTGGCGCTCTCTTATCCAGCCTCACTGTTTGGAGCAGCGGATATTAAATCCTGGCCTGAGGGTCCTAAACAAAATGCAAAAAGTCTTAGTAAAGTCAAAAAGAGCATAAAACAACGCACAGCACACAAGACACACGGAACGAGAGGAAGGACACAATTAAAAAGGGGAACGGGGAACGAGCACAGGTGCGGGCAGATGGGGCGCGCAGTGCCACGAGTTGAGCTGATTGAGAAGGTGACAGGACCACAACAAAAACCCACGTGCGGCCAAAGTGAAAGCACGTGGGTAGACAGAAAGGAGGAAAAGAAAAAAACACAGATACAGTGACAGAAACAACATTGACACTTTTTGTAAGGCTGCATCTGAAACTGTGACTCATTTATTTTTGAGTGCTCTTTTACTCACTCTTTTTGGTATAATGTTAATACTTTAATTGTTCAAAATATTTGTTGTGATATTTCCTTATATTACAAACACATTCTTTTGGGATTTTTTACTAATGACAAGAATTTGATTAAAACAAGATTTTGTATAAATTTACTTATATTTTAGCTATTGTTTCTTCCCTTAATATTTTTATATGATTATTTTAATGCTGTAATACTATTTATAATTTGTAAAAGATGGCTATTTGTATATTGGCTTGTTGTTTATTTTCTATGTTCAATTGTAATAAAAAAATTAGAATGCTTTAGAAATTAGTGCTTTAAAAACATTGCATTAAAATGAAAAAAAAATCCTTAAAAACATGCCCAAAACCTATTTTGCAAATATTATGTGTAATTGCTCAGCTCCCCTTGTAAATAATCTGACATGCCCTCAGCACCTGCGTTCAAAATTCTCTGGTCAGGGTGTTCAAATATGTGCAGTGGTACCGTTTGCTTGCTATGCACAGGTCAAGCATTTGTCCTTGTAAACAAATTATTTAAACAGCAACACAGTTTTAATATCAGTATCATTATATTCTGGATCAGATCAACGAATCATAAGCGCTAGAACCACACCTGAGAGGAGCAGGGGGGGGTGAAACAGTGAGCACCTGGGCAGACTTTTGTCGTGGCAGTGTTGTTACAGGACAGTAGGGGCTGTTGGATTTGAGTAAACTCTCCTCAGTGCTGTTCACCAACACCTCCAGACGTCTCCCGATAGTGAAAGATGAGAAGTGAAGCAGCAAGAGTTCATCAGAGCGACCCAGAGTCCTACAAGGAAAAAAGGTAAAAGAGGCTTTTAGATTTCTGTGTGCATCCTGATCATTAGAATGGATTCTGTATACACTGCATGTGGACAAAGACTATAGATATTGCAGTAACAAGATGCTGCAGATCTATTCCTATGAATGAGGGAAAGCACAGCTGCAGTAGTACATGGAGAAACATGACAGAATTGATCAATACAATACTCTTCATCAGCACCATGACTTGCCGAATTTGGAAGCAGCGCCACCCAAAGGTCAAAAGTTTTTAAAAAGGCTATTTTTGGCCATAGCGTTTGAAGATCACAGTTTCGGTCTTCAGATTAGTTGGAAAGACCCAATATTACTGCATGCAGCTATATATATTTTTGAGCTTAATAAACAGAATTCATGCTACATTTGAGGTCAGGTTTAATTGTTGGTATTACAACTTGACTTGACTACAACAATAGTTTGACATTACACAATAAATGCACACCCCCTGTTGAAGGTTGGTAATATCCTGGAGGGAAGCATGCATTGCATAACACAAATGTTCACATTAAGAGTTATCTTTGTATAGGGCTGTGTTCAAATTTAGGATTTCTTTGTATAGAAATAAAGTAGACAACAGAATTTTGACAGATAACTTAAATCATTAAGAAGCTAATGTCATATGACATTGAATAGCATGGCAATTCAGCTTTACTAGAAACTATGTTTGTCTTATATTCCAGCAGCACTGTTTTTTTGTTAGTCCGTTTAAATACAAGATGATGCACTTATTTTATTACTTAAAACTCATCAAAATAGCATATGTAAAAGTTTTTTTCTGTGACAATACTGTCTTAATGCCTACAAATTTACATCATTTAGTATACACAGATTCATGAGTATGCAATTTAGTCCCGAATCAATCGCACCAGCTCAGACCATAGGTATATATAAACATAGATGCCACAATCGGGAGCTCCATACGCTGCTAAAGCCGGTTTTCGATACACACAAGCTGCACATAAGCAATGCATATGCTTGTGCTTGTGTTGAAACAGCAGTGCAGCAATTGAGTCTATGTGCCATCCTTACATATCTATGGCTAGAACTGCTGATAGATGTGCTCAAATGAGTTGACATGACTGGTTACAGTGTTTATTCTGTCTTAAATAACTGCAGTTTTATGTGGAAAATACTCAGCAGTGGTTTAAAATGATGAATTTGCACATGCTTTGTCCTAAAGCATATAAAAAACACCACATAGACACATAAAAAAACATTAAAAACTTGATTAGCACCGCAGGGGGACTTTAACCATTCTGTTGTTTAAACAGCACATAACTATGTTTTCATTTCATAAAAATCTCTCACTTGGCCTGGCATCTGACAGTCACACACAGCTTCTCTCCAGGTACAATCTCCAGGATTTTCTCCATCACTCGTACAGTCTGCACATTTTCACCGCCCTGTACCTCTACATCTCTACTGCCCTCCGCTGGGCCAGCAGTAGCTTGGGTGTGTTGAGGTTTGCTGTGTGAGACAGAGCTAAGAAAAAACTGCTGCTCCGAGTCCCATCCTGCAAACTCACAAAGCTTCAGCCTGTGACACTCTGAGCCAGTATTTCTGTTTAACAACAACAACAAGCACAATTTATACATCAGTGAGAACAATCTTATTTATGGCATGTCAACTCTTCAGGCATTGGGTTCAAGACATTGTGTAACCTTTTATTTTACGATTTTCAATGGGTGTTTCTCAATATGCGTCCTCGTTTCCTCGCTCCTCCGTCCTCCATCCTATGACCCGGAAACCGTTCGAGCTCAGCCATCTTTAAGGACATCTCAATTCTCTAATTGCACCGTGAGGAGTGAGGACGCTTTCTGAGAAGTCATGAGCGATACACAGGTGTATCCTTTGCGGAAGTGTTTTATCGACTAAACCTGACTCGCGAATAAATTCCCCTCCCCCTGCACAGCGTCACATCTTGAAACTATATTAAAACACGCATAAATGTGTTAATGAAGCATTATATTATTGTAAATGTAGACGTATCTCAAACAGTATAGTTAATATTAATATAAATGATTTATTAATATAGTTAATATTTATGTATAACATATATTTGGCATACTTCATATACATTTCTGAGCACTTTTAAGCATGTTTTTTTACCTTTTTTTAATGTAGAGGGGATTATTAACTTCTGTACTTAACTTATTTTTTTATATTTTCAATGTGCAGCAATGTATACATTCATCATTAACTGACAACGCTTTGATCTCCCATCTTTTCCTTGCTTCCTTCGCTTGCATCCTGAAGGGGTGGAGCTAAGATGCGAGGAAAGGAAGCGAGGATAGGAAACAAGGATGCATAAATAAGAATTGAGAAACACCCAATATGAATGTCAAAAACGCAGACCTCATGCTGTCACACAAAACAGTCAATACAGGGCTCTAGACTGCGAAGCACATACTTGGAATTCAGTGCCGGTACCAAACGGTACTTTATACTCTAATAAAAAAAAAATTTCAGTGAAAAAATGAGCCCAAACCTCTCAATTTCAACATTTTACACACTGAACAAAAGAAATAAAGACTATAGAAATAACTACAGCATTATTGTTGTTTATTAATTACTACCAGTTTATTCTATTTCCTCATCACACACAATCACTTATTTATGCAGTGTGATAATTTACCTAAACAATGAGGCCTCCACAATAAAACAAAAATTAAATGGTCAACAAAAATATTTTAAAAGCATCATTACTTAAATAAACAGATTGATTTGTAAGATACATTTGAAAGAATGGCATATATACTGGGATGTAACGGTATTTTAAATATTGTGGTATCGTGATACCAAATTTGTTAGATATCATCGTGGTCACATGACGATAGGTCAGTTCCAGGTACAGGAAAACTACAATTCCCATCAACCCATGCGTGCCCATCATCCTCTGCGCTCTGCTGCCGCTACAAGAGCAAATGAGCGAAGCGCAGCGGTGTGTCGCTCGGCTCATTATTTCGCTATAATAAACTTCTTGAAAATGTCTCAGTTTAAGTAGAAGGCTGATAAATAGCAGTTATGTTTTAGCCCGACATTCAGTGACATTACAGTCTATATTTTAATCACCTTTATATTTAATGAGTAACCTACTTAAAATAACTGTATAATAACTGAAAAACTTGTTACTTTTGGAATTACAGTGCCTGCTGTGGCTAAACAGTCCAATATGAGAGTGGCAGAGTCTGTTGCAGTTACTACAGGTGAAGCCTGAGACAACTTCTGTGGGCACAGACTCTCCTCTCTGGCATCTGCGCTGCCTTTTCTCCTCCCATTTGTCCTCTCTCTTTCCCTCACCCAGCTTTATGCAGGTCCTTACAGCGAGTCGCCATTCGAAGCGGTCTGCGCTAACAGCTTCCAAGTCTGCGGGATTTAGGCTTCCGGCTCTCAGGTCACGCTTGCAGACGTCGTTGTACCGGAGCACTGGTCTGCCTGTTGGTCTGGTGCTGGAGGCGAGCTCGCCATACATGATGTCCTTAGGAATCCGACCATCCTGCATTCGGCACACATAGCCAAGCCAGCATAGGCGTCTTTGTGAAAGGAGTGCGTGCATGCTGAGCGTTTTTGCCTGAGCCAGAACTTCAGTGTTTGGAACGTAGTCCCATCAGGTGATGCCCAGGATCCTCCTCAGGCAGCGCATATGAAAAGAGTTAAATCTACGTTCTTGCCAGGTGTACATAGTCCTCGCCTCACTGCCGTAGAGAAGAGTGCTAAGGACAATTGCCTGGTACACTTTCATCTTAGTGTTGATGGTGAGCATGCTATTGTTCCACACTCTCTTGGTCAGGCGGGCCATCGTTATTGATGCCTTGCCGATTCTGGTGTTCAACCCGTTGTCCAGGGAGAGGTTGCTGGAGATGGTGGAGCCAAGATACATAAACTCCTCCACTACCTCGAGGGTGTGATCGCCAATGGAGATGCAGGGAGTGCATCCTGGCCCATGACGTTTGTTTTCATTAAGCTGATGGTTAGCCCAAACTCATCGGAAGCTTGTGCGAAGCTGCTGATATGGCGCTGTAAGGCTTCCTAAGTATGAGCAGTCAGGGCAGCACTGTCACTGAACTGTCAGTCTTTACATCAATGCAAAACCATCATATACAAATTTGATTCATCAACACGCAAGGTCATTATGATTACTATAAAAAAAAGGATGCGACCAACTGAGAAAGTTAGTCGCACCAGTGAGACCAGTGGGACAAATGAGTCTAGAGCCCTGCAATGTCATGATAATCAGAGACCTCGAACACAAAATGTTACAAATACACAACAACTTGCTGTACAACAAGTTTTTTTTTTTTAAGTCACAAAAGTAATGGATAATCACATAACGTAAAGTGATTTTTTTTTAAAAGGTGTGCATAAATGAACTCACTTAATCCAGATCAGCAGCTCCTTGGTGTTTCCTAGCAGGAGAGAGCCAGAGTGGGTTTCGTTACTGACCTGGAGCCCACCTTTATTCTCCAGCAGGCTGTGAAGCTCAGAGTCAGACATATTCAGCACTGAGGTGTTTGCCCTGCCTTCTGCATGTGCGCTTCTGAAAGTTACAGCGAGTTAAACATGTTGTCCATCAGTAGCAGTAAATATATTAGTAAAATGAATACACAAAAGACGAGCAATATAAATACACAGAGACAGTAGGTGGCACCAGCCTGTCTGCCATAAAAGCAGAGCGCCTTTACAGTCCACAGTAAACGCATATTAAACTACTGTCTAATAACACTCATTATAATATCAATAATTCAAGACATTATCACTGTTGTATACTTTATGCATCGTAAGAAACACAGTAACAAGATGCTTGCGGTTTGGTTGTATTTACAGATATCCTCTTGTCTTTGAGCACACAAAGTGTCAGGCATTTTGAAAGCGGTCTCTCTCAGCCTCCATGAGCTTCCATGACTAAAATGAATTCACACTGATCAAAGAAACTCCATTAAACGATCTCCTGTCAGCTTTCTACTATTTCTTAAGATTAATTAGATTTATTTATAACAATTTATTTAAATGCTATCCATAGTTAAAATGTAGGCAAATTATGAAAATGCACTAATGATAACAGATTAAGTTTTGATAATCAGACATTATTTATATTTATCTTCTTGCTATGTCATATGTAGTACAAGACAGACAGACAATATGTATAACAATGAAGTATGAATATATGCATAAGATGAGAGTATGACTGATGAGAGTATGACTGGTGAGAGTATGACTGGTGTTATAAACTGGTGTTCATCGGGTCTGTGCTGTAGGTCTTTATTGCTCTTCATTCTCTATTAGATGTGCACTTGAAACTGATACAAGTTAAAAAAAACGTTTTACAAGTGGATTATTCACGTTTTTTCATCATAACGCCCAATTAGCAGAGTACAGAGTTAACAACGCCTACTTATTTACATTCCGCGGAATAGACAGAATAGAAAAATCTCTTACGGTTGGCATTTTATTCCGCGGCATATTCCATCATACCACCCATACCGAACTAACAGCATAAAATAACCCTCCTAAAATAACCTAAAAAAAATCTTGACCGGTACGTGTGACACTATGTAATTGAAAAAGAAAATAATGGCCTCCTTAGGTTAAAATGAGTATTACACTTTGATTTTTAACCCCTTGCATGCTGGACATTTTTGTCATATGGTGTAATGATGTGATTTTGTACCATTCTCTGGGTCTACTGAAGTATCCCTTTAGAAGCATCTTATTTTTAGAATTAAGATTTTTAGATACAACAGAAGTGAATGGGTATCACTCTTGTTTGGTTACCAATATTCAAAAAGTAAGAAGGTAAGTATAGAAAATGATAAAATAATTTTGGGGTAAAAATAAACATCTCTTTAAAACTGAAACGTTCAAGTAAAAACTATGCAAAACACATTTTTTTGCAAGCAAGCAGCAAAAAAATGCCATTGTAATATAGAAGTGCCAAAAGCAAATAACTTCACCGTGCATTATCACTTAGCGAGCTATTCAAAGTCAAAGTCAGCTTTATTGTCTATTCTGCCACATGTACAGTTCATACAAATGGAGGATTGAATCGATCTATGAGCTCCATTTCACACATTCATGTTTATAAGTAAAAAAGTGGTCGCAAGAGGCCGAGTGAGCTGCTAGGCCGAGTGAGCTGCTACGCCGAGTGAGCTGCTACATCACGCTCTGAATGTGCGTGCGCAGTGTTTGACTACAGCATGCAGTGAATTCGTGAACATTTAATGAAAGCGAGCCGCATACTCAATAATATGATTTCACACATGGCTAAAACAACAATTATGACATTATTGCATACCCCCACTACACAGGAGTTAATTAGGCATTTTTACACAGCGATGCATGGATAATGATTTTAGGAATTAAAAGGTATAAGTTTCTGGCAACAGGCCTATGACAGACTAAATGAAGGTCACCTGTGCTGAATGGGGGTCATGCAAAGAGCTCTCCACGAGTAGAGTGACTGACTGCTTTCCAGCACCACCACATTCACCATGTCTCCCCGAGCAGGTGTGAAGCCAGACGGCACTATAAGAGACTCCAGGCTGAAAAACACACTGTCTGCCACAACACCACTCTTGCCAAATATGGACGTCACACACACCTGAAAAACAATGAGACAGGCTTGAGGACAGCAGCAATATCAACATTCAACTTCTATTTTCACATGGTCTCAATGTTATAAAATGCATTAATTGATATCATGGTTCCCACCAACAAATTTCATTTGTGAGTACTGTTTAAACTTTTTAAACATCATTGCTTCTTATTGACAGATTCATTAACGTGTTTGTCCAAAAAAAACAATACGCCTAATTCACAATATGGCGACAGAGACCGGAAGTAGGGAAAAACTGATTTATTAAGTTTGTGGGGACT
The DNA here is from genome assembly GCA_026939265.1 of Oreonectes daqikongensis. Taxonomy (NCBI): domain Eukaryota; kingdom Metazoa; phylum Chordata; class Actinopteri; order Cypriniformes; family Nemacheilidae; genus Oreonectes; species Oreonectes daqikongensis. Next base: position 383,479 of record JAOTQM010000223.1, on the reverse strand, counting down.
TACAGAAAGACTACAAAGCCATAATATAACTGCAAGCAGTAATTACAGTGTCAAGCCCAACCACGGCCCAAAGGAAAATATGTTGGACATGTCAGATGATCAGATTTTGAAAACAAAGTTTAAAAACAGGGAAATGCACTTGGAACATAATATTTTTTATTATTAAAAAGCTTTTAATATCTTTTTGTCAGCACTGTCTCCAGATGCTACATACCAAATTTTGTGCAAATTTGACTAATTTTGTAGGAGTTCGAAAAAGTATGTTTTCTATATAATTCAATATGGCGGACAGGAAGAATGGTGGAATATGACAAGTTTGATATCAAAGTACTCAGCTTGAGCCAACAAATATACTAAAGTTAATCGAAATACATTGTCGATTTTTTTCAGATGTTATAAGCATTTTAATATGCATATATCTTTACAGGTCCTCTCAAAACTTGATGAATAATACCAAGTTTCGTTGCAATTCGCCATTGCGTTTGTAAAATACATCATTTTATGACAAAATTCCAAATGGGTGATGCCCACAACGGCAGACTGAAGAACATTGGCTATCCTTTATTCTAAAATTATGAGAGTTATACTGAGTCATGCCGAGTCAAGGTTTTCAAAAAGTAATAAGCAAAGTCACTTTTTATATCTCTGGACCATTAGTGGGTCACTGTGCCGAAACTGTGTATGTTATTATAGGTCATGACTGCGATGACATGTACCAAGTTGGCAAAGATACAGCATCAAATCCATTTTGGTGAGCTCGTCATCACATTCGTAGACGCGCTATACGAGAATGGATTGGCTGATCGAAAATATTCTAATAACTTATGACGTCATGTTCCTATTCAAAGTGTTCGAGCAAATAGCAGAGCAAGTGAGCTATTGTGTCATTGATGCGGAAGCAGTTCAGTTCAGATCGTTGAAAGTGAAAGACATTTGTGTGAGAAAATAGCCAAATGGCTAATAAAAAGTTGAGGATGTGTTGCAAATGTTATTTGCAGATTCTGACTCTGAAGGGGAATATTTGCCTTTTGAAAATGACGATCGTTCGTCTAATGATCGCATGTCTCCCGGTACATCTTTGCAGAGCAATGGTGCTGCTGTGCAAGGTGCGAGTGTTCACAAAGCACAAACAAATGATCATTTTGACCCTTTGCCCAATGCTGATTGAGGTAGCAGGGGTAAATGTGGTTGTAGTGTCTATAGGAGAGCTGTCACTAGAGGTAGCAGGGGTAGGAGAAATAGGACTGGAAGTAGCACTAGCTCTTTGGATCCAGCGCCCCAAAGAGGTGGGATTGACCGCAATAGACATGGCCGTACTGTAGTTACTAATAGTTTTACTAATGATTTCCTCTTTTTCTGATCATTTGGAATGAGGATAAAAAGGAAAAAAAATGCCAATAAGTTCAAACATCCACTCCATATATATATTTTTCCTGAATATTACTGATGAACTGATCAAAAAGTAAGCTACTGTTCACATGCGTTTTACTACTATATAGTATTTTCTAATAATTTGTAATAAAGATAAAAAGAAAAAAAAACATGTAAATAAGTTCAAAAATCTATCCAATATCTACTATTTCCTGAACATTCAACTCCAGCATTGTGCTAACAATCTGCCCATTTTTGAACACGAGCATCCCAGAACTTTTTACTGTCCTACATTCTTTAAAAAAAATTGTTCTGTTCAACACAAAATGAAAAAATATTTTTAAGTTATTTTTACTACTATGGTAGTCAATGGGACCCAAAAACTGTTTGGTTACAAGCATTCGTACAAATATCTTTCTCTGTGTTCAACCAAACAAAGAACATTATACAGATTTGGAACAACTTAAGGGTGAGTAAATAGTCATAAAATTTTATTTGTAAAGTTTAACTATTCCTTTAATCTGGACAATGTCAACATGTTAGCTTTCCCATCAACAAATAGGGAAAAGCAACATTTTATGGCAATCTGAATAAGAAACCATTAAAGCAAGGTAAATTTAAATCATCCTCGGAGGCTGACATGATGCTGCTATTGCTCTCAGACAGATGCTGTTGTGCACGTTAGGGAACATAAATGCATGATGTCATCGTGCCGCTATATCATTGATATTGAAAGAATTGCGATATGACACTTTTTTTTATAATGGATAAATGTATATCCATTATTAGTATTATCGTGGACGGTATGCTATGGCATACCCGAGTCAAATAGAGAAAATTCAAGACCATTTCTTAAGGAAAAATGGTAATTCAAACAAATACCACTCTAAGAACGAAACATGTAAAATCCGCAAGGTCACAAAGTAACCCAGGGAAACTACAGCAACTAAAACGCCTCTCTCACATTAGGTGTGTTTACATTGACCATTGTATTCCGACTGTAATCAAAAGTTCAATCCTAATTAAAATGCTTCATGTTAACACCTCAATAGGAATCATTTTTTCAATACTTTTTCTAATTCTCTTGACGGGACATGCAAACCCTTGATCGAATTAAAAACTGAAGTTGAAATGACAATCACGTAATGACTTATGACGCACTGAGCAAGCTGTTGTTGTAGAAAATGCCTGTCCTATTCGTATCTATGTTCGTGTCATTTAAAAATTCTCATTTCTATTATTTCTGAAGTGGTATAGGACAATGTTGCCCCAACATCCTTGCTTTACTGGCTTAACTTTCAACAGAAGATGAGCAATGTCTTTAGGTAATTATTAACCAGTTAAAGGCATAAGATTTTTGGAATAAAATATGCAAAATCCACAACTACAGTGTTATACATTTTGTTTACACGTGTTCTTACGTTATCCTATTATGTTTTCAACAATGTTTGAATCCAGAGAAATTTGCAGTTTTAACCAATGAAACACGCCTGTCAATGGCGTCATGTCCGGGTTATCCTCGGTTTTCTTTTAGAAATCATGTGGGTTTAACCTCATACAGCGCTGTGCAGGCCGGTCAGTGCATCACATCAAAGTATCACAATAGCAATTTAAAAGCAGTACTGTCGAGTCACTCTCGTGATGTACGCAGATCAATCTGCACAGTGCCGAATGCCAAACACACCTCATGGCAAAACAGTGACTATGTTTACATGCACCAATTTTCATCAATCCGATTGATTTCAATCTGATTGCAGATTATTTCAGTGCTGTTTACATGTCCCCTAAATGTTGCAATATGATTCAAAAATGTGTTTACATGTACATGAAATATATTCCGAATAGAACTTCTGCACAAGCGCACAGCTAGGGTTGCCAGATTCGCGTAACAAATTCAGTCCAATAGCCATTCAAAACGAGTTAAAAACTAGCTCAATTGACCTCGCATAGCCCAATTATCAACATCTGATGAACAACATTATTTAACTTTTAACCCTTGTTGTGAAAAAAACAATCACGACAATCGTTTAAAAAGTTCCCGATTGTCAACGTACTTTAAACATGGCGATACCTGGCAACACTGCGCCCAGCGTCTAACATCTCACTTTAAACTTCATCTCTGGATGGATGTATAAGTCAAAATAGTCAGTATTTTCACATTTGCAAAGAAAACAAAGTTTTCGAATAACACAACGTTCTTTATTTGCTTTATGTAATGTTATAAAAGAACACACGAGCGCTGCAGAATGTAGCTTACAGCGAGTGTCTCCAATGTGCGTGACATGGATAAAACATGTTCTCGTGGTGAGTTTCGTGTGATTTTCAATAGTTGATGCAAACATTAGATAAATAAGACATACGAAGCACTGCACTGCGCATGTGCACAAGGTATTTTTGAATACGATTGGGAAAATACTCGGATTCAAGCGTTCACATGCAGATTTTTTTCCTTTTGATCGAATTGCTCTCGGTCTACCCCACCCCTCAAAATTTCAATCGTATTGACCTCAATCGGATCGATTAAGGTGTTTACATGAAGGCTTTTCAGTACGGTTGAGCCATCAATCCGATTACAAGTGGGTTATTTGGTTGGATGTAAATGTAGCCAGTGAGTCTCATAAAAAAAATGTACGTGCAGCGCTGCTGTAAACAGAAAAAAACTGTTTACAAACAGCAGAAAGCGCACCCATTTGTTTTTCTTTATTTTACAAAAGCGCAATGTTTTGTGCTTATCGTGGGCAATGTGATGCGCCACAGAGCAAAAACACTTGCTAGCTGATGTAGGTAATTTTGTCACTTAACGTTGCATGTATATTTCTAGATTTAACAAGGCACAGAGAAAAATAAATTATTTCATTCATTCTTTAAGAAAACTGGAAGCCAGCAACCAGAGTTATAAAGTTCAAGAGATTAGGAATATACAAATGTTATGTTAAATTATAGTTTTCTATGTTGTCTTTTATTTATTCAGTTGAATTTTCTCCAAGTAAAAGCAGAGATAGGTCTAGTGATCAGGCACAAGCTGTAGCAATGAGACCTACAATTGTGTTGAAGGAGGTATGCTCATTTATTGGCCCATAAAATGTATATTTTGCTATAGATCACTGTGGTTTTGGAGGCTATTTTAAATCTGAAATGGCAAATTAACATTTAAGTATGATAAATTAACAATAACAGTTAGCAATAAAATATGTAAATAACATTAAACAAGAAAAGTAAATTCTGTAGTTAAAATATTTCATTGATTGTTTAAAATGTTATATTTATGCCAAAATATGGAAAATTCAGCAGAACAGAGAAAACACACAAGTGTCACACCAAATGATAGTGAGAACCATGACATATGTAAAGAGTGAAAACAAACCCCATCCATGCGACGATATCGCAAGGGAGAAACTGTTTGGGCCTGACTGCTCCATTCTTTAGGGCTGATAAAATACTGCGCCAACACCCAGTCTCCTTTTATTGGCTCAAAACCTAAAACACACACACACACAAATAAACCAATCTCTCTCTACAATGATATTAAATGTTGCTCTTCAGATTTGTTAAAGGGGCCATATCAAATGTTTTTATCATTGGATATTTGCTGGTGCCGTTCAAGTAATACAAAAAAAAACATATTTTCGTCAAGGTATTTTAAAGAATTACTTGGCTCTTTTAAACAATGTAAGTAAATGGGGATAATGAAGGTAGCATCAAGTAATCTAATTCTATGTAAGAAATTCATTTCGCAATTATGTAATACCGCGCTTTCCACAGAGGATGGCAGGCAACCACAACATCCACAATGTTCACTTTTAGTAATTTATTTTACAAGCAGATGTTTTTTTGTTTTGAACTTCATGCATGTATAATAAATGGGCTATGACAAAACATTTATAATAATAATATATTATATAATTTATATTTGTAAATTATTCGAAAAGTAAAAAATAAACATTCGTATTTAGCTAAATCAAACAGAAATGTCCTGAGCACCCAAACTAAAACTGCTTTTTTATTTGTCACCAAAATCAGAATGAATGCGGTAATATTGCACACTGCTAGTTGCACTGGAACATCAAACGTTATATAATGTAGTATGCATCATACATGTGTACACGGTCTTTTAATATTACTGATGCATTAATACATGTTAAGCTTAATGATTTGATGCATTACTGCCTCAGATGTGATCGTTGTAAAGATGGAGAAAACATACGTCGCACATTCACTGGTAAAAAAAAACTCATTTAAGTTTGTGACACAGCATACTGGAGTAATGATGCTGAAAATTTATCTTCGGCATAGATCTTTTTTGGGGAATAAATTATATTATTAAAATGCATTCATATAGAAAACAGTTCTTTTCATTTGTAATAATATTTTGCAATACATTTATTTTTCTTTTATCAAGAAACTGTTCCAAAAGATTAAAAGTTGCATTTATTATTTTGAATGCTCATATTTTGTTGAATATTTCTTATAGTTCTAATAATTGTTAATATTTATAATACTAAACAATTTGCAAATGTTGTGTAATACTAGCTATGGGACATACACTCCCCTAACACCAAAAAAGATTTCACCACACCATCCCCCTCGATTTATTTTTTACAATTCAACCACTGAGTATAGTATAACTATAGAACTATAAAAGCTTTCTAGTTCTAATCCCCAATTGACTTCTATTGTGTTTTAAAAAACATTTGTGTTTCACAAATGAAAGTCATAAAGGTTTAGAATAACAGGAAAGAGGTGAAAGGTGCCTATGGCCAGAAAGAACAGATTCATCTTCACACTATTTTCTTACCCCAAGTTACTTCTGTAATTCATGATGTTACAGAATGTTTTATTAAAACGTATTACACGGCTCGATGGAATGCTTGATTCTGACTGGCCAGTCGCAACATTTGCAAATTTGTTATTCTCAGATAACAACCGCTCAAAACTAACAACACACGATAACCCGGATGCTGCAAATCATTTTGACAGGTACAGTTTAATATTACACAAAAATGAAATATAAATACACTGCTCAAAAACATTAAGGGAACACTTCGTTATCACAGCATAACACTAAGTTTACATTTACATTTACGCATTTGGCAGACGCTTTCATGCAAAGCGACTTACATTACATTGTACTATACATTTGTACATTTTGTATAGAAAGCCAGCCCTGGGAATCAAACCAGCAACCTTCTGGTCATGAGTCCAACTCTCTAACCACTGGGCCACGACTGCCCTTATTTAGTTAGTTAACTTACAGGAATAGCAATCAACACGGTAAGGAAGCATAAGTGACTGTGAACCATTTTTACTTGTTTTTGTGCAAGTAAAAGTGACAACAGGTACACTGGAAAGGAAACAGCAGGGGTGGTCTATGAAGAACCAACAGAAGGTTTCACAGACCTCCATGTGCTATAAAGTATTGGGATGAAATCCTCAGATCTATTGTCAGATCTTATGCTGGTGCAGTGCAGAGTCCTCCTGGTGCATGATAATGCCCGGCCTCATGTGAACAGAGTCTGTAGGCAGCTTCTGGATGATGAAGACATTGATGTCATTGACTGACCCTCACATTCCCCAGACATAAATCCATTTGAGAACCTCAGAGATCTCATGTATTCGAAGCCATCAAGAAGCACCATAGATTTTCCAGGAGTTCACTTATGCTCTGATCCAGGTCTGGAAGGAGATTCCGCAGGACACCATGTGCCATCTCATCAGGAGTATGCCCAGACATTGTTGGGAAATCATATGAGCATGTGGGGCCATGCACATTACTCACTAACATTATGAGTTACTGTGATGAGATTGAAAGATTTTGAATCAGCAAGTATTTAAAAAATAATTCTGTGATTTTACTGCAATTCTTGCCCTGAATGTGTTGATCATTTTGGCTTTTATTGACCATTGTCACATTATTTTGTTCTCACAACATTATGCAAAGTATTTAAGTTAAGAGTTTTAGCATGGATATTTCGATAATTTAGATCTAATACAGTATGATTCAAGTGTTCCCTTAATATTTTTGAGCAGAGTATGTCTTTCAATAACATATGACATTTTTACAAATGATTAAACCAAATTGCCTGTTTGTGACATTTGAACGATGTTTCTTACCTTAAAACCTCAAATTAAATGGCTTTTCCTCATGGAAGGTCTGCATTCAGTAAATATGAGCTAATAAAATATTTCAAATTCACATTTCATGTCCATGTGTTTTTCTCATGTGGGTAGAAGCCATGTAATAAACGGAATAACAACCGTCTGCCTGTACATTATACCTTAATTCTTAATTCACAAAGAAAGATGAAATGTCACCTACTACAGAGGCTTGATAAAGCATACTGTTGATTATTTGATTACTGTTGATTATTCATTTACTGTTCAGACCTTCACAAAGAGCTGATCGTGGGAAATATGTTGTCTGGTTTATAATTCCTCCATCTTTATCACATGACGTCACTGTTCCAATCAGAGGCCTGAGTTTACCGGCCTCTTCTCCAAGAAACTCTGAGCTTCCACTCTCCCACACATCCTTCTGTCGCTCCACCTGAAAACAGCAAAGGTTTTACAAACATTACTTCAAAGTCAAAGTCAGCTTTATTGTCAATTCTGCCACATGTACAGTACATACAATGGAGGATTGAGATTGTGTTGCTCTCAGACCCTAGGTGCATAGAGATAACACAGAATTAACATATAAAAAAACCAGATAAATACAGAATTTATTTATATATATATATATATATATATATATATATATATATATATATACACACACACACACACACACACACACACACACACACACATTCAATACAACTTTACAAGCAAGGGATATGTAACCAAGATAAATGTGCAAACCAGTTAAATAAACAGCAGTGCAGATTGAAACAAACAACAGTGCAGATGAAATAAACAACAGTGTAGATTGAAACAAACAACAGTGCAGATGAAATAAACAACAGTGTTTGTTTAACTGACTTAAGAGGTTGTTGTGGAGGCTCAGACTAGGGCTGGGCGATTAATCGAAATCGAATCGCGATTTGAGACAATTGCGATTTGCTAATCGCAAAGGCTGCGATGTGAAAAATACGAAACGCATCTGTTCCAGTCAAGGCAAAAGCATGACTGCCCGGCTCGCCATAAGTGACAGTCTTACTAACCAATTGAATGAGCGCACCTCCATTCTGCCCAATCAGCACTGCCCTAGCCTGCGTAAACGCCCACCATTACAAACAAACAGAACACGGGAGAGAAAGCGAGTGGAATTGTGGCGTCTCGGAATGCTTCTCATACTCGCGTCTCTCTGCCACGCGTGCGCGGCGCGTATCCCGCGTTTTACGGGCGAGACTTTTACACTTGCCGCACACATGCAGCCTGTTTCGTAATGCTTGTAATGTCCAGCTCCGCACCGCAAGTCTCCACGAGCGCATCTGTGCTAGCTCGCGCCTGGCTCCACGTTTATAACAAATGTACATTCAATCTAACTGCTTTGCTAATTTCACAATAAAGTAGCCTATGTAACATTTATAATATTTTAGTAATTGACTAAATTAATAGACTACAGTTCTTTATTTATTCAAAATAAACAAATATTTCCAGTGAAATTCATTAATTAAGTTCATTCTGTGAGTATTAATACCATTATATCTTCTCTGCTGAATAAACAATAGTACTCCTACCAAAACACAATCGAAAATTTGATGGTTATAATGGGAATTGTATTGGTTTTAATGTAAACTATAATGGTGTCTACTGGTATTTGATGGATTCTTTTGGTGGGATGTGATCTGGCAGATGGAAACCAATAAAACAACAGTAAAAATAATGCCCAAAACACACTATAACTGTGATGGTTTCCATTGTTTTTTTTATTCAGTGGGGTAACAATACTATTGACAGCACTGAGCTGAAGCTTAACTTTGCAAAATTAAATCGCAAATCGAATCGCAATCGCAATATCTGTCAAAATAATCGCAATTAGATATTTTCCCCAAATCGCACAGCCCTAGCTCAGACCAATACTGAAGAGGTGGTGAGCAGTCCAATGTTCCATAAAGTGACTAGTGCGGGACAGTGTACGATGTGGGAAGGGGTGGATGGGGTCAGTGGTCAGAAGTGCATGTGGCAAGAGAGGGGAGAGGAGGCAGGGTCGGAAGGGAGTGTAGCTTCCTGACTGCCTGGTGGATGAAGCTGATCAAATGAAGACTGTTAAATTATTAAAAATTCACCATCAATGTTATTGAAATAACATTTAAAAGAAATATCAGCGTGAGGTGAAGCATCATCTCCTCTGCGCTTCTGTCTGTCAGTGTCTGGTGGTAAAATCTCTTATGCAGTCTGGACTCTTGACCGCATTAAACCCTCGCAACGTAACCAATAAAATATCAGGATACCGCCCGAAATGTCAGCATAGCCAATCAAAATGAAAAAAAAACTGTTTTAGACCCAAATGATCATTGTTTTCATGATCGAACATCGCTATCGCGTTCGAGTACCCTCCATTACCCTCGAGTATTGCCATAACTTCTCACATAACTGTTATGTTTGCTCAGACTAATTAACTAAAACAACAAATAGAGATCACACACATGGCTTGAGCGGATAACCTTGGTTTTTACTTCCTGTGCCATTCATTCTCACAATGCGTGTGCACACCCCATAACCCGGATGTAACATTCAGGATATAACACTCCCCCCCCCCTTTTTTTTAGAACTAAATAAACTCAGTTTAAGAACTACCAGGAAAAAGAGTTAAAAGAAAGAAAAGTTAGTAACAAACTCCTTCAGATAAGCAGGGCGAGCCCTAGCTCGGAGCGGCCGACCCTCCAAAGGTACCGACTGTGGCACCTCCTGGTCACCCTGATCATCAGCAAGCAGAGGCCGAAGGGGTCAAGAAGGTGGACAAGTCAGCCGAAGTAAACTGCGAGCCATTGTCCGTAGTGATGGCACGGGGCAGTTGGTACTACCTCCGGACATTTAGAGTGGAGATCATACACAACCACCAGAAAGCGCTGATGATGGGGAATGCCGCAACCATGAATTTGGTACACCAATGGTACACAAACCTCTGGAGACACAGACATCGGCCCAACATGACAGTTCATTTTGTATCTTAGCAAAAGGTTTTAACTCCTTAGGCACACGCACTGGCCAACCCAAGCGTATATATTCATGGACTGTTTTTAGAGTGGAGTCACTCTCAGACTCCTTCTGCAGGTCTTCCAGTAAGACCGACGCCAGCAGAGGTGCGTGGAGCATTTGAATGAGCTCTGGCTCCATATCATCACTGCCTGGTGAGGCTACTGGCGTGGGTGCATCAACTGATCAAGAAAGAAGATCAGCGACCACGTTGTCCCTCCCAGGCAGGAACTTGAGCTGAAAGTCATACTGCCTGAGACTCTCACTCCATCTGTGCAGACGCAAGGGCTTTAGTCCTGAGCCCGAGGCTGACAAGAGTGTAGTTAAAGCCTGATGGTCCATACGGAGGATGAAACGTCGACCATATATGAAGAGATGTCATCTTTCCTGTCATCACAGGTGACAATAGGCAGACTGTCAGGGTCGAAGTGGGTCAGGGCAGGAGGTGTGGTCAGCTGGGATTTCATTGTTCGAATAGCCTCGGAGCATGCTGCAGTCCAGTTCCATGGCTCCTCTTGCTTTAGTAACTGGCGAAGTGGTGCTGTTGTTTGGGAGTACTGAGGCAGGAACTGGAGATAATAGGCTGTCATGCCCAGGAACGAGGCTGTTTGACTGAAGAGGAGTGGTACCCCTAGAGGTGATGCAGTACCCCACAAAGTCTATGGCTTAAAGGTTATGCGCCATGAGAGCACTGGTCACCCTGCTGAGGTCGTTATGGGTCTGAGCGTTTGATGCATGGACCACTATGTCATCCAGATATATTGCCACTCCAGGAATGCCAGCCAAGATGGTACTCATCACCTTTTGCATGTATAACGAAATACTCCAGCATGTGTGACGAACGCTGAAAGGTCTCTGCTAGAAGGGTGAAGCGGCACTTGGAGATAACCTTGGTGCAGATCCAGTTTCGTAAAGACCGTCAAACCATAAAAGTGAGCTGTCAGTTCTTGTGGTACTTGTCAGGGAAAACAGCCTTATTTACGGAGCGCAGATCCACACATACTCGTATCCCTCCCAATTTCTTTTTTGCGATGACCAGGTTAGAGATCCAGGGGGATGCATTGATTGGCTCGATAATCCCCATGTCCAGCATAACTTCGAGCTCTGACGTAACTTCCTCCCGCAGAGATAGGGGAATTCTGCGCAGTGGTTGTTTGACTGGCGGCACTCCAGGGTCCACACCAAGGGCCTGTGGGTAAAAGTAGGGATGTAATAATTCTCTCAACTCACAATGCGATGCGATTCACGATACAGATCTCACGATTGGTCACGATTTACGATTCATTTTTAACTAAATGAGTTGACAAACTAGAAATGAACAATTGCCCTTTAACATTTCTCAAAAAAAAATAGTGCACATTTCTTTGTAAAATAAAAATGCTTTTATATCAAATAACAAAACAAAATAGCAATTTTAAATTCCAAAAATAAATAAAAAATGAAAACTACAATTTAAAAGAAGTCTCATTCTGTCTTTTTTTTATACACAAAGACTTTGTGCTTTTCCTAGCTGTCTGCCTTTCTGAGTGTCTCAACCACCTTAGAGTTTGTTTCTCTGTAAAGCAAAAAAGCATGACAGTCTGGTTGTAGGGGCATGATAGAATTGTGTATCTAAGTTCCAGTGTCTCCACCAGTAACGTTAGCTGAAATCCTGTACTCTTTTTGCGTACAGGTGGCTGTGACTGGAGCTTTTCATTGTGATGACGGTTTATGTGCTGCATCCAGTGGCATAACTTTGTTTTGACATCCATGCATTTCAAACTGGAGTCGTGGCTCTCTCTGTCTTCCGCAAATATAACTTACGAGTGCGAGCAACGGGAGATTGTGAGAAAGCAGCTCATCCTGCGTTTCCACAAGTTTTAGATGTTAATGGCCACTTAACAATACACATCTTCCGCAAGCATTTCTTAATTGTCACACCTATCCACCCGCAAATTACGCCTATGGCTGCATCATATTTGTTGTGCTGTTAGTGTATGTAAACATCGTCTTGCAGTGTTTGCACAGTTTTGGTTTTGTCTGTTTGCACCTCACCGCAGCCACGCCTCTGATTTGAATGATGATGGGGCTTCCTCAATATCAACATTCACACTCGTTGTCGCCATACTGATTTCTACAGCATGTTGTTCACTGCTTTTGCACCTGTTAAGTTAGTTTGCAGCAAACGCTCCCTGCTGTTCAAAACATGCATCGCGATTCGTTTAACATTTCAGCCGACTGAAACTGTTATATATTTTAATCGATTTTCAACCGGCTCACAGTGAATCGTTACATCCCTAGGTAAAAGTGCTGAGGCAGCCCAGTCCGTTGAACAATGATGGCCATTTCTGTTGCCAGGTGGATGTAACATGGTGGATATCAGAGCCCCCTTGTCATCTTGAAGTGTGAACCCCAAGCTGGTGAATAAATCAAATCCCAGGAGGTTGGCTCCCCGCTCGGTAATATAAAATGGGAATGATGGTAGGTGTTTAGAACTGTAGCGTACCGAGACCTCGAGAACGCCACACATTGCAATCTTGGAGTTGTCATATCCACAGAAGGATGTGCAGGGCTGCTGTAATGGTAGATGTGGAAAAACTTGTGATACATGTTGGCATTAAGCAGTGATGCAGCTGTGCCCGTGTCCATCAGAAGTGGCAGGCTTACCTCATTCAGCAGCACAGTGCATGTCCTTAAAAGCCACCTGGCCAGCTGACACCTGCCTGATCTCAGTGTAATCAATATGGACAGGGATCTCCCCAATGTTGTTTGTGTAGCGGGGGGTGACCGGCAAACTCTGGCAAAGTGATTTGTTTTTAAACACTTCCTGCATGTCTGCCCACGTACAGAACTAGCTTGAGCTCTTGAATTGTGTGAACTGGAACCACAGTTCCTGCAAACTCTGTATTGATTTCTCTGTGGTTGCGCAAGCTGCCCTGGAAAATCTGCATCATTATTTTCAGTCTGGTCTGTCGGTAAAGCACTGTGGTGTGCGTAGCAGGATGGTCGGAGCTGCTGCGTGGGAACGTCCACAGGGGGGTGCGAATCCGCTAGTAGTGTGGAGCATTCGAGAGCTGCCTCCACCTGCAGTGCAATGACAACGGCGAGGTTCAGTGTTAGCTCGTCGGGTTCTAGCAGCAGTTTTTCCTGAGTCTTTTCACACAGTATCCCTTTAATAAGCTGATCACGAACAATCTGATCCTGAAGTGATAGTTGCAAGAGCGTGCCATGTCACACAGATCAGTCACATAATTTTGCACCGACTCACCCGGTCGCTGAAGCCGTTTGCGTAGCTTGTATCGTCGGAGTATGACTCGCTGCTGGCCCGTAAAGTGATGAGCGAGAGACGTGACAGCTGCCTCATAGGTCTCTGCTTCCCCGAGAGCACGGTATATCCTCTGTCCCTCCACCCCGAGGCAGTGATGAAGCAGAGCGATTTTTCTCCCCCATCGGATATATTATTATAGTCCATGGCCTCGAGATACACGGTGAAGCCATCAATCCAGCTCGCCCACGGAATCGGCGGTTCACCAGGAAGAAAAGGTGTTGGCGGTGGTAAGGTAAACTCAGCCATCCTCATCGCCAATTGTTATGTTTGCTCAAACTATTTATCTAAAACTACAAAAAGAGATCACACACATGGACTTGAGCAGATAACCTTGGTTTTTACTTCCTGTGCCATTCACAACGATGTGCATACCCCAAAACCCGGATGTAACATTCAAGTTATAACAATAACTTCTAACATAACTTCTAACCGTTATATTGTGTCGATAATGTCTAACGTCCGTTACCCCTCGGCTGCGTGTGTTGTTATGGCAAATAACTGGAATCAGCCGAAAAATGCCAGGTTTGTCACAGGAACTTACAACACGTTTGCGTCATTTTCCAGAACAACACGCGCAGCCGAGGGATAACAAAAGTTAGACATTAATAATGTTGTAAATATGGATATCTATCTTAAACAAACGCATTGATTCGCTTCAGAAGACCTTTGTTAAGACCGGGAAGCCGTGTCGAGTTCTTTGATCAATGGATGCACGTTTTGAAGCTTCAAATAAGCATTTACCATTCACTCCCATTCGATCACTTTGAAGAAAAAGGATAAATGGACTGTATTCGTCTGAAAGAAGAAAGTTATATACACCTAGGATGCCTTTAGGGTGAGTAAAACATGGATATTTCAGAGGCAAACTAAAATTACACCCTTTAATATCGGCATCGGCCAATAAAAAAAACTATCTGTCCAACAGCCCTCAAATATATTATATTGAAAACTTATGCATAGACTGATATTTTTCTGATATCTAACTCAATCAGTAGGGGTGAAAAATATAAACAGTGGTTCAATATGTTGGTCATATTTTTTTTTTTTAGAGAGTTTATATGAAGCTTTGACTGAAAACGTCACATCCATAACACGGGAATTGCCCTGTGACAAAAAAAGTTTTATTTATCCTCCAAGTGTATTAAGATCTCACCCTGAGCGCTTTCCATCCTCCATGAGATCCTTCCCGCACAGCCAGAGCCTGTACTGTGTCTCCCACACACAACACAACTCCTCCTAACACAACTCCTGATGTGAAATACACAGCATGATCTATCAGACCATAATCTGCACAGAGCTGCGTCACAACACCAGTGCGCACCTGCCGGATCTCCTCCACACCTGAGGGCAAAAAAACAAACACACACTCAACTGAGTGCAACACAAACACACACTCCCAAACAAACACACTCACCTGAGCGCAACAAACAGATTCAATCAACTTAGAAAACACAAGTAACCTGTCCTAGTCAAACCCAGTCCAAGCGGAAATTTAAAGACAAGGAGTCTCCGCTTCATAGGCTTTATGCCGAACACCACATGAAGAAACCAGAAAACAGGTCTTGTTGCATCCGATTCAGGTCTTTTGTACACGCTCGTTACATATAGAGCCGTTTCTCTCAAAATGTTTTTAAAGAGTGAATAGCATCTGTTTTTTAAGGGTCTACTTTGGTTTATGGAGTGTCCGACAACAGGTTTATGTACATACATGGTGTAAAAACACTATTATTTTGTAATAATAAGCCGTTTTTATTACCTTACTTCTTGACTGACTCTGACTCTGAAATGATTCGTTCCGCGATTTATCTGTCTAATCCCCACCTTTCCGCTAGCGTAGTGTGATGTGATTGATCAGATGGTCTAGTCTGCTGTGATTAGTTTAGCGCGTGTGTTCAAGTTTTAGCGAGCAGGTGGGAACTATTTTTAGGTTAAAGAGGTTACGACTCATTCACGTGATTCAGAGTCGACCCTAATTTTTACAAGCTAATAACTTTGTTATTTGTTCACCTTCAGATTTTGGCAACTTTGGCAGACTGCTTACTTTCAAACGCGGCAACATTACACAATGCATGAAATGTTATGTTTATGATCTTGTGGAATGTACTCTAAGAAAAGACACCAAATGTACTCGATACACAGGCTGGAACACACTACATGACTTTTGCTAAGATTTTCTGCTTTGTTAGTTTAGGTGAAATCTTTAACAGCATTTACTTAAAACAAACATTGGTCAAAGTTTAAATAAAATCGTGATAAGGTTGAAAAAAAATCTTAGAAATTACTGCGGAGGTCAAACTTGTGCGTCTTTTCAGCAGGGCGTTATATATAGACGCAACGTTGTCAGCATAGTGCTAGCTTGTTAGCCTGTCATCTGTTTACACTGTAAAGCACTACGCTTGCCTGTTAGCTTGTCTTGTGTGCTGACTGTTTCATTTATTTAGCATTTGTATTACGATTTCATCAAGCAACTTTGGTAAGTCGGATTCAATCGCCAAACCCGGTGACTTATGGCTCTTTCTCCTGTTGTTGTCACATGCACCGCATGTCATATGTTTAGCTTAGCCTGTTCTGTCAGCGACGAGGGTTTTACATGTGATAAATGCAGTGTAATAGTTGACAAAGAAGATTCTTAGAGTTAGAGTGTCGCATCAAAACTTTATTTGAGGATAGTAAGAATGAAAGGGCCATAGAAAACACTTTGACACCAGCCACCACAGTCAAATGGTTACCGGAAGACAGAGCGACTGACAGTGTCAAATTTAAATGTGCTGGCTCTAAGGCTAATCGTAAATTCAGTAAGATTGTTATTCATGTCGGCACAAACGATGTTCGACTCCGTAAATCGGAGATCACAAAAAATAATATTAAAGAGGTGTGTGAGCTTGCAAGCATGATGGCAGACATTGTAATATTCTCTGGCCCCCTCCCTGCTTATCATGGTGATGAGATATATAGCAGATTATCATCGCTAAACGGCTGGTTGTCTAAGTGGTGCCTGCAGAATGATATAGTTTTTATAAATAACTGAAAAGACTTTTGAAGGCAGACCTGACCTGTTGAAATTAAAGAGACGGTATTCCATCCCTCTTGGGCTGCTCTCCTGTCTAGAATTATGGCACATAGTCTTAATGCTAAAACTTGACTCACTGGAGCCCAGGTCAGGGAGCAGACAGAATGGCTTAACCAACCATATGCTAGCAGTCTCATGTCAACGAAAACACAAAATATGCAACATATAGTACCCTCATCTCAAAAACATAATAACATGATTGTGTCTGTTCCCCGGACTAGCAAATACAAAAACTGTGCAATTCATTCGAGAGTAATTTAATACATGTTAAACAAATAAAACACAATCCAGATAAAAAATGTATACAATTCAGTTTGCATAAATATTAAAGATGTGCACTACAACTAATTTGACAATCGTTTAAACTAAAGTTTTGTAACCGTCTAGTCGACTAGTCTAAAACTAAGAATGGCCCAGGAAACGGTTAAAAAAACTTTTTATACATGTAATACATTTGAAAGATTTTAATCAAACTGTCAAATCCAATATTTAATGCAACTACAAGATGCATATGTATTCCACTTTCCTTACCTTACATTCATTTAACATTTCAGCATTTGCTGATGCGCCAAACCTGACGTGATCAGTTTGACGCGATGAGCATTTGTTTGCTTTGGCTGGTCTGTGCCTGTGCTTAAAATATGTCGCCTATACGACCTTAGGAAATCCATTTTATTTTCCCCTATATACTAGCTTTTTTTCCCTAAATTCTGTTTATTTCCCAAAAAGTTAAACTAAAAAAATTTAAAAAAATTTAATTAGGTGTCTATTACACTGAAATCATGAAACTTAAAATATTTAACAACAATGAATTAAAAAGCTTAAAAATGATGGTTAAATTATTTGTTTAAATAATGTTAAACGAGAAAAACATTGCTTTTTTAAATTATGTCGCAATTTAAGACAAGGTACATTTAGGGTAGGCCGCCTAAATCAACAAACAAGGTACATTAACCTACATCATGTTTTTTATTAATAAAACAAAAGCAATGTGTGTAAACAAAAAAATGAAAATAAAGTAATAGACAAAAAAAGTAGCTACAGAACGCATTTGATTTCGTGCAGAGTGAACGAAAAAGCCGCTAATAAAGCAAACTGTCCATATTAATTTATAGAACACACGAGTCGGCATGTAATGTCATGTCATGTTAATATTATTTTACATGTTCCTTTGTTTGTGAACAATAACTCTGTCTGAGGAATCAGCGCAAACTCTGCAAGGGCACACAGATAACAGTGCTGAGCGATCACATTTACTCAAGCATTTTTTTTATCAACATTATAATCAAAGTAATTTCAAAGTTCTGTAAATCTGAAAGCTTAGACATTCTCAGTTTTAGTCAAATAACATCAATCTGTCTTTCATGCATTAAATTTAAATATTAAAAAAGTGAGATTTATAATTTAGTAATTATCATAACTGTAAGTAGCTTTAGATTATTATACTTGTCCGTTTAATGCCTGCGTTCATCGCTTGCGTCCGCGTTTTCCGCATTGTGGCAAAAATAACCCAATACAGTATGGTTTAGTGTTGTCACGATACTGGAGTTTCTAACTTCGATACGATACCTTAAAAAGTATCGATATTCGATACCATTTTCGATATCACGGGAAAAAACTGCCATAATATTAAGACCATAAAATGTTTGAATTTTATTAAAATTTTAATTGAACAAGACTAGACAATCAGGTATATTTTTACATAATTTATAAATTGATAATCTAATGTTAATATGACTATACATTTACTAATAAAAGCTGTATTTGTTAATATTAATAGACCAGAGCTTACATAAATAGTTGTATTTTTAACTAACATTAAAAAGGACTAATAAATACTAACAAATGTATTGCTCATTCATTGTTAATGTTAGTTTGTTAATACATTCATATGATGAACAAATTTTAATTTGGCATTTATTCACATATAATCATTGATCAGCGCACAGAGACAGAAACACAAACTTTAAAGGCGAGAACTGTTGCAGAGGACATCTGTCTAACATTAACAACGTTTAACCGGAGCGAATGAAACGAGATGAGATCATTGATCAGCGCACATACATAGAGCACTATGATAAACACGGAAGCGGAAACGTGTGGAGAACTGTTGCAGTCCGGAGACTTTACCCGCACCAACATTATTTCAAACATCAACTTAACCGGAGCGAATAGAACAAGTGGATGAAATTATTGGTGAGTGCACAGAAAGACAGAAAACATGAGAACGGCTGAGGAGATCTGCACTGGCCCTTTATCTAACATTAACTGTTTAACCAGAGCGACGAAATCATTGATCAGTGCACATACATAGAGCGCTATGGAAAACATGGGAAGCATAAACAAGCGTGCATCAAGTGCCAGATGTTTTACAGATATTTTACAGAGACTCTGCACTGGACATATTTTTTAACATTAAAACACGCAGCTGGTATCGATGTATCGATACTGTGGGACATGTGTATTGGAACCGTTTCAGATTTCTCAATATCAATACATATCGAAATATCAATATTTTTGACAACACTAGTATGGTTACTCATAGCTCCAGTAAAATTATTATTGTGCCACTTTGATATGACATAGTTTATTAAAGAAACTAAACGAAATATGAATAATTTGACATTAAAAACAGAACTATTTTAATGTAACTGTTCTGTAGTGTATTAAATGTTTATTAATTCTGAACGTGTCGCATGCATGCTCATATTGAACCAAAATGCGACACTGCACTCCATTGGGTCTGCAGCAACTCCTGACGAATGAAGGGGAAATATAGTCCTTATTTAAATACATTTTGAAATTAGATATCTGAAATACAGGTGCTGGCCATATAATTAGAATATCATCAAAAATTGATTTATTTCACTAATTCCATTCAAAAAGTGAAACTTGTATATTATATTCATTCATTACACACAGACTGATATATTTCAAATGTTTATTTCTTTTAATTTTGATGATTATAACTGACAACTACTGAAAATCCCAAATTCAGTATCTCAGAAAATTAGAATATTGTGAAAAGGTTAAATATTGAAGAGACCTGGTGCCACACTCTATAGACTGATTTCACTCGGCTGCCATGTTTAAATCGAAAGCGAGGCTGAGGTGGGAAGAAAACTGGAAGGACAGATAGACTGCAATGGTTTAGATTACCATTGGGTGTGTGTGACATGAATTAACAAATGATGCGTGTTAAAACAACGTAAAAGTTGCTTAGTGTGCACCAATGAAACCCGCTTATGACAGCTTAAACATTCACAAATATGTGATGGTACAACTGAAGTGGTCAAGTAAAACAGCTTGTGTGACTTGCATCCTATGCTTTTATTTTCACATTTAAGATCATAAATCGTTTTAATAAATCCAGGTTGGTTGTCCAAACCATTGCAGTCTATCTGTCCTTCCGGGTCTCTTCCCACCTCAGCCTCACTTTCGATTTCAAAATGGCGGCGGAGTGAAATCAGTGTAATGAACTCAAAACACCTGCAAAGGCCTTTAAATGGTCTCTCAGTCTAGTTCTATAGGCTACACAATCATGGGGAAGACTGCTGACTTAACAGTTGTCCAAAAGACGACCATTGACACCTTAAACAAGGAGGGCAAGACACAAAAGGTCATTGCAAAAGAGCCTGGCTGTTCACAGAGCTCTGTGTCCAAGCACATTAATAGAGAGATGAAGGGAAGGAAAAGATGTGGTAGAAAAAGTGTACAAGCAATAGGGATAACTGTAACCTGGAGAGGATTGGGAAACAAAACCTATTCAAAAATGTGGGGGAGATTCACAAAGAGTGGACTGCAGCTGGAATCAGTGCATCAAGAACCACTACACACAGACGTATGCAAGACATGGGTTTCAGCTGTCGCATTCCTTGTGTCAAGCCACTCTTGAACAACAGACAGTGTCAGAAGCGTCTCGACTGGGCTAAACACAAAAAGGACTGGACTGCTGCTGAGTGGTCCAAAGTTATGTTCTCTGATGAAAGTAAATTTTGCATTTCCTTTGGAAATCATGGTCCCAGAGTCTGGAGAAAGAAAGGAGAGACACAGAATCCATGTTGCTTGAGGTCCAGTGTAAAGTTTCCACAGTCAGTGATGGTTTGGGGTGCCATGTCATCTGCTGGTGTTGGTCCACTGTGTTTCCTGAGGTCCAAGGTCCACGCAGCCGTATACCAGGAAGTTTTAGAGCACTTCATGCTTCCTGCTGCTGACCAACTTTATGGAGATGCAGATTTCATTTTCCAACAGGACTTGGCACCTGCACACAGTGCCAAAGCTACCAGTACCTGGTTTAAGGACCATGGTATCCCTGTTATTAATTGGCCAGCAAATTTGCCTGACCTTAACCCCATAGAAAATGCAGAAGAGCTGAAGGCCACTATCAGAGCAACCTGGGCTCTCATAACACCTGAGCAGTGCCACAGACTGATCGACTCCATGCCACACCGCATTGCTGCAGTAATTCAGGCAAAAGGAGCCCCAACAAGTATTGAGTGCTGTACATGCTCATATTCTTCATGTTCATACTTTACAGTTGACCCAAATTTCTAAAAATCCTTTCTTTGTGTTGGTCTTAAGTAATATTCTAATTTTCTGAGATACAGAATTTGGGATTTTCAGTAGTTGTCAGTTATAATCATCAAAATTAAAAGAAATAAACATTTGAAATATATCAGTCTGTGTGTAATGAATGAATATAATATACAAGTTTCACTTTTTGAATGGAATAAGTGAAATAAATCAACTTTTTGATGATATTCTAATTATATGACCAGCACCTGTAAATGAGGATGAAACATCCATCCGTGTTTAATGCACAAATTTATCAGTGAAACGGCACACTACAGCATATAAAACATTTAAATAAACATCAGTAAATAATGGAAACTTAAATAATATCAGAAAGTTAAATATAAAAAAGCATTTGTTGCAGTGACAACTTTTGTCAATTGCATTTTAACCCACATACATCCCTTATAAATTTCATTTGAAACATTCATCCGGGTTTAATGCGCAAATTCATCAGTGAAATGACACACTACAGCATATAAAACATTTAAATGAACATCAGTAAATAATGAAAACTTAAATAATATCAGAAAGTTGAATATAAAAAAAAGCATTTGTTGCAGTGCCTTCAGTCTTTCGCGTTTTAACCATACATTTAAAACCAACTGTTTAAACCTACCTCAGATTGCCATTAAAAAGTTACTTTTTCCTGCTCAATGATGGAAAACTAACATGTTTACATTGTCCAGATTAAGATGTGTACAGCTGCACTAAATGCACGTTCTTGTGCTCAAAGCGCAAATGAATTGATGATTCTGCAGAACCCGCAGCATAACCTGGGTTTTGCCGTGCAGGCACGCACTTGAACGCACCAACAGAACGGAAACGTAGTCTATGCCAATAATTTCTGTTAATGTAAAATATTTTAAATAAAACCATCCACAACTGAAAGGCTATAAATACCAATCCTTATCGCAACTGTTATTATTACACTTATATTTGTCACAGTGTGTGTTCACCACAGTTCACCACCGCCATGACACTTTACCACCACGGTAAAGTTTTGAGAAAACATTGAGAAAAGACAACAGAGCAATGTTTAGATGCACGTTCAGATGCTGTGTTCAAATGCACGTTATAATCTTGTAGTGATTTTATATTGAGCAGTACTTCCTACTGATCAAAGAGACGTAGTTCATGGAAGAGCTGTGCATAAAATACCGTCGCAAAATCAGAAGCGTCCGATACTTGCATAATTAACATGTACCACAATATATATCGACCCCCATATCGCCCAGCCCTATTACAAAGCAGCTGTACATGAGACAAAAGGACTATAAGTGTTATTACATAGAAGCACACATAGATGATGTAGGAAAGAAACACAGGTAACATATTATAAGAACTATAACTTCCATTAAATTTCAGTTTACATTAAAACCAATACGATTTCTATTATAACCATCAAATTTTCTATTGTTTTTCAGCAGGGAAGATATAATTGTATTGATACTCTCACAAAATAATACTCTTACAGAATGAACTTAATTAATGAATTTCACTGGAAATATTTGTTTATTTTGAATAAATAAAGAACTGTAGCCTATTACTTTAGTCTATTATTAAAATATTACAAATGTTACATAGGCTACTTTATTGTGAAATCAGCAAAGCAGTTAGATTGAATGTACATTTGTTATAAACGTGGAGCCGGGCGCGAGCTAACACAGATACGCTCGTGGAGACTTGCGGTGCGGAGCTGGACATTACAAGCATTACAAAACAGGCTGCATGTGTGCGGCAAGTGTAAACGTCCATGAAATGCGTATAAATAACACGAAGGTGCAAAACCGTAAAATAAGTACGCCAAATTGCAATTTTGCTTGTGTATACGCCAATGTTTGCGTGCATATGATAGGCTACGCAAATTTTAGCATGCATGCATATTTGTCTTATTAACCTGCCCTAACCCAAAACCTAAACCTAATATTAGCGTGCGTGCATATTATAACCTTTCCGCTAACCCAAAGCCTAAACCTAATGTTATTACTTGAATTATTATACGCACCGCGCACGCGGGGCAGAGAGACGCGAGTATGAGAAGCATTCCGAGATGAGACAATCCCACTCGCTCTCTCTCCCGCATTCTGTTTGTTATTTTGTAATGGTGGGCGTTTACGCAGGCTAGGGCAGTGCTGATTGGGCAGAACGGAGGTGCGCTCACCCAATTGGTTAGTAAGACTGTCACTCAAGGCGAGCCGCAGTTTGCTTTGACTGGAACAGATGCGTTTCATATTTTTCATATCGCAGCCTTTGCGATTAGCAAATCGCAATGGTCTCAAATCGCGATTGCGATTCGATTTCAATTAATCGCCCAGCCCTACACACTGCTGCAAAAAATGTCATTGCTGAGGAGGGTATAAACTGGGTTAGGACTCCTGCCGAATCTCCAAATATAAATCCAGTTGAGATGGTGTGGCATGCTTTGAAAGACTACAATCGAAAGAAGGCTAAACCGACTACAAATTCTGACTTGGTTGCTGCCATAAACAAACTCTGGCTTGAAGAACTCACAGAAGCGGCATGCAGCAATTATATTACCAGCCTGTTTACTGTTCTTCCAGTCGTTGTTGAGCGACAGGGTTGACACACTGGAATGTAACGAAGTACAGTTACAGTATTTCCAATCTTACAGTGACAGTTAACAATTTGTTTTCTTTAGTTTCTGTTGTAAAATGTAAAATAAAAAAAACTTCAGAACTTAAATATCCACAACAAACTAACATTATATCTATACATGTATCACAGAAATGTGGAAAAAAAATACAAGCCAATGAAAAACCCGCTAATAAAGAGTTGGTCAAGAATAACCTACTGTTCAAAACCTAGCCATAGACTCAAACGACCTGCTCCGACTGAGCTTCGATCCAACGAACCAAAGTGCTCTAACGATGAGGCTAAACGCCTGTCGATAGATTCCACATTGCATAACACTCTCTCTCGCCCCCGTTACACTAGCCACCCAGCATTTCAACAATTTTGTTTTGGGAAATGGTTGTATATATCTAAAGTTGACAATGGCATGCTGTGAGATCATGCATCGAAAAACATGCCCAAAATACGAAAATGTTCCCATATGCAACTCCCCACTATATTAACTTCCTAAAGTGTGTCAAACAACTTTGATTCAATATTATGATCTGTTTTAACTTTCAACAAGTAGTTTCTGAAACGAATGATACAAGAATCATGAAGCGTTTCTGCGCCTTCATAAAGACTGAGCCACGTTTAAAAAAACAACATTATGAAAAAAACCTACTGCGTTTCTTATTTAATTCTTAATTCACAATTACAATTACTAATTTTTGCTTCCACTAAACAGTACATATGACTCAAATGCAATGAATATATTGTTTTATTATAAAAATGTTGACTGTATAGTATAACATTGGTAACGGTAGATGTTTCATGGCTGTGCAATGCACGTTAACACTAACACGTTATAATTAGATACGTTATAAAATTACATATTACTAAACATTGAAATATAATTATTTAACGTTAATAATAGTTTATATACTATTCATCAAAATTTAGCTTCTAAAGCTAAGATCTTGTGATAAAAGCTGTGAACCTAATAAACAATATACTGAACGTTTCGCACATATGTTCATAGAAACTATTGACCTTAAGCAAACTAAGACAACGTAAGCATTAATATAGGCCTACGTACAATAACAAATATTCTGTTAATCCGCACCATTATTTCTCATACGTCTTTAAAATACACCACGGTGCATGCGTAGTACAACATACATTACATTTACATTTATACATTTACGCATTTGGCAGACGCTTTTATCCAAAGCGACTTACATTACATTGTACTATACATTTGTACATTTTGTATAGTAAGCAAGTGGGGGTTAGGTATCTTGCTCAAGGGCACCTCAGCCGTTACCCACCAGCCCTGAGAATCGAACCAGCAACCTTCTGATCATGAGTCCAACTCTCTAACCACTGGAACACGACTGCCCACACAACATCCATGACGTATTGGATTGATCCAGTACGTCAACGTGCTACAGGCCTAAAACAAGTCAATGTGCCACCTTGGTGGATCTTCTGGGAAGTGTAACAGTTTTTTTTATTTAAAAAAACAGGTCAGACCAGTCCTGCAGCAAGCTGCATGATCGCCTTCAGGATCCTGGACAAAAAAAAGAGCATTTTTAACGGCCAAATTTGTAGGCCAACCCGGAAGTTAACGGCGCACGGGTTCCCTCGATCGAAAGCCTATGCATTTTTCCCATAGATTTTTGGAAAATCGCAAAAAATAACAAAGGGTAATGACACTTACACATTTTGTCTATGGAAATAATCTTAAAAACACAACATTTATACATTTTGAAGCCTAAATAAAGTAGCCAGATATAAAAACTAAGAAGACTATAAAAAACAGACTACACTAGTATGGTCGCTCGATATCAACGTCACCACCACCAAGCCTCCGACAACCTTCTTAAACTTTATTAAAAATGTGTTCCCTGGTAAGTAATTCAGGGATCAAAATTTACTTTTTCCTTGGTAGCACTGGTGCTCCCAACTTCAAAGAGTTAGGAGCACCAACAAAAAATTAGGAGCACCTACCCAAACAATTAAGAATACCATGGTCTGTCTAAAAAGTGGAATACAAAATAGTAACAATTTTACCATTAAAACACGCACGTGATGTCTGCTGTGTTTTACATATCATGACTTTATGATTTTCCTGCAATCTTATTTTTAATCTTAAAACAACAAACACCCAGCATGTTATACGCTTAAATTAAATATGTGAGAGGAAAGTGATCGTATCACTCTGTCAATCATCCTTTCATTACTGACTAAACCCTAATGTCTCTTCATAGCATACAGAGAAAGTTAAAACTACATTAACAACAAAACTACACTATGTTATATTCTTACATTGAACATATGTGAGGAAAAACTGATCGCTATTTGAAGAGGTTTGCTCGTGAATGTATTTTGTAATGCAAAATTTTTTCAGAATTTTCATTATAATTAACTTAATAATGTCATGGATTGTGTACCACCATAGTGCCTAAATGTATGTAAATGCAGGAAATGGGAAACAAATCAAAAACATTTCCCCCCATTTTGTGTCCCCCCTTCACAAAACAAAGTTACATACTCTTTGTGCTACCGGTAATAGCGATACGTTGCTTTGCTTACCGGATATAGTCTGTGTTGCCAACTTGGCAACTTTGTCGATAGATTTAGCGACTTTTCAGACCCCTTTAGCGACTTATTTTTCAAAAAGCGACTAGCGACAAATCTATCTACTTTCTGAATAAGCCCTGGCGACTTAGCAAAACATTCTGCTTCACTTCTACTGCCCCACGAGAGCGATATTTTGCTTTCCAGTTAGTTAAAGTGTAACGTTACGTATAAACTAAATGTTTACGGAAGCCTCCCGTAAGGAGTAACTGTAGAAATAAAACAGCAGACTCACTGAACTAATTAAATTAAGCTCTTGTTTCACTCGACATTCTTCAATGCTTTAAACATGTGATAATGCTGACATTTACAGTCACTTATACATTTACAGAACATTATGTGATGACACTACCTAGCGCACCTCCATGTGTATCTGCCTGTGTTGTGCATGTCAAAATAAAATCATTTTCTTTTTATTTCATTGGCGGTTGCCAGTAAAATGAAATCACCCATATTACATGTCATTTATTATGATTGTATTATGCTGTATTATTTTTAATCAGCATTTGTTTATTTATCTTGTTTATTTTGAAATATTTAATAAAATTCCTATTATGTTATCAATGATTAGGTAGTATTCGATTTTATAAAAATGTATTTTTACAGTTATTATGCGAGGTAAAATAAGTTCAAAACGTTCTTGATTTAATTTCAACAACTTTTTCTCATTAACTTTAAGGCTGCTATTGGATTATTGAAGGTAAACATATTATGCGACTATGCATTACTTTACGGAAGCTTACAAACTACTAGCTACGTTCTTCCTTAAGAACAAATGGTGCAACCAAATAAAGTTTCTTACAGAGACAGAGTTCTTATAAACTAGCTAGTAGTTAGTAAGCCTCTAGTTGGGACTTCACGTTCCAGTTTAAGTAAGAACTTATGAACATCTGGTGCAACCCTACCCAGTGGTGTAAAGTAACGAATTACAAATATGCACATTACTGTAATTAAGTACTTTTTTCAGAAATTGTACTTTAATGAGTAGTTTAAAAACAGTATCCTTTTACTTGTATTTGAGTGCTTTCCCAGCGCTGCAACGCCTCTCTCGGTGTCTACTCTGTTCAGTGAGCGGCATGAAAAGCAGCACATTCAGTTCAAACCACAAGAGATACACATGTACAAACAGTGATCGCAAGAACTAATCACTTATTGGCCTTGTTTAAGCATTTATGATTTAAAACGCGATGACTGTATGGACGCATGAGCATGAACATGAACACGGATTTTAGCTGTTCAACGAAAGTGACTGCTGATGTGTAGTTTTAAGTGGTCAAGTTCACTCACTATTACATAGTGTTTGTTGTCTGCAAATAGAAAAATAGATAATTAGGAACCTATTTATTGTAAATTTGGGTGTATTGTTTTAATATAATACTGTTTACTGTGAGCTCAGAAAGTAGAGACATGAAGCTACCTGATGCACTTCGCTTGTCAGATACTACGTGATGACGTCACTGATATGCAAATTAGCGTGTGACGTCATCTGGCGACATCTAGCAACTTTTCGGGCAGGCTTTAGCTACCTTCCATTGAAAGTAGTGTTGCCAAAAATAGTTGGCAATACTGGATATAGTTAGTAAATATGTATTTATTGTTTTCCATCTCATATGTCCCCAGTAGCCTAAGCCAGATTTGATTATGTAAAGGGTGATCCAATTCAGTTTTGCTTTGATAAAACGGTACAAAAGTCAAATGGAATACTCGATCTTAGATAGTGAAAGACTGGTTTTCCAAATCCTGATCATTCTTATCCAGATTAAACTTTTTGAACAACTGGCACATGATGAGCGCAAAAGAGCACACACTCTCCCAAGCAACACACACAGTCACTTGAGCGCAAAAACACATCCAAACAAACAGAGACAGCGAATAATTATACATATTAGAAATGAAGCATATTTAGCTTACTGACCTGCAAAACAAAGCCCGTCGTCTTTGTGCCCCTCTTCGTCTTCCTGCGCTCGACGCCACAAGGGTGAAAGCAGTTTGGACATAAAGCACTGCAGGACACTCACCATTATGATTAACGTTAGTATTATTTTAGCGTCTGTAATAAAGAAATGTGGTATTATCTTCAATGCAGGGCTGCGGCTTCATGGGCGATTGCCCACAAATTTAACGCGGTTTAATTCCATAATAGTAAAAGTTTACTGTCAGATAATCAACCATAACACTGTGAAACAGTTATGATCAGTGACAAACCTGTCCTAAACTCGACACACCATCAGCACGTGTTGCACGTATGACAAAGTTAACGCAGCAAGCACGTGATAAAAGTTAACCTCTAATTTGAAAGCTGCGTCTGGCATTGCTGCCTTCGTGTGAACTGGGGGGAAAGCAAATGTCATCCAGTGAGACATTCGTTATGAAGACACAACGTTAACGCGTTTAAGTGGAAAAATAACACTGAAGTAGCGTAATTTAAACCTAACAAAATGTAATAAAAAAAATATTTTGCTGGATTTAATAAATAATT
The DNA here is from genome assembly GCA_026939265.1 of Oreonectes daqikongensis. NCBI lineage: Eukaryota > Metazoa > Chordata > Actinopteri > Cypriniformes > Nemacheilidae > Oreonectes > Oreonectes daqikongensis. Next base: position 354,325 of record JAOTQM010000223.1, on the reverse strand, counting down.
TATAAAGATTTACGGTTTTCCTAAAATAGCCGATAAAACTTCACAAAAAAAAAGACTTACATTGATAGAATATTCAGCTGATGTTTACTTTCAAACTTAAACGTCGACTCTCAAACGTGCACGCTCACACACAGTCTACATTTCTTCAACTCTACACTTAGAAACTCTACATTTTAAACTTTTAGATTAGATTTTCTCAAGCCAACATAACCCTCATCTAGTTTAGCTATATTATGCTAATAAATTGAATTAAATTTGCATATTGTACTGTTAAAAAGTTTTATAAAATGCATTGACATTGCCAATCATAAAATATTCTAAACCATTTAAGTTTGTAGGCTACTATTGAAATACTTCTAAAACATTGACTGAAAAAATTGTCTGCAGCTGGCAGTTATATCAGTAATGAAATTATCTATTTGAATTTGAAAGTCTGAGAAATAAGTTTTACAACCTCACAATTAAATTACATAGATCGAGTCAGATTTTATTGCTGATTTGATGTCACATTAATGTTGTCTCTCTGCTCAAATTGTGTTTAAAAGCGTATTTTTAACTTGGTCCACCCAGAGCCGTGGTCACGTGGTTCATGGAGCTCTCAATAGTTCTGTTTCATTCCTACTGACCGCCAGAGGCAGTGTAAAACTAGTGGATTATCGCAGTGCCAGCCAGATAGGTCGAGAAATATACCAACAAAGTCACATGGTGACGTATGCTGGGGGTCAGGTGTAATAAGCCAGCATTCTGTGTCTTTCGCTTTCTCGCCTGCAAGTGATAGGTCATTGTTGTTCATGCAATATTCATATATGATGTTCATATAGCGCCCTTCTACACTTGAGTTACGGTTTGGATGCAATTGGTGAGTTTTTGTGATTCATTTGAAGGTTTTATCGCTGGTTACACTTTTGCTTCTCGGTGCTATCCGGGGGCTAGTGATTTCCGCTCGTTAGCGGTTCCCCACTAACTTATACTAACCGTATTGTGTATTTATTGTGTATTTTGAGCCACTCGGCCCTACCGATGGCAAATTAGACAGTCTCTTGCACCTCGAGTTGGATACGGTAACGTTGTTTTACGGGGCTTCGTCGATTTTCCGCTTGTTGCTTTCAGCCTTACGGTACAACCGAGGGTATTATTTACGAGCAATCATGTCTCACGGCTCTATTGTCACTGGGTTTCCACTGACGTGTAAGCTGTGCCCTAATAATCTTCTCCCGGACGATGGTCATGAACTTTGCCCATTGTGCCTGGGAATCCAACATTTAAGAAAGGCTCTCACGGACATGTGCGTGCACTGCAGCCTTTTGCCCTTATCGGAACGGCGGCTTTGCCTCGCCGAGTTGGACCCCAACTCTACGGTACAACTCAGACAACTGGATCCAGCCCTGGTGCGGACTAAGAAGCGTTGCGCATCCGCGACAACGGGCGCAGCTCCGGTAAAAAAGAAAGACCCTTCACCTTCTAAAACGGTTGCTGTGCTCTCTTCAGAGATGATGGAGCTGAAACGTCTCCTCTATTCTTTGCAACCAGTATCGTCTGCCCCGCCTATGGAACCGACTCAGGATGATGAGACTGACAGAGAACCTTCCGATTCATTCTATCTTTCACAACATGCTGATTTAGATGTATTGTCCACGAGTGCTTCTGATTCCCTCTTCCAGGATCATGGGGAAGCAGGGGCAGTTACTGTTCTGTTTCCCCCCAGGACGTTCTCACTGAGATGGCAGCAGCTGCAGACTGTTCTAGCGGAGGGTCAGTTTGCTCATCAGAACAGACTCAATCTTCCTCTGATGATACCCTGGCTGTGCTGCGTATGGCGGTTGCTCGCCTAGGTCTTGATAAATCGCCCGTCTAGGCGGTCCAGTCCAATGTCTTTTTCAGACAGCCTTCTACAGTCATGATTCTATGGCTGAATTTTCTAATGCCCTTACTGGTTCTGGCCCACCTAAACAATGCTCTAAGATTGCTCGTACTTTGGCGTCTATGGCTAAGGCAGATTCCATGGGGGTGGGTCGCACCCATACCTGTCAACACTCCCGTTTTTGCCGGGAGTCTCCCGTTTATCACACCCATCTCCCGCCACCCTCTTGTTTTCTTATTTCTCCCGTAAAACTCCCGTATTTCAGTTATTTCTCCTTTGAACTCCCGGACCGATAGGAACCGGAAAGCGTTCGCGTAAACGAGGGATTCATATCCCCGCTAAAAACTTTCTCTTACACCGCTAAAGGTCCGCATATTCCGTTTTCTATTTAACGCACTGCTCACAGTCTGTGTCCACTCACTGTAGACGACAGATCGTTCCATCGTTAGGTGCAGTATACATTATAAATAGTGCTTGATCTACAGAAGTAATATTTTCGTAGTTTTTATTCTGTCGGTAATGTGTTTTTGCACTTGCATGGTCTACTGTAAGTACTATTTTTGGAAGTTTGCCCAATTAAACTAGTGAAAACGATATCATCTTTTAACACGACATTATAGCTGTTGTTGTTACACTTTCTATACTTTAACAACAACAAAAAACGTGTTATGAAAAGAGTGTTGTGATCTGCAGACAACTCTAAATGAAACAGGTTGCCTAATATAGTTTATTTCTAATATTTCCTGTAGGCTACTGAGGCCATAAGGAGTTCTTGTAAATAATAACAGCAATAAATTCATCCATTCATGTAACATTCTGCTAACTAATAAACAAAGTTAAAACTACGGAAAGCGTGAAGGGACAAACTGCTCGTACATTTTTAAACCGCGTTTCATGTCTGATGTTGAGATTTCTGACAAAATTTAAATATCAGATTAAAATGATATCTTGCAGAGCTCATTAAACAGTCTGTCTTATTATTCTGAATAAATATATTGATTTACATTTAAGAATTAAAATTCTTACATTTAAAGAGAATTCAGCCATCCCCCCACTACTCCACCTACGATTGTCAACGATACAACTCGTTCAGCGGCCCTTTCTCAGAAAATTTGTTCTCTGTTGGGGAAAGGCGTCGTAGAATTGGTTCACCCCCTAGTTTAAAGGGAGGGGTTTTACTCAACATATTTTCTTGTCCCGAAGAAGGATGGCGGTTTTCGGCCAGTTCTAGATTTGAGGCACATGAATATGTATCTGAAGGTTCTTCCATTCCGAATGTTACGCACAGCCGACGTTCTTCAGGCAGTGAGAAAAGAAGATTGGTTTGTTTGTGTCGACCTAAAAGACGCATTCTGTCTCTCGCTCCTCGTGTATTCACGAGATGTGTAAATGCTGCGCTGTCACCTCTCTGGGCGAGGGGTATGCCCTATCTGGACGACTGGCTTCTCTGTGCCCCCACAAAGGCACAGGTTGTGCGGGATTCCAGGCTGCTTTTAGACCATGTGCGGTAGAGCTTAGATCGGGCCCAACAAATCAAGCCCGACCCTACCCGAGCCCGAGCACGTTGTGTCCGAGCCCGACACGTTCATTGTAATTATGAGCCCGAGCCCGATTTAAACCCGACCATTTTTAATATGTGGGCCGTTATAACCAGGGACGGCGCCAGATTTTTTTTAACGCAGGTGCTGCTGTGCTACATCATTTAGGCTACAGGGGGGAGCTGCGCAGTTATATATATTATATAAATACTATTAATAAATGAGCAAAAATTGGCCACTCAATATTAAATATTCAATTATTTTAATTATCATAATTAAAGTTTTAATTTTATTAAATTGAACAAGCACAACATTCAGCATTCAATCAAATATTCTTAAAGATTTATTATTATTAATAATGTTACTTCAACATATTGTTATTTCAACCTAATATGTGTGTGAGCAACAAGCAAGATGTGCATTTGTAAATTCGGTGACAGCGTGTGTTACGAGTTTCAAATGGTGTAAGTGTGACCGCGGCGCGCCAGCGCCTCCATGTCATTATTATATTGTCTGCTATATTGCTTTTTATGTATTAAATCCAGGCAATTGGTTGATGAAAAATTTATTAAAATTAAGATACAATTTATACTTAACGAAATTCACTTTAAAGAAAATCTTTCTTCAAAACAAAACTTAACAAACTTGAAACTAAATGTGCTTATTTAATGGCTAAAACACGAAGGGTACTACAGACTCTCTTTTTGTACAAATTGCAGCACATTCATTTAATTCTGAATTTTGCACATGTAAGTGCAATTTTGCATAGCAGTTGTGATGCGTCATGCATGCGAGACTGCAAGTGGATGAGATGCTGTGCATGACACGTGACGTGCTTTATCAAGGGCCCGACCCGGCCCGAGGACGGTGGCCCGGTCAGGTCAGGTCGAGTCCGGGCTCGGGCAGAGAATCTAAGCTCTAATGTGCGGGAGCTGGGCCTGTCGATAAACGTGAGGAAGAGCTGCCTGGCTCTGGTGCAGACAATTACATTCATAGGGATCACGCTGAACTCTCATGCTATGGTTGCCACCCTGTCACAGGTTTGAGCGACCAACATTATTCGACTACTGACGCGTTTTCACACGGGCGTAGTTTTACAGTACGGGGTGCTTCTACGGTTGATGGGGATGTTGGCGGCTGCCACCGTCTGCCACCATGGTGATTCCATTGGATCTGCTTCACCTCCGTTCCCTCCAACTATGGCACAGCAGTTTACAGTTGAGCCCCACCAGGCACCGGCGGCGGATTATTGTGATTTCTCATGACTGCATGAGTGCATTGAGGCTGTGGAGACAGCTAGAGTTTCTAATGACGGAACTACCCCTGGGTGTTATTCCCTTTCGAAGAGAGTTGGTCACGACCGATGCTTCCCTCAAAGGGTAGGGGGCCACCTTGAATCAGAGGGGAATTTGCGGCCGTTGGACACAGAACCAGGCTGCGGAGCACATCAACCTGTTGAAACTATGTGCAGTGTTCATGGCTTTAAGGTACTTTTTACCAGTCCTGGCAGATCGACATGTCCTTGTTCGCTCAGACAACACCTCTGTGGTGTTTTATCTGAACCACCAGGGTGGCATGAGGTCTCGCAGCTCTCTGATGCTCACCCGCAAGATTCTACTATGATGTCAGCCACGTCTTGCCTCGACTCAGTCCATATTCCGGGTGAGCACAATCAGATAGCAGATGCTCTGTCCAGGGACCAGTTACATCCGGGTGAATGGAGGCTTCACCCAGATGTAGTTCAGGGGATTTGGCTGCGATTCGGCAGGGCAGAGGTGGATCTTTTCGCTTTGGCAATGACCACTCATTGCTCCTTATGGTTGGGCCCATTGGGCCAGGACACATTGTCTCACGAATGGCCGTACTGTCTTCTCTATGCGTTTCCGCCGATTCCCCTACTGCTGAAAACGTTATACAGGATCTCCCTGCACCGCGGTGGCCCGCCAGGCTATGGTTTCCTCTACTGTTTAGTCTGTTGTTGGGCAACCCCTGGCAGCTTCCCCTGAGAAGAGACCTCCTTTATCAGTTGGAGGGTGGTATTTGGCATCCCAATCCATCTCGCCTGCAGCTTTGGGTATGGCCCCTGTGCTGAACCCTTCCTTGCAATGTTGTGACCCTGCTGTACTTCGTACTCTCTCTAACGCTAGGGCTGCTTCCACGCGTCAGATTTATGCTTCACGCTGGAAACTTTTTTCTGAGTGGTGCAGGGTGCATGGGACTGATCCTCCAACCTGTGATGTTCCTATTGTCTTAAACTTTCTACAGCATTTGTTGGATGAGGGTAAGGCAGCTTCTACGCTGAAAGTGTATGTGGCTACGATCTCTGCCAATCATGCTCCAGTTGAGAGTAGATCTCTTGGGTCTCATAATTTGATATGCAGCTTCTTGAAGGGTGCACGTCGTTTGAGGCCTACCCGGGCTCCTCATTTTCCTGTGTGGGATTTACAACTGGTACTTGCGTTTCTCTGTTCATCTCGATTTGAGCCCCTGGAGAACATTGATATTAAGTGGTTATCTCTAAAGACAGCTTTTCTGTTGGCGGTTTTCTCTGTTAAACACGTCTGTGAGTTACACGCGCTGTCTGTCAGTGAATTATGCTTACGTTGGTTGCCTGATGGGACTGGGGTGGTATAGCGGCCCAATCCGTCTTTCCTTCCTAACGTCCTCCTTCCTCAGTTTGTGACCCAGCGTGTTGAGTTGGCGTCGTTTATACCTTCCTCTGTGGATGCGATGGATGGTCATCTCTCATGTCCTGTGCATGCTCTACGGTGTTATGTGGAGGCTACTGCTCAATTTCGACAATCAGATCAGATGTTTGTTTGTTATGGTGGTGGGCGGAAAGGCTCTCCTCTGTCGAAGCAGAGGCTATCCAATTGGATAGTGGAGGCGATTGCTTTGGCTTATAAGGAAGCAGGGCAGCCGTTGCCTAGGGGGTTGACTTGTCATTCCACCAGGGCTATATCTTTAAAGGGCCGCCTTTAGGGGAGTTTCCTTGGCGGACATCTGTGCAGCTGCTACCTGGGCATCTCCGTGCACCTTTGCCAGTTTTTACAAGGTGAACGTGGCTGCTGTTCATCCAGTGAGCTTGGCCATTCTGCAGGGACGGATGTAGAGTGATTCCAGGTGGGTGCATTCCTCTTGACTTTGTTGGTATGTGTCATCCACTAGTGTTACACTGCCTCTGGTGGTCAGTAGGAATGAAACAGAATGCTAGTTACGTATGTAACTGTGGTTCTGTGAATTCCGGATGACCGCCAGAGTTCTTCATCACTCGGAATGCGCGAGAAAGGCGTACCGAGACATGCAGAATGCTGAGCGTCACGGGCTTATTACACCTGACCCTCAGCATACGTCACCATGTGACTTTGTTGGTATATTTCTCGACCTATATGGCTGGCGCTGCGATAATCCACTAGTGTTACACTGCCTCTGGCGGTCATCCGGAATTCACAGAACCACAGTTACATACGTAACTAGCGTTCCAAATTATCAGTCTGTTTGAATGGGAGTAAGCGGGAAACACAGTGGAAGCTGCAGTATTTACAGCAATTTTCACTAAAAACCAACACATTATATGCACTGTTGATTACTGTCACTAGAGCACCTCTTGAGGTTGGGGAGTGAAGTTTACACAATGCACAGCTCTTTAGCTGGTCTCCGTTACATCAATAAAACATCTGATTTTACCTAACGTCAGTTTTCCGAAGTGTTTTGCTTTATTAGTTAACTCGTGGAAAAGTTATGTTAAAAATCCTGTTCGGTAATTGATAGAATTTTTTTATTAATTTGAAAATAAGTATAGATTGAAGTGGTCTTTGATATTCAGTATTTAGTAAATGTTATCAAAAGCTAAATCTGAAGGTTTTACAAATTTCTGCTGTCAACAGCTCAATGCTGAACGTTTTGTCAGCACGTTTACCTGTTATTTATGACGATTTGTTACTTGTTTTCCCCCTTTTCTATTATCTTTGACAATGGTATTTTAACAAGCACGTGACGAGATGGAGTCTGACCAGGAATGGATATGACTATTTATTATCTTTTTTAGTGACTGTTGTTTTTGATTTTATTTTTTTCCCTGCTTTACTGCATGAATGCAACAATGCAAGGAAAAGATAGAGAAACGAGCTAAATGGTTGTAAAAAAAACCTCAGGCTGTCCAAGCAGAGACATTGCCATTAGAAAATGATATGCAACCTTCACAGAAAATATTATGTACTGGACCATTCCCAGTGCAAGAGTGAGCAAAATGAATTTGTGTCAAGTTGTGAGAGTGAGGAAAAGGAGGGGTAACTATAGGTGATTTTGACAGTGATGAAGAACCTTTTGTTTCTCCTAGTCCTTCTCTCAGTGAAAGACTTGCTCAGTGGACCAGTGAGTTCCAAATTAAACACAATGCAGTTGATGCACACTTAAAAAGTTTGAGAAAAAATGGAAATCCAGAACTTCCCAAAACAGCAAGAACATTGCTGGCTACTTGTGATAAAGTAGATTTGTAGGTAAAGTCTGGCATGCAATATACAGGTGCATCTCAATAAATTAGTCATGAAAAAGGTCAACATTTTTTGTCACTCATTTCAGAAAGTGAAACCCATATATTATATAGATTCATTACACATAGAGTGAAATATTTCAAGCCTTTATTTCTTGAAATTTTGATGATTATGGCTTACAGATAATGAAAATCCAAAATTGAGTGTCTCAGAAAATTAGAATATTGTGAAAAAGTTAAATATTGGAAAGTCATGGTGCCACACCCTAATCAGCTAATCAACTCAAAACACCTGCAAAGGTTTCCTAAGCCTTTAAATGGTGTCTCAGTCTGGGTCAGTAGGCTACACAATCGTGGGGAAAACTGCTGACTTGACAGATGTCAAGTCAGCAGGACTTGGATTGGACATGGATTGGAATTAGAAAACCAAAAATTTAGAGTGACTTTGCGATGTGTGACCTGTTATGGCTGTGACCGCTATAATCAAAAAGGTATGTGTGATGTCCACAGAGTAATGTATACTCAGAGTAGCAATCCTACTCTCAGAACAGACCTGTCATTTAGGGAAAAGAAAATAGGCTTCAATTAACAATTGAAAGCAATGGGTAGACTAACCTAGGACTATTTGCGGTGTGATTGGTTAGGCTTTCATTCCCTCACCTATATAAAAAAACGTTTCACTAATTTCACATTTCAAAAATGTCATATCTTGCTTTGTTGGAAGACCTTTATGTGCCTTATGGAAAGTGACGACTGGCTTTTAAGTCGCTTTCGCCTACCAAGGCATCTTCTTATTAAATTATGCAACAGTTTGGAACCCTATTTAAGAAGAGAAACCAGGCGTACAAATGCCATACCTGTGCCTTGTGCAGGTACTCGCCGTATTGGTTTTTTTGGCCACCGGGAGCTTTCAGAGGGAGATCGGGCATAGGTCCTGTATATCACAGCCAACCATCAGCACGATGCCAGCAGTGTTGGCAGCAATTAGATCATTTCCGCATCAGTACATTCAGTTTCCTTATGATAATGCTCAGCAAACTGTGAGAGAGTTTTATGAGATTGCTGGGTTCCCAAATGTAATTGGTGCAATTGACTGTACCCACGTGCAATTGAAGCCACCCTCCATGAATGACTACGCATACATAAACCGCAAAAACTTCCATTCCATAAACGTTCAGGTAATTTGTGATGCAAAACTTTCCCTCTTGAACATGGTTGCCCAGTGGCCTGACGGTACGCACAATTCTTTCATTTTCCAGAATAGTCGTGTAGGGATGCGACTGCAGCAGGGAGCACTGTAAGGCCAGAGTCACCTCCTTCAACTTTCAAGTTTACTTCCATTGCTGCAGAAAAAGAGGTAATCATATGCGATTTCATGTTTTGCTTTGAATTTAGTGTGTAATTTAACCGTTTGTGCATGTATAAGACATTCAAAGTCACCAAACTCGAATCATTTTTTGCACAAAATGATATACTTTAACTGAAAAAAAGGGGATGTCCTAAAACTTTTAACCAGTAGTGTAATTAATGTAAAAACAAGTTATAATCAGTGCCATGTAACTTTTAATGACACCTTGCATACATTAATGAATGTAACCTTAGATTGCAATTTGTATTAAAATAAGGTATCTAACATTTATTATATTGTGTATTCAAAACTGACAGATGAAGACATTGCAGAACTGAAAGTACTGGCACCTAACGCCGCTGTGCTCACTAGCATGGACTTCAGTGACACAGATTCCGCATCAGAATCTGACACAGAGACTGGAGATCTGCCAGAGACACTGGTAGCTCTGTATGATGCCAATCTGAGATGCCTCTTCCAAAATGAACTACAAGAGAGGAGTGAAGAGACCTTTGAAAAACTGGGGAAGGAGTTAACTGCAAGTTGCCTGAAGATTGTGATGCAACCTCATCAGTAACTTCTTTGGACTGCTGTACATCATCTGGTGGTCTGTGCATGGTTTCATCCCTTTTTCTTTGCCTCTTAAACCTGATAGTCAGAGATGAGAACAAACAGTCAGTCCAAAACAGTTTAGTTGCTTGGTAGATCATAGAGGTTATCAGGTACCCAAATCAAGTCAAGTGAAAATTACGAGCTTCACAAGACAATGCAGACATAACAAAAACGATATGTCTAACATATTATCTTTACAAAAACGATGTGACATTACATACATTATGTGATTCTAGTAAGCAATTAAATAAGGCGAAAAGTGACAGTATTTACCTCTCAAGTTTTGCATCACCTTTGTTTGTTTCACACTGGGTTGAGTAGGAAAAGACAGAAGGTACAAAGTCGGGATTATTGAAGTCCATGGATACCTCTCCTGTACAAAAAATGCATTCCAGTACATCAGAGTGTAACAGATAACTTTAGTCTGAGTTTACTAACGTTACTAGCCAAGCTTACGAGACTAGCTATCCGCCAGGCTAACTACTAGCAAGACAACGTAACAAAATTGAAGGTAAGTAAGCTAACGTTGGTTCAACTCAAACTTGTATGCTTATCTAACAATAGAACACAGAATAATGTACAACTCATTATTTACCGTTATTTTGTTGTTGTGATGTGTCTGATTTAGCGTAATGTTAACTTACCTGATATGAAGTGTGAACTGCAGCAGAGTCAGGCATTTTTTATTTGGTCCTCGTTCCAATCGGCTCTTCGGAGGGCTTGTAACCAAAGACGTCTGCGGTTGGCATTAAAAGTAGTGTAAGTTGATGGTATTCGATAAAACTTAAGACCACTGTTTACAGATTCTGGCATCCCACTGCACAAAACGACATTTTCCTGGTCGTCTTTTGCAACCAACATGCGTGGCGTGAGTTGAACCTGCGTGACGTCGTGTGACGTAGGGTGATAATTCACCTATATGCATCAGTGTTGTCTTGTTGTGGTTGCGTGGGCCAAAGGGAATTAGATTGTCAGCTAGGAAAGTCAGTGTCGAGAAAGTCAGTGATAGACTTGTGGCACTTAAACCGTGCATTCCAAATGTGTTTGCTAGGAACTGCTTGGAGGACATTGACAGGTGGAAGGCTACAGAACTTCGCCAATTCGCCCTCTACACAGGGAAAATAGTGCTCAAGGGTGTCTTGCCTGACGAAATGTCTCATCACCTCTTGACATTTAGTGTGGCTTTATGTATCAGTGAACTGCTGACATTTTTTGTGGAGCAAGGAAGAGCTGTCGTGTCTATGGCCATCTGGAGCCTTACTTTCTGGAGCCTTGTGATTCAAGGCTTATTGGTATTTATAAACATAAACAAGAATGACTAAACTGCCTGAAGAGTTGCTGGACAGAAAGGCGTTTATGGTAGAGGATGATGGCAACCTAATTTTCAACCTAAATGTCCACTGTTTTACACATCAGCAGGTTTATATTGTTTGTAAAATAATATAAAACTTTTCTGAATGATGCTACAAACAACCATTTTGCCGTTTCTTCAAGACAACACTGTAGATGCCGTTTCTTCTACATGGCTGGACAAAACCACAGAGGTAATGTAGTAAATGCTCTCCATGGGACAACGTAAAACTGTAAAATACAAAATATAGTATACAGTGACCAATAACATGCTCACATAAGGGAAACAAAGACTCTTTACGAGGTACATTGGTATCTACTATATTTGAGTTAGAATAGTTTCCATTTGGCATTTTAGGACATAATAACATTAAGTATATAATGCAACAGTATTTACATACTGAAAGTGCCTAGCTGTCAGGGGGATAACAGAAGACCCAAAGGCGAGCAGGTAAATGCAACAGTTTATTAATAAAGAAAACTTAGGTGGTCTGCCGCTTTGGCCGCAAAGTAAACTCAGGAAGTCTTAACAAAGCCAGTTCTTATAAAGCTACTGTAAGGCTAGTTATTCAGTCAAGCAGTGATTTTCTGTTTTTCTTTTGTTGTTTTTTTGTATTAACATTATAGACAGCAGCAGGTAATTATATATGCATGAAAGCAACAGTTTTTGCTTCTACTGAAAATGGTAATTTTAAGCATGGCATAATAAATTATATGTGGAGCATTTTTGATCAGATACTGTTGTGGTTTCTTTTTGCCATTCTTCATTAAACACTCAAGTTGGGTTTTGATTCCATAAGATAGACTTTTATTGATTAAACCAATAAAGAGCCGAGCCCCCCATATGCAGGGCCGGGCCCTCCCACAGAGAACTGCAGAGGACAGGAACCTGCATAGAAAAGAACCATCTTGGCCTACTAGTGGGAAAGCTTTTATAGATGGACTGTTTGGGGGTGGGCACACAGGTCTGATGGAAGTTTTAGGGATGGGGGTTCTTGGAACAAAGACCTGTACCACATGTATAGAGAATTATAATGGTGGCTTAGATTGTATGCGATTCCTTTATATTTAGGTTAATAAAATCTTCTACAATACCTCACAGACACATTTCAGGGACACCTTAGATTTATATTTATATCTTAGATTAACAACCTGGAATAATAAGTCCCCTTTAAAACGGATTGAAAACTTGGCTGTTGATTAATAGCAACAGATTAGACTTGCATACATTAACTAAAAGACCAACTTGTGACATTTTTTTTTTAAAAGTCGTTCACAGTAAGACATGTAACATGCATTGATAAATATCATTCAATATTGATTAAATATGGTCCATTTTCAATTCATATTGACTTCTTGCATAAACACTTTGGTGTTAAGTATCTGTCCTTTGCTTTTTTCAGTCAATCCATCTGAAGATATTTTTCAGAAAGGACGAGAGTGGCGACATCTCAATTAAGTCAACCAAGTGAGTCTTTTACAACCCCAAATCAGAAAGTTGGGATGATTCCAATGTTTTTACTAAATATCTTGAATTTTTTTAACGGGGTACATTCGGTACATTCACACATACAGTCAACGCTTCTCATTTACTTTTACGGATTGCCTTATGCAAATACGTTAGCAGAAGCGCTAACCAATAGTGTTTATGCAACATACCAAACAGAGGAACATAAAATGGAGGAAAGGCTGGTGGATAATCACCCGTTTTTTTATGACCGATCATTATATACACTTATATACATAGCAAACTCATCACGGAAAATTAAAAGTAGCTTTAAAAAGTACCCTTTTTTGTTTGATGTTGCGGTCCAATGTGATTGGCTGTTGTCACTATGGCCCTGTTTATACCTGGTATTAAGATGCATTTTGGTTGATCGGATAACAAGTGGACAAAAGAGAATCCATCTCCACGTTCGACCACTTCTGACCTGATTTCGTCGAGGGGAAGGTTTATGGGCGTTTACGTGCTTTTTAGATATTTAGATCAAATGTACTAAATAAGAGCATGCAATGTACATATGAATGCGACCGGAGACGACAAAAAAAAACATACCAACACAGGTTGTCCTCGACTAAGGATTTACGTAGTCGAATCAGAATTGTCACGTCTTGCCTATAGTCGACTGGTGTTTAGGCAAAATGTCTGAAATGCAGGGGAACATTTAAAACACAAGAATCCACAAATAGTAGCTTTAAACATCACGTAACAATGCTGTGCCACTTACTAGACCATATATCGCCTCAAAACTTTCAAAACTACTTGATGAATTATTTTTTACAAACGGGAATTAACTACCAATAAAGAACTAGTTCAACATTAATGAACTACCAATAAAGTTACTTTATTTAGGCTACCACATGTAGAGAAGGAATGCAATAAAGCATTACCATTTAAACAGTCACACAGTCACTTTTATTCCTGCACACTCTTTATTCATCCTCCTGACGTGCACGCTGGCTTTCAATGCAGAGAATGACAAGTTCTGAAAGTCTGTGCCGAGCTTGCTATATGCAGTGATTTTGGATATATTACTTTTTTGTATCATGCAGTGCAACGTTCAATCTAAGTATCGAACTACGTGCATTTACAGACAAAGTGTTAATTTATATGTATATGCCCAAACATTAGTACGTTTTTTCCGATCCAAGATGGCGGCGCGTGCACATGCTGCGGCTTCTCTCTCTCCTGACAGAACGGTGTTTTTGTGTTTTTTGTCTTGTAAGTCGCAGTGTCTTTGTACGTCTTCGTCGCGCATTACTGTCTTTAAGCGCGCATACAGTCGTGAGTTTATTCTCGATGTTGGCAGAACAACATTTCTAGAGTTAAACTCTGCACACGCCGAAGAGCTGCGTGACCTCGGTCTGCTCCGGAGGATCATGTCACCACCGACCCCCACTACTGCATCTCGCCCACAGTGGAGGCGCCACAAGCGGCGTGAGAGAAAGCAGAAGAGGGGTAAGCGCGGAGGTATCCGGGCTAGGCTAGCGGCTAACCCACACAAGCCAGCTATCCCCACCATCGTACTGGCTAATGTACGCTCTTTGGACAATAAACTGGACTACATCCGACTACTCCGCTCAACTCAGAGGACTGTAAGAGACTGTTGTGTTTTTGTGTTCACGGAAACATGGCTCAACAACAACGTACCGGACTGCGCCATCCAGCTCGAGGGAGGCAAGACCCGCGGCGGCGGACTTTGTGTTTACAACAACGATGCGTGGTGCCGCGACACTGTCGTGGTTTGCAAACACTGCTCACCCCTGGTGGAGTTTATGATTATTAAGTGCCGGCCGTTCTACATCCCGAGGGAATATACAGCCATACTTCTCGTTCTGAATGAACTGTACTAGCACATCAGCGAGCAGCAGACAGCCGACCCAGATGCTTTTCTCATCTCGGCTGGAGACTTCAACCATGCAAACCTGAAGAGCGTTTTCCCGAAAATACACCAACACATAGACTTTCCAACTCGGGGAAACAACACACTGGACTTTGTTTACACCACCCAGAGAGGATCCTACAAAGCCCTCCCCCATCTTGGCGCCTCAGACCACATCACTGTCATGCTAATGCCTGCATACAAACCGCTCGTTAAAGTCACCAAACCAGTTTACAAACAGATACAAGTGTGGCCAGAAGGCTCATCAGAGGTACTTCAAGACAACACCACTGACTGGGATATGTTCAAGCAGGCTGCCACATACAACAACACCACAGACCTCCAGGAGTACTCAGAGACTGTCACTGCCTACATCAACAAGTGCATTGATGATGTAACGACCACAAAGACCATCACTGTGTGGGCCAACCAGAAACCGTGGATGACAGGGGAGGTCTACCGTCTCCTTAAGGCTCGTAACGCTGCCTTCAGAACAGGAGAGGAGGTGAGCCTGAAGACAGCTAGGGCCAATCTATCCCGTGGCATCAGAAAGGCCAAGAGACAGTACTCCAGGAGGATATCCCATCGATTCAGCGACAGCAGAGACACTCGGAACCTGTGGCAGGGGATTCAGACCATCACGGACTACAAGCCCCCTCCGCAGACCTGTGACAACAACATCTTCCTGCTAAACGAGCTGAACGCCTTCTTCGCTCGCTTTGAGGCACAAAACGACACCACTGCACAGAAGACTCCACCACCTCCTGGCGACCAGGTGATGACTCTGTTCCCAGACAACGTGCGGAGATCCTTCAGCAGGGTCAATGCACGCAAAGCTCCGGGTCCTGACAACATTCCTGGGCGTGTGCTGAGAGACTGTGCAGCAGAACTCACTGATGTCTTCACCGACATTTTCAACATCTCGCTGAGTCAGGCCGTTGTTCCCACATGCTTCAAAGCCACCACCATCATCCCAGTCCCAAAGAAGTCATCTTCATCCTGCTTCAACGACTACCGTCCTGTTGCACTCACTCCTATTCTCATGAAGTGCTTTGAACGGCTGGTCATGCACAACATCAAGTCTGTCCTCCCCCCCTCTCTGGACCCCTTCCAGTTTGCATATCGGTCCAAGCGTTCGACTGATGATGCCATCGCCACTACTCTTCATGCCGCACTAACTCATCTGGACAAAAAAGACTCTTACGTCAGAATGCTGTTCATAGACTTCAGTTCAGCATTCAACACAATCATCCCTCAACAGCTCACTCACAAACTGTCCCAGCTGGGTTTAAACACTTCGCTGTGCAACTGTCTGTTGGACTTTCTGACTGGGAGACCTCAGGCAGTACGGGTCGGCAGTAACACATCCAGCACTATCACACTGAACACGGGGGCCCCCCAAGGATGTGTACTTAGCCCCCTCCTCTACACCCTGCTGACCCACGACTGCTCACCATCACATGACTCCAACCTCTTCATCAAGTTTGCGGACGACACAACTGTGGTGGGTCTCATCAGCAACAGAGATGAGACAAACTACAGGAGTGAGGTGAGCCACTTGGCCAGGTGGTGCAGTGACAACAATCTCTCTCTGAACGTGGAGAAGACAAAGGAGATTGTTGTCGACTTCAGGAGAGCGCACACTCAGCATGCTCCTCTCACTGTCAACGGTGCGACCCAAGTTCCTGGGTGTGCACATCACTGAGGACCTCTCCTGGACTAACAACACTGCAGCACTGGCGAAGAAAGCACAACAGCGTCTCTACTTTCTCCGCAAACTGAGAAGAGCCAGAGCCCCAACCCCCATCATGTGCACCTTCTACAGAGGCACCATCGAGAGCATCCTGACCACTGGGCCACGACTGCCCACGATCAGATTGCAATGCACCTGATTGCAAGAAATATTGCAATGCACCCAAGCGCGAAAAAAATTCATTCAAAATTGGATCATGCCCTAGCTACAAAGAGAGAGTTTTGACAATGCTGCAGAATCACAAGCCTGCGAGGTTCATGGAGGAGGTGATATGCAAGGGAAAGTACTATTTGCTATTGAGACTAAGGGGGACAAAGTAAACAAACCTTATTATATCTATGTGCAAATCAATGATATGCGTGTGAAAATGGAGGTAGACATGGGAGCAGCTGTTTCTGTGATTTTAGAAAAGTTGTACAATCGCCGATTTCGTAAGGTAAAGTTATCACTGACACCTGCTAACGTATTGAACACATACAGTAAAGAGTCTCTTGAGCTTAAAGGAACAATACTTGATTTTTTGTATGATTTATTAAAATAAATGCAATATAACATACAAAACAGAGGTGTATAAAGACCGTACGTAATGAACAGTTATGTTTTTATTACCTTAGAATAACCCCGTTTTATCTACATAGGCGCGGGCCCATATATGTGGAGTTTTCCATGTTGTGCGGACATGTTTGGTTACAGCAGCCCTAAACGGACAAACCGCTCACAGAGCGCATTTAGTAATTCGTAGAGGCAGCTTGCGTCATCACTGAGTTGAAGACCACAAAGAAGTTAGTTAGTCGTAGTACAAAGAGAAGGAGTAGTCGTCGTCGTCATCGTCATCTAGCTCAAGCATAGATCGTTCTGTTTTTTTGTTTAATATTTTTTTATTGATTTTTACTACACATTCAATTAGCAACCCCACCCTCTCCAACCACCCCCCAAGGTGGCACTCATGCTGTCACAATCTCAGAAGAGAGAAAAACCATAAAAAATAAAAAAAAAAAATTATCATAATAATAAAACATCAGGTTAAAAAAAATTAATAATATATAAAACATACATAGCTACATACAGTATACACATGTACACACAAAAGAGCGTATTGCATATCCTACCCCACAGGTGAATAGAAATGCCATAGAAAGCCATAGAAATGCCCGTATAACTTGAAAACTTTGCGAGCCTCCAGCCTTACAACTATGAAAAGTCTGAACGGATCTGGCATTGTTCTGTCAGTATCACACAACGGGCCACAACATGCTCAAACAGTACGGAAAGATGCTCTAAGTAAGTCCACCTTACAAGAACAGAGAATGATCATCATTTCCTTCTACGGAGGACTGGGGTGGGCCATTAAGAACTTCTTAAGGATTCGTTCACTGAGGAGGTCTGCGCTAGACTCCAAAGATGTTATTCGTGGTCCATGGTCTGACACCGCAACCTGAACGGCGTCAATTTTCACCTCTAGAGATGTCAGAGCCGTTTTGAATTCAGTAGAGAGAGCAGCTCTGTGACCTTCCAATAAGCTAGTCAGGGCCGACATGCTAACCTCACTGTGACCCGCAGGTGCGTCGTCTTTAGCGGTATCTTTCTTCGCTTGTTTAGCTGATTTAGATGCCATTTTTTACTTTCCTAAATATATGACACGTTATCCCACCGCAATCGAAAGTATAACAAAGGTAGAGGATAGTTAACTGAAAATTAAATAAGTTGTACAGGGACCACGAGGCAGATGCGTCTACTCCATTTGCACCCCAAACCGGAAGTCTGTTTTTAGAAGTTTTGATACAATGGAAGACCATACGTATTGTGCACAAGAGCCGACAGAGTGCAAATCTCCGTCGGTGAAGCGCAAATGTGACAAATTAGAGACAAACGACGGCAGAAATCCAGAATAAACATTGGTAATAGCTATTACCAGATGAAGGACAAATGTTTTCAATGCGACGCCGAAGTTGCCTGTTTTCTGCTGGGCTGGTAAGATAATTTAACTTTTGTGAAAGTGAAACCAGTTTTTTGGTAACGTTAGCATTTGATACAAATGGGCATATAACCTACGAGAGACGAACGTTTTCCCTTATAAGTGTAGAAATAATGTAACTGCATTGTAATTTCACGTGAAGTAACATGACAGTGTGGCTAGAATCACAGCCGCTGTCTCAGTCAGTGACATGTTTTTTTTACTGTTGCGGCCACCGTCGTACTTCGAAAGGGAGGGATGAGCAAATGACTGAAATATTTATTGCAAATCAAACTTAAAGTCAGTTCTCCCCAAATTTCACCAGCATGTTTCCTGTCACACCAGAGGAAACAAAACCTTAGACCATGTTTACACAAACATGGCTGAAGCTTACATTGCGACCCCCCCTCCCCCACCTGGGACAGTCAGGTCACCTTTCTTTGTTCCTCACCCCCAAGTATTCACCCCTCATCAATCGTGTGAAGCCATCAGTGAAGACCATCAAAGTGTGGCCTGTGGGGGCAGATTTCACACTCCAGGAAAGGTTTCTACACACAGACTGGAGCACATTTGCTTCTCAGGCCACCAGTGGCTCTCACACGGACATTGACTGCTACACCTCCTCTGTACTGGATTACATCAACATCACCATAGACAGTGTCACAACTCAGAAACAGATCATCACGTACCCAAATCAGAAGCCATGGATGAACAAGGAGGTGCGCCTCCTGTTGAAGGCACGCAATACTGCCTTCAGATCAGGTGATGCACAAGCCTACAGCACATCCAGAGCTAACCTGAAGAGGGGCATCAAAGAGGCCAAGCACTGCTACAAGCTAAAGGTAGAGGAGCACTTTTCCAACTCCGACCCTCGACGCATGTGGCAAGGCATCCAGGCCATCAGTGATTACAAACCCACCCACTCCACCCCCGCAGCCACTGATGTCCTCTTCCTGAACGAGCTTAATGACTTTTATGCTCGCTTTGAGAGGGACAATAGAGAAACTGCCACCAAGCTCAAACCCTCAGTTGATCACCCTCCAATCACGCTCTCGACACCCATTGTCATGAAGTGCTTTGAGCGGCTGGTCCTGGCACACCTGAAGGACTTTCTGCCATCCACATTGGACCCACACCAGTTTGCCTACCGCAGCAATAGGAGCACAGAAGATGCAGTTTCCATGGCACTGCACTCTGTGCTCACACATCTGGACAATAAGAACACTTATGCACGTATGTTGTTTGTTGACTTCAGCTCAGCATTCAACACTATCATCCCATCCAAGTTCATTGCTAAACTTGAAGACCTGGGCATTAACACCTCCCTATGCAATTGGATTATGGACTTTCTGACCAACAGACCACAGCAGGTGAGATCAGGCTCCATCTGCTCCACCACTATCACACTCAACACTGGTGTACCACAGGGCTGTGTGCTAAGCCCCTTCCTCTACTCCCTCTTCACCTCCGACTGCAGGCCTGTGAACAGATCTAACTCCATCATCAAGTTTGCAGACGATCACTACGGTGATTGGTCTCATCAGCAACAATGATGAGACGACCTACAGGGAGGAGATCCAGCACCTAGCCACAACAATAACCTGCTCCTTAACACCTCCAAGACAAAGGAGCTCATTGTGGACTTCAGGAAAGAGTCAAGAGGCACACATGACACCATCCACATCAATGGGATGGCTGTTGAACGTGTCTCCAGTTTCAAGTTCCTGGGGATCCACATCTCGGAGGACCTGTCCTGGACTACCAACACCTCCAGCCTGGTCAAGAAGGCTCACCAGCGCCTCTTCTTCCTGAGGACGCTAAAGAAGAATCGGCTGTCCTCGGCTATCCTGGTGAACTTCTATCGCTGTGCAATAGAAAGCATCCTGACCAACTGTGTCACAGTCTGGCATGGGAGCTGCTCTGTTGCAGAGCGCAAGGCACTGCAGCGGGTGGTGAAAACCGCCCAGCGCATCACAGGGGCTCCACTTCCATCCATGGAGGACATCCAGAGGAAACGCTGTCTGCGTCGAGCTCGCAGCATTCTTAAGGACTCCTCTCATCCCGCTCACAGACTGTTTTCTCTCCTGCCCTCCGGACCAAGACCAGCAGACTAAAGAACAGCTTTTTTCCCAGAGCTGTCTCTTTATTGAACTCTGCCCCTCACTGATCCCACTGCCCCTCATATACTACTACACACTTCTCTCCCCCCTCATTGCACACCTGACTTCACTTGTTATTTGCACTAATGGACTGTCTATACATAACATTTATGTTCATTTGCACTACCAGACTGCTCATTTGCACTGCCAACTGTTCATTACAGTACCCACTGTTTACTATGCATCTTGCACTCCTACACTTTAACTGAAATATGCAATAACTTCTTCCATTGCACTGTTACTTCGATAGCTTCTGTCCATAATTTATTTGCACTACTCTATATCCATCGCACTGCTGCTCACCATAGCCTAATTTATTGTATACATCCACCTGTAAATTTCTGTTTATAGTAATAGCCATCTGTACATTATGTTCATAATACATATCCATCTGTAAATCTCTGTTTATAGTAATAGCCATCTGTATATTATGTTCATAGTATATATCCATCTGTTAATTTCTGTTTATAGTAATAGCCATCTGTATATTATGATCATAGTATATATCCATCTGTTAATTTCTGTTTATAGTAAGAGACATCTGTAAATCATGGTCATAGTACATTTCCATCTGTAAATTACTTCTGTATATTTATTTATGTAACTTATGCAACCAATGTATATCCTGCACTTGCTGCTATTGCACTTCTGGTTAGACCTAAACTGCATTTCGTTGCCTTGTACTTGTTCAAGTGTAATGACAATAAAGTTGAATCTAATCTAATCTAATACTGAAACGCTAGTGGCCGCTAAAAATCCAAAACTGTGCCTTTAAGGGTAAAATCACAGTCAGAGTAAAGTGTAATGAGCAAGTACATTTGCTAGAATTGATGATTGTAAAAGGTGATGGGCATTCTCTAATGGATAGAGACTGGATTAATTGCTTGAATTTAAACTGGTCCAAGGTTAACACACTGACCAGTGAGACAGTAGAGGAGTTGTGTGACAGTCAGATATTCCTCTGTTTTTCAACCAGATTTTGGGATGCTTAGGGGAATCAGTGCAAAACTTCATGTAATGAAAGATGCTGTGACAAAATTTTGCAAACCTTGCACTGTACCTTATGCTTTGAGAGAAAGTGTTGAAAAAGAGTTAAGCAAGTTAGAGGCAGAAGGAGTAATCTCTCCTGTCAGTTACAGCAAATGGGCAGCTCCCATTGTGTGTATTCCAAAAAAGGATGACAGTGTACGAATATGTGGAGATTACAAAGTAACCATTAACCCTTGGTTAGAGGTAGAGCAGTATCCTTTACATGGAACACATGACCTTTTTACTAAATTGTCAGGATGTCAGAAATTCACAAAATTGGATTTGTCTCAAGCGTATCAGCAGGTGCTGCTAGAGGAAAGCTCTAAGCGCTATCTTACCGTCAATACACAAAAGGGGCTGTATGCTTATAAAAGGTTGGAGTTACTAGTGCGCCCGCAATTTTCCAGAAAATAATAGATCAGATATTGCAGGGTGTTACGCACACCAACATAACACCATTGAGGAAATCACAGAGGTTAATTTAAACTAGGGAAGATTTATGTATATAGTTAAAACTTGCAACTTTTGTGGAGGAAAACAAGGACAAAGGTAGGGCATGGGAGGTGGGAACTCGCAAATCGTTGCAACTTTGGCAGCGACCGGTCGAACTTGTCCTTTCCCCCTGATTTTACCCAGATAAATTAGTGTGGCCTAACCAAATTCGCATTTCGCGAGATTAATGGTAAGATTTGCGTCAACCAGACGCTGAAAAACTTCACAAAGCAAATTTAAATGTTCAGGCCATGACCCGCTGTACAAAATAATGTCATCCAAATAGGCAAACAACATTAACGAGACATTGAAAAGTGCTGGGAGCATTTCTCATACCAAAAGCCATGACTTTATACTCCAGAAACGCATCAGGTGTCACGAAAGCCGAAATCTCTTTGTCGCGTTGCGTTGGAACCTGCCAGTATCCTTTCAACAAACAGAGTTTTAAAATGTACTCGGCAGCACCTACCCGATCAACACAGTCATCCATGTTGCTTGATAGGTATAGTCGAACCTGCATCAAAGTCATGCTCAATAACGGATGCTTGGCCGGGAACATCATTAAACAGCATCAAAAACCGGCTTACCAGAGCTAGAATACCAGCCTTCTCTGAGGGAAACAAATGCAGGAGATGTTTAGATAACGTAGACAGCATCCCTGAATTTTTCAGTCTGCCCTCAATTGTACACCTAGACGGACCCAGCTCAACGTCTTTGTATGCATCCGGTAAGCTAATCAACGCAATCGGAGACGATACATTACATTCGATAGGAACTTGTTGCGGTGAACCTTCAGTGTTCGATTTCCTATCATGATAGACTTTTAGCATGTTCACATGACAAACTCTGCTTTTCTGACGGCGGTCAGGAGTATGAAGTATGTAATCACGATCTGAAAGCTTCTTTTGAATCACATAAGGACTGCAATACTGAGCTTGCAGTGATCCACCCGACACTGACATCTACACTGGCAGTAGCACAACAACTTTGTCACCAGCAACAAAACTTCGTTCCTTAGCCTTTTCATCAAACAAGCTTTCATCTTATACTGTGCCTTCTCAAGATTGTGCTTGGCCAATTCACCTACTCGACCGAGGCGTGTGCGAAACTTGGAGATGTACTCAGGAAGGATAACTCGTTTAGAATCATCAAGCCATTTCTCCTTTAACACAGTCAATGGTCCACTCTGCGTATGACCAAAAACCAGCTCAGCCAGGCTAAACCCCAGCGATTCTTGCACCACGTCCCGTGAAGCGAAAAGTAACCATGAAACTCCTCCTTCCCTACTCCGATCGAGCTCATAACAATAAGCACGTAGCATAGATATTAAAGTTTGATGGTATCTCTCAAGGGCACCCTGACTCTCAGGATGAAAAGGAGTGGAGAGGTTATGCTTGATGTTAAGAGAAAAAACTCGAGAAGTGAAGTTCGATCCACGATCGCTTTGGACTACCCTAGGCAACCCAAAAAGTGTAAAAAACTTAACGAGTGCCTTCGCTCTTGCATTGATAGAACGCAAGGGGACAGCTTCAGGAAAACGCGTACACATTATTGTCAATAAATAACGATGACCAGACTTTGATCGCGGAAGCGGACCAACACAGTCAATTATAATGTGCTCAAACGGTTCAGATACCGTAGGGACTGGATACAGTGGGGCAGGCGGAATAGCTTGGTTAGGCTTTCCTACCATCTGACATACGTGACAAGTCCGACAATATTGTGAAACGTCTTTGTTAAGACCGGGCCAATAAAAGCTTCTCAAAATCCGGTCATATGTTTTTGTCACGCCTAAATGACCATACAAACCATCGTGAGCCAAACTTAAAAACATGTCGCGGAACATTTCTGGAACCACAATTTGACTAACAGAATTCCAGTCTTCAAGAATATTAGAGGGAGACCACTTTCTCATTAAAACAGCATCTTTGAGAAAGTATCCATGGGCTGCACCCAAAATTTCCTCTTCAGGACAGACTAATGGCAACAATGGGGCGAGAGAAAAATCTAACTTTTGCGCTGCAATTAATTTATTGTGCGTCAGCGGTGCGTCTAAAACTGCAAAATCTTCCTTTTTCAGAAATAAATGGGACGAACTTGCTTTTTCATCTTATGGCACAGAAAACATTCCACTTACGTCTAAATCCACAAGGAATGTATCTGCTAAATCCAGATGGTTTGAGACAAGACTCTCTGCAGACTTCGACATGGAACGTGTAACTACACAGGCCGAGAAAACATCAGTGTAACAAAGTTCGTCGTTTGTGGAGGAAAGAGGCAGGGTCGGCGTAGTATAATTTAAATAATATTTATTAACTTCAAAATAAGATGGTCTCAAAACACCTAAACAAACATAAACAAACAAATCTGGTCCCACGTGGTAGCTCCCGGCTAACTCTGCATTTTCTGGGGACATGCGTCTCTCTCTCGTTGAACGCCTCTGCGCCCACGGCGGCGCCTTTTAAATCTCCTCTCCCCAATCACTGGAACGAGAGACAGCAGGTTAGAAGCCACACATGACTTAGTCCGTGCTTCGGACTGTAGCTCCTCCCTCCCAGACGGAGCGTGGCCACGCCCCCCTCGCCACAATCAGGATATTCTCTTTCACAATCATCATTGATAGAAACAAGAGGTATAGGGAAAAAATTTCGGCAGCACCACCCACTGCCAAATTGTTACCTAAAATAAAAGTTACGCCAGGAATTAGGAGGGATGGACAAACACCAACCACTACATCGCCCATCATCAACTCGCACTTCAAATGAACCCTGTGCAATGGAACTTCGATAGTGCTCATCTCAAAACCTCGGACTATAACAGCGCTACCGGTAGTAGTTTTTTCCGACAAAGGGCAACACTCCCAGAATAAACGACCGGTATCCCGGAGAATACGAACAGGTACAGGATTACCCAAACCGGGAACAAACACTGTTCCATCATGCAAGAAAGGGCCATAACCAGATTCATCATGGCACATGGATCTTTCATGACAAATGTCTACAGGCTTTGGAACGGAATCGACCTAATTTAAACCGACAGGTTTTGTCACAGACTTCTTTTTAAGAGGCAGACAATTTGCAATCACATGTCCAGCTACTTTACAGTAAAAACAAGCAATGTCAACCGATGCAACAACACATTTATACCCAAACGAATTTGGATTTCGAGGTGCGGACACAGATGGTAAAGCAACTTTTTTTTAATTTTCTTGTGATTTCTCATTAAACGTCACCTTGTGCGTTAAAATACAATCATCTGTTAACGTAGCGGCCTTTTGGAGTGTATCTGCCTTCTGTTCATTGACATATGTAGTCAACGCAGCAGGTAAGCAATTTTTGAAGGCTTCTACTAGAATTAATTGTCTAATTTGATCTTTATTTTTTACCTTTTGGGACATGCACCAACGATCAAAGAGAATTTCCTTCTCGTGCGCAAATTCAACATACGATTGGCCTGGCAGCTGTCTATACGCCTCTGGAACCAATTCATAGGCTTTTAAAATTGCAGTCTTAACCACCTTATAATCTTTCGTCTCTGCTATAGACAAAGACGCATAAACTTCTTGAGCCTTGCCAGTATTCACACATTGCAACAATAATGGCCAAACATTTTCAGGCCAACTCAAAGAAGTGTCAAAACCCTTTCAAAGTGACAAAAATATTTTTTAACCTCCTTTTCACAAAAAGGAGGAACCATCCTCAGATTTTGACCGACATCAAAATCATTAGATTGTGTTTTCTCACGCAATTCTAACTCAATCTTCTTTAAGGCAAACTCATGATCCATTTCATGTTTTCATAACTCTTACTTCGCAGCTTCGAACTGTAACTGTTTTTCTGCTAAGGCCAACTCTTTCAGCCTAACAAGCGACAGCACCTTCAACAGACCCCTTCACTTCCTCCACTTCTAGTATACCAGGTGTATCTACAGGCCCTTCTAAAATGCTCATCTCCACAAGATGCCCCTCAAAACATTACACAAAATCTCCTTCAGAGCCTTATGCCTAGCAACCTTAATATCATACAGGTCTGCAATATGTAACAACTGCTCCTTTGTGCAAGACAAAAGCAGTTCATCAGATGGAGACTCTTTAAAAGTATCCACCACCGATGCCATTTCGGCCAAAGTGAATCACGCGTTTTATCTTAAACGAAACAAATCAAATTTACTAATCGATGGCGTTTTGTCAAATAACTCACAGACACATTGTGTTTGTCAATACCCTTGACTTAAATGAAGATCAGATAACATTTTATGACAAATTTATTCAGAAAACCATGACATTCCAAAAGGTTCACATACTTTTTCTTGCCACTGTATATGGAAATGGAAGAAACTTACAGAAGGACAAACATCACTGAAACACTCCACCAATCTGGGCTTTATGACAAAGTTGCCAAACTCAAACCTCTCGTCTGTAAAGACACATGAAAACATGACATTTGGAAAGAGGGTTTTTTCTTTATCATGGAGAGGATAAAGCCATCATCCACCACTTTTATCTTATATGGATGTCCATGTTTTTTTGTTGCTGAGCTCACCAGTGTGTTGTTTTTTTCTCATAATGTACCAAATTGTTTATTTGGCCACTCCTAGGCACTTTTTTAGGTGTTTTTGAAATTCAACTATGTTGTGTTTTACTTGCATGGAGATCTCCCTGAACCGTACGATGTGGGTTTACAGCAACAACTTCCAAATGTAAACAGCACACTTAGAATCAACTCCAGACCTTTAAAATGCTTAATTTATGAAGAAATTATTTAACGAAAAACACATACTTGTCTATAAAACAGCTTTTAATTCGATTAAATGTCCAATTACTTTTGGTTCCTTAAGAAAGGGGGGAGCTACATAAAGAGCTGTAATTCCTAAACCCTTCAGCTAACCTGGATGTGAGATGAGCTAGACATCCACTCTATAAATATAGCTGAGAGTGTGCCCTTTAAGACAATATTCATTATATAACTGTGACTTGAATATATTGTAGTAAACAAAAAATATGTGCTTCTGGCTAAAAATGTATGGACCTAACTGTACGTGAAAA
Source organism: Oreonectes daqikongensis (assembly GCA_026939265.1). Taxonomy (NCBI): domain Eukaryota; kingdom Metazoa; phylum Chordata; class Actinopteri; order Cypriniformes; family Nemacheilidae; genus Oreonectes; species Oreonectes daqikongensis. Next base: position 327,310 of record JAOTQM010000223.1, on the reverse strand, counting down.
TATAAAGTCCATAGTTGTGAAGTTTCTCTTAATAATTGTCCTCTAGGACAATACTGGAACTACAGGAAAAGCAACTAATATTCAATTCAATTCAATTTTATTTATATAGTGTTTTTCACAATGAGCATTGTTGCAAAGCAGCTTTACAGGAGAAAGAAACAGAGAAACATAACAAGGGTACAATTACCAAACCTTTAAGTTAAAATAAAATAACTATAAAATAAAGTTATTGAGAAAATGTTTAAGATGATCAGAGAGAGCTTATTAAATGTCATAAGGAAATTGATTTTGTTAAATCTGTTATAAGGAATGTTATACGCAGGGAAAGGAACGGTGATGGCATAATGTAACTGAGTGCAGCTGTGACTTCAAACTGCTGTCATGTGATGTAAGTATAGCATTTAATACTAAGTAATGTAAATACTGTTAGCATTAATATGACAACAATTAGTCTGTCTTTGATCTTGGATGGTGACGGGGTTGCATGAGCTGGAACTGGGATGGTCAGTCAGACAGAAGGTTTTCGCAGGAGGGTGGTACCGGATGTTTGACTGGAGCTGCTGTAACCTCTAATTAGGGATGACATAAGACGTTCATCCGGAATCTCTTCTCACCTTGGGATGACATCCATCTGGACCTGGCATAATCTCTCCCTCCCTCGGGATGGGAGAGAAGAGACTCAATTAGCGTAGCTGCTTTTTTAAATATTTTATTTGCTTTACAGTTCATGCATTATGTGAATGCTTGGCTGAAAAAATGTCTTTAATCTTGATTTAAATTGGGAGACTGTGTCAGACCCCCAAACAGTAACAGGAAGGCTATTCCAGAGTTTAGGCGCAACGTATGAAAAGGCTCTACCCCTTTGGTAGATTTTTTAATCCTAGGTGTTATTAAAAGTCCGCAGTTTTGAGATCTTCGATGGCGGCGCGAGCACATCGCAAGGCTCAGGGTCTCTCCAGATTCTGCAATTTTGCTGTATTTTTCTTGCTCATCTCAGTTCTGTTCATGCAGAACAGCTGTGCCTTTACATCGTACACCCGACATGAGCTTTTGGATATTGGTTTGCGACTTCCCGACAGTTTTATAGACAACCTTTGACTCCTTCCTGAGATCGCCAGAACACCCTAGGCCACTCACTCTACCCGGCCGGGCAGAAGTGCTCGCAGGCGGCGTCGAGATCATAAACAAAGGCGGGGGAAGCGCGGAGGACTAAGAGCTAAGCTAAAGCTAACACCACACCGGCTCTCTTTACCCAGCATTTTCCTCACCAATGTTCGGTCACTGGTGAACAAAATGGAGGAGATTCGACTCAGCATCACTTACAGCAAGAGACTTTTGAACTGTAATGTTATGATCTTCACGGAAACATGGCTACACAGCGGTATACTGGACAATGCTATTGAGCTAGCGGGACGACACACACTCCGGGCGGATAGAACATTAGATGGCTCCGGTAAGACCAGAGGTGGTGGATTGTGCATTTACATGAACAAAGCTTGGTGCACAAACTCTGTTATTGTTGGGAGACATTGTTCAGCTAACCTTGAGTTTCTCATGGTTAAATGTAGACGGTTTTATCTACCGTGGGAGTTCACTTTCACCATTATAACTGCAGCTTACATTCCCCCGGATGCTGATGCCAAGCTTGCTATGAAAAAACTTCATGCAGCCAACAGTAAACAACAGACTGCTCACCCGGAAGCTGCGTTTATTGATGCAGGAGATTTTAATCACTCAAACTTAAAGGCAGTGCCCCCCAAATTTCATCAGCATGTTTCCTGTCACACCAGAGGGAACAAAACCTTAGACCATGTTTACACAAACATGGCTGGAGCTTACGATGCGACCCCCCTCCCCCACCTGGGACAGTCAGATCACCTTTCCTTGTTCCTCACCCCCAAGTATTCACCCCTCATCAATCGTGTGAAGTCATCAGTGAGGACCATCAAAGTGTGGCCTGCAGGGGCAGATTTCACACTCCAGGAAAGGTTTCTATACACAGACTGGAGTACATTTGCTTCTCAGGCCACCAGTGGCTCTTACACGGACATTGACTGCTACACCTTCTCTGTACTAGATTAATACCACCATAGACAATGTTACTACTCAGAAACAGATCATCACGTACCCAAATCAGAAGCCATGGATAAACAAGGAGGTGCCGCCTTCAGATCAGGTGATGCACAGGCCTACAGCACATCCAGAGCTAACCTGAAGAGGGGCATCAAAGAGGCCAAGCACTGCTACAAGCAAAAGATAGAGGAGCACTTTTCCAATTCCGACCCTCGACGCATGTGGCAGGGCATCCAGGCCATCAGTGACATAAACCCACCCACTCCACCCCCGCAGCCACTGATGTCCTCTTCCTGAACGAGCTTAATGACTTTTATGCTCGCTTTGAGAGAGACAATAGAGAAATTGCCACCACGCTCAAACCCTTAGCTGACCACCCACCAATCACACTCTCTTCCATAGACGTCTGCAACGCACTGAGCCGGATCAGTGGGCAGACTCTCTGCCATCCACATTGGACTCACACCAGTTTGCCTACCATAGCAATAAGAGCACAGAAGATGCAGTTTCCATGGCACTGCACTCTGTGCTCACACATTTGGACAATAAGAACACTTGCACGTATGCTGTTTGTTGACTTCAGTTCAGCATTCAACACTATCATCCCATCCAAGTTAATAGCTAAACTTGAAGACCTGGGCATTAACACCTCCCTGTGCAACTGGATTATGGACTTTCTGACCAACAGACCACAGCAGATTTGATCAGGCTCCATCTGCTCCACCACCATCACACTCAACACTGGTGTACCACAGGGCTGTGTGCTAAGCCCCTTTCTCTACTCCCTCTTCACCTCCGACTGCAGGCCTGTGAACAGATCTAACTCCATCATCAAGTTTGCGGACGACACTATGGTGATTGGTCTCATCAGCAACAACGATCAAATTGGCTGGGGGTCATTGCTGTGACTGATATCTTATAGGAGGGCCATTTTAACATTCAAGCACAACAAGAAAGCGCAAAATTTATTGGAAATGTACTTTAATTGCTGAGATGTTAGCTCACATTTCTTTTAAATTACATTACTAACATATTTTTGTTATACTTAACAAAAATGTAAACAACAGTGTCTGTGCATTATGTTATATATTTTTTTTATTTCTAACAGTTACCTACTTTATTTTAACTTAAGTAACTTATCAAAACTGTGCTGAACAAACAACTTACACTGAACAAATGCAATCCCTGCATACATTTGCAAACTATTCTATTTCTTGCCAGACACTTGGCAGCGCTTCTGCTCACACAACTGAGCCACATTTGCCCTGATGGAGTTCAACTCTTCACCTCTGTTCTTAACTCAAAAAATCTCTTCAAGACATTTCCCCTGCTGAGCCAGCGCACCTCAGTAAAGTAAAGCACATCACCATATGTTGCCTCAATTTCTTCTAAAAAGGCACGAAACTGACGGTGCTGTAAACTCCTTGACCTGATGTAATTGATGCATTTTAGAACAACAGACATGACATGTTCATATTTCAAGCATTTGCTGCACAGTACCTGTTGATGTATAATGCAGTGCAGAATGACTGCTGGATCTGCATTTTCCTCTTCTAACTTTCTTTGCACCAGCGCTACCAGTCCATTTTCTTTACCCATCATAGACAGGGCACCATCGGTGGTAATGCCTATTAGTCTGTTCCACGGCAAACCAGTGCGTTCAATCGCGTCGCACAGCTGTTGAAAAATGTCTTTGGCTGTTGTACGGCTGTGCATTGGACACAAACTCAGCAATTCTTCTGTCACCTCAAACTGGCCATTAATACCCCTGATGAAAATAGCTAGCTGAGCATTGTCAGTTTTGTCTGTGCTTTCGTCAAGCGCCACAGAGTATGCAGTGAAAACTCTAGCTTTCTTGCGTAACTGATCATAAATGTCACTCGATAATGCGTTAATCCGATCTGCCACTGTATTTGCCGATAGAGAGAGATTGTTGAACATGTTTTTCTTTTCTGGACATAGAATATCAGCGACCTTCAACATACAGTCCTTAATAAACTGCCCTTCAGTGAATGGCTTTCCTGTTTTAGCGATCATCTCACTCACCACATAACTTGCCTCAATTGCAGCATCAGCATCCTTTTTGGCTTTGTGGAAAAGGCTTTGCTGGGATGTTAGCTCTCTCTGCAACTGGGTGGCTCGTTTTTTTCTCTCGTCTTCCTGATACTTCTCATACCGGTCTCCGTGTTTAGACAAGTAATGACGCTTGAGATTGTATTCCTTTAGAACGGCAACTTTTTCTTTGCATATCAGACAGGTGGCATTTCCATTAAACTTTCCAAACAAAAAATAAACTGCTAAAGTGGCCGAAACCAGCTCTCTTTATCATGTCTTCTGCTGCTGGCAAGCGCAGGTTTTTTACGCTAGCCTATCCCCGTTTTTTGGAACCGTGTTTTTGTTTATAGTTGAATGAGTAGTTTAAATTGCTTGAAACAAATAAAAAATATAACAATAATAATAATTATAATAAAAAAAATATAATTTTGCGGGCCGGATTGCGTTATATTTTTGACGTCAGTTGTGGGCCGGGGGGAGGGTAAGGGAGGGCCGTAAATGGCCCGCGGGCCGGCAGTTTGAGACCCCTGGCCTACAGGGAGGAGGTCCAGCACCTAGCCACATGGTGCAATGACAATAACTTGCTCCTTAACACCTCAAAGACAAAGGAGCTCATTGTGGACTTCAGGAAAGAGTCAAGAGGCACACGACACCATCCACATCAATGGGATGGCTGTTGAGCGTGTTTCCAGTTTCAAGTTCCTGGGGATCCACATTTCGGAGGACCTGTCCTGGACTACCAACACCTCCAACCTGGTCAAGAAGGCTCACCAGCGCCTCTTCTTCCTGAGGACACTAAAGAAGAATCAGCTGTCCTCGGATATCCTGGTGAACTTCTATCGCTGTGCAATAGAAAGCATCCTGACCAACTGTGTCACAGTCTGGCATGGGAGCTGCTCTGTTGCAGAGCGCAAGGCACTGCAGCGGGTGGTGAAAACCGCCCAGCGCATCACAGGGACTCTCTCATCCCGCCCATAGACTGTTTTCTCTCCTGCCCTCCGGCAGGCGTTTCAGGTGCCTCCGGACCAGGACCAGCAGACTGAAGAACAGTTTTATCCAAGAGCTGTCTCTTTATTGAACTCTGCCCCTCGCTGATCCCACTGTCCCTCATATACTGCTACACTCTTCTCTCCCCCCTCACTGCACACCTGACTTCACTTTGTTCTTTGCACTACTGGACTGTCTATACATAACATTTATGTTCATTTGCACTACCAGACTGCTCATTTGCACTGCCAACTGTTCACTTACAGTACCGACTGTTTACATATGCATCTTGCACTCCTACACTTTAACTGAAATGTGCAATAACTTCCATTGCACTTTTACTTAAATAGCTTCTGTCCATAATTTATTTGCACTACTCTATATTCATTGCACTGCCGCTCACCTAACTTATCATTGTATACATCTACCTGTACATTTCTGTTTATAGTAATAGCCATCTGTATATTATGTTCAATAGTACATATCCATCTGTAAATTGCTGTTTATAGTAATAGACATCTGTATATTATGTTTATAGTACATATCCATCTGTATATCTATGTTTATAGTAATATCCATCTGTAAATTACTTCTATAATATTGATTTATTTATGTAACTTATGCAACTGCTGTATATCCTGCACTTGCTGCTATTGCACTTCTGGTTAGACCTAAACTGCATTTCGTTGCCTTGTACTTGTACACGAGTAATGACAATAAAGTTGAATCTAATCTAATCTAATCTAATCTAATCTAATCTAATAGATCAGTTCAAGCAGTGCAGGTCTAGGCGTGACCATAATATTTTTAATTAATTATATTTGCCCAGTTACTAAATGTTAACAGTTCCAAAATGCATTTTTAAGAGATATTCTGTCCAAGCATTAATAAACTTGAAGGTAAATGTCGCTGTAACAGGCTTTGTGTATATAGCGTACGACAACTGAGTAGAATTTCAAAAAAGATTTAATAAATCCACAGGAGTACAAAAGAACCACAGAACCACACAAAACCATAACCAACATTAATACCGGACAAAGCAATGGGGCATAACACAGGGCTTAAGTACACTGGGAAAGATAATCAAGTGAAACTAATGATTATCTAATGATTACTAATGAGGGAACAGGCATAACGTGAACACAGAAATTAACCAAAACTAAACATAACAGAAATGTTACTCTTTGCCCCCTCCCGGAAGGCGCGTCCTCACACCGATAACGTCTCAGGAGGTGGAACAGGGCTCAGGAGGTGGACGAGGTGCAGGCAAGGGTGGTGATGATGGTGGCAGGAGCCAGGGAGGAGCCCGGAGCAGGTGGAGCCAGGTGATGGTCCAGAGACCAGCCAGGATGGCGGCCCACTGAGGAATCGCCAGAGGGAAGAGCCATGGTGGAGATGGGGGAGGCAACACCAGGGGGCTGCCCGACAGAGACGAAGTCGGTGGAGGAGGAGCCCAGGGTGGAGACAAGCAGATAGAGAGCCAGGGTGACAGAGAGGATCCAGAGGGCAGAGGCGGAACTGGCGACTCAGGACCCGGAAGACCGCTGTGGAGCCAGAGCGACTGAGGATGAAGGTGGAGCCAGAGGGAAAGAAGCCTGAAATAGCCATAGGGGCGGAGTGATGAGGCACAGCCAGAGGATGGGAGCCCCGAGTAGACGGATGGTCGACGACTAACCAAGACGGAGCCGGAGAGATGAGGGAGCCTGGCGGAGATGGTGGGATGATGGGCCATGGTGTAGATGAGGGAGCCAGGAGCCACGGTGGAGCCAAAGGGTCGGAGGGACGAGGTGGATTGAGGGACGAGGTGAATACCAGGACAACTCCAAGGTAGCTGGCGGCTAGAGATCCCAAAGCCCATCTGACCCAATGGCACTGGCGTGCAGAGGGTGAGCTGAGGTGCCTCCAGATGCCAGAAGACCCAGGGCTAACGGACTGACTGGCAGCGACTGAGTAGGTGGGCGAGAGAGGCTGGGTGGGAACTTTTTGGAGGCTGAAGAGGAGGTGCTGGCTGACGGAAAGCTGGACAGAACAAGTAGAGACGAAGGAGAGCTGGGTGGGACCAGCAGAGACTTTGGAGATGAAGGAGAGCTGGACGTGACCAGCGGAGACTTGGGGGACATGGGAGATACAGGAGACACTGGAGGTTCAGGGGAACTGAGAACAACTTTTCCAAACCAGTCAATTAAATTCTCTTCATTTCACCCATTCAGAAATGGCAGAGTCCAGTAGCAGCTCACCCTCTGCGGCGGGAGTGTGGACGGGGCTTCCCTCTAAGCCCTCGATCTCCACCAGCACTCACACGGCTATGCACGGTGTTGTCGGCTCATGCACCTGGTCACTCGTCTCTTGAGGCTCAGGTTCCAGGGAGATGATGGGCTCAGTCACGGTTGTGCGCAAGGCTCTCCATCTGCAGTGGGCTCGAGCAGAAGCTCTGTGCAGCAGGGTGTTGGCTGGCTGGTCTCTGGTTTGGAAGTGGGACTGGATATGTCCTCAGCGGGGCAGACAGAGAAAAACATTTTAAGAGACAGTGACAAATGTACTCAATCCTGTCACATATCACAACTAAATTTTCATTACCATACCGTAATGTGAGAGCTGCAAGGGGGGGTTGGGGGTTTGCTGGGGTATTGTGCAGGGCAAATAGGGCTAACATAACATAACTTTCATTTCTATTTCTTAAATGTAAATCAATATATTTATTCAGAATAATAAGACAGACTGTTTAATACAGCTCTGCAAGATATCATTTTAATTTAATATTTATATTTTGCAAGAGATCTCAATGTCACACATGAAATAACGATTTAAAAATGTATGAGCAGTTTGTCCCTTCACGCTTCCCGTAGTTTGGTAGTTTTAACTTTTGTTGATTGGTTAGCAGATTCTAGTTTAATTAGGCAAACTTCCAAAAATTACTGCTACAATAGACCAAGAGCAAAAACAATTCATTACCGACAGAAATACTTTAAAAACTACGAAAATACCTTTTACTTCTGCAGATAAAGCACTACCTGACGATGGAACGATCTGTTGTCTCCAGTGAGTGGACACAGACTGTGAGCAGCGAGCATTAAATGGAAAACGCGGAGTGGAATATGCGGCCCTTAAGCGGCGTAATAAGAGAAAGTTTTAGCGGGGATGTGAATCCCCCTTTGTTTACGTGAACGCGTTCCGTTTCCCATCGGTCTTGGAGTTTCAAATGATAAATAACTGAAATACGGGAGTTTTACGGGAGAAATAACTAAATGGGAGGGTGGCGGGAGATGGGTGTGAAAAAAGGGGGACTCCAGGCCAAAACGGGAGTGTTGACAGGTATGTTTTAAATAAGTTTGTAATGAAGCCATTTTTGGTTTCGGTTTTTGGCCAAGTGCATCCAAAATTTTCAGTTTCATTTACAGCCCAGAATTTTCATTTCGGTGCATCCCTAATTTAATTACACGTGCGTACCTATTCTCTGAACGGCGGCACAAACAAACATGGCGGCGCCCACTTAAAACTGTTGGCTCAACTAACGCGATCATTATAAAAGTGTTTAAACAAAACACATTCATATGCACATATTTGACAATCAAACAAGTTTGTGAATATTTTGAATAAAAAAGACGTAAAATTACGTAAAAGCAATACATCAGTCATACAGTTGTTGTGGCTCTGCGGTGTGTCACATTATAAGCAGTCCCGTGTTGCCATGGAAATATTAAAATGATACGTTCAAACGGTTGCCTTGAAAAAAAATCGCACTCCGGGTGGGTCATTTAAAATTTTTTTAACTTATGTGTGAAGGGTTAATAACCAAGGAAACTAGTGAGGAGACAGGCAAAACAGGAACACAGAACTTAACCAAAAGTAAACATAACAGAACTGTGACAGTTGCTCAATGTGCCATTTTTGGACAAGCTTTTTTTAAATGTTTTCCTAGACTACCATATCGACTGAAAGTCTTTCCACATGATGGGCAAAGGTACGGCTTCTCTCCAGTATGAACTCTCTCATGTACTTTTAGACCCGATGACTGAGTGAAACACTTCTCACAATGTGTACACTTGTAAGGTTTTTCTCCAGTATGAATTCTTTTGTGCACCTTCAATTCAGCAGGTCTAGCGAAGACTTTCCCACACTCCAAGCACTCGTAAGATTTTTCACCAATATGTGTTTTTAGATGGTCTTTAAAACCGTGCAGCCACAAAAAACTCTTTCCACAGAAAGAACACACATAACGCCTCTCATCTTCATGAATCCTCATGTGCGTCTTAAGGTGCACAGCCAAAAAGAACTTTTTATTACACTGATCGCAATGAAAGGGTCTTTCTCCTGAGTGAGAGAGCAGATGGGTTTTCAGATTGCATGCCTCTGTAAATCTCCTGCCACACTCAGAGCACTGATGTAATTTCTCTCCAGAATGGATTTTCATATGAACCTTTAAGGTGCTGTGTTGTGTAAAACTTTTTCCACATAACATGCATGCAAAAGGTCTCTCTCCAGTATGAATTTTTGTGTGTTCCCTAAGGCCTTCTTTTTGCTTGTAACTCTTTCCACACTGAGGGCAAGTGAACGGCCTCTCTCCAGAGTGAATACTGATGTGTCTCTTAAGCTCTCCTGGATTAGGGAAGCTCTTTCTGCACTGAGGGCAGGTGAAAGGCCTCTCGCCAGTGTGAATTCTTAGGTGTCTCTTTAGGCCTCCTGAATTTGTGAAACTCTTTGCACACTGAGGACAAGTAAAAGGCCTCTCACCTGTGTGAATCCTAAAATGTTCCTTAAGGCTTCCTTTACATGTGAAACTCTTTCCACACTGAGGGCACGTGTAAGGCTTTTCACCAGTGTGAATTGCCATGTGGATTGCAAGGTGTCCTTTACGTGTAAAACTCTTTCCACACTGAGGGCAGCTGAACAGATTTTTGGTTTCTGTTGTTTTTGGTGTTTGTGAGCAGGTTAAAGATTTTTCTTCAGTCATGAAAACATGGTGTTTCTTATACAGTTGTTTCTTCTCCGCTTTGTCTGGCTCCTCACTGTTACCTTGCACCTCCATCAGGTCTAAAATAAAAAAATAAAAATGATCAAAATCAATTGCAGCAAAGATGAAACAAAAAGTGACTCCATATTTAATTACAGAAAAAGTGTAGTGGATTTTGTCCGCTAGCCCGGTTGATGTTACAATAAAATATTTAAGATATTACCAGGGCTCAAAATTTACTTTTTTACTTTGTAGCACTGGTGCTCCCAACTTCAAAGAGTTAGTAGCACCAGCAAAAATGTAGGAGCACCCATCCAAAAATTAAGTATACCATAGTCTGTCTGAATACTAGAATACAAAACTGTAACTATTTTACTACTAAAACACACATGCGATGTTTGCTGTCTTTTACCATGACTTTATGATTTTTCTGCAATCTCATTTTTAATTTTAAAACCACAAACACAAAGCATGTTATGTTAAATTAGATATGTAAGAGTAAAGTGATCGTATCACGCTGTCAATCATCCTTTCATCACTGACTGAACCCTCATTTCTCATCATAGCATACAGAGAAAGTTAAAACTACATAAACACCATGTTATATTCTTACATTGAACATATGTAAGGAAAACATGATCGCTATTTGAAGAGGTTTGCTCATGAATGTATTTTGTAATGTGAACTTGATTTTGCTACACTTGTGGTACAGCCAGATGCTGTTCAGCCTCGCAGTGCGCTCCCAATGCGACGCAAACTGGCTAGACGCGTGGAAAAGTAGTTATCTGTGAATGGCCGGACAGATCACATACTGTGTGAAGTAACAGCGAATGCTTCATATAGCAATGAAAACAGGTCGCAAAACGAACAACATTGGCACTCGCACAAATGCTCCTAAATATATTTCGAGGTCGCACAGGTTAAATTTAGGGAGCATATGCGACCAGAATGGTCGCAATTTCGAGCCCTGCATTACATTAGTTAATTAATAATTAAATGTATTATTTTAAACTAGGTTAAAGCATATTTTATTCACAACCATTTCTTGACTAGACAAATTTACAACTTCCTTTTAAATGTGAAATTTTTCATAAGGGTGCCATGGTGATATTACACCACGTCACAAAAACTGTAGTTTTCAACTGATTTTCTGAACATGACAAGTTGACTGCTCCTATAAGTGGCCTTTCCCTTTCAAAGCACTATGGCGGCTAAAAAGATGTCATCCCGTTTTTCGTGTCTTTGTCGAAGGAGATCATGTATTTACAAAACGCGCTCTGTCCATTTAGAGATCCTGTTGAAACAACATGGTGAATTCAATGTATAGGGGCCCGCGGTGTATAAATAGCTCGTTCCAAGGCAGGGGTCGGCAACGAGTCACGTGCGATTTTTCTGACCCCCTGCTGTGTCTTCCTTCCCTCTTTTACAAGATTAATTGTAAATAATAAAATGAATTGTACTATATTATTGTTGCACAGTGGACAATATTATAAAGGGAACACCCGTTCGTAACAGATTTTACAAAGTATTTAAATATAACATTTTAATATTTTGACGATCAAACCATTTAAGTCACTTCCTGTCTACTTCTCGCACCTTGACCCGCAAGTAGCTGCTATTCTTGTAAGCTAACTATGGGTAAATGTAAATCTAAAAAAAGAAAAAATCGGATGAAAACAGAGCGTCCCAGTAATTCTGCGGACAGATTTATTCGCCTTTACCACTGGCAATACTGGCCTTCCGGTAGTCTTGTCAAAAGTCATGGTACTTCGGGTCCAAGTCGTTACCTAAAAATAAAATGTTGGCGGTACCTCATTTTCATGAGTTCCGGTACCACCGATGTAGCACGTCAACCGGGTACTGATGCGCTGTCTGACAGTTTGTCAGTTGGAAACTTTACATAGATAAGAGAAGATAAGAGAAATAAGAAAAGCGCGGCTCTGATCCACAACAGATGCGCATAGCTGCACATAAATACTTCAGATTTATGTCATATCGCGAAGAAAGCAAAACGAGTATTGTGGTAAAAGTACGAAACTTATTTGAAGAAGTTCAAGTGGTAAGTTTCAAATTCTATTAGCGGTTGCATGTAAATAACACATCTGTACATTCATTTAAACAATTATGTTGTTCCTTGTCTATACATAAATTTTTTACATAGTGTATTATTATTATTATTATTATTATTTAACTTCAGTTTTTAGTCCCCTCCCCCTTTGCTTGGTGTTATTCACCACTATTGTGTACGTTTGCACTATGTTTGCACTACGTGTTTACTTTCTTCTGCACTGGATGCCCCTGTCGCCAAGTCAAATTCCTTGTGTGTGTAAACATACTTGGTAATAAAGCTCCTTCTGATTCTGAATATGAATGTTGTAGCACATGTTAAGTTAAATGTTACATTAAAATAAACATCCCTGTTTGCGTGTTAATTTGTTAGCGTCAATGCTAATCCAATCAAGTGTTCTAATTTAATGCTTTTATAACTTTATTGGGGAAAAATAATGATAGGGTTTACTTATTTTATATATCTGAAATCCATGTGCTGGAAAACAATAATGTATAACTAGCGATGTGTAATCCCAGATAGCAAACTGACATTGATTCAATGTCAATTTTTGGTTATAAAAATCTGTATCGGTGTATCAGATTTCAATGTTGAATCAACGTTCACTTTTTGGTAGGTACATCAGAACGTCGAATAAAGTATGTAACAGCTCTTTACTTCAAAGAGGCATGAGCCAATAGCATTTGAGTTTGCACAGTGTCGGAGCGATCATTCATAAGATTGAATGAAATGGTACATATCCAGTATTTATTGAACTTTTCTGAAAAATAAAGGTAATGACTTTAGTCAAAGTCAAAGTCAGCTTTATTGTCAATTCTGCCACATGTACAGTACATACATATAGAGGATTGAAATTGCCTTACTCTCAGACCCTAGGTGCATACAGATGATAACAGAATAGAAATATATCAAAAAATATATCAAAAATACAGATAAATACAGTTATTATATATATATATATATATATATATACACAATACAACTTAACAAGCAAGGGAAATGTAACCGAGATATATGTGCAAACCAGTGAAATAAACAACAGTGCAGATGAAATAAACAACAGTGCAGATGAGATAACCAACAGTGCAAATTGAAATAAACAACAGTGCAGATAAAGTAAACAACAGTGCAAATTGAAATTAACAAGTGTAGATTAGATGTAGTGCAAAAAGCTGATCAGTCTGATTAAAGCGTCAAAGAGAGCAGGCTTGTTTAACTGACTAAGTAGTAGTTGAAGAGGCTCAGACCAATACTGAAGAGGTGGTGAGCAGTCCACTTTTCCATAAAGTGACTAGTGTGGGACAGTGTATGATGTAGGAAGGGGTGGACGGGGTTCAGTGTTCAGAGGTGCGTGTGGCAGGAGAGGGGAGGCAGGGTTGGAAGGGAGTTAAGCTTCCTGACTGCCTGGTGGATGAAGCTCTCCTTCAGTCTACTGGTCCTGGCCTGGAGACTCCACAGTCTCCTCCCTGATGGCAGCAGACTGAAGAAGCTATGTGACGGGTGGGTGGGATCGCCTTCAATGCAGAGGGCTTTGCGGGTGAGACGGGTGCCAAAAATGTCCTGGAGGGAGGGGAGAGAGACACCAATGATCTTCTCAGCTGCTCTCATAATGCAATTGAGGGGCTTGCGGCAGGACGCGTTACAGTCGCGATACCACACAGTGATGCAGCCAGTCAGAATGCTCTCGATGGTGCCTCTGTAGAATGTGAACATGATGGGGGTTGGGGCTCTTCTTAGTTTGCGGAGAAAGTAGAGACGCTGTTGTGCTTTCTTGGCCAGTTGTTGTTGTTAGTCCAGGAGAGGTCCTCAATGATGTGCACACCCAGGGATTTGGTGTTGCTCACTCTCTCTACAGTCGCACCGTTGACAGTCAGAGAAGCATTTCCTTCATCTTCTCCACGTATAGAGAGAGATTGTTGTCACTGTACCACTTGGCCAAGTGGCCCACCTCACTCCTGTAGTTTGTCTCATCTCTGTTGCTAATGAGACTCACCACAGTTGTGTCGTCCGCAAACTTGATGAAGCAGTTGCAGTCGTGTGATTGTGTGCAGTCGTGGGTCAGTAGGGTGTAGAGGAGGGGGCTAAGTAAACATCCTTGAGGGGCCCCTGTGTTCAGTGTGATGGAGCTGGATGTGTTATTGCCGACCCGTACTGCCTAAAGTCTCCCAGTCAAATGTCCAACAGCCAGTTGCACAGTGAAGTGTTCAGTCCCAGCTGGACCAATTTGTGAGTGAGCTGTTGAGGAATGATTGTATTAAATGCTGAACTGAAGTCTATGAACAGCATTCTGACGTATGAGTCTTTTTTGTCCAGGTGAGTGAGTGCAGCATGGAGAGTAGTGGCGATGGCATCATCGGTCGAGCGCTTGGACCAATATGCAAACTGGAAGGGGTCCAGAGAGGGGGGGAGGACAGACTTGATTGTTGTGCATGACCAGCCGTTCAAAGCACTTCATGAGAATAGGAGAAAGTGCAACTGGACGGTAGTCATTGAAGCAGGATGGAGATGACTTCTTTGGGACTGGGATATGGTGGTGGCTTTGGTTTTTTGGCTTTGTGGGGACAACAGCCTGACTCAGAGAGATGTTGAAAATGTCAGTGAAGACATCAGTGAGTTCTGCTGCACAGTCTCTCAGCACACGCCCAGGAATGCTGTCAGGACCCTGAGCTTTCCGTGCATTGATCCTGCTGAGGGATCTCCTCACACTGTCTGGGGACAGCGTCATCTGCTCGCCAGGAGGTGGTGGGGTTTTCTGAGCAGTGGTGTTGTTTTGTGAGCGAAGAAGGCGTTCAGCTCATTTAGCAGGGATATGTTGTTGTCACAGGTCTGCGGTGGAGGCTTGTAGTCTGTGATGGTCTGAATCCCCTGCCACAGGCTCTGAGTGTCTCTGCTGTGGTCTCAGTGATGTGGTCTGAGGCGCTAAGATGTGGGAGAGGGAGGGCTTTGTAAGATCCTCTCTTAGTGGTGTAAACAAAGTCCAGAGTGTTGTTACCCCATGTTGGTGTATTTTTGGAAACACACTCTTCAGGTCTGCATGATTGAAGTCTCCAGCCAAAATGAGAAAAACATCTGGGTCTGCTGCTCGCTGATGTGCTGGTACAGTTAATTTAGTGTCTCACTCCTGTTGTTGTTGGAGCTGGGAGGGATTTATATAGCCACAAGCAGTATGGCTGTATATTCCCTCGGTATGTAGAACGGCCGGCACTTAATAATCATAAACTCCACCAGGGGTTAGCAGTGTTTGCAAATCACAACAGTGTTGTGGCACCACGCATCGTTGATGTAAACACAAAGTCCACTGCCGCGAGTCTTACCTCCCTCCCTGAATGGCGCAGTCCGGTACATTGTTGTTGAGCCATGTTTCCGTTTCCTCTGAGTTGAGCATAGTAGTCGGATGTAGTCCAGTTTATTGTCCAAAAAGCGTATGTTAACCAGTACGATGGTGGGGATATCTGGCTTGTGTGGGTTAGCCACTAGCCTAGCCCGGATACCTCCGGGCTTACCCCTCTTCTGCTTTCTCTCACGCCGCTTGTGGCGCCTCCACTGTGGGCGAGATGCAGTAGTGGGGGGTTGGTGATGACGTAATCCTCCGGAGCAGACCGAGGTCCCGCAGCTCTTTTGTGTGTGCCGAGTTTAACTCTAAAAATGTTGTTCTACCAATATCGAGAATAAACTCACAACTGTATGCACGCTTAAAGCCAGTTAGACGCGACAAAGACACAAAAAACACGAAAACACCGTTCTGTCGGGAGAGAGAGAAGCCACAGCATGCGCATGCGCCAAAATTTTAAATTTAATTCTTAAGATAAAATAAATCATGTCAAAACAGATAAATCGTTGTATGGAACATTTAATTACACCAAGTAAATTAGTTAAACTAGTTCGATTTTAGTAGACTAAATATGATGTAGAATTTGTCTTGGATACAAAATCCAATGGAACAGAGTCTGATACGGGATCCAATGGAACATGCTGTGGGGTGGAATCCAAAGGAACAGACTCTGGAACAGAATCCAAATGAACAGGTTTAGTGACAGAATCCAAAGAAACATACACTGGGGCGAAATCAATGGAACGGGCTCGGGTACGGAATTTAATGGAACAAAGTCTGATATGGGATCCAATGGAACATGCTGTGGAGTGGAAGACTGGGCTGGCGCTGTGGAGTGGAAGACTGGGCTGGCACGGCAGACTCTGAAGGCTGGGCAGGCTTGGGGAAAGTCCACAGTAGGTGCCCTTTAACACAGAGGGTTCCCACTCTAGTAACAACCTATCCACCAAGGGGAGCTCCAGGGCGGAAGTTCCACTCTAGTAACAACCTATCCACCAAGGGGAGCTCCAGGGCGGAAGTTCTGGTGGGCTCGGAGAACTGGTCTGGCATGGCAGACTTGGAAGGCTGGGGCAGACTTGGAAGGGTGGGCGGAACGCCATTTCCTACGGTGACAGGGTTTTGCGGGGGCCTGAGGCATGAGCTTGGGTGAGTCAGGGCGACCCCCTTCCGCATCTAATTGATATTGGATGACCATCCCTCGCACCTCTACCAGCCTCCCCGACGCGGAAGGGAGAGCCTGCAACCCAATTCAATAAGTCCTCCAGTCGGGACTCAACCACGTCAGGAAATATAAGGAGGGCGAGTAGATCTTCATCCAAACCGATCAGAAATACGTGGTTGAGGGAGCTATCCTCCCAAGTCACCCGCTGACATGCCTCAAGGTATTCCTCCGCATAGTAGTGATGGTGGTGGCACTTTGTGGAGTGGTCATGTTGGAGGTCTAGTCTTCTGTAATGTCACGAAATGGGTCGGAGGAGCACTCCACAAAGTTCGTGCAATATTGGTTTATACCAAAACAGATGCAAACACTGGTAAGTATATCCACAGGTATATTCCAAAACAGATGCAAACACTGGCAAGTATATCCACAGGTATATTCCAAAACAGATGCAAACACTGGCAAGTATATCCACAGGTATATTCCAAAACAGATGCAAACACTGGCAAGTATATCCACAGGTATATTCCAAAACATGCAAACACTGGCAAGTATATCCACAAGTATATTCCAAAATAGATGCAAACACTGGCAAGTATATCCACAGGTATATTCCAAAACATGCAAACACTGGCAAGTATATCCACAGGTATATTCCAAAACATGCAAACACTGGCAAGTATATCCACAAGTATATTCCAAAATAGATGCAAACACTGGCAAGTATATCCACAGGTATTTTTCCAAAACAGATGCAAACACTGGCAAGTATATCCACAGGTATATTCCAAAACATGCAAACACTGGCAAGTATATCCGCAGGTATATTCCAAAACATGCAAACACTGGCAAGTATATACACAAGTATATTCCAAAACAGATGCAAACACTGGGAAGTATATCCACAGGTATATTTCAAAACCGATGCAAAAAAACATTTACTGATTTAACAGACCGAATAACATAAGAGTAAGATCAAGACTAGACGAATCATACAAACAGGCAAACTTTAATAGAGTCCAGGTAATGATGTGCAGGTGCGGGCATAATAAAAAATGGCGGGAGGTGCAAGGGGTTTTGGGAAATGGAGTTCCAAATGAAAAGTTAAAGGTCTGGTGGAGGTGGGTGGAACAAAAGACAGGGGAACAAACGGGAGTGTTACAAAAATGGGCACAGTAATAGCTGTACCAAAGGGACTATGGAGTGTAGAGAGAAAGACTAATGGAGAAGATGAAGTAGGACAGATCCTAATAACACACTGTAAAGATGTGTGGAATACCTTAACGGCTGGAGGATGTTGTTTAGATTGCCTTCAATAGGCATACATGGGGGAAAAGTTGCAGTTTAATAAGACTAAGTGTAAAGCCCAAGCGGGTTAGGATTACGTCTGATGAACATACAGTTAGCTTGGAGACGAGCTGACTTCACAGCTAGAGAATATTGTTTAAAGTATTGTAGGCCAAATATTCACAGTCACCCACTTGTGCCTTCAATTAAGGACACAAGAATATCAGCTGATTGGTGGTGGCTGTGTGGACATAAGAGTCTATACAGCATTGCCAAGTAATTGGACAGGAAGGTGTGCTTTGGTGGAACCAGCGCACACAATGATAATAGTTGGAAGGCAACCAACATTGAGTAGAATAAAAAGGGATTTGGCTGCTAGAGGTGAAACACCAGCCATTGCTCGAACAAATCCAGTGGAGCATAGGTTGTGGACTGGATGGGAAAGATTTTGGGAATCAATTATTCCAGCTTTTGGAGTATCTGGTTTACAAATTTAGGTTGAAATTACTAGATATGATTTGATTAAATGTATGAATGACATCACACAAATATTTGATGGCATAAAAAAAGAAATAAGAGGTTTGAGATTAATGACCTTACAAAACAGACGCTAGACCAGCTAATGGCCTCTCAAAGTGGTGTTTGTATTATTGTTGGAGACAGTTGTTGTACTTACATTTAAAATAATGATGTGGATGGACATTTAATTGATCAAGAAATCAAGAACATTACCAAAGCAGTTGCCAAGATGACCAGCCAAGAGAGGACTGGAGATGATTGGGATTGGAGTTCAAGTCTTTCCTGCCTTTTTAGCAAAATTGAACACTGGCTGATTTTAATTGATATTATTATTGCATGCATTTTGATTTTGCTTTGTTTGTGGTCTTGTATTATGGCCATGATTTGCTGTGCATTAAAATCATCCATAAGTGTAATTATGGAGAGTTATCATGTTGCTCAGGCAAGTCCAGTGGTTAAGGTGACCACAAATCTGGATGTAATTTGATGACAGAGGTAAAACATCTGTTCAGACCGGATGTGGTCCTTTATAATAGGAATTTTCTTTATTTTCCATTTTTATTTTACTGTTTATTATTGGTGTGGGAAACTAATTGTTAAAGGGGCCAACTGTTAGATTTGGGGTTCCCCGCACCCAATGCGTAGCCTTTATTGAGGATGTGTGTTCGCTAATAGACCTCTTTTAAGGAAGGGAGGGGGTCTTATTGTGAGTGAACATTCTTTGTGTATGTAGTATTAAGGGATGCTTTGCTTGCATGGGGCAGTCGTAAACTTGATACAAAAAATTCATCTTGTTTAAAAAAGGTGAAATTCTCATTTAAATACCATTTCAGCTATCTGGGCATAATCTTACATTAATCCTATTTAATAGTAAGTAAAAGTAACGAAACACCATTGTTCTGAATATTAGAATTAATTTGGGGAATCAGGTGAGTCATTCATGAAATTCATGAAGTGTCAGGGTGGTGTAACGACCATTTAAGGAGCAATTATGTTAATATTGTGCAAGACGACATACAAGAGGAAATTAAATCACAGAAAAGAACCCCTGGTGACTCTAACTGCTGAGTGCAAAGGTTAGTAACGCTTTATAAATGTAAAATAATTTGTCATTTTTAGGGTGTGGTCAGGTATTCTTCGGTATGCATGTCAAATGGTATGACCCCAGATATACATTGATAATTTACCATTATTATAAAAATGAGTATTAACTTTAAAAATTTCATTTGACAACTATCTAATCACATATGACCTTGATTGGAAGATTTCAATGTATGCCTGTCAAATTTGATTTTAAACTGAAATGTCGAATAGTGGGACCGGTAACACCCTTTGACTTCTATCACAAATCTTTTTGTTAGAGGACCATTTAGTCAAATATCACGAGATTATGATGCTAATTAAACATGTTAAATAAACTAAACTACTATTTGGAACTATTTTTAAGTGTTTAATGTTATATTTGTTTTGAGTAAGTGGTGCTTTATCCACAATTGTAGTGTTAAAGATCTTTAAGTTTAGGATAAAATAATTATGCTGCACAACATTAGTGTTTTTTACAAATTCAACATATATTCAGCGATTAAAGAAATGTTTACCAAAGATTACAATTCATCACTTTGGAGTTATAAGGTCATATAGATGCATTCTGAGCAGTTCTGAGATATTGAGCTTCAAAGCTTTTGCATTCCATTTGACTTTGTATTCTATAACTCCCAAAATGTATAAAACGTTAAGAAAAACATCACATAGTGTAAATAGGTTGTCACAGAATAAAAATAATAACCTTTTCTATTCCATCATGACAATGCCCCTGTGTATGAGACAAGGTTCAGAAAGAAATAATTGATTCAGTCAGTGTGGAAGAACTTGACTGGTCTGCATAAAACCAAGTCCTGAACCCAGCTGAACACATTTGGTGTGACTTTGGCTGTAGAAACAACATGGTCAGGTGGTGTAACCGGTTTGTGTAAACTGGTGTAACCAGTTTTTTAATTTTTTTTATAACTATATACAGGAACATTGATGTGGAATAAAATAAAGTCATTTACTTTAGTGTATTAATATGGGTTTTAGCCATTTTTACATAATTTGTCAAAGATTATTTAGAAAACGGGCATTTTTAGCATATGTCCCAATAAATGTGGCAAAAATGCATGAAAATTTATATTTAGAGATAACTTAAATAAAATCTATTTTTGTAAGCGGTGGATAAAATAGTTAATATTTCTCATGTTTTGGCAGTTACACCACATGACTATTCAGGTACCTTCAGTCCTAACTTTCATAAAAAATGCTACAAATGTTATTTTTAATTACACAAAATCAACATAAACACACAAAGGACATTTTGGAATACCTGATGCATGCATTTAAAACCATTTTTTTCAAAGATTTTTGATTTTCTCATCTTGCCAACCCTGTTTTGTCACTGACCCATATATATACTGTATATTATACAGTATATATGAAATTATTTTAAGCTTGTGGTAACTGTTCAAGCATTCAAGCATTTGACTGAAAACCCATTCAAAACAGTGGACGGTGGAACCAGAAGTGCTGCTAACCCGTTTACAGGTTTCGTCTACAAAAATAATTGTATTTATACCTCATTGTTCTATTTAAATGTGCAGGGCCTTTTAGTTTTCTTTGTACCACTTCGTCAAAAATACAAAGTGATGCACAGTAGTCAAAGATGTTTTGTTTGTCTTTGTTTGACACCATTCAGCAGCAATGGTTGTATTCACTGCAAGAACCGGTTTATCTACACACAAGTTGGGGGGAAGGGCAATTTTAGCATCTCCAATTCACCTGTAGTAGAAGTGCAATGTCTTTGCACTGTGACTGAGGGAAACCAGAGTATCTTTGAACATTTAAAGGCCTGTGTTATGTTACTGAAATGTTGATAATAAACTATATTTTAAAATATAATTTGCATTTTCATTCCTTCATTTAGCAGACAAAAGTGAATTGCAATGAGAGCGCATTCAACATTTTGTCAAAGAGTTAACAATAAGTGTAGTTTACTTAGCCATGTTCACAAGTAGGACCAAACAAAGGAAAAACAAACAACATAAAAGATTTTGTTTATACATAAACAGAGCAAGATTGTGGAAAAGTTTGGAACATGACTTATTTTCTGTATTCATTTTAGGAGTAGGTATTGTGGAAAAAAAGTACACATTGCACTTCTCTGTATTTGCATTTGCTTGTAAATAGGGAATACATATACATATTACTTAACATTCTGTATACAAACGTTATCACAACATTTTACTACAAAACAATTCGGGTTTAAAACGTGCATGCTGCGCTCATTATTTGAAAATGAAGAATGGCACCAACCTGTGTGTTCCTCAGTATCTTCAGTATTTGTCATTTTGCTCTGCTCTGAATCACTCATGTCCTCACTCTCCTCTTTAACTAACTCCATCCTTTCAAGAGTTAAGCGGGCGCACTTATGTAATGTTGTGAAAATCTGTACGTTTAAAACTAGGGTTTCGACAAAATTGTTTAATTATTATATAGCTTGTTTTATATTCGGGTTTTCTTCACGCCAAATACAAATGTAAATCTATATATTCCACATGTGTCAAAACGCTTTATTTACAGAAAGATTGACTAACGTTCAACCAATGCTGTAACATGTCTACGTTCTTTGAGCACTTTCACATCTAACTACATTTCCGAAGAGCGTATAATCACAAATCTTTCCTCAGCCACGGCGCAGATGTAATGACGTTTCTGTTACGTGTGCACGTATGTCGTAGGTTGGTACAAACGCTGAAAGCCTTGTTAAAAACAAAAAGCAAAACACATTGGATATACTGCTGTATTTCTTTTATGAATATAATTAATATTTTGTTAATAAATTATATTATATTAGCCTACATACCACAGTGATAATATTGTATTTCTATGGATGTGTTTTAAAATCTTTTGTGCCTCTTCACATGTTTATTTTCTAAATGTATTTAAAATATCTTCTCTTTTTGGTCTTTGTTTAATATTTAATTTGCGTCTAAGCCCGTTATATTGTGGAGAAGATAGTAATTTAAGTGCCATTTTGTAATATGTATGGTTTACTTTTATGGTTTTCTTAAAAAATATATATATATAATAGGGTACAACGGGACAAAAGGCTCCTTGGGTTAAAAGGCTCCTTGGGTTAAAAGGCTCCTTTGATTTAATATTCCTGTAAACCACCACATGGCACAAAGAAATGCTGTAGCACCTTGCCAAACATGCACTTTTCCCTCTGCATGAATATTCAGCTGATCTTGACACAATCGCGGACAACAGCACAACATTTATTTGGAGATAATTTGATCTAATATTTCATATTTAATATTTTTCAAAATGTTGATGAGAATAGCTAAATTACTCAATATATTTTGAGATAAAGGTCTTATGAATGATTCTTAAAGTTAATTAAAGCAACAATATTTCAATAACAGAAGAATATTTAAAAGTATGGCATTTGGGGTAAAAAACACCCCTGCTGTTGGGGCGCTATAACTTTACAGGTCCTCCCAGAACTTGAACTTGATAAACAATACCAAGTTTCGTAGCAATTTGCCATTGCATTGTAAATACTGCATTTTATGGCAAAATCCCAAATAGGCGACACCCACTATGGCAGAGCGAGGAAATATTGTCAGATATGAGATTATCAGATTCTGAAAACCAAGTTTAAAACACAGGGAAGGAAACTTAAAACACAATAAAATTGCTTATTACTATTGACTATTTATTACACTAGGTGGCACTATCACCAATTTTTCATGAGGTAGACAAGATGTGCCAGTGATGATATATTAAGTTTTATGTCAATAAACAAAGTGTTGCAAAGATATAGCCACAAAAACCTTTGGCGCACTCACCTTAGAATTTGTTTACACTGTATACGAGAACCATTCGATCAATCAAAAAGCTTTAAATAACTTTTTGTCAGTACTGTATCCAGATGCTAAATACCAAATTTCAAGCAAATCAAATTTGTAGGAGGAGTTTGAAAAAGTATGTTTTGAACATAATTCAATATGGCGGACAGGAGGTATGGTGGAATATTACAACTTTGATATCAAATTACTTGGCTTGAGCCAACAAATATACTAATGTAAATCAAATTACATTATGATGACTTTTTCACATGTTATAAGCATTTTAATAAACTTCGTTATATCTCTTGACCACTGGCTATAACTTTACAGGTCCTCTCAGAACTTGACCTTGATGAAACACCAAGTTTCATAGCAATTCGCCTTTGCATTTGTAAAATACTGCAAATTCCAAAATTCCAAATGGGCGACGCCCCCAATGAATTTGCTTTTCTGCCTCTGATAGTGACAGCATGACGTAGTTTGGATATACTCTTAAGGTGGAAAAACACAGTTTTACAGGTGTTGGCGACATGGCTTCCAAATGTCAGATTACTACTGAATAAAACACCCAGATTCCTTGCTGACGGTTTTATGGAACATCCGTCAATAGTTAAGTACCTGGATGGTACTTTAAGTACCTGGATGATGCCCTCATTCAACCAAAAATATGAAATGTGGAACTCTGGACACTTCACACACTTAATGGTCGCAGTTTCGCCTACGTAACAGAAGGGAGGCAGGTCAATCAGACACGGCTCAAGCAAAGTTCTTCTGCGGAGTGATTAGCTTAAATCTGACTGTGACTGAAGTCATGCTGGACAAAACAGATGGAAATTACATTAAATGTACAATGTACAAATTGATTTTATTGACACACATTGAGATTGATGTCATTTGTCTTTGCCTGGACATATACTTCCAGTTAGTAAAAAACTTGTTTTTGTTCCATTTGGGACAATACTACCCTTATTAAATTCACTAGATGGCTGAGTGCGTAGTATGTCATTTGGGACACAATACAGTGTCGCCTAGGCCACTTCCATTTTGCGTTAGTATGTCCCAGTGCGTGCATACAGTTTTGCTACGCCACTAAAGTATATATACTTTACCATGTCAAAAACAGTACAGACTTTTAGTGCAAAGTATTAGGCAAATTGGGATGCAGCAAGTGTGTCGCAAGGGTCACAGGAAAATATTGTTATATACTCTTATAGTGCACAGCTTAAGGACATTTTTAATGTTGCCAAAAATTATTGGTAACATTATCACATTTACTTACAGTTTGTCAAATCATCCTTCAAATTTGCAAAATATGAACTATAAACATATCAGTTCCATCATAATAACAAGTCTTGTTTCATTTTAAAATTATATAATACTCCATTATGTAAACTACTTCACTTTCAACAGTACAAAGTTACAAATTAATGGATATGTGCCATACTGACTGCAAGAGATCCAACCATAAAAAGAGAGGCTAAAACGAAAAGCTAAATAAAGATGCTAATCGAATAGCAAATTGGAAAAGTAAAAGCAGTGGGGAAATGGAAGTGCAAATGGTAAACGAATTCGCCTTTTAAATGACCGATTAACATACACGGAGTAATTCCAAAGAAACCTATTTTTCAATTCAATCATGTACATTGGTTCCACACGATTGAATTACATTTTTTTAATATACGTTTTTCTTAAATTGCAAGAAAAGTTATGTTAAAAAAACGTTATTAAATCAAGTGGAACCGATGTACATGATTACATTGAGTAATTCCAAAGAACCTTTTTTCAGTGTAGTTCAATTTCTAAATACAATTATTTATTTCACTTTTTAAAGTGCATTTTCTAAGCCATTTTGAAATTTCATTTAATTTATTCATTAATACACTTTAAAATTATGTACTTTATTGAATGTCTTATGTTGTTTTTGTAAATCCCCTTTTTAATTTAAAGTATTAATTGATGGATTCATATTTCATTTATAAATACATTTTATAATCACGCTTTTTATTGCAGATTAAATTATTAAATAATGAACTACTTTGTAATTTAGCCTATTTATTTTTAAATAAATAAATGAACTTGGAAACAGATGTATTTATGACTATTTTTATTGTAGAACTAGTTATTAAACAATGAAATGCTTTATTACTTTACACATGACTCTTCTGGTCCTCCATAGTCACATGCCATTACATTTCAAATGTATTTATTGAAACATTTTATTTTCACTTTTTTTAATGATTGAATTTCATAACTCTTCTAAAGATAGCAAACATATTGATGCATGATAATTTTATGTTACAAAACATTCTGCACTCCAGGGATATTTTGTCAACCATGATCAGTAAACAAGCTATGTCTTGTTGCCATTCATTGTTTAATAATGTACTTAAAATAAGCCAAACACAATCACATATAATATACAAGATGTGCAGACACACCATATTAACCATTGATTAACATCATTTATACTACAACACGGTTTAATAGGCTGATGTTGACATCGTTTCAATTAAATCTGTATTTAAATTAATTTCTCTAGTTATTTTGACAATTTTGCACTGTTACAAAACAGATTTACAGCAAATACATATTAATACAAGTAGTAGGGTTGTCACAATATACTGCTATTGACAATAACCCTGATATTAAAAATCATGATTATCGTGTTAATGCTACACGTATTGTAAATAATTTTGCACCCATGACCAATACTTACCAACAGTCTCTCGCTAGTTTCATTATTGGGAAAATTTAATATTGTAAAAGCCCTAACAGTTAGTGGTAACAAACGTTTAAAACTATGTAATAGTGGTGCAACGGATCACAAAACTCACGGTTCGGATCATTTTATGGATTTTGGGTCACAGATCGGATCATTTTTCAGACCAGCTAATGTAAATGCTCATCTAAGTTTTATTAATATATATTACTATGTAATATAACTTGTTTTTGCAATCAATAAAATGCTAAAAAAAATGGGGCACTTAATGGGGGTTAAAGAATTTTATAAAAATTAAATTTTGAAAGTACCCTTAAAATCAACATATTAATTTAACAGATTATTTAACATTATTACTTATCTTCTGTGCTATATGTTACACAGTATGCCTGAATAAAAAATATGAATAACAAATAAATACACTGCTCAAAAAAATTAAGGGAACACTTGAATCATACTGTATTAGATCTCCATGAAAGAAATATCCATGCAAAAACTCTTCACTTAAATACTTTGCATAATGTTGTGAGGACAAAATAATGTGACAATGGTCAATTAAAATGCCAAAATTATCAACACATTCAGGGCAAGAATTACAGTAAAATCACAATAAAAAAAAATGGCTGTTTCAAAATGTTTCAATCTCATCACAGTAACTCATAATGTTAGTCAGTAATGTGCATGGCCCCAAGTGCCCATAAGAACTCCCAACAATGTCTGGGCATACTCCTGATGAGATGGCACATGGTGTCTTGCGGAATCTCCTCCCAAACCTGTATCAGAGCATAAGTGAACTCCTTGACAATCTATGGTGCTACTTGACGGCTTTGAATACATGAGATCTCAGAGTTCTCTACTGGATTTACATCTGGGGAACATGAGGGCCAGTCAATGGCATCAATGTCTTCATCATCCAGAAGCTGCCTACTGACTCACATTATCATGCACCAGGAGGTCTCTGCACTGCACCAGCATAAGATCTGACAATAGATCTGAGGATTTCATCCCAATACTTTATAGCACATGGAGGTCTGTGAAACCTTCTTCTGATGGTTCTTCTCAGACCACCCTTGCCGTTTCCTCTCCAGTGTACCTGTTGTCACTTTGATTTGCACTAAAACAAGTAAAAATGGTTCAATCCACTTATGCTTCCTTACCGTGTTGATTGATATTTCTGTAAGTTAACTTGGTGTTATGCTGTGATAACTAAGTGTTCCCTTCATTTTTTTGAGCAGTGTATGATATAAACGTGCAACCAGAGTAAACAGCTGACAACTGGATCTCTAGAGATCAGATTATAAATGTGACAGGTGTTATGAGGTGGCGATAAAAGTAAGTAGGCCTATGTCGACCAAATTTGTCTTGTCTTCTTAAATGCGTTACTGTATTATAAGTGGGTGGCGCTACAAAATTTCAGAGGTTTTGCGCGTGGATCGTGTCATTTGCGCTTTGACTCAACCTAACATTGCTGCCTACACAGCAGTTTAAGTTTAGATATGCACGAGAATGCGCTTTAATATTGAACTCGTCCAGATAGGAGCGAGAGCACGTACGCTAAATCTTTTTAAAAAATCTTTTACTCCATGATGAATAGATTTACAATAAATGAGGATGCGCTTAATATTGTACTAGTCCAGATACTGGAGAGAGAGCGCGTTCGCGACAA
The DNA here is from genome assembly GCA_026939265.1 of Oreonectes daqikongensis. Taxonomy (NCBI): domain Eukaryota; kingdom Metazoa; phylum Chordata; class Actinopteri; order Cypriniformes; family Nemacheilidae; genus Oreonectes; species Oreonectes daqikongensis. The sequence goes on along the minus strand of JAOTQM010000223.1, from coordinate 299,612 downwards.
AATCATCTTTAACTCTATGATGAATAAATTTACAGTTAATCCACGGGCCACATGCGTTCCGAACCGTAGATTCATTTCAATCGCGATCCGTTTCACCACTACTTTGTAATACATAAAAACATAAAATACATGGCATTATTAAACAAAACTGACTGAAAATAATTGTCTGTAGGTTTGTAGATCATTATATTAATCGTAAGGCAATAGGCTAATAAATCTAAGTCTGTTTGATAATAATCTGTTTCAAAATTGAAAGACAACTGAATTGATAACAACTATGGAATTTAAACCATTTCAAGACATGGAAATACCATTTTATTTGAAGGCTCTTACAACAAGAGCCTTCAGATGAAACAATGCTTCATGAGAAGATAATCATAACAGTAAATAAATTACAAAGACTATGAGACTCATTAGATTTAGTCAATAGCTATCATAATAACCAGACACGATATTTCAGCTTTTATGGAAATAGTCCAGAAAGAGGAATTTATGTAAAAACAGCAAAGAATTATAATATACATAAGGATTTGCAATAATATTATAACATGTAAATTAACATTAACTGAAAAACAAGTCTAAGATTATAAAAGGACAATCATATTAAACGCAACATTAAATATCAACCCCTGACCCTAAAACGTAATGTCATCAGTCTCTCAGTGAGCAAACCAAAAAGGGACAATGGTAAAGAACAAACACCAAAACCCTGAACAACAACCTGTGAAACCAGACTTAACCACCATGGAATACATGGTATTATTACAAAATGTTATATAAGACAATAAAAGTCTATATGACTAATGCTACCACACACAAGTAAAGTGATCTATTTACAATTAAAGCTGTCAGCAGCATGAGGAGATTTAGATGCTTCCATGCGTTCGAGTATCTTTAGCCCATGAAAAACACTTCTCAAATGAAATATCAAAATTAACCACACAAAGTATAAACTGTTGGCATTGGGGTGTGGCACTGAATATTGGCATGTAGATGTCTTCAGCCCAGGATTTTTAACAAAAGTGAAATATTGGGCAGATTGGACATTGCATCTTACAACAACTTGATGGCAAAACATAAACATATGTCAGACCCCCAGAGGCTCATTGTTCATAGAAACCTCAAATACTTTGCAACCTAAAGGGGGAGCTCTAAATTTGATAATTCTGTCATCATTTACTCACCCTTTTGTCACTTTAAACCTGTGTGACTTTCTTTCTTCTGCAAAACACAAAAGAACATATTCTAGAGAATGTTGGTAACCAAAAACCGTTGGTCCCCATTGACTTCTATTGTATGGACACAAAACCAATGCAAGTCAATGGGACCAACGGTTCTTGGTTACCAACATTCTTTAGAATATGTTCTTTTGTGTTCTGGAGAAGAAAGAAAGTCATACACGTTAGAAATGACAAGAGGGTGAGTAAATGATAACAGAATTTTCATTTTTGGGTGAACTATTCCTTTAAAATTGAAAAAGCCTTTAGGGGAGACTGACCAAATATGATGCTGATCTCATTACAGTTTCAAGAGTTCATAAAAATACAATGCCTGTAAATGGCAAAAAACCTGCAGAGAAAACTTTCTCAAGGGTTTAAACAAGTTTAACCCCTTAAAAATGCAATTCATTCCAGAGAGGAATAATTATAATAATAATAATAATAATTCATAAAGCAGGCTCTAACTACTGCTACCCCAATATAAAATTTTGTCCCAGACTGGGAAGAAGGTGAACTTCACTGTGAAAGTTTTGGGCAAGCCGTTTTTAAATGTTTTCCCAAATTACCATATCGGCTGAAGGTTTTTCCACATGATGGGCAAAGGTACGGCTTCTCTCCAGTATGAACTCTCTCATGTACTTTCAGGGCTCCTGACTGAGTGAAACACTTTTCACACTGTGAACACTTGTAGGGTTTTTCTCCAGTATGAATTCTCTCATGCACTTTCAATTCAGCAGCTCTAGCAAATGTGCTCCCACACTCCAAGCACTCGTAAGATTTCTCACCAATATGCGTTTTTAGATGGTCTTTAAAACCATGAAGCCATAAGAAACTCTTTCCACAAAAAGAACACACATAACGCCTCTCATCTTCATGAATCCTCATGTGCGTCTTAAGGTGTACAGCCAAAAAGAACTTTTTATCACACTGATCGCAGTGAAAGGGTCTTTCTCCTGAGTGAGAGAGCAGATGGGTTTTCAGATTGCCTGCCTCAGCAAACCTCTTGCCACACTCTGAACATTGGTGCAATTTCTCTCCAGAATGAATTTTCATGTGCCGTTTAAGACTTCTTTGATGTGTGAAACTCTTTCCACACAACAGGCATGCAGAAAGCTTCTCTCCAGTGTGAATTTTTTCATGTTCCTTAAGGCCTTCTTTCTGTGTGAAGCTCTTTCCACACTGAGGGCAGGGGAATGGCTTCTCTCCAGTGTGAGTTCTTAAATGTCTCTTCAAGTCACCTGAACATGTGAAAGTCTTTTCACACTGAGGGCAGGTGAAAGGCTTTTCACCAGTGTGAATCCTTATGTGCCTCTTAAGGTCTTCTTGATGTGCAAAGCTCAATCCACACTCAGGGCATGTGAAGGGTTTCTCTCCAGAGTGAATTTTACAGTGATCCTTAAGGCTTGCTTTACATGTAAAACTGCTTCCACACTGAGTGCATGTGTAAGGCCTCTCACCGGTGTGAGTAACCATGTGAATCTTAAGGTGTCCTTTACGTGTAAAACTCTTTCCACACTCAGGACAGATGAACAAAGTGTTAGCTTCTGTGATCTCAGTCTCTTGTGAAGAATCATTTTCAGAGTCTGAGGAACTTAGAGACTCATCTCCACTTATGAAATCCTGATAGTGCTCCACTACACACAAATCTTGACTTTCTTCGACTTTAACTTGAATCAGCTCTAAAATAAACATATTACACTGTCAAGCCAAAAATAAGTGAAATTCAATGTAACAGCAAAAAAGTGCTGTTATGAATTATTTTTACCATTACAAATGTTTAAGCTTTTATTAGCTCTGTAATAAACATTTTATACATTGAAACAGCAGAAAGCTAGCTATGAATCCTTTCTGATATTCGATGCTAAAGCTTAACTGTATCCATGCTAATAGGTCATCTGGTAAAGAGCTGCTACCAAGTTTATAATACTTCAAATGCATTGTTCTTTAGACTTCATGGTATCACATCCTGTTTTATCTACGAACTTTATTTCACTACTTTGATTTTATAAGTATGTAGTGGTATGGAAAACTCTCAAAAAGAGTCCATAATGAAGGAACAAAAAGACACCAACCTCCTCTCTCTTCATCATTAATACTGACGCTGCGTGGTTCTGGATTCAAATCCTCAATCTCCATCTTCACAGTGTTGTCACAAAGATCTCCGTTTTAACGCCTCAAATCTGTTCTTTAATACAACGAGAATCAATGCAAGATGCACCTGTGTGCTCACTGGGTGTGGTGTGTCTTTACAAAAATAAACAACAGCATTAATCCTGCGCGAAAATTATGAAAGACAATTTCATTCGTTTCAAATGTCAGCCTTAACTTTTTTCTATTATATTAACGATGTTAGAAGACAAACTGAAGCGTTTTGGAACGTTTTTGTTTTGTTGTGTACCTTGGTTTGTTGTTGTAACAAACGCCGAGTGACTCAAATGCATAAACCTCCTCTGTGAAATGCGGCACAGTCTTATAACGTCACAGCATATCAACGCGTCATTCATTAGAGCAAAATAAAAGTCCCATGGGCCGCTGATTTGGTTTCGCAAGGACAACATTGAACAAATTATTTATTTTATAAATACAGCGCTGCCATAACAAAAAATTAATTTGAACTGAGGCATGTATTGTAAAAATTTAAAGTATATTTCAGAACTTTTAGTCATTCAGTTCTAAGCTCTGTTTTGAAGATTGTTGTTGTAATGTAATGTTGCTTGTAACATTTTTATTTTCTTGCACTGACTTATCGTTTTGCTTCATAAGAGCTCAATATATCCGTATTGATTATAGGTACGTCAAAAATTGCTATTCTTTGAACTTTTATAATGTAAAGTAGTATTCACATTTTATGCTACATTCCAGACATCTTGGCATTATATTTCCCACCTCACACCTAGAAATAACATTAGGATTAACGTTTAGTAACGGTTTAGTAACATTATGAGGAGTAATAAAAGGTTTAGTAACATTATGAGATGGGAAATCTCCTAAATAGGCTCCTGGAGAGTAACATTATTGATGCTGCTAACTGCTGCAGAAAAGAGGCAGGGCTGTAAGGCACTGTGCATGCAAAATTCACCTTCAAAAACGACTTTTGCTACCTTTAATTAAACCTGGGAAACATGTTACATGAAACAAAATAACACGGTAGTAGCATAAACCTAACAAAATATAATAAATAAAGTTTTGTTGTGGACTATGAATAATTCGTACCATCTTTTCGCTCACTAAGGAGCTCTTCAAGTTACTCGTCGAGGCTGTGTGTGAAATGGTATGTCCATGAAAGTGGATGGATGGCTCCAACTTCTAACACTCCACAGGGACTGGTGCCATTCATCCCAGAGCTCCATGAGACAGAGACTCATCAAAAGGACCCACTTTGCCACTCTGCAAAATCCTCGCTACACCGGGCATCCAGAGGATCGGAAGCAGAGCTCCTGCCGTTTAGGTTGTGAGCTGTCAATGTTTGTTGCACAGTAATAAAGACAAAACAAAAGATGTATCACAATCAGAGCTCTTTTCCAAAAAATAGCCTCTGAACAATGTTCTTCTCTGCACAGGTCTCAATTCACACGAATCGGCAGATATAGTCACCCCCATGCCCCAAATCGTAAATCCGTTACCTGCCAGCCTTGCTGTAGAAGCTGCTGCTGCTGCTGCTGCCGCTGCTGCTATTCGATCGACTGCAGTCTCCAATGCAACTCTCATCAAAATCCCTGAGCATGTGGGCACTGCTACCAGCAGTTTTAAATTGGGTTGTAAATACTTTCAGGAAATTCCCAGACCTTCAATGGTGTGATTATGCTATAAGTGTCAGAGCAGAACGCCCTGCTTTTTAAGGGCAGAAACAGGCAGATTCCATTGAGGAGAGACGTTCTCAGGTGAAAGGATCCATCTGCCATCCTAGGCCAGAGTCTACAAGACGTCTTTATAACTTTAACACTGTTAACCCTTGCCTGCTATTCTACAGTAATATATTGGCAACACTGTTGCCAGCTATTGTAGGTCACACATCTACAAAAGGTTTTTATTGAGGTTGAAATGTTGAATTTTGTAAGTCACCATTAGTGTGATCAGTATTTCTTTTAGTTTAGCTATTGACTCTCATTTTTAAGGTGCTTTAAACATGTTTGTTTTAAGTTATGCTCAAAAGTGACCATATGGTGTGAAAATTGTCATGGAGAGATGTGAACCAGATTAATTTTTTTATAGCATTTCATTTTCCAACAAATTTGTCAAAATATATACACAAAAGATTAAATGACTGCATCAGTCAGACACATCAACAATCCACATATGAATCTCAACAATGGTGACATTCAATTGAACTGCTGGGTGTACAGTACAAAACTCATTCATGATTATTTGTCACCATTGATGAGGTTTGTATGTCAAGTGTCTAAGTGTATCTCCAGTGCAAAGAAAGATTTAGACAGAGATTTCTCCATTTTAAAACCTCTAATCAATTAATACATAATATTATATAATAATCAACTTCTTTCTGATAAATCTTCAGCTACTAAGCAAACATTAAGCTGCATTTCTATTTCTCCCTTTCAGTGTTATTGCGAATCCAACTAAAGCAAACACTGATCACCATCATGGTGACTATCATGGGGCAGTTGTGGCCTAATGGTTAGAGAGTCGGACTCATAACCAGAAGGTTGTCAGTTCGATTCTCAGTACCGGCAGGTAACAACTGACGTGCCCTTGAGCAAGGCACCTTATCCATGTTTGCTCCACGGATGCTGCAGTGCTAGCTGCCCACTGCCCAGGTGTATGTGTGTTCACGACTTGAAGTGTGTGTGTTCACTATTCACTGGTTGGGTTAAATGCAGAGGTCACATTTTGGGTATGGGTCACCATATCTGACAAAAAATAGGTCACTCACTAAAACATAATAAAATCATTGTGAACTAGAGCTAAACCTCTTTTAATTCTTAATAAGTGTATGTCTGTAATAAGTTGTGTCTGTAATAAGTGAAGATGTTAATGATGTTTGTGTTTAATTCTCCTCTGGTGAGATCTTGACAGATTTAATGTGTTCATCTGTTGATGTTCATTTTAGACTGTGTGACTTCAGTGAGTTAGTAGATTATTTTATTGCTGTCTATTCAAACAGTCATTGCAGTAGTTTACTGTAAAAGACCTACGGTAACTGGCAACAATGTTGCCAATATATTACTGTATATTACTGTAGAAATGACTGGTAAGGGCTAACAGTGTAAAGTTTTTGCAGACAGGTGTAGGGACAAGAACAAGGAAGCATTAGTTGTGTCTGTGATTTTGTCTTTCTTACAACAGCATTTGGATGGCGGCAGCTTGCTGTTCAAATTAAAGGTTTATGTAGCTGCTATAGCTGCTTCACATAATGCCTTTGAAGGGAGTTTGATTGGGAAACACCCCCTCCTCGCCCACATCTAATGCCGATATGGGACCTGTCTAACAAAGGCACTTGAGGCACTAACAAACAATTTGTGATTTTCTGTTTCTGTATACCCTTCGCTTGTAATAGTGTAGGTACAGACTTTCCTCCATCTCGTCCATTTTTCACTTCCTATCCTCTTTCTGAATTTTGTGTGTTATCAGCAGTGGTTGAATTGTAAAAAAGTCACAGATAGGTGTATGCAGTCAGATGCAGATTGAACATTTATCCAATTGTTGACAATGCTAAGGAAATTTTAATTTGTGATTATAAAAAGATTTCTCTTTAGACTTGCTAAGCTGAGGGTATGTCAATAATAACTTTTAATAATAATAATCTTTGTTTATATGTGGATTAATCTTTACAGTATGTTTTATTTGGTCATGACAATTTTGTGTAAACATTTCTTGAAATGTTATTTAATTTTCTAGTAATATTTTTTACACAAATGTAAATTCCAGTGTGCTTTAGTTTTTTTAAACTTAAATCCTACCTGACAGCCGAAGTGGGATAGGGAAACCAAAGAGATAAAAAATAGAAATGAAAACAGACTGCAGGGGTGAATGTGGATGAAAAAGGCAGAAGTAAGAACATCACTGATGATGAGAATAAAAGGTAATGGACATTGCAGGAAGCAAGTCAACCCGACAGATGGCAGCAGTGCAACGTTGTGGATGCAAACTGTCGTTGCTCCACAATGAAGAAGACGAAACCTGATGTTTTACGGAAGAGGAGAAATCTGCAAATCGCGATGGTGGTGTTATTGGATAAAAGGGTTTGTGATAACGTTTTAATACATATGGATAGGTTTAAATCGTTTTTAACTACTTACCGCAAACTCCAAAGTACGAACTGCACAATACACAAAGCGGTGTGTACTGTTAGTTCATAGCTGAAGTTTGCGAGTTGAGATACAGTCCAATAAATCCCGGGATTATTCCCATGTTTTAGTAAACAAGGCAAAGAAACCCTTGAAAACTTGTAAAGAAACTCCAGGTATAACAAGACCGACAGACAGCTGTAAAGATGGAATTTGTTAAAGAGGAGGGTGCAGAAAGTAAAGATTCAGAAGCATACAGAATGACATATTCTGAAGGTCCTGAGGAACAAAGAGGTTGGTGTCCAAAACTTAAGGCAAATCTGATTTAATAACATGAATTAAAGATCACACACACACAGAAATATTGCATCACATTCATTAATTTTGGGGTCACTGTTATTTCTTGTTTCACATATATGCAGTTTTGCTTTGCAAAGGGAGTCCTTTACCAGCCGAGCTACACTTTGCTTATGATTTTTGACATGTTTATGTTTGTTTTAGACTTGGTGGAAGTTAAAGGTGAACTCATAACTGGAAGAAAATCTTTGATCTGCTCGGTGACTGAAAAGAGCATCGTACAAGAAAGAAGTCAGAGAACAGAAGCCAGCAATTCTTTCATCTGCCCTGAATGTGGAAAGACTTTCTCACATAAGGGACACTTTAATGAACACAAAAAAATTCACTCCGGAGTGAAGCCTTTCACTTGCCCTCACTGTGAAAAATGTTTCACGTGCAAAGGACACCTTAAAAGGCACATACGGATCCACACAGGAGAGAGACCTTACGCATGCTCAGAATGTGGAAAGAGTTTCAAATGTGCAACCAATCTCAAAGACCATCGGCGATCTCACTCTGGAGAAAGAGCTTTTAAGTGTGAACAGTGTGGTAAAAATTTTATTTTAGCATCAAACCTAAAGGCGCACATAAAAATCCATACAAATGAGAAGCCTTATGTGTGTGCTGTCTGCGGCAAGGGTTTTTTACGCCTGGGTTGTTTTAATGATCATCAGAAAATACACACTGGTGAGAGAGCTCATATATGCTTTGAGTGTGGCGATACTTTTACTAGATCCAGTGCCCTGAAACAGCACCAAAAAATTCATACTGGAGAAAAACCTTTCAAATGTTCATATTGTGGAAAGGACTTTACGCATTCAGGAGCTCTGAAAAGACATGAGAGAGTGCATACTGGAGAGCGTCCGTATCACTGCACTGCATGCGGGAGGAGATTCACCCAGTCCAGTGATCTTCAGAATCATATCAAAAAGCCTTGCCCAATGTTGTCACAAAGTTCATCTTCAGTTGCAGTGTAAATGGTGGACAGTTCATACCTGGTGAATGAGCTGTCGGTTTGTGTCACAGTGTAAGGTTTATATTTGCAACCCAACACATTTAGGGGAAGTGTCTGAATAGGGATTGGTAGTAGAAATCATGCTCACAGTTATACAGTACATTGTACAAGTCCAACCATTAGTCAATCATTGTGATTTCTGACATCGATACTAATTTTGTTAGTACTGTTTACTGGCAAGGAAACACATGGTAAACAAAGCCTACATTCTTACATTATTTATAAACCATTCTGTGGTGTTAGCCAGCGTGTCATAAAGATAAATATATCTGAAGAAAGGTTTCATCATTCCTGGTTTCTGACTGGATTTCTATATTTTATTTTTTATGTGTGTCAAGACTCTAATACTTGTAATGGGTACGTCTACTATTGTGCCAAAAATGAAAAAGTATACAATCGTGTGTGTGACCTATAAGCACAGAACAATGTTTACTTAAAATGGTTAGAACAAATGTGTAATGAATTAAACGTGAGTTTTTGAAGCAGGTATAGTAAATTTGACACTACGGACACTGCACTCTGGCATGGTAAATGAATGATAGAATGATTTGTGGTTATAATATTTTTAAAGGGTTAACATATACCTTTATTATTCGTTCGCTGTTTTTTGAAAAATGCATTTCAAACTCATGTTGCTGTTAGGGTAAATGTGTTTAGCCCCTCTCCATTACATGCATAATAAAAGTAGGGACTGCTAAGTGCAAGTGTCCAGCTTTCGGTTTTATTTTAAGTGCATCTTCTATTTCAGTATCTGTTCAGTATCTTTCTATGTAAATGCACTCCTTGCACTGTTTATGCACAAAATAAAGTTCTTCACAAGATGAACACTGGTACAAAAGCACTTCTGGTTTCATTTTATTTTATTTTTAAACCTTACATATACAATTAAATCTTAAAGAAATTGGTTTAACATTTTGAGTCTGTTATAAATGTTATGTTGGTTGTATTTTGTTCAGACGTTTGTGTAGTGTTAACAAAACTGAAAGAGGACGTTTTTCTGAATCAGCGTTGCTTGTTTTCTGAAGTTGTCCATAAGATTGCAGCAAAGACAAATGAGTTTCATATACACTATATTGCCAAAAGTATTGGGTCACCCTATCTAATAAACAGGTTTGATAACTTCAGTAATTTCCATGAGTACAAATCTTAATGCTGCAGCATATCATGATATTCTATGGAACTGTGTGCTTCTAAATTAATAGCAACAGTTTGTAAAGGGCCCTTTTTTATACCATCATGACAATGTCCCTGTGTATGAGACAAGGTTCAGAAAGCAACATTTTATTCAATCAGTGTGGAAGAACTTGATTGGTCTGCATTAAACCAAGTCCTGAACCCAGCTGAACACATTTGGTGTGACTTTAAATGCAGACTTTGAGCCAAAAACTTATCACTCCACATCAATGGCTTGAACACAGGCATACAGCCAATTTGGAACAGAAAGAAGGTGCTTCCAAAACTGTTGCAACAGAGATGGAAACAAAATTCCTTACAATGCCATTAGTAGAAATGCAATTTAAAACTGTTTCAAAAGCCCCTTTTTCTGTCCCAAAATGATGACTCCTGTGCACAAGTCATTGGTGTTTGGTGAGGAGTTCTTTGCTCATTTAAAGTCTGCATTTAAAATGACACCAAAAGGTTGTCTCATACACAGGGGCATTGTCATGTTAGAATACAAAATACCCCTTTCCAAACTGTTAAAAATTTAATTAAAAAGAACAGAGTTCCATAGAATATCATGATATGCTGCAACATTAAGATTTGTACTTATAGAAATTACTAAAGTGATCAAACCTTATTAGATAGGGTGACCCAATACTTTTGCAATATAGTGTATATCATATAATTAAATGTAACAGTTATTAGATGTACACAAATACCCACACTGTTTTTAAACAAAAACATACAAAACTGTTCAAAAGGAATGCTCAAAACAACCAAAGAAGAGGTGCGACACCCACTTAAGAGAACAAGAGCTTGAACTTTATTTGGTCTGGCTGTGAATGGCCAAAACGTAACTTCACTGTTAGCCCGCACCAGCCATTTCTACAGTAATATACATCATTTTACAGTAATTCACAGTAATATATTGGCAACACTGTTGCCAGCTAGTTACTGTAGGTGTTTTACAGTAAACTACTGCAATGACTGTTTGAATTGACATCATTAAAAGAATCTACTAACTCACTGAAGTCACACAGTCTTATATGAACATCATGAGCATTAACAGATGAACACATTAAATCTGTCATCAGAATTAAACACAAACATCATTAACATCTTCACTTATTACAGACATTACTTTCACTTTATTTCTGTCATCTAAGATCTTATTGAGAATTAATTTTAGTTCACAGTGATTTCATTTTTTAAATTACCATTATGATGATCAGTGTTTGCTTTAGTTGGACTCTTGACTTTAGTTTAGCTTGTTACCATTTTCGGTAGTTGCAATAGTACTTTGTAAGGTACACATTTTCAATAATGCTGAAAGTGACTTCACATAAGTGCAGTGTTATGAATGTTCAGTAAGTGAAGATGCATCTGAAAGAGCATGATTAATTTTTAATAATGTGGCATTTATCATTTTTTTGTAATAATTTATACAATTATAAAGATTACATCTGATATAATGCAAAGATCTCTGTCAAAAAATGTTTTCTTTGCAATTGCAATACACTTATACACTTGACATACAATCCTAATCAATGGTGTCAAATAATCATGAGTTTTGTACTGTACACCCTGCGGTTCAATTGAATGTCACCATTGTTGAGATTCATATGTGGATTGTTGATGTGTCAGACTGATGCAGTCGTTTAATCTTTTGTTTATATATTTTGACAAGTCTGTTGGAAAATAAAATGCTACACTTTTTTTTAAACTGGTTCACATTTCTTCATGATAGTTTTCACACTATATGGTCACTTTTATACATAACTTACTTTTCCGAACCAAACATGTTTAGAGCACCTTAAAAAAGAAACACTGATCACACTAATGGTGACTTACAAAATTCAACATTTCAACCTTAATAGAAAAAAAACTTGTGGATGTGTGACCTACAGTAACTAGCTGGCAACAGTGTTGCCAATATATTACTGTAGAAGTAGCAGGCAAGGGTTAACAGTGTTGTTTTAAACAAAAAAGTTGCACACTTATTACATCACTGTGACTTTATTTCTGTGGTTTATCTACAAAAGTTCTTATTGAGAATTAACACAAGTGTAGATGTTGATGGTTTTGTTGAGTCACCATTATGGTGTTCAGTGTTTGCTTTGTTGTGTTAGATATTCTTTAGCTGCTGTAACTGTGTGATGAAAACACATCTGTTATGGTGGATAGAGCTAAAATAAATTGTCATCTACTGGTTTATTCACTGTTTTAAAATTATTTTATTATGCTCACTGATGTTATGAATGATGTACAGAATGATATACTGAGGGACTTTACAACACATGATTTACAGAGTTAAATTAATTTAGCAGATATTAATAATAAACCTATTCATCTCATCAATGGTGACCACAAAAAGACCACATAAGATAAATGCAAGGCATTCTGGGTACCATCAAAGTAAAAAAATTAAAAGAAACTCATTCATGTCTCCCAGGAGTCTTTGCTGCATGAAGCTTTTCATGGTCACCACTGTTGAGATTCATACACTGATTCTTGATGTCAGTGTTTAAAATCAAATGCAGATTTCTCCAAACGGCTCAAAAACTTTTCTCAAATATATGCTTATTCACACTGTTACTAAAAATCTTCAAAACATAACAAAATGCTTTAAATTGAGTATTCACAACAATGAAAACCAGACTAAAGCTTCTGGTTATATATCCTTTTGTTTTTATTTACTATGACAATTATGTTTTATTAAACACATCATAGCATAGCAACTAAAAGAAAACTTGTTTAACAATTTTTGAAATTCTGGCAGTCGTGGCCCCGTGGTTAGAGAGTTGGACTCATGACCAGAAGGTTGCTGGTTCGATTCTCAGGGCTGGCGGGTAACGGCTGAGGTGCCCTTGAGCAAGGCACCTAACCCCCACTTGCTTACTATACAAAAATTTACAAATGTATAGTACAATACAATGTAAGTCGCTTTGGATAAAAGCGTCTGCCAAATGCGTAAATAAATAACTAAATAAAAACAAATCAAGGGTGAAAAGCCCAACTAAACTAAACACTGATCACAATAACAGTGACTTTAAACAACAGTCATTGATGTTATGCTGCAGTCTCTGTGAAGCAGAAGTTATGATCGTCTTCATTATTCTGACGTATTTCAAAGTTATATTGAATATTTAATGAGGAAGAATAGTGGGTGTGGCTCATGTTTTCCTCTGTGAATTGATTGGATCAATAAAAACAGGATGTTCCCGTATTTTTACGGTAGTTTACTGGCAACCACAGCTGCCGGTATTTTTCTGTTAAAACTATGGAATTTTTCTTTTCTGAACGTTAAGTTTTTTTTAGTCACCGCTATGCTGAAGAGTGGAGTCTGTGTTTAAGTCAAAGTCAGGAAAGACATTTCTGATGTCATGCTGCTTTGTTTAAAAATGACTGTCGATTATTATAACGAAATAAAGAAATAAACGTAAATATGTGAAGGAAATGTAATATTTTCACTTTTGTGCATTAGGTGAGTGTTTTAATTGTATGTAAAGAAATGCTCTCAATATAAAAGACTCAAATTAAATAAATTCAATCACAGCTTGAAGTTTTTGCCCTGAAGTTCTTGAACTTCATCACTGTTTATGTGCTTTTCCCGTATTTTTTACAGAATTTTACTGGCAACCACAGCTGCCAGTATTTTTCCGTAAAAACTACGGAACATTTTTTACAGTGTAATGCAAATCTCCACCCTCTATACTGCCATCAAAAGGATAAATGCTAACATTTCGTGCTTGCAGCCCTGCCAAGACCACCTAAGTGGTGTTGTGAAACTGTGGTGCTATGTATACAAATGCAAGCTATTTACTCTGTCCTAATTGGCTGGGTGGTGTGAATGCAGAGGTCTTGTGAGAGGGAGCTTTATGTTGCTGTATAACTAATAGGGCTGATGAGCTCCAAATTGCTTCCTGTCATGACACCACGAGACCGGAGACTCAGATGCGGGAAATCTTGTTTATTCACAGCCAGAGATAACAACAAAAAGTCAGATAATTTTCAACAAAAAATAAACTTGCTTCCTCCAGGGGAGAGAACTCAACCCGAACTCCGAAGAGAGAAATGTTTAGTCCAGCGGTGTGCCTGATGTTCCGAAGGGGAGAACTCCCCGTTGGGGGGAGAGAGATCGCGGTGGCGGAGAGGCAAGCTCGACCCGCAACTCCAATGGAGAGAGGTTATAAAGTTCTAGCTGTGTCCGGGGAGGTGGCTGGAAGAGTGGCACCACAGCAGGACATCGGGGCGAAGCGCGGGAGGAAAAGACAACCTGCCAGCCGGGCACTGACTTGGCACTTGCACCTCTCGTCCGGCCTCCCGCACGCGATGCTTGAGCTCCCAGATGATCGCCCCGGCCAGGCACTCCTCAGGGAGGATGGCGTCGGTCAAGGGCTCCTTGCCACGGGACTCGAACGATAGCGAGAGGGCGTTGGGCTTAGTGTTCTTAGACCCAGGTTGGTACCTTGGTCACTTGGCTGAACGAATATATTCTAAATTTTTGTGGTCCGTCCAGACCAAGAACGGCTGTCTCGCCCCCTCCAACCAGTGACGCCACTCCCCCAGAGTGAACCGTCAGCAGCTCTCGATTGCTGACGTCATAGTTTCGTTCTGCAGGGCTTAAGCGGTGAGAGTAGAAGGTGCAGGGATGCACCTTCCCGTCACGGCTGGAGCATTGAGACAAAATGGCGTCGACTCCCACGTCAGATGCATCGACCTCGACAATGAACTGTAGTTCAGAGTCTGGAAAACAAAGCACAGGTGCAGAGACAAAACAGGACTTTATCAAAGGCTATCTGAGCTTGGGAATTCCACCTGAATAGGATCTTAGAAGAGGTCAGTGCGGTAAGGGGGGCACCAATTTGGCTGAAACCCTGGGTGAAGTGCCGGTAAAAATTGGCAAACCCCAGGAATCGCTGCAGGGCCTTACGGGAGTCGGGCACGGACCATTCGGTAACGGACTTGACCTTGGCAGGATCGGCCTCAACACCTCTAGGAGAAATTAGGTGGCCAAGGAACAAAACTGTGTCGACGTGGAACTCGCACTTCTCTGCCTTGACAAAAAGTTAGTTCTCTAGAAGTCTTTGGAGGACCTGAATGTGTCGGGTGTGCACCGAGAAAAGATTAAGATGTCATCCAGGTACATAAAGAAAAAGCAGTTAAGCATGTCGCCCAGCACGTCATTAATGAGGGCCTGGAAGATGGCAGGAGCATTGGTCAGACCGAACGGAAGGACCCGGTATTCAAAATGCAGGGGCGTGTCCAGCATTTTTTACATGGGGTGGCAAGAGAGGGGCAAGAGCAAAAAGAGGGGTGGTGTCAATGCCTAGGTGTAAAACACTCAAGTAAGTTTGTCTTACTGCAGACAGTTGTATTGTAAGGCATAAGACTATTAATGAGCAGGAATCTGCTGTGCTGTTTAAGTGAGTGTAAACTGCTTTAAGTTTATTTCAAGGGCTAAATGAATTAAACCAATTTACAATTCATTGTATGTTAGCTATAAAATTTCTAAAATGGTTTAAAAGAAATGACATGATTTTACTGTATCATCACCTCACATTCAAATCACTTTACCTTGTTACCTAGAGATCTTATGTTTCTTATGAAAAGCACTACAATACAATGATTTGATTTCCAAATTTGCACACAAAGTGCTTTTATTTTTAAAGTTCAAGATTTTTTAAAGAAATAGCTGTCTATATCTCCCTTCCTCTTCATATCGGCGTTCTGTCACACAGCATAATAAGCAGCCACATTAAAAACACAATAATGACTAGTAATATACTTCAATACATTTATACATAATTATATTGTAAGTTTAAAGAACATGATACTAATAACAGTTATATTAAAGTCTAAAGAACATGCTAGTATATAAAAAATACATAGGCCTATCCTCCGCTCATGTAATCGATTTAACTTTAACATTAGACAGCTAGAAACATGATTGACTTTACCTGGTTCTGTGCATCTAAATCGCAAAAAATGAAGTGTTAAATCAGAAATAATTATTCGGTCACGGTGATTGCCAGAACTGTTTTTAGCGCCAGAACAAATAGAGATGTGGGGGAGAGGAGGCGTAATACGCGCATAACGACGTATTGAACGTATTGACGTTAAAAACACTGCCCAAAGTAAAATTATATAGTTCACGTTTGAAGACCATTTTATCATTTACTTAGACATTTTAATATTTCAAATGAAATTAATTATTAAATACAAATTTTCAGCTAGGTGATTTTAAAACTAGTCAACTGTTTAAAAAGATCTTAAAATGTTTTGTTATTAGGCTATAGATAACAAATGTATATTATATATAAATTGTTATTATAGTAAGTTTATTTTTCCACGTAATTTAAAATCAGTAGTTTAATCATTACCTGTCTCTATACGATTGCTTAGGGATGCCAGATTACGTTATATGTGCAACTAAGATTGTTAAGCAATTGTTGAAATGATGACCTTAGACCGAATACCAAAACTTTTAAATTAATTACCAAAAATTAATTCTTAAGAAAGACAGCTGATGAGCAAAATACTTCCAGCTTTACCAGCGGAAAAAAGAACCAGCAGCTACAGTTTAAAATAAGCCCGGGAAAACGAGGACTTGGCAACACTGTGCGGCTCCAGCCTGCAGATACGCGCAGGCTGCTCTGTCTGACGATAAGCAAGATAAAATAATGTTTTACAATTGATCGCCATAAGCAAAAAATAAACGTATTTATAATGATATTTAAATATATTTATATCAATATGTCTGTTGTGCCTATAAGTCAAGCAATGCCATTTGGGGTGGCAACTGAGGTGGCAAAGCTCATTTCTAAGGTGGCAGCTGCCACCCGGTGCCACCCCTGTGGCCACGCCACTGTCGAAATGTCCCGTGGGGGTGTTAAAAGCCGTCTTCCACTCATCCCCCTCCCTGATGCGCACGAGATGGTAGGCGTTACGAAGGTCTAGTTTGGTAAAGACCCGTGCTCTCTGTAAGAGTTCAAAGGCAGACAACATTAACGGTAGAGGGGTACTTAGTATTTACCGTAATCTCGTTCAAACCTCAATAGTCAATGCAGGGGTGCAATGAACCAGACATGGGGACTTGTGACTTGGTGACATGGACTCGAGTCGACTCGAGTCGCAATTTTTATGACTTGTGACTTGACTTGAGACACGGTGACTTGAATGACTTGAGTGTTAATCACATTATGTTTTCAGTTTGAATATAAAATATATAAATTATTTAAAAAAATAAAGTTGATTACTCAGCTGGAGCGCAGGCTGAGAATAGCGTTGTCATGACTGGATCACGACACTATCATCAGTCATGCCCTCTCGTACCTTACGGACACCTCGCCCACTTAGATCAGATATCACATCACATCAACATGTCAGCCGGAGGGGTACCGAGGGTCATCGCTTTTGGCTTCAAGATTTTTTTGCAAGATGGCAAAAGAAGAACAGCGCTTTGCAAGACATGCAACATACAAATCTCGGACAGCCAGACGACAACCTCCAATTTCGCCCGTCATCTGAAGAGCCATTCTGCCCAGTAAGTGCTTGTCAATTTGTTAATGTTATCTGGTTAGTTGGTAGTTAGCTAATGTAATAATAGCTAAAGTAGCAATTAAAGGTTGTATCAGCGATTTCAGGCCCAAAAAAGGCCCAAACATAAATGATCACATTCATCTAATCTTTCCTAACGATCCGCTAGCAGGCCGTCAAAAAAACGTGTTTCTTGCAGGGGCGGCGCTAGGGCTGGGCTAAGGGGGTTAAGCCCCGAATGTTTTGTTACCTTGTCTTTCTCATAGAGCAAAACAATTAATCAGAAAAACAAATGTGAATAAGACTACAGCTGCCGCGATTACCTAATCATGAAGAGTGCATATTACAGTTTTATATATATATATTTTCCCTTTGCATTAAAGGTACTCACGACGTGCTTTTGCAGCGTTGAGCATTGTAGCCAATCACAGACATGTCTGTTGAACGCATTGGCCAATCAGAGACGTGCAAATGAGTCGCTGTGCTGAAGATGTGTTTTGCGCGAGCTCACCGAGATCTACACTTTCACAAACCTGTCATTATTATTGGCAATAAACTTAAGATGCAAATAAGAGATTCACTGCAAAATATTTGATATTCTTGATGCTGCTCTGATGCACTCCATTAGGACTATGCACCGCTCTGTTTGTTGTTAGGAAGACTAAAAGTTCAGCGGTCTAGCTCATCATTGTCAAAATGATTAAAGAAGTGAACGAATGCCTGGTAAAATGTGAGTAGATAAACATTTAACATTTTTATTTATTTATTACATTTTGCCTTTTTGAATTGAAAATATGCTATAATGTCCTTTATTAATTTAGAGACAATGCATGCATAATTAAAAATAAAATATTATTTGCAAATAGTTAAAATTATTTCACTAATACAATAAGCCTTTCTTTCTTTGTTACCATGTCTATACAAACATGGCTGAAGCTTACGCCATGACCCCCCTCCCCCACCTGGGTCAATCTGATCACCTTTCTTTGTTCCTCACCCCCAAGTATTCACCCCTCATCAATCGTGTGAAGCCATCAGTGAGGACCATCAAAGTGTGGCCTGCGGGGGCAGACTTCACACTCCAGGACAGGTTTCAAGACACAGACTGGAGTATGTTTGCTTCTCAGGCCACCTGTGACTTTCATACGGACATTGACTGCTACACCTCCTCTGTACTGGATTAGATTAGATTAGATTCAACTTTATTGTCAATACACATGTATAAGTACAAGGCAACGAAATGCAGTTTAGGTCTAACCAGACGTGCAATAGCAGCAAGTGCAGGATATACAGTGGTTGCATAAGTTACATAAATATGCATTACAGAAGTAATTTACAGATGGATATGTACTATGACCATGATATACAGATGTCTATTACTATAAATAGAGATTTACAGATGGATATATACCATGAACATAATATACAGATGTCTATTACTAAAGCAGAGATTTACAGATGGATATGTACTATGAACATAATATACAGATGGCTATTACTAAAAACAGAGATTTACAGATGGATATGTACTATGAACATAATATAGAGATGGCTATTACTATAAATAGAAATTTACAGGTGGATGTATACAATGATAAGTTATGGTGAGCAGCAGTGCAATGAATATAGAGTAGTGCAAATAAATTATGGACAGAAGCTATCTAAGTAACAATGCAATGGAAGAAGTTATTGCATATTCAGTTAAAGTGTAGGAGTGCAAGATGCATAGTAAACAGTCGGTACTGTAAATGAACAGTTGGCAGTGCAAATGAGCAGTCTGGTAGTGCAGATGAACATAAATGTTATGTATAGACAGTCCAGTAGTGCAAATAACAAGTAAAGTCAGGTGTGCAATGAGGGGGGAGAGAAGAGTGTAGCAGTATATGAGGGGCAGTGGGATCAGCGAGGGGCAGAGTTCAATAAAGAGACAGCATTGGGGAAAAAAAGCTGTTCTTTAGTCTGCTGGTCCTGGTCCGGAGGCACCTGAAATGCGTGCCGGAGGGCAGGAGAGAAAACAGTCTGTGAGCGGGATGAGAGGAGTCCTTAAGAATGCTGCGAGCTCGACGCAGACAGCGTTTCCTCTGGATGTCCACCATGGCTGGAAGTGGAGTCCCTGTGATGCGTTGGGCGGTTTTCACCACCTGCCTTGCGCTCTGCAACAGAGCAGCTCCCATGCCAGACTGTGACACAGTTGGTCAGGATGCTTTCTATTGCACAGCGATAGAAGTTCACCAGGATAGCCGAGGACAGCTGATTCTTCTTTAGTGTCCTCAGGAAGAAGAGGTCCTGGTGAGCCTTCTTGACAAGGCTGGAGGTGTTGGTAGTCCAGGATAGGTCCTCCGAGATGTGGATCCCCAGGAACTTGAAACTGGAGACACGCTCCATTGATGTGGATGGTGTCATGTGTCCATTTTGACTCTTTCCTGAAGTCCACAATGAGCTCCTTTGTCTTGGAGGTGTTAAGGAGCAGGTTATTGTTGTTGCACCATGTGGCTAGGTGCTGGATCTCCTCCCTGTAGGCCGTCTCATCATTGTTGCTGATGAGACCAATCACCGTAGTGTCGTCCGCAAACTTGATGATGGAGTTAGATCTGTTCACAGGCCTGCAGTCGGAGGTGAAGAGGGAGTAGAGGAAGGGGCTTAGCACACAGTCCTGTGGTACACCAGTGTTGAGTGTGATAGTGGTGGAGCAGATGGAGCCTGATCTCACCTGCTGTGGTCTGTTGGTCAGAAAGTCCATAATCCAATTGCATAGGGAGGTGTTAATGCCCAGGTCTTCAAGTTTAGCAATTACCTTGGATGGGATGATAGTGTTGAATGCTGAGCTGAAGTCAACAAACAACATACGTGCATAAGTGTTCTTATTTTCCAGATGAGTGAGCACAGAGTGCAGTGCCATGGAAACTGCATCTTCTGTACTCCTATTGCTGCGGTAGGCAAACTGGTGTGGTTCCAATGTGGATGGCAGAAAGTCCTTCAGGTGTGCCAGGACCAGCCGCTCTAAGCACTTCATGACAATGGGTGTCAGTGCTACAGGGCGGTAGTCGTTCAGGCACTTTGGGCTGGAGTGTTTTGGCACTGGCACAATGGAGGTGCATTTAAAGCATGTTGGCACAGCTGCTTGGGCAAGAGACAGGTTGAAGATGTCAGTAAAAACCCCAGCGAGCTACTCAGCACATGCCCTGAGTACGCGTCCAGGGATGTTGTCTGGTCCAGCGGCTTTGTGCGCACTGATCCGGCTCAGTGCGTTGCAGACCTCTATGGAGGAGAGTGTGATTGGAGGGTGATCAGCTGAGGGTTTGAGCTTGGTGGCAGTTTCTCTATTGTCTCTCTCAAAGTGAGCATAAAAGTCATTAAGCTCGTTCAGGAAGAGGACATCAGTGACTGCGGGGGTGGGTTTGTAATCACTGATGGCCTGGATGCCTTGCCACTTGGCCTCTTTGATGCCCCTCTTCAGGTTAGCTCTGGATGAGCTGTAGGCTTGTGCATCACCTGACCTGAAGGCAGTATTGCGTGCCTACAACAGCTCCTTGTTTATCCATGGCTTCTGATTTGGGTACGTGATGATCTGATCGTACGTGATGATTACATCAACATCACCATAGACAGTGTTACAACCCAGAAGCAGATCACTACATACCCAAATCAGAAGCCATGGATGAACAAGGAAGTGCACCTCCTGTTGGTGCTCACCTAAAGGACTCCCTTCCGTCCACACTGGACCCATACCAGTTTGCCTACCGCAGCAATAGGAACACAGAGGATGCCGTCTCCATAGCACTGCACTCTGTACTCTCACACTTGGACAATAAAAACACTTATGCACGAATGCTGTTTGTTGACTTCAGCTCTGCATTCAATACTGTCATCCCTTCCAAGTTAATCACCAAACTTGGGAACCTGGGCATTAACACCTCCATTTGCAACTGGATTATGGACTTTCTGACAAACAGACCTCAGCTTGTTAGGTCAGGCCACATCTGCTCCACCACCATCACACTTAACACTGGCGTACCACAGGGCAGTGTTCTGAGCCCCTTTCTCTACTCCCTCTTCACACTCGACTGCAGGCATGTGAACAGATCTAATGCCATCATTAAGTTTGCAGACGATACTACAATGATTGGTTTTATCAGCAACAACGATGAAACTGCCTACAGGGAGGAGGTCCGGCACCTGGCCACATGGTGCTCAGACAACAACCTGCTCCTTAACACCTCCAAGACAAAAGAGCTCATCGTGGACTTCAGGAAGGAGAGAGGAGGCACACATGACCCCATCCACATTAACGGGATGGCTGTTGAGCATGTCTCCACCTTCAAGTTCCTGGGGACCCATATTTCGGAGGACCTGTCCTGGACCACCAACACCTCCAGCCTGGTCAAGAAGGCTCACCAGCGCCTCTTCTTCTTGAGGACCCTGAAGAAGAACCAACTGTCTTCAGCTATCCTGGTGAACTTCTACCGCTGCGCAGTAGAGAGCATCCTAACCAACTGTGACACAGCCTGCTATGGGAGCTGCTCTGTTGCAGAGCGCAAGGCACTGCAGCGGGTGGTGGAGACCACCCAGCGCATCACAGGGACTCCACTTTCAGCCATTGAGGACATCCAGAGGAAACGCTTTCTGCGTCGAGCTCGCAGCATTCTTAAGGACTCCTCTCACCCGGCCCACAAACTGTTTTCTCTCTTGCCCTCAGGCAGGCGCCTCAGATGCCTCCGGACAAGGACCAGCAGACTGAGAAACAGCTTTTTTCCCAGAGCTGTCTGCCTATTTAACTCTACCCCCCGCTGATTCCACAACCCCCTTATATACCTCTTTCTTAATGCTGCTATATTGTTTTGTTTATTGCACTACAGGCCTGTCAAGCACACAACTGGACTGTCTACACATGTACTACATGTTTACTTGCTCTACCGGACTATTTATACTATACTCATCATTTGCACTCCAGTACTATGTACTGAATACTGCAATAACTCATCTACTGCACTGTTTACTTTAACTTAATAGCTGCTGTCCATAATTTATGCACACTTTATATTCATTTGCACTTCTGTTCTGCATAGTCTAATTTATATTGTACATATCCATCAGTAAATTTCAGTTTTTAGTAAATAGCCATCTGTATATAATGTTCATAGTACATTCCCACTTGTAAATTCTTCATAATTTTTGCTTTATCCTGTATTTATGCACAACAGTATATCCTGCACTTGCTTATTACACTTCTGGTTAGACCTAAACTACATTTCATTGCCTTGTACTTGTACATGTGTAATGACAATAAAGTAAATAATAAAGTAAATGCAAAAAAAATAAAGTAAATGCAATATTTTTACTTTTATGCAAACATTTATGAATGTTTTAATTTTATGTAAAGAAATGCTCTCAATATAAATTACTTAAATGTAGTAAATTAACTCACAGTTTAAAGTTTTTGAATTTTACTGACAACCACAGCTGCCTGTATTTTTCCGTAAAAACTATGGAACATTTTTTACAGTGGGGGGCCGTGAGACAAGCCTGTATGCATTTCTCAAAGTGCGTAGCTGTGATTCATAGAACGAACGTACGCATAGAAAACACGTGTACGTCTCTCTATCAGATGTGAACTCTATACATTGCAAATGATCCTGAAATTGTGAAAGAGCATTTGATATTTAAAAGAACACCTCTCACTGTACTTTATGAGCAGCAAGAATGATTTATATTTTCAAAAACCTGCAGCAGTTGGACAAGCAAGTTGTGATTCAAGTTGTGCATCTAAGTTATGCCCTAACCCTCAAGAAGAGGTGGGGTGTCTTGTTAACACTTATTCTGTGAAAATGTCTGACCTTAATAAATGTTCTCAGAGACTACGGCAGCAAGTCATCCAGAAAGACACAACAGACAAGTTTGAAAAAGAGTAATGAATTAAAATTCAATTAAAATCCATGTCTTGGCACTTTCACAATGTTGCAAAACATCATCAAAAAAAATGCATAATAGACAAAGGAGGAACAATAGGATAATACAGTATAGACATAAGGAAAATCCAAGGCGACAGATGGTCTACAACTGACCAAGGCAGAGCAGAAGGGACTAGGAAGCCTGGTGGAGCTGGTGGGCTGACGGGACACGTTGAAGACAAGGGAGCCAGGAGCCAAGGTGGAGCCGCTGAGTCAGAGGGCCGAGGTGGAGTCCTTATTTTGGAGTCTGGCGGCGGAGGCATGGGAAACTCAACCCCCGAGGTAGCTGGCGGCTGGAGATCCCGAAGCTCAACTGACCCAAGAGCGCTGGCGTGCGGAGGGTGTGCAGAGGGTGAGCATAGGTGTCTCCAGGTGCCATCAGGCCCAGGGCTGACAGAGGAGGTGGGAGAGGGAGGCTGGGCGGGACCTTCTTGAGGACTAGTGATGAGATGCTGGCTGCTGAAGGAGAGCTGTACGGGACCAGCGAAGACGAGGAAGAGCTGGGCGGGACCAGCGGGGGCTGCAGTGCTCATTTGCACTGTCAACTGTTCATTACAGTACCGACTGTTTACTGTTTACTATGCATCTTGCACTCCTACACTTTAACTGAAATATGCAATAACTTCTTCCATTGCACTGTTACTTCGATAGCTTCTGTCCATAATTTATTTGCACTACTCTATATCCATCGCACTGCTGCTCACCATAGCCTAATTTATTGTATACAGCCACCTGTAAATTTCTGTTTATAGTAAAAGCCATCTGTACATTATGTTCATAATACATATCCATCTGTAAATTTCTGTTTATAGTAAAAGCCATCTGTATATTATGTTCATAGTATATATCCATCTGTAAATCTCTGTCTATAGCAATAGACATCTGTATATTATGTTCATAGTATATATCCATCTGTAAATCTCTGTTTATAGTAATAGACATCTGTATATTATGTGCATAGTATATATCCATCTGTAAATTTCTGTTTATAGTAAGAGACATCTGTAAATCATGGTCATAGTACATTTCCATCTGTAAATTACTTCTGTATATTTATTTATGTAACTTATGCAACCAATGTATATCCTGCACTTGCTGCTATTGCACTTCTGGTTAGACCCAAACTGCATTTCGTTGCCTTGTACTTGTACATGTGTAATGACAATAAAGTTGAATCTAATCTAATCTAATCTAGTAGTCAGTAATCTACATCCTTGGCACAGTCTATGATGTCAGAGTGGGGAGAACTTATTACTAAATTAAACTTTAGTAATAAAGTGAAGAAAGAAAGCATTCCTTTACAAGGAGCAGGCAATATTTTGTTAAATTAATGTGTCTGTGTGCCATATTTATTTTTTACAATCTTGCCTTGGGACACCCCTTGGTTAACCTCCAAGGTGCAGAGTTTTGACATCCCTGGGAGATATTTAACCAAGGGCGTTCTACAAGTACATTGTATATAAATAATGCCTTCACATGACACTATCTCCATAAAGTACATTTTAAACAAAAGAGCATAGTGATGATACTTTCTGAATTAACCACCAGTGTGCCAGCCAACCCTGTAATATAGGTCAATGCCGGATGTGCATGAAAGTACCATTTCTAACCAGTATTGTTTTATTTGTAGCCTGTTAAAGACAAGTGAAAAAATGTATTAAGTCAAAGCAAACCATTTGTTGTATTACTGTCATTACATTTATTGTAATATTGATTTGAACTTTTGGACAACTTTTATTCATATCTGTAATTCATTTCAGGTCAAATTTATAGAACCTTTCCAGTTAATACATTAAACAGTAAAGAAAAAAGTATAGAAATAACTAAAAAAGAAATGATAGAAACAGTAAAGTTATAAAATGTACATATATCCAAATTACATCCTTTTCAAGCTTTTGTTTTCAATAAGTTGCAAAAAAGGGAAATTTGTATGTCACTCATGCTGTGTCCAATATTGTTTTGAACATGATAAACGCATAACTAAACATGATGACACTCATTTTCTTCTGCTATGCACAGAGATCATTATCAGTCATGCATCAGACTGCTTGAGTTTTATTATAGCACAGTTCAGAACATTTACTGCTCTGTCAATGATTGATCGACTCTCTTTTACTCATCTTTTATAACATTATTACTTTGTGGTGCTGATAGCACATCATCAAGGCCTCTGTCATTTCTTGGTTGTTTCACAGCTTTTTTGTTGCTGGTTCAGACATGAGGCACAGAGCCACTATACAAACTTGCCTTCTTATTTTTCATATCTTATATCTCTTTAGCTCTCATGGTAAATGTGAGGTGAGTAAATATTTAATCCATCTATTTTAAGTTTTAATAGAAATATGTCCGGTTTTGCCTTATTTAACTTATTGCATTGCACGTGTTACTATGACTTTTATTGACACTTTGGGAAATTTGAAGAAATCCTATAAAAACTCTTTTGTTTTCATCTTTTTCCCTTTAGACAACACACAAAGTGACTGGTATGCATGTTTCTTAATCCTTCTTATTTTTTCTTTATTTATAAAAGTTTAATATATTACCAAATATTTTAACACCTGATTAACTGCATTAGTACTGATTTTGCAGAATATAATGTAGATGAAGGTAAAGTGGATCTCTTTGATGTCAATGAAGGTACGGGGATCATTACTTACATGAGTTATGCATATTCACCTCTTCACGTCCCTATGCGTATGGCAGCTTTTCCAAATTGACACCCTCAAAACACTGAGTAATGCCTTGTGTTATCTGTTTATTTCAATCCCCTTCCATATTCTTCCCTTTAAACTACAATAATAATGTTCAAGTGGCTGAGATTGACTAGAACATATTTCTGAAAGACAACCTTTTTAAAGAATACTTTCCTAAATATAATACACATTTATTTTTTAAGTGAATTTAGAGTATATGGTACTGAGTCACAACAATTGGAGTTTGAGTTGCTATTTAAAAAGGATCTTCCTACAAAGACCATTGGTTTAATTCTAATGGAACACAGTGAAATAATGTATAGCTTAAATGTATACATTTATTTTTATCCTAAGAAACATAAAATAAATGCATAAATGTAAAGTTTAATTGACCATGGCTTCTTTCTCATCTTTTCAGCTGCTGGTATTGATCTTTTTGAGGGAGATATTATATTAGATGAAGTAAGAGCTTACTTTGCATAATTGCAAAAGCATAATTGCATAAATATTGTAAAAGTGACATATTTGACAGGATTTTGTAACACTGTTTCTATCTTAGAAACTGAGGAGAAATTCTATCATCGGAGATAAATACAGGTGGCCAAAAACAGTTCCATATTATCTTGAGGATGATTTGGGTGAGTTTCTTCAGTCACTATGTAAGCCAAAACCTAAGTAACAATGACAAAACAAATTACAAATAAAAACAAAACACAGAATCTAAAAACAAAATACCAAGTCAGAAAACAATACCAAATCTGAAAACACGTCTTGATGGAATTTGATTTTATGAACACATTATAAAACGGACTCCATCTCAACTACAGTCATTGTCAGTCGGGCAATGGTTCTCTAGGTAAACTACAAACAACAAAATCTTGATGATAATAAACATTTGGTTCAACACAACATGATTCAAACTTCACAGAAGTTTCACAGAAACTGTACTAAAGTCCCAATTTGCTCACTGTATTTCATTTATCACATTGGTAACACTTTACAATAAACACACACACTATATACATTTCTTTTTAATTTACCATGCTGTTAATGCTGTAACATATTTGATAGGAAATAAACAGGGCCACAATAAGTTTGTGTAAGCACTGCAATAGTTTGTGTGATCACTATAGAAGGTTGTGACAGACTCAAATTATTTCTGCTGCATAGTTGCATTTCTACAGTTGCCAAATATGTTAATATGTGATTGAATGTGTTGTGTCTTATTAACTCTAAAAATCAAATAAAATTGAATTTAATGACATAGCACTTCACAATTTGCATTGCATCAAAGCAGCTGTACAAGAAAACCAAAACCAAGAAAAACAAAAGTTGAACACACACAAAAACAATAAAATTAAAAAATCACATTAACCTTAAAAGTAATATGGTTTTAGGATCTTTTCTTAAATATTTGAGGAAAACACCCACATTTCTGAGAATTTTCTTAAAATTCTGCCAATAGGAGCAACTCTTTGTGCTAAGATTTTTCATGAATACGGGCCCTGTTCCGCATTTATCTGACTAACCAATAACTATTTTTATTTATTTATTTTTAGACCAACACTGTCTTTTATGTTGTTCATTTTCTCCCTTGCTTACTTCAGCTTAATCCTCCTAGTAACATGGTCTTGTAAACTATTGGTATCGTTTAACGTGTTGACAAAATGTTTTAGGCTCTCGACTTCCACATTAGACAGATTCGCTTAATAGGACTAGGTGTTTTAATCCCGATATTCAGCACAGTTTAATTGTTCAGTAAGACATTTCCCACGCTTTAAGCGTGACAGAGGAGCAGTCAAGAACATGGATAAGGCAAGGTGACAGCAGCTGACAATAACTTTGTAGGTTTTCCAACAATGCAATATGTCATCAGTTGTGTACCTCAGCCTCATTGGGTGTTTAGGCCCTTTACCACAAGAGACCCTCAGCCAAGGGAGGCCGAGCTCACACACTGAGCAAAAGCTCCTTCTTATAGACGTCTTATAGACGTCCCTTGAGGAGCCAGAATGAAAGTTTTTCTGACGTCTTTTTCTGACGTCTTCTGGACATCCAATATTGACATCCATATGACATCTATAGAAGGTACGAATTGAGTTGAAATGTGGTCGTTGTGGACGTATTTTCAACGTCTTATAACATCAACGCATACTCATTTTAGACATTTTAACAAAAATAATTGTTACACTATGCATTATATTAAAACATATTTATGTCATTGAATCAATATCACTTTTGCACTCGCTATTAATGTTGAAATTTCAACAAACCACCGTTTTTGTGATCAGTGTCTATAAGACGTCTATAAGAAGGAGCTTTTGCTCAGTGGGCAGGCTGATTAGACCTGGGTGTGTGTTGCATTGTTGCATGATCATTGTCAGTGCATACTGTGTCCATCCGCTTCAACCACAGCCAGTGGCTGCTTCTTTAAGCGACTTTGGATAGTTTTGATTACGCTCTGCTGGACCTGTGATTAGTGATTGCAGCTTCAACAACATTTACTTTGCTGGTAGTTCAGTGGCACCACACTTCAATGCAACCATACGAGCCAACCTGATGGTTATGGCTGTCCTACACTGTAAAAAAATGTCTGTGAAATGAACAGGGAAATTCTGTAGTTTTCACAGAGAAAAACTGTTGTCAGAAGACTTCCGTATAAAATAAGGGAAAACACTGTAAAACCTGTCAGTGAAATTAACAGTAAAATTCTGTAGTTTTAACGGAAAAAGCACGTCACAAGTTGCAAAACCTGTCAGTGAAATTCTGTCGTTTTTTTGGAAAAAACACGTCAGAAGTTGCAAAATCTGTCAGTGAAATTCTGTCGTTTTTTTGGAAAAAACACGTTGTAAAAATTTTAATTAGAAATTAGTTTTTAACAATCAATTTTTTCCTCTAAAAACTCCATTAAAACTCCATCTAAAAACCATTAAACAACTCCACAAACACTATTAACACATTCACTTATTACATCACTGTGACTTTATTTCTGTGGTTCATCTACAAAAGTTTTTATTGAGAATTAACACAAGTGTAGATGTTGATGGTTTTGTTGAGTCACCATTATGGTGTTCAGTGTTTGCTTTAGTAGGACTCTTGACTCTTTGCTTTGTTGTGTTAGGTGTTAGATTTTCTTAAGCTGCTGTAACTGTGTGATGAAAACACATCTGTTATGGTGGAAAGAACTAAGAAACATTTTCTTCATGTTATTTATCATGAGAGTCATCATCTACTGGTTTATTTACTGTAAAAATAATTTTATTATGCTCACTGATGTTATGAATGAGATGCTGAGGGACTTTACAACCCATGATTTACAGAACTTAGTGGACTAGCAGATATCAATAATAAACCTATTCATCTCAACAATGGTGACCACAAAATCGACCACATAAGATAAACGCAAGGCATTCTGGGTACAATCAAAGTAGAAAAACTCATTCATGTCTCCCAGGATGCTTTGATGCATAAAGCTTTTCATTTGATGGACACCACTTTTGAGATTCATACACTGATTCTTGATGTCTGTGTTTAAAATCAAATGCAGATTTTTTTTCAAGCTGCTCAAAAACTTTTCTAAAATGATTGTTGCAGTTTCATAAATTTAAGCTCATTCACACTGTTATTAAAAAACTTTAAATCATAAGTAAATGCTTTTAACTAAGCATTCACAATAATGAAAACCTGACTAAAGCTCCTGTTTACATTGCCTTTTGTTTTATTTGCTAGGACAATTATGTTTTATAAAGCATAGCATAGCATAGCAATCAAAAGAAAACTTGTTTAAGAAATCGCTGGTGAAAAGCCCAACTAAAGTAAACACTGATCACAATAACGGTGACTTTAAACAACATTCATTGATGTTATGCTTAAGTCCCTGTGAAGCAGAAGTTATGCTCGTCTTCATTATTCTGATGTATTTCAAAGTTAAGTTGAATATTTAATGAGGAAGAATAGTGGGTGTGGCTCATGGTTTCCTCTGTGAATTGATTGGATGAATAAAAACAGGATGTTCCCGTATTTTTACGATAGTTTACTTGCAACCACAGCTGCTGGTATTTTTCTGTAAAAACTACAGAATTTTTCTTTTCTGACCGTTAAATGTTTTTTTAGTCACCGCTATGCTGAAGAGTGGAGTCTGTGTTTAAGTCAAAGTCAGGCAAGAAGTTTCTGATGTCATGCTCCATGTTGTTTTGTTTAAAAGTGACTGTCGATTATTATAACGAAATAAAGAAATAAACGTAAATATGTGAAGGACATGTACTATTTCACTTTTATGCATTAGGTGAATGTTTTAATTGTGTGTAAAGAGATGCTTTAAATATAAAAGACTCAAATGAAATAAAATCAATCACAGCTTGAAGTTTTTGCCCTGAAGTTCTTGAACTTCATCACTGTTTACGTGCTTTTCCCGTATTTTTTACGGAATTTCACTGGCAACCACAGCTGCCGGTATTTTTCCGTAAAAACTACGGAACATATTTTTACAGTGTAGCCCCACTGGCACCGTTAATGTATGCTCAGTGCCCCCGGTTTCCATATGGCATAACATAAAACACAAAACAAGACACCAAGGTCATTTGGCAGCCCAGACTTTGTCCATCCGTTTCAGCCATGGCCAGTGGCTGCTTCACTCAGCAACAGTAGCAAGTTCTTTGACCACCTTCCGTTGGACCTGTCCTCTATCATCATGAACATCATTAACCCGATTAACACGTTTGTTAGCATGATACTAAAACAATTAACATGCTAACATGTTACTAGTGTTACAGGAGGGGGGGGTGGCGACGCACAAGGTGCGCAAATTATTACTACACTGTAAAAAACACGCGATTTGTTAAACAAGTTTTCGTTTGGTTGCTATGTTATGATGTATTTTTTAAAACTGTCATAGTAAAAAAAAAAAAGGAAATGTAAACAGGAGCTTTAATCTGGTTTTCATTATTGTGAATACTCAATTAAAAGCATTTTTTATGTTTTGAAGTTTTTTAATAACAGTGTGAATGAAATTAAATTTGAGAAAAGTTTTTGAGCAGTTTGGGGAAAATCAGCATATGATTTTAAACACAGACATCAAGAATCAGTGTATGAATCACAACAGTGGTGACCATCAAATGAAAAGCTTCATGCAGCAAAGCATCCTGGGAGACATTAATTAGTTTTTCTACTTTGATGGTAACCAGAATGCTTTGTGTTTATCTTATGTGGTCGTTTTTGTGGTCACCATTGTTGAGATGAATAGGATTATTGTTGATATCTGCTAGTCCATTTCTTTTTGTAGAACATGTGTTGTAAAGTTTTTCAGCATATCATTCTGTCAGCATCATTCATCACATCAGTGAGTAATAAAATAATTTTAAAACCGAAAATAAACCAGTAGATGACAACTCTCATGACAAATAACATGATTACAGTTTTTCTTAGCTCTTTTTGTGTGTTTTCATCACACAGTTACAGCAGTTAAATAAACTGTAAAAAATGTATGTGAAATGAACAGGGAAATTCTGTAGTTTTCACAGAGAAAAACTGTTGTCAGAAGACTTCCGTATAACCTACGGAAAAACACTGTACAACCTGTCAGTGAAATTCTGTCGTTTTTACGGAAAAAACACGTCACAAGTTGCAAAACCTGTCAGTGAAAATCGTTTTTTTTGAAAAAAAAAAATAAAACACGTTGTAAAAACTTAAATTAGAAATTAGTGTTTAACAATCTGTTTTTTCTCTAAAATCTCACCAACAACTCCACAAACACTATTAACACATTCACTTATTATTTCACTGTGACTTTATTTCTGTTGTTCATCTACTAAAGGTCTTATTGAGAATTAACACAAGTTTGATGTTGATGGTTTTGTTGAGTCACCATTATGGTGTCCAATTTTGTTTTAGTAGGACTCTTGACTCTTTACTTGGTTGTGTTACACTGTAAAGAAATGATTCTGTAGGTTTTATGGGAAAATACCTGCTGCTGTGGTTGCCAGTAAAATTCCGTAAAAAAATACGGGAAAAGCATGTAAACAGTGATGAAATTCAAGAACTTCAAGGAAAACCTTCAAACTGTGATTGAATTTATTTCATTTGAGTCTTTTATATTGAGAGCATTTCTTTACATAAAATTAAAACGTTCACATAATGCATAAAAGTGAAAATATTACATTTCCTTCCCATATTTACGTTTATTTCGCTATAATAATCAACAGTCACTTTTGAACAAAACAACATGCAGCATGACATCAGAAACTTCTTGTCTGACTTTGACTTAAACACAGACTCCACTCTTCAGCATAGCGGTGACTAAAAAAAACATTTAACGGTCAGAAAAGAAAAATTCCGTAGTTTTTACAGAAAATTACCGGCAGCTGTGGTTGCCAGTAAACTACCGTAAAAATACGGGAACATCCTGTTTTTATTCATCCAATCAATTCACAGAGGAAAACATGAGCCACACCCACTATTCTTCCTCATTAACTATTCAATTTAACTTTGAAATATGTCAGAATAATGAAGACGATCATAACGTCTGCTTCACAGGGACTGAAGCATAACATCAATGAATGTTGTTTAAAGTCACCGTTATTGTGATCAGTGTTTACTTTAGTTGGACTTTTCGCCCGCAATTCATTAAACAAGTTTTCTTTTGGTGTGCTATGATGTGTTTTATAAAACATAATTGTCATAGTAAATAAAAACAAAAGGAAATGTAAACAAGAGCTTTAGTCTGGTTTTTATTATTGTGAATACTCAAAATAATTGTATTATGTTTTAAACTTTTTTAATAACAGTGTGAATGAGCTTAAATTTGAGAAACAGCAACAATCATTTGAGATGATTGTAATTTAAGTTTTTATGTGTTTTTTCTGAAAAAACAACAGAATTTCACTGACAGATTTTGCAACTTTTGACATGTT
Source organism: Oreonectes daqikongensis (assembly GCA_026939265.1). Taxonomy (NCBI): domain Eukaryota; kingdom Metazoa; phylum Chordata; class Actinopteri; order Cypriniformes; family Nemacheilidae; genus Oreonectes; species Oreonectes daqikongensis. The sequence continues at coordinate 266,550 of JAOTQM010000223.1, read as the reverse complement.
TTTTCCGTAAAAACAACAGAATTTCACTGTTAATTTCAACGACAGGTTTTACAGTGTTTTTCCGTATTTTATACGGAAGTCTTCTGACAACAGTTTTTCTCTGTGTTCCATGTTAATTTCACGGACATTTTTTACAGTGTACATTTTACATTTATTCATTTGGCAGACGCTTTTATCCAAAGGGACTTACAATTGAGGAAAACTGCAAGTGATTAAAGCGAAGTAAAGCAATAATCACGAGAAGTGCCAGTAATACAAAGTTTCAGATACAACGTCAAGATAATAGTATAAGCAAGTATACAGAGATCATTAGAAAAGGAAAAGAGAAGTAGAATTATTTTAAGAGATAGTTAAATGCTCACGGAAGTGGTGGGACTTCAGCTGCTTTTTGAATTGTGAGATTGGTCCAGCTGTCCTGATGAAAATAGGAAGATCGTTCCACCAGCAGGGACCAGTGAATGTAAATGTCCTTGAGATAGATCTCATGCCTCTCTGTTAAATTACAACAAGGTGCAGATCATTTTCCGACCGCAGACTTCTGGAGATGGTGCCCCTGGTCAAAGGCGCTGTTGATTTTGTTGTGGAAAAATATCAATTTGGCAGTGTGAATGTCTGCAGAAAAGATAACGAGTGAAGCCTGGTACTTGCAGAGGTCCGCTAGGTCTTTAGTTTTGCACCATTTCCTTTCAGTCGCTCTAAGCAGAGATGGGCATGTATTTCAAATACAAAATACTTAACCCTTAACATGCACAGGGCCCGTGGGCGAGTTATCAATACTCATCTGTGCTGATCCTAGAAAAATGTTATAATGAATTAATAATACAATATAATAATATTTTAAAATCTAGAAAGACTTGTGAAAACATGATGTATTACAACTACAGCCAAGTTTAGACACACACAGATATCAAGAATCAGCGTATGAATCTCAACAATGGTGACAATAAACAACAGAAAACTTAATGCTGCAAAATGCATCCTGGGATTCATAAATGAGTTTTGTACTATGATGTTACCCAGCATGCATTGCAGCATAAAGTTTTCTTTTGTTGATTGTCACCATTGTTGATTCATACACTGATTCTTGATAGAATGGCACAGAAGTCTTTGATTCTAAACTCTGCTGTAATTTAAATTTGCTGCTTGTTTTCTAAATTTTTCAACATCAAAATACAATTAAACTTCCTGACATTTTGTTTCTTTCCACTTGACTTGAATTACTATAACACAAGTACTTTAAAAGCACACAGTTACAATGCAACAAAAATCTAACTCTTAAGAGTCAAGAGCCTAACTCAAGGAAACACTGATCATCATGATGGTGAGTTTCAACTAAATTACTTTCAACAAAACAAAAATTAAGTGTTAACCCACCCACGGGCCCTGTGCATGTTAAGGGTTAAGTATTATGTATTTGAAATGCATGAAAAACCCTATACCAACAGATAAAAAATCAAAACCTGACTTGCTCTGCTAAAAATATTATAATGGGTCATGGTTAGACCTTCCATCAGCACAGTGGTTCAGAACAAACATCCAAATCAACAAAATATATGTCACTGAACACAAAATCAAGATCCTGCAATAGCCATCCCAGTTTCCTGATCAGAACACTATAGAAAATGAGTGGGATGAACTGAAGAAGAGGGAACACCAACATTTGAAGGATCTGGATTAATTCTTTATGGAGCAATGGACTCGGATGACTCTCAATGTATTCTCAGACTTCATCAGACTGAAAAGAATATATATAATATATAAAAGACTCAGAGCTGTTTTAAAAAAAATTGAGGTTGCAGATTGTATTAAATACAAGGTTGCCAATAATTGTGGCCAACATGTATGGGAGAATGTTTCACAATGTGATATTCCCCCTACTTTAAATAGTTTTACTTTAATGAATTGTTGGAATTTTGTAGATTTTGTAAATAAAAAATCAAAACAAGAAACAATTTTACAGCCTTCTTTGCTCATATTTACCAAGGGTGCCTATAATTGTGGAGGGTGCTGTATATAGGAACATAAATACAAAAATCATTTATTAATCAAATACATCATTATAGATCTCATAACAATGCCTGAAAATGTAAACTGGTATCAAATGACATTATGAAAGTTCACTGATTGAATAACTGAGTAGATTTTTAGCAGTATGTCTTGCTCTACAGAGATCAATGCTAAAGGGGTCATTCTGAAGGCCTTTGAACAGTATCGCCTGAAATCATGCATCGACTACAAACCGTGGACTGGAGATGAAAACTATATTTCTGTATTTAAAGGCAATGGGTGAGTTGTACACACAATAAAAGCTAATATTTGAACACCACAGCAATTGATGAACGAGTAGATAGACTTCTTTGATTTTATTTGTAAACCATTACATGGCACACATAAAATGCTGTAGCACTTTAAAACATATAGCCTACTTTTCCCTCTGCATGTAGATATTCAGCTGATCTTGACTGATTTGGTGCTAATTTTATCTAATATTTGATGTTTTTCAAAGTGTTGTAGATTTAAGCAGTACATGAGAATCACTAAAATGTACTCAATATATTTTAAGATAAAGGTATTGTTAATGTTTTTCAGTTTTGTTCAAGTTAATTAAAGAAACAATTTTTTAATAACAGAAGAATATGTAAACGAATGACATTTGGGGTAAAAATCACCCCTGTTGTTGGGGCTAAAGGCACACTAAAGTAACATGATAATAAACAGCTGGCTGATGTTTTTATTTGTTGACATGACATGGTTAGATTCAGATGGTAAATTTCATATATGAAAGGTCTCCTTACCTGAGGGTTTTCCGCAATGTAAAAATAGTCACTGGTATCCTGCTACTGTGTCTGTAAAGTTTCAGCTCAAAATATACTACAGATCTTTACTGTGCCCTAAATGTCTATTTTTGCCTGTGAGAAAAATCTTGCCGTATTGGTGTGTGTCTCTTTAAATGCAAATGAGCTGCTGTTCTCCGCCCCCTTTTATGGGATTATTTTTGTGCCAATAAAAATGAACGCAAACCTTTAAAAAACAAACAAAAATATACAATGAGAACGAAAAAAACACAAAAAAACACACCCAGGGCTTCTGGCAGATTCGATTGACTTCAGGGAGTTCAAAATATTGTGCCTTTAATTCCCCTTTTGGAAGATTTTGTTGTCTTCGGCTGCCCTTTGGGATGAAGTCCACTCCTGAGATTTTTCATCGAGCAATGGAAACCCTTATTGAAGATCTAGAGAGTGTTTGTGTTTATATTGATGACATTGTAGTGTGGGGGTCTACTTTGGAACAACATAATCAACGGCTTTTTAAGCTAATGAAAAGAATTTGAGTGCATAAATTAAAGTTAAATAAGAAGAAATGTCAGTTTGGAGTCTCTGAGATAGCTTTCTGCAACCAGCGTGAAAGCAAGTCCATCTAAAGTACAAGCAGCCTCCTAGCAACAAGAAGGGGGTCCTGCGTGCTTTGGGCATGGGACTAGTGTTTGGCTGTGAAGGGGTATTTTCTATTCCAACATGACAATGCCCCTGTATATGAGACAAGGTTCAGAAAGAAAGAATTGATTCAGTCAGTGTGGAAGAACTTGTTTGGTCTGCATAAAAGTCCTGAACCCAGCTGAACACATTTGCTGTGACTTTAAATGCAGTCTTTGAGCCAAAAACTCACTCCACATCAATGGCTTGTACATGGGGGTACAGCCAATTTGAAACAAAAAAAGGTGCATCCAAAACTGTTGCAACAGAGATGGAAACAAAATTACTTACAATGCCATTTGTTCGAAATGCAATTTAAAGCTGTTTCAAATGCCCCTTTTCTTGTCCCAAAATGACAACTCCTGTACACAAGTCATTGGTGTTTGCTGATGAGTTCTTTGCTCCTAAAGGTGTTCAGCTGGGTTCAGGACTTGGCTTCCCACTGAGCAAAAGCTCCTTCTTATAGACGTCCCCTGAGGAGCCAGAATGAAAGTTTTTCTGACGTCTTTTTCTGACGTCTTCTGGACGTCCAATGTTGACATCCATATGACATCTATAGAAGGTACGAATTTAGTTGAAATGTGGTCGTTGTGGACGTATTTTCAACATCTTATAACATCAACGCATACTCATTTTAGACATTTTAACAAAAATAATTGTTACACTATGCATTATATTAAAACACATTTATGTCATTGAATCAATATCACTTTTGCACTCGCTATCAATGTTGAAATTTCAACAAACCACCGTTTTTGTGATCAGTGTTTGCTTTAGTTGGGCTCTTGACTCTTAGTTTAATGTCATGTTTGTATTGGCTGCCAATTTGTGTTCATACACATTTGTTTTGGCAAAAATAAACAATGGTCCAGTGAGATCAGAAAGTGTTGGTGATTTCATCACTATGAAGTCACTCAAACAACTCTTAAGTGTAAAGTTATTAATATGTGAACACTGTGTTATGATGCAGTTTAAAGAGATTAAAGAAGTTTTATAGATGACAAACAGAGCACGTGATTTAAAAACCTGTGACACTGCTGAATCAATTAGACATGAAGAATCAGTGTATGAAACTCAACAATGGTGACTATCAACAAAAGAAAACTTCATGCTGCAATGCATGCTGGGTAACATCATAGTACAAAAACTCATTGATGACTCCCAGCATGCATTGCAGTTGATCTGTTATCTGAATTAGTTTGATGATTGTCACCATTGTTGAGGTTTGTATGATGAACATTGATGTCTAAGTTTGTCAGTAAACATTTTCTTATATTTTGTCTCTTTACTTATTTACTTGTAAACATTTATGTCAACATCAATCATGAATGGATCAAATCTCTAACCTTACTACTGCTTAACACTTGTCATGAAGCAAACTACTCCTTCAAATCTTTTTCAAAACCTTTATTTCTTTATCAATGCACAAGTGTTCTTTCTGAAACACAATTACAAACATTGAAAGAAAGTAAATTAACTTGATGAATTTTAAGAATCAAGATCCAACTAAAGCAAACACTGATCACAAAAACGGTGGTTTGTTGAAATTTCAACATTAATAGCGGGTCCAAAAGTGATATTGATTCAATGACATAAATATGTTTTAATATAATGCATAGTGTAACACCTATTTTTGTTAAAATGTCTAAAATGAGTCTGCGTTGATGTTATAAGACGTTGAATATACGTCCACAATGACCACATTTCAACTAAATTCGTACCTTTTATAGATGGTCTATGAACGTCAACATTGGACGTCCAGAAGACGTCAGAAAAAGACATCAGACAAACTTTCATTCTGGCTCCTCAGGGGACGTCTATAAGAAGGAGCTTTTGCTCAGTGGGTTTATGCAAGTTCTTCCACACTGACTGAATCAATTATTTCTTTCTGAACCCTGTCTTATACACAGGGGCATTGTCATGATGGAATAGAAAAGGGCCCTTTCCAAACTGTTGCTATTAAATTAGAAGCACACAATTCCATAGAATATCATAATATGCTGCAGCAATAAGATTTGTACTCATGGAAATTACTAAAGTCATCAAACCTTTTAATTAGATAGGGTGACACAATACTTTTGGCAATATAGTGAAGGTTTCATGGATATATTTATGGATTACCTACCTTTACGTTAGAGACCATAAACCACTGATATCGATAATTCAAAATAACTTAAATGAGATGTCACCCCGAATTCAAAGCATGATGATGAAATTACAATGATATGATTTGAATCTGGTGTATACCCCCGGGAAATATATCAAATGTCTCGAGCATCAGTTGTAATAGAGGACTGTCATTTAAGTGAAGAAGTAGAAAGACATGCGAGTACAGTGGTTTTATCTTCACCATTCTCAGATGAGATTTTGAAACAGAGAGATTTGATTACAGAGAGTCATGGTTCTTCTTCAGGAAGGATTGATTAAAGGCAAGTGTCCACAGTATTTTCCAATGAGGGCACAACTTAGTGTGTGTGAGATGGCTGTTTGAGGCATCATTATATAGTATATTAGCTAAAGAACATGCAATTAACATGTAGCAAGAACATGAGTGAATCAAGTAAACTCAACATGAAATTAATGCAGCAAGAACAAATCACCATTATGATGCTCAGTGTTTGCTTTAGTTGGGCTCTTGAGTCATCTTTCAATATTATCTTTGCCAACTGAAAGTACATTTGTTGTGCCTAAGAAAACCAAGAACCAGCAAGATCATTGTGAGGATGCTGGGGTTGATATGTTGCTCATGAGATTGTTGCGTTATCATTATGTGATGCTATAAAGTAAAATTATCGTTTTACATTTTCTAGTGAATGAAGAAAACATGCTTGAAAACTATTTCATTGTTGAATCAATTAGACATGAAAAATCAGTGTATGAAACTCAACAATGGTGACAAGCAACAAAAGAAAACTTTATGCTGCAATGCATGCTGGGTAACATCATAGTACAAAACTCATTCATGACTCCCAGCATGCATTGCAGTTGATCTGTTTATCTGAATTAGTTTGATGATCGTCACCATTGTTGAGGTTTGTATGACGAGTGTTGATATCTAAATGTGTCAGTAATATTATGCAAATTTTGTGCCAGGGGTGTTGAATTTGTAAACAGAACCTCTCCTACAAATACTAAAACCCCATTTTCATTAGCTATTTTATAACATGCCAAAAAGCCGAAACTGTTCTCTTGTCAAACATTACTTTTTTTGATGCTTTACATGTGCTTTTATTAAACACATTTACAAGCATTGAAAGAAAACAGACGCGAGGAGAAATTGACTTAACAAATGTCAAGAATCAAGGTCCCAACTAAAGCAAACACTGATCACAATAATGGTTTGATGAAATTTCAACATTTTTTTAACAATAATTGCAAACGTTATTATGATTCAATGCCACTAACATTAACAAATCAATAATTGTTAACATTGATTCAATGTTGCTATCAGGTAAATAGAGTTTAGTATTCGGTTGTGTTAGCGTTTTAAAGAGTTTTTGTTATGTTTGTTTTAGGAGTTGTGCAGAAGAGTATCTTGTTCGGTTTACTTGATTCAGTCATATTCTTACTACATGTTAATTTCATGTTGAGTTTACTTGATTCAGTCATGTTCTTACTACATGTTAATTTCATGTTGAGTTTACTTGATTCAGTCATGTTCTTACTACATGTTAATTTCATGTTGAGTTTACTTGATTCAGTCATGTTCTTCCTACATGTTAATTTTATGTTAAGAAAACATGATTCAAACATTTGGAACCACTGTCCATGATTGAATCATGTTCAACCAAAGACCTTCTTTTATGAGTGCAGTTTGAACTAGAAACCTATACAATCGTGTTAAATGAAAGTGATTTGTTCATGTAAAGTGAACAGCTTTGAAAGTTCATTTTTTTGAGTGCAATAATACGAAGATCTAATCGAAAACCACCTGTTAGATTGGACTTGTAAGAAAAGAAAAAAAGATAAATGAAGGGAAATGTATTGTACATTGTGTAATTAATGTTCTTACTATTTAAGGAAAAGGGATGTATTGATGCATGTAGTCCACTAGGTGTCAGGAATGGATTGTATAAAGGTGATTGCAGTGTAACAGACTGGAGAAAAAGATGTGAGAGACCTGTGGAATAAAAACGCCAGCAATACTTAGTCTTCTTTGTTTCTTTAAAGTTTATTGAACATTACAATATCTATAACATATCTATAAACACTGAAAACACAGCGTCTTCAGCGGCTCACTGTAAGTAGTCAAGTGTGAAAGCAATGGCGGACAGTGTACAACTGGATGAGGACAGAGACAGCAGCAGTCCATCAGCAGTCATGGGCAGGGCTTAATCAATGTGACGTCAGTTTGCTCAGAGAATGCCAACAGCTTGATCAAGAGGTCTGTTGAATGGGTGGATTTTTAACATTCTAGGGTGGTTCTGTACCGTGTAATCCTGACTCAAGTTAAGTTTAAACAACATTTAAAATTGCATTTTCTAAGATAGGCAGTCTTTAAGTTGGGTGTCCAACTTAGATATAATCACCATGTTTATAATAAAACCATTAGGCCTATATTTAAAATAATATATTAACCATATATTATCATAAAATATAATTTATTGTTACTACTGTAAATCAATATTAAATTATCATGAGATCTCCAATGCTTTCAAAATCTTTACTTTTAGTAAAAAAGTAAAAATAGTTTTTAATATATTGTGATATTAACATATTTTAATAACAGTATATTTATTGAACAAAAATGAATTATTTTATTATCAAAATAAACAAAAATACTACAAACTTTGCTAAACATTGAGCAAGTATTTACTTAAACATTATTAAAACTATATATATTTAAAAATCATATTTATTTTCAATTTTAAGTATTTATATCAATGTGCCATTTACCCCAACGCCATGGCATTTTTTAAAAGGTGTGGGGACGTTATTTGGTGGACTTTTATAGAACATTCAGGACGTTCTCTGAACATTTAAGGGATAATTATTACATTCTCATAACGTCAATATTTCTTATGCACCCACAAATAATGTCCAAAAAATTTTGAAATTTCAACAAATCACCATTATTGTAATCAGTTTTTACTTTGACCTTGACTCTGGACTTTCTGTAAATCAATTATATTTCCAATTTCAATGTTTAAAACAGTGTTACAATACGATCTTAACTTAACACTTGTACAAGCATTGATAACAGAATAAGTGTTTTGAAAAGTTGAGACAGTGTCATTTTTGTGATTCTTTTATCTTTATGTAATATTGAAATTTGATCCATTGTTTAATTGGTGTCGTGATTCCGGTTCACAAGTAAAACGTTTTGTGCTATGATGTTGCATGCATTGCAGCATGAAGTTTTCTTTTGTTGACTGTCACCATTGTTGAGTTTAATAAGCTGATTCTTCATGTCTAATTGATTCAACAGTGTAAGAGCTTTTGAAAAGCATTTATTCTGTTAGTTGTCCATTACACTGCTTTAACTTTAAAATGTTGTTTTATAACACAGTGTTCATATATGAGCTGTTATCAACATAACAGCATTACAGCTGTTTGACAACAAATAAGTTTCAACACACATGGACAGCCAAAGAAAACCTAACCTAAAATACAAGAGTCAAGAGCCCGACTATACACTGATCACAATAATGGTGATTTCTTGAAAAATGTTTAACATTAATAGCAGGTGCAAAAGTGATATTAATTTAATGACATTAAAATTGACAAATAAACAGTTTTTACCATTGATTTAATGATTGCTTGTTATCAGAGAAGTCATAAAAATACCAAAAATGACGAATACATTTCTGGTAAGTCATGTGTTAGCAGGGACCTAACAGTCCTCCAAACGTTATGAGAATGTAGTAATGGTCCCCTAAATGTTCAGAGAACATCCTGAATGTTCTGTGAACATCCCCACACCCTTTAAAAAAAACTCCACATCGTGACCATCTCAGATTCTGGGAATCTCAGTTCTGGGAATGTATTTGACACCAGCAGGGACGTTCTGAGAATGTTCTCAGCACAAAACATTTCTTAGAGGGTAGCTATCGATTATTTTAGAATCGAGTATTCTACCGATAATTCTATCAATTAATTGAGTAATCGGATAAGAAGTGCTTTGTCTTTATTAAAGAGCAATACTATATACAAGAGAAAATATGACAGGTATCTTAAAATGAATAGAAAAATTCAATTTTTTATTTTGCTGGAACGTGGAAAATAAACCCATTAAGTGCTTGCCAATACATTAAAAATGCAAATGTAAATATATAAATAAAATAAAATATATATGATTATTATATGAAAATCAATTTTAAATGAAAAAGATAAACAACTAACTAACTTCAGCTCATTCATGACATAAGCATTTACTGTATTCTTGGATGGCCTTGTGGATATTTTAAGAGGCTAAAATTAGTGGAAAGGATGGTAACTTGTAACAAAAACAAAAGTCTTTTCACATGAAATTTCTTAACACATTTTCCTGCAACATGAATGACCTCCCTTAAATGTTTCTCTACATACTCTCTTTACTGTGTGCGTGTGTGTGCGTCAGACAGAGGATGAGACAATCGACATGATACATGAATGACACTTTTACAAAACTTAGCTAACATAGGGATATCATACCTAGCCCCCATATTAATTTACAGTCCTGAATAGTCATACAACCTAAGTTTTTACATGCCTTCATTTCAACTAGCAATCATATTGATTTACGCTAAATGTGAAAGCTAACATTTAACGTTATACCTGGTATTAGATGCGTTTTGTTCAATTGGGTCGAGGACGACGCCTAAATACAAGTGCAAATGGGGTGTGAAATTCTTTGAGTTTGTCCACTTTTGACCACTTCCAGAGTTACTCAAAAACGCATTCGTCCGGATTGCTTTCAGGCTCTCATGTAGATAAATGCGTCCGAACATCCACAAGAGACCCTGTTACCTGCATTCACATTGTGCGTAAACATCACGAGAAGCGCGCCAGCCAGCCAGAATTTGCCCGAAACAATGTTCTTTCGCCATTCCAGATTTCTGACACACACAGTGTTCGTCTGTATATTTTTCTGTCACTTATGCTGTCTTCTGTTCTGTGTTTAGAGACATTTAGCGGGTTGGTCGTCACTAATAATGATCCGTGGGTTAACACTGTGCTCTTGTGTGTAATGTATTTAAATGGACTAAATGAGGCTTTGAGGCAAAAAAATTTGCCTCAATGATTTTTTAAAATGGAGTTACTTGAGTTACTCGAGGAATCGTTTCAGCCCTAGGTCACAGATTAGCCGGCCGGTGAACCAAGAGTAACGTATACAGCACACGGGACGAGCTAATACCATCTTAAGCAGCTCAAGCTGTGTTTTGAAACATTGTAGCTGGTAGCTGGTAGGTAGCTGGTTAGACCACCCAAAATCCAGCTTTTGCTGGGTAGCTGCATTTTTTTAAATAATTAAAATTCTATTTTTCACATATTGATAAACAATTAACAATTGTTTAATAACAACAACTTCCAGTTACAATACATGCCATAGGCCAATTCAGCTTTAAAAATGTAGAACAAACACAGACATTTAGGGGGAGAATTCAGTTTATTTATGTGAATATCATTAAAAACACATTTTGTTTTTGTGTGTGTCCTTAAATCAAAAGCATACTGCAGGATATATTTTTATTCATTTAACATTTAAAGTTATTACTGCCATTATTATAATTTATCTCATATAGAATTACTTAACAGTTTGCAGCAGCTTACATAACATGCAAATTCACTTTTTTTGATTTATTATTTTGTTGATATCTTGAATTCTTTCTGTTAAATATCGCCCAAGTTTTCCTGCTCTGGCTTTCAGCTCTGCTTCCTCCAAATTTTTGCCTTTCAGCCACTTTTTAAAGCAACCTAGGACAAAGGACATACAGCAGGTCCATTAATTGCACAGCTAAAGACATATGAAAGATTACATGAACAGAATTTGTCACATAAACATCTAGAAAGAAGTATTAGTATTTTTTTCTGTATTAGCTGTTACATATAACTGACTCCACAGAAGGCATGGAGGAATAATCCAAAACAGAGTTTTTATTAACAAATAAAATCCACTACAACAACACAGAACAGAACAGAGGGAACAGAGGGAGCAATGTAGAGAGGAGTTGATGAGGGAGAGGACATGCAGCTGTGGGTGATTGAAGACTGGAGATAGGTGAGGGAGATCGGAGGATGATGGAATATGGAGTCCATGGTAACAGAGGGAGAGAAATGTAAAGAAACAGGGAACATTCAGGACTGTGAAAAAAGCATCTTATAAACCTCCATTTCCATGAAGGTTATGTTACTGTATTTGTTCTATACTGATCCTATAATGACACTGAAACTATTATGATTTTAGTTTAGTTTGTCTAAAATTTCTTATGATATACTGTAGAAGATTTTCAGTTCCCAGCATGCTGTGCAATGGAGTGGTAAATGAGAGTAAATCTCATAATAAGTGGTATTTTATGCATCAAGATTAGAATAGGAAGAGACTTATTAATGTTTAGAATTCAGTTCAGTAGAGTTTTGTTATTTTGTGGATTTAAGAGGTTACCATTGTGCTGAAGAGTAAAGCATTTATTTTAGAAGGGAAACAAGTGACATGAAGTTTGAGTTTAATTTAGCTTAAGCCAATAAATTGTGTTGACCCAACTAAAGTAATTTATTTTAATTGATGAATCTTTTTGCTTTGTCAATGTCAAATTTTGGCTCATATTAAATAATAAGTAAAGGTCTGAACCAAATCCTAAATATAATTTGGGGAAAACTGTAAGAAGAAATTAGAGTAACTAATTAGAGTAAATAAGAGTAAAGTTTGTCCAAAGTATATTTTTTCAGTGCAGTTCACATCTCACTTACCCTTAATTGCTCTAAATTTGTGAGGTGTCAGAGGGGGCCTAGGATCAGACTTTGTGGTGGGGCAAATTTTTCCTTCTAGGCTACGGTTGGCCAATGTACTTGTTCCCCAAATGCACACTGCCAGTTCTTTTACAAACAAGCTGTCCTTTAAATTAGCCTGAATCTTCTTCCATTTTTCACTGTGTATTACTACACGTTCACCAATATCAACCTGTATGGAAGAACAAGAAATTTAAAATAATTGTAGTTTTTTATTCTTGATGCATAATCAATAACTCAAACTCTGAACCAGCTTAATCGTGTGCTTCAGGATTTCATGAAAAGATTTGCAGGCCATATGTTGGAAATAACCACACTTTCATATGATGTAATGTTTTACAATAGTATTGCTAGCCGAAATAATGTTCTGGTGTGTTTATACATTATTTCAAAAATGCCCAACAGAAATACTATTGAATTCAATAAATACATACCTCTTGGTTTTCCGAAATTTCAGAGTTTTGAAAGGTAACAACAGCAGAACTGTTCTCTGTGTGAATAGGGTGTAAAGTTAGAGAGTTTGAGTTTTTAGAGTGGGGCCAAATTAAACATATGGGCAATAATAATAATATTAATTGTGACTGATTAAATAAAAATGTTCTGCAAAGATTATATCATTAGCATCTTACCAACTGCTGTTTGTTTGAGGATTTTTTGTTTTTTCTGAAGGTGGGCTGCTCTCTGCATTGAATCAAACAAATGCAACATGATATTCAATACATACAAAACAATTCTGCAATTTTATTATTTAATGCACAAAATCTTACCAGTTGTCACTGGAAGGGCCTGGATGGAGGCTGGAGAAATGTTGTTTCCTGGAAAATCAAGTCACAAACATTAGCCTATATTTATATTTGTAAAACTTTCAGACAAGGGTACATTTACCTGTGTATAATATAAGTGTATGATAATAATTATAATTACCACAAAGAATTTTGGTAACTAACATTTAATTTCCTCAGCAATTGCCTCTTGATATTTCCGAGAGAGCAATTTATACCTCTTCTCCAGTTAGTCGTATTTTGATTTCGGAATTAGTTCATCTTCACTCTCACTTGACATCTCGTGGTCAACAAGAAGTTTTTCCCTTTTTGTTGTAGAATGAGAAGGACATAGTTGTTGCTTCCTTTTCAAGGCTTGTCTCTTTTTAGAATGTCCATCAGAAATGTCTGCTTTCCTTCCTCAATGCTTGCCTTCTGTGCTGTCTGAAAATACAAGAAAATAAAACATTTTTAAAATATATTTTAAGAGTTTTTAATGGAGTTAATCAGTTTGAATGTTACATAGCCTAGCCTACAGCATTTTCTTTAGCCTCCTTTCCCACTGAGCAAAAGCTCCTTCTTATAGACGTCTTATAGACATCCCCTGAGGAGCCAGAATGAAAGTTTGTCTGACGTCTTTTTCTGACGTCTTCTGGACGTCCAATGTTGACGTTCATAGACCATCTATAGAAGGTACGAATTTAGTTGAAATGTGGTCATTGTGGACGTATTTTCAACGTTACTGGAGAGAGTTACCGTGGTGACTAGAGAACAGTCACACTTTAGATGAGCTCCAGATATATTAAGAAAATTTAGGAAAATTATCTATTAATATAGACAACTAAGTTTAAAAAGAACCTGCTAACTATTGGAGCAACATTTTGATCTTTATTTATTAATTTTTGGGGGATTTTTGACCCTACTTTGAGTTGAGACCCTTTTCAAATTGGGCTTATGTGGAGTTTGGACACAAACTGGATTTCAGAGGAGAAATCAACTGGACCATTGGATAGGAGAACTTGAATGAACTTTTGATACCATCGGATATTTTCAGGATACGGATCCTTGTCCCTACAAATCAAGACTTATATGAAGTTGGACACAGAATGAACATCAGAGGAGATATAGACTAAACTATTGGAAAAGAACTTGAATGGACATTTCAATACCACTGGAGATTTCATTGGATGAAGGTGGACATTTTGATCTTGATTTACCATATATAGACTTTTGATTTTAATTTATATTTATTAATATGAATAATATTTTGGATATTTTAATCTATATTAATGTATAGTTCACAAAAGGAATTTTGAAAACAAACAGAGCAACCCACTGAGCAAAAGCTCCTTCTTATAGACGTCTTATAGACGTCCCCTGAGGAGCCAGAATGAAAGTTTGTCTGACGTCTTTTTCTGACGTCTTCTGGACGTCCAATGTTGACGTTCATAGGACATCTATAGAAGGTACGAATTTAGTTGAAATGTGGTCATTGTGGACGTATTTTCAACGTCTTATAACATCAACGCAGACTCATTTTAGACATTTTAACAAAAATAGGTGTTACACTATGCATTATATTAAAACATATTTATGTCATTGAATCAATATCAGTCTTGCACCCGCTATTAATGTTGAAATTTCAACAAACCACCGTTTTTGTGATCAGTGTTTGCTTTAGTTAGGCTCTTGACTCTTAACATTCATCAAGTTAACCTACTTTCTTTCAATGTTTGTAATTGTGTTTCAATAAAAACACTTGTGCATTGATAAAGAAAGAAAGGTTTTGAAAAAGATTTGAAAGAGTAGTTTGCTTTATGACAAGTGTTAAGCAGTAGTAAGTTTAAGAAACTTCTCTAAATTATACTGAGATTTGATCCAGTCATGATTGATGTTGACAAAAATGTTACAGAGACAAAATATCAGAAAATGTTTACTGACAAACTTAGACATCAATGTTCATCATACAAACCTCAACAATGGTGACAATCATCAAACTAATTCAGATAACAGATCAACTGCAATGCATGCTGGGAGTCATCAATGAGTTTTTGTACTATGATGTTACCCAGCATGCATTGCAGCATGAAGTTTTCTTTTGTTGATTGTCACCATTGTTGAGTTTCATACACCGATTCTTCATGTCTAATTGATTCAGCCGTGTCACAGGTTTTTAAATCACGTGCTCTGTTTGTCGTCTAAAAAACTTCTTTAATCTCTTTAAACTGCATCATAACACAGTGTTCATATATTAATAACTACACACTTAAGAGTTGTTTGAGTGACTTCATAGTGATGAAATCACCAACACTTTCTGATCTAACTGGACCATTGTTTTTTTTTTTTGCCAAAACAAATGTGTACAAACACAAATTGGCAGCTCATAAAAACATGACATTAAATCAAGAGTCAAGAGCCCAACTAAAGCAAACACTGATCACAAAAACGGTGGTTTGTTGAAATTTCAACATTGATAGCGAGTGCAAAAGTGATATTGATTCAATGACATAAATATGTTTTAATATAATGCATAGTGTAACAATTATTTTTGTTAAAATGTCTAAAATGAGTATGCGTTGATTTTATAAGATGTTGAAAATACGTCCACAACGACCACATTTCAACTAAATTCATACCTTCTATAGATGTCATATGGATGTCAACATTGGACGTCCAGAAGACGTCAGAAAAAGACGTCAGAAAAACTTTCATTCTGGCTCCTCAGGGGACGTCTATAAGACGTCTATAAGAAGGAGCTTTTGCTCAGTAGGTGTTTGTCTTGTTGCAGTTTGAACACACATAGTGTTTCATCTGATTATCTTTTGTCTGACTTGCAAGATAGGACTGACAGAAGGTACAGAGAAAATGAAGCTCTGTTCTCTGGCTAAAGTGTGCAAATACCTTACTGAGCATGTGTTTAGTGGCTGGTAGTACAGTTGACGAGAAAATAAAATTAATAAATTTCAACAGGTCAAGCAGTGCAACAAAGGCTAAATTATGTTTTAGTGTAAATGTTATGAGTAACAGGAGTAGTTCAGCCTTTGTGATTGAGAGAAACCTGCATATTGGTGAATTTAGGTTTTCAGCAAATTTTAGACTAGTGTCAGGTGCAAATGATCGTCTTTTTTCTCCTTCATCATTATGTTCCTCAACATCACTGTCTTCCTCACTTTCACCTGCTTCACTAACCCTGTCACTTGCGGTTTCACTTTCACCGTCAACACAGTTCTCTTCCTCTAATTCCATACTTTCTTCATATGTCTCACTTTCATTATGTTCAAAAGTATAATTTACACAATTTTCTCCCTCTGTCTCAACTCCACCTACTTAATTTGTCTCACTTTCATCCTCAGTATGTCCTTCAGTGCCATACATACAGTTTATTTTCTCTAGTTCAGGGTGCTGATCAAATCTGTCACTGTTTGATGGACCAGGTGTATTGCTGTTGGGGCTGTATGTGTAGGATCTGAATCTTGTTGTCCTTGGCAACAGATAAGAATTATCTGGTTCTAAGTACTGCTTATACCTCTTCATTGTATAGTCATCCCTCCACTGTTTGCTTCAAGTTGCTTTATTGGCATGACATTTAGGATATAGTATTGCCAAAGAAATATAAAAGTAGAACTATAGACTTACATTACTACAATAAATTAAAATTAAAATTGGGCAGTCGTGGCCCAGTGGTTAGAGAGTTGGACTCATGACCAGAAGGTTGCTGGTTCGATTCTCAGGGCTGGTGGGTAATGGCTGAGGTGCCCTTGAGCAAGACACCTAACCCCCACTTGCTTACTATACAAAATGTACAAATGTATAGTACAATGTAATGTAAGTCGCTTTGGATAAAAGCGTCTGCCAAATGCATAAATGTAAATGTACACAAACAAAAAATAATAATAACAGAAAATAACAAACTAAATGCCTAAAAAGTACAGTAAGTATTAAATACAATAAAAGTAAATAAAATACAGTAATTACAATATATATGTTTTAGCCATTTCGAATAGTATGAATGGTAAATATATATTTTGCAGCTAGTTTGGCTGCTCTGTCCTCTTCTCCAAGTATATAATAGAGTTTCTCTAAATCACTCATAGTATTAAATGAAGGATTTAATGCTTCAAATTGTGGGAAAAATAATTCTCTTGTAGTGATGTACTTAGGACATCTAAAAAGAAAGTGTTTCTCATCTTCTATTTGATTTAGATCACAGTGTCTGCAAAGTCGTTCTTCTCTCCTAATCCAAGAATTTTTATGTCTTCCTGTTTCTATTTCTAAATCATGGTCACAGAGTCAATATTTTGAAAGGATTTGTTTTTCTTTATATGGTTTAATTGATAAGTAATTTGCAAGTTTGGTGGTTCTTTTTAGGTCAGAATAACACTGAAGTTTGGTATGGAGGTCAAAATCTCTTTTTAGTTTTTCATCATATTTATACTTTAAATGTTTGTCAATCTCTTTATGGATGTTAGGATTGTTTTTGGAGTCGGACTTTGCTTGAGTTTCATTCATTAGCTGGAGTGTGAGTATATTTACAGGATGAGATACTGTGGGAGTTTCATTAGTAAGGAGGGCTTTATATTGAATGGATTCTATATGGGATAGATTGAGATGATGCCAGAATTGAAGAGCTCTTTTTTGTATTTCAATATTTAGGGGGTATAAACTTATTTCCGCTCTACAGGCATTGTTAGGTGTGCCTCTGTTCACTCTTAGGATGTTCTTAATAAATTCCAGTTGTGTTCTTTCTATTAAACTTTTGTCCCAGATTTGAAAATTTGATGTTGGTCCCCAAATTTCACTTCCATATAACAGAATGGGTTTAATGATTGCTTGATATACTTT
The DNA here is from genome assembly GCA_026939265.1 of Oreonectes daqikongensis. NCBI lineage: Eukaryota > Metazoa > Chordata > Actinopteri > Cypriniformes > Nemacheilidae > Oreonectes > Oreonectes daqikongensis. The sequence goes on along the minus strand of JAOTQM010000223.1, from coordinate 248,546 downwards.
TAGCCATGATTTTATGGCATAAAATGCCCTCCGATCTTTTTCACATAAAGCTTTTACTGCTAGACTAAAAGAGCCGGATGCTGATATGTCAATGCCCAGGTATGTGTAGCTAGCGGTGTGTTGAAGGACTTCTTCTCTGTAAATGAACTGGTGTTTGTTTCTCTGAGATCTGGCCTTCTTCTGGAACACGATGACTCTGGTTTGTCTAGATTTATTGTCAGAGCCCATTGTTCACAGTATTGTTCCAGAAGGGTCAGGCTCTTCTGAAGGCCTTCTGCTGTTGGAGATAGCAGAACAACCCACTGAGCAAAAGCTCCTTCTTATAGACGTCTTATAGACGTCCCCTGAGGAGCCAGAATGAAAGTTTGTCTGACGTCTTTTTCTGACGTCTTCTGGACGTCCAATGTTGACGTTCATAGGACATCTATAGAAGGTACGAATTTAGTTGAAATGTGGTCATTGTGGAGGTATTTTCAACGTCTTATAACATCAACGCAGACTCATTTTAGACATTTTAACAAAAATAGGTGTTACACTATGCATTATATTAAAACATATTTATGTCATTGAATCAATATCAGTCTTGCACCCGCTATTAATGTTGAAATTTCAACAAATCACCGTTTTTGTGATCAGTGTTTGCTTTAGTTAGGCTCTTGACTCTTAACATTCATCAAGTTAACTTACTTTCTTTCAATGTTTGTAATTGTGTTTCAATAAAAACACTTGTGCATTGATAAAGAAATAAAGGTTTTGAAAAAGATTTGAAGGAGTAGTTTGCTTTATGACAAGTGTTAAGCAGTAGTAAGTTTAAGAAACTTCTCTAAATTATACTGAGATTTGATCCATTCATGATTGATGTTGACATAAATGTTACAGAGACAAAATATCAGAAAATGTTTACTGACAAACTTAGACATCAATGTTCATCATACAAACCTCAACAATGGTGACAATCATCAAACTAATTCAGATAACAGATCAACTGCAATGCATGCTGGGAGTCATCAATGAGTTTTTGTACTATGATGTTACCCAGCATGCATTGCAGCATGAAGTTTTCTTTTGTTGATTGTCACCATTGTTGAGTTTCATACACCGATTCTTCATGTCCAATTGATTCAGCCGTGTCACAGGTTTTTAAATCACATGCTCTGTTTGTCGTCTAAAAAACTTCTTTAATCTCTTTAAACTGCATCATAACACAGTGTTCATATATTAATAACTACACACTTAAGAGTTGTTTGAGTGACTTCATAGTGATGAAATCACCAACACTTTCTGATCTCACTGGACCATTGTTTTTTTTTTGCCAAAACAAATGTGTACAAACACAAATTGGCAGCCAATAAAAACATGACATTAAACCAAGAGTCAAGAGCCCAACTAAAGCAAACACTGATCACAAAAACGGTGGTTTGTTGAAATTTCAACATTGATAGCAAGTGCAAAAGTGATATTGATTCAATGACATAAATATGTTTTAATATAATGCAGATTAAAGAGATTAAAGAAGTTTTTTAGATGACAAACAGAGCATGTGATTTAAAAACCTGTGACACGGCTGAATCAATTAGACATGAAGAATTGGTGTATGAAACTCAACAATGGTGACAATCAACAAAAGAAAACTTCATGCTGCAATGCATGCTGGGTAACATCATAGTACAAAAACTCATTGACGACTCCCAGCATGCATTGCAGTTGATCTGTTATCTGAATTAGTTTGATGATTGTCACCATTGTTGAGGTTTGTATGATGAACATTGATGTCTAAGTTTGTCAGTAAACAGTTTCTGATATTTTTTCTCTGTACTTATTTACTTGTAAACATTTATGTCAACATCAATCATGAATGGATCAAATCTCAGTATAATTTAGTGAAGTTTCTTAAACTTACTACTGCTTAACACTTGTCATAAAGCAAACTACTCCAAATCTTTTTCAAAACCTTATTTCTTTATCAATGCACAAGTGTTCTTATTGAAACACAATTACAAACATTGAAAGAAAGTAAGTTAACTTGATGAATTTTAAGAATCAAGATCCAACTAAAGCAAACACTGATCACAAAAACGGTGGTTTGTTGAAATTTCAACATTAATAGCGAGTGCAAGACTGATATTGATTCAATGACATAAATATGTTTTAATATAATGCATAGTGTAACACCTATTTTTGTTAAAATGTCTAAAATGAGTCTGCGTTGATGTTATAAGACGTTGAATATACGTCCACAATGACCACATTTCAACTAAATTCGTACCTTCTATAGATGGTCTATGAACATCAACATTGGACGTCCAGAAGACGTCAGAAAAAGACGTCAGACAAACTTTCATTCTGGCTCCTCAGGGGACGTCTATAAGAAGGAGCTTTTGCTCAGTGGGTATTGAAAGGGACATTTAATTGAATATGTATATGTATATGAGATGCTGTAACAGCAATGAAAAATTACTGCAAAGTTGTTGTACAAAGTTAGCCTACATAAACATGTCACTCTTATTATATTTTTGTATATTATTTTATTCTAATTTTGTAGTGTTTTAGTTGCGGTAGGCTATTTAACTCACATTTACCATATTTACTCTGTAGCCTACTTGTATTTATTGTACTCTGTATTTATTTTTTATCCTACCTTTGTATTATTTATAATAATTTTAAACATTCCGGGTCGACAAACGCTGCCTTGGCATTTTGGAAACTCAAACACGCAATGCAGGTATCATGCTCGTCTTACTCAGGGATGACACTGTCGCACCCAAGGACACAGCGATGAGCCATGTCTGTAGACGGTGCACACTGTGAAAAAGAATGGAAATTTGCTCTTTTAGAAGTCCGTGACTCGCTGCCGAAACGCCCAGGGGAACTCTGTGAAAGTTGACGGTTGGCCTCGCTGCTCGCGTCCTAAATCTGGCAGTACCAGAGGAAATATTTTGCTTTGAGAGATAAAGCTTGACATATAAGTATCGCAGGTTCCGAAGAACAAAAAAGTAGGTGAACGCTTAGCTCCAGCACTCTGCTCTTTCCACCCCACACTCAGTGTACCAATGCTCATGAGGCAGCACGGAATAAGGGCCCACAGATCTGGAATAATGTGGATTTTAGCGCTTGTTACACACACAACATGAGCGTGTTACACTTAGCGCTGTTTGCTGTGATGGATTTTTAATAATCTGAACAATGTGATATTTGAGACGTTTAAAACTAAACTAACTGCGGAGAAGTTCAGGGAACGTATCTGTTAAGACAGCGCTGGATCATTTCAAACCTGTTCACAGCTAGAATGAACGACAGGCGAACCTAACCTTATCTTTACATTGTGTTGTGAACATGCGGAAAAGTGTCATTATTAAATTATTAAAATATATATTTTTTTAATTATTAAAACTAAATTTAACATAATAACGCAACGACCCCTTTCGTTTTGCTTTAAACTCTATAAACAATTAAATTTACTTTTTCATACAGTATATACAGTCTTGTGAACAAGTCAAGATCCTGCCATAGCCATCCCAGTTTCCTGATCTGAACACTATGGAAAATGAGTGGGATGAACTGAAGAAGAGGGAGCACCAGCAATTGAAGGATCTGGAGAAATTCTGTACGGAGGAATAGACTCAGATTTGGAACAGAAAAAGTGGTGCTTTCAAAACTGTTGCAACAGAGTTTTGCAAAATGACGACTCATTGGTGTTTGGTGAGGAGTTTTTTGCTCAAATTCTGCATTTAAAATGACACCAACTGGTGTTCAGCTGGGTTCAGGACTTGGCTTTATGCAGACCAGTCAAGTTCTTCCATGCTGACTGAATCAATTATTTATTTCTGAACCTTGTCTCATACACAGGGGCATTGTCATGATGGATTAGAAAATACCCCTTCCTAAACTGTTGCTATTAAATTAGAAGCACACAATTCCAAAGAATATCATTATATGCTGCAGCAATAAGATTTGTACTCATGGAAATTACTAAAGTTATCAAACTTGTTTATTAGATAGTGTGACCCAATACTTTTGGCAATATTTGCTACACTTTGGACTTTTAACTAAATGAAAACACTAAATTCTTAATTTATTTGCTACGTTATCTTGTATTTTGTCCGCATGTCATGTGCTAGGCTCTGTACTATGGATAGCTAATTTGAGATGGCAATTTTCCGTAGACACTCTACACATTGAATGCATTAATGCAGGCTTAACAAATTTAAGCAAGTCCTAGAAAATACCTTCAAGCCTATAACCTACAAGACGTTTCCTCTGATGCGCCCCTGTGTTTATAACAGTAACCTTGGGGAGTAGACTCATTTAAAGTAATAAAATAATCTGGTTTTAGCCACGTTTCTGTCAAGCAGAGCACATCTAATTGGTGATCTGTAATTATATCATTAGCAAAAAGTGGTTTAGTTGAGAAAGATCTAATATTCAGCAAACCAAGCCATAACAATTGTATCATCCCCTGTGTTTGTTTTTATTTTATAAACATTTAAACATTAGAATAACATTGTAATATATTTAAATATTTTAAGCCACTGTTTAATTCCTGTTTACTAATATTGTGTTAATACCTCGAACATCATACAATTGTAAATAACCCTGTGTCAGTAATATTAATATGATTAAACCCGATGACTACCGTCACGTTGATACTCTGCATATTATAGTATTATAAATTTCCCAAAAGCACTAACTGTGATGTTAACTTTGATTGCAATTGATAATTAAACAACTGACAGTTTCTAACAATCAAACATATTATTTCAGTGATGTTTTATCAATGTACATTGCATAGAGAAAAACTTGCAATATAACATATATTGTATTTATGTTATTTATACATCTGTAGCTCTTAAGCTAGCAGAGAAACACTGAGACAGTTCTGCGTTAACAACAACAAAGCGTTGTGTGTTTAATGAAACTTTTTAGAACATCAGCACAACACAACACTGTTAACCCTTGCCTGCTATTTCTACAGTAATATAGTGGCAACACTGTTGCCAGCTAGTTACTGTGGGTCACACATCTACAAAAGTGTTTTTATTGAGGTTGAAATGTTGAATTTTCTAAGTCACCATTAGTGTGATCAGTGTTTCTTTTAGTTTGGCTGTTGACTCTCATTTTTTAAGGGGCTCTAAACATGTTTGTTTTGGTGAAGGAAATCATGTTCAAAAATCACCATATGGTATGAAAATGATCACGAAGATATGTGAACCAGATTTTAAAAAGTACAGCATTTCAAAATAGATATAAATACAGATTTGTCAAAAAAAAAAAAAAGTCAGACACATCAACAATCCACATATGAATCTCAACAATGGTGACATTCAATTAAACTGCTGGGTGTACAGTACAAAAATCATGATTATTTGTCACCATTGATGAGGTTTGTATCTCCAGTGCTAAGAAAGATTTTTCCAATTTTAAGCCTGTAATCAGTTAATGAATAATGAATGCTAATATTATATAATAATCAAGTTCATGCTAAAGAATTTTCAGCTACTAAGCAAACATAAAGCTGCATTTCTATTTCTCCCTTTCAATGTTATTGCATACATGTACATTAAAGCGCACTAATACAACTTCTGAAAGAAAAGAGAAAGAAGAAAATAATAACAAATCAAACAAATATCGAGAATCCAACTAAAGCAAACACTGATCACCATCATGGTGACTGAAATTTAATAAAATCATTGTGAACTAGAGATAAATTTCTTTTAATTCTTAATAAGATCTTAAATGACAGAAATAAAGTGAAAGTTGTGTCTGTAATAAGTGAAGATGTTAATAGTGTTTGTGTTTAATTCTCCTCTGGTGAGATCTTGACAGATGAACATCAACAGATGAACACATTCAGTCTAAGACTGTGTGACTTCAGTGAGTTAGTAGATTTTTTTAATAATGTTACCTACAGTAACTAACTGGCAACAATGTTGCCAATATATTACTGTATATTACTGTAGAAATGGCTGGTAAGGGCTAACAGTGAACAATAACATTCCCTTTAGCGTCCTGCCCTCTTAAAAGGGACGTGTTGAATATATGTGCCAGTGTGTGAATTATGTAAGTAGGTCAGTGATGTGTGAGGTGCTTGCATCTGCCTCTACACAGGTTCCCCAGAATTTACCAACACTGGCAACATCAGCTTGCTTGGAGCTCGAACTTGTCTGCCTGAACGTGTGAAATGTTGTGGCTTTGCAGGCGACTGCACTGCTTTAGCAGACTGAGATGCCTCGCCAGAATCTGTGTCCATCTTAGTGGCTGGCCTTGCTCCCCATGAGCTGAGCACAGTCCACGGCGTCAGTAGTGATAGCAATGGGGGCACCCGGAATCGGATGAGCCAGCATGGTTGATTGAGCTAAGGCACGTTTGGTGTCCTCAAATGACTTAGTCATCTCCTCAGACCAAGAAATCGGCTTGTTTTTACTGTGTTCTTTGAAGGCCCTGTACAAAGGGTGCACGAGGTCAGCACCCCAAGGAATGAAACTATGATAACAAGTGTGGGGAATTGGGAACTCTGTAATGGCGTTAACTTTGTCTGGTAGAGGCACTGCCCAGCGTTCGTGATTCGATGCCGAAGAAAGTCAATAGCATTCAGGCCAAACTGACACTTGGCGGGGTGAATGATAAAAGCCATGTTGGCTAAAGGCAGGTAAACAGCCATCGCATATGAGCCAGGTGTTCTGGTCCAGAGGTGCTGGAAACTAAAATGTCATCCAAGTACACAAATAAAATCCAGATCACGTAAGATCGAGTCCATCATGCACTGAAATGTTTGTGCTGCATTTTATAGCCCAAAAGGCATCCACAAAAACTCAAAAAGGCCATATGGCATTATCGCTGCTGTTTTTGGGAGATCCTCATAGAAAACTGGCACCTGATGGTATCCCTGAATAAGCTCCACTTTGGAGAAAACTGTTTTTCCTGCCAGGTGGGCTTAATAATCCTCAATGTGTGGAATTGGATATCTGTCAGGTTTGATGACGTTGTTGAGACGATGATAATCCCCACATGGGTGGTACCCACCGCCTGCTTTGGGAACTATATGGAGGGGAGAGGCCCAAGGACTGCTGGAACATCACACTATGCCCAGTTTTTCCATGTTACTGAACTCTACTTGAGCCACTGCAAGCTTTTCTGGATGCAATCGATGCACTGATGGTCCAGATGTAGAGATATGGTGTACGACCCCATGGCTGGCTGAGACTGATGAGAAAGTAGGTTTGGTGAGATTGGAAAAGTCACAGAGCAGTCGGGTAAACTCACACTCTGCTATCATTGTGCAAGACAGCGTGGTTGTGGGAAAAGAGCTGCGTGAACAGGGTAAGACATCGAAACCCTCCGCAGTGACTAAACAGCAATTTTTTACATCGACCAACAGTCCATTAGTGCACAAAAAGTCACAACACAAATTAAAACAAAGTGGTACCAGCCGTTTTCCATATGTCTTAATTTTTCCTTGGTTAGCTGCCTCGAGCGTCGCACCAGTTTCACCCAACCATCTGTCAATTGGTGATGCAGGAATTACGCTTACCTGTGCCCCTGTGTCACACAGGAAATGTCGGCCATAATGAGTCTGTGATGAACAAGAGAAAAGTGTTATGGGCTACTATGCTGCTGACTGTCGGTGTGTTACGACTCTCATTGAACGTGCAAAGCGAACAACACTTTTTGGCTTTTGCTCCAAAACGGGCATGAAAGAAACACAAGCCCTGGTCAGCTGACTGGACAGTAGGCCGCAGCTCTTGTAACGGGATACACAGTCAGTCACAGTCGAGTCAGTCACCATACACTTGTGTGCCGCTGTGTGATATTCATCTGCCAGTTGTGCTTCCTCTCTGTAGTCAGTCACTGAACTATTTGCAAGAGATGTACGGACGCTCTTTGGCAACTGTTGTAAGAACAACTCTTTAAACAGAAATCATTGTCTATGCTCACCCAGTAGCGCTAGCATGTGATCCATTAACTCGGAACTCGTTTAAACTTAGAACGTCAGCACAACACAGCATCTTTTATTACTAATAATTATTATATTTAATGCATGTAAAGCTGTTTTGCAACAATAAAAATTGTAGACTGGAATTCAATTGATGTGTTTGTTTCTAGATGTTTTTCATCAGTGGGAAACCGTCAAGTTGGCAAACAAAGGTTGTCCATTGGCAGTGGTTGTGATCGAATCGCAACGATTGAACATGAGTTCCTCCACGCTTTAGGCTTTTGGCATGAGCAGTCCCGCTCTGACCGTGATGACTACGTCTCTATTATTTGGGAACGCATTTCTGAAGGCAAGTACAGTTCTGCTTATAGGTTTACATGCAGAATGTGCAAAATATTAGTATTTCAGAAAAAAGGAGGAATATAAAAACTACATTTTGGTTTTGTTTAGTATAAGCTATTTTACCTTTCATTTGTCAACAGAAGTTGACATAATCCACAGCACACAATAATAAGACTTGAGTTCCAAAGTTCACATACTCTTGATTCTTGATACTGTGTGATGCTACCAGGATTAATTGGATCAGTGACTGTTTTGTTATAGTTGTTTATGAGTCCCTTGTTTGGTTTGAGATATTAAACTGTCCACTGGCTTCCAGGTCCTTCACATTCTTTTCCATTCTGCATATTTAACTCCTTTGAAATATTTTTACACTAAGGACATGTGAGAGACTCATACACAACTATTACAAAAGATACAAATATTCCCTGATGCTCAATACAATACATGACCGGATTAGTGTTAATTTTGACAGCCGTTTTTGATTTCATCTTAGTCTTCATCTTGAGACGAAAATACTTAATAGTTAGTCACATTAAAAAAAGTTATTGCATTTTTGTTCAGTTTTAGTCATTACTTTTAGTCAAACTGCAGTTACCAACATTCATTTTGGAAGTCATTTTATATGTATAGTCTGTTAAACAAAATAATAATTCTTCTCTCTTTAGACCAAATCAATTAAGCTTGTGAGAAATTTAAATCAAGGTAGTAGGTTGACATTGCTCTTTGCAGGATTTGGAACAACGTGAATAAATTATGAAATTTTTATGTTTGTGTCACAGCCTGTTTCTTTGTTCAGTGTCTTGTCTCTGTATTGTTAGCTGTGTTATTTTCTGGTATACATTCTTTGTCATGGAATCTCCAGGCTCTCACACCACTCCTACACTTTGCTCACCATAAGCGCCTCCTGCATCTTATCACATTCCAATCACCTCACAGTATAAAGCACTCCCTGGTTCACAGTTATCATCTGGTCTCATTTTGTAAACAGACTCAAAAACCTACTCATCTGAGTTACTTAACTGATCGCTAATGGATTTAATAATTTCTCCGAGATATTCCTTGTCTCCTAGTTCCTGTGTTTTCCACATCTCCCGAGTGTCTCCCAGTGTGTCTTCTGTCTTTGATGTCCTCCTCGTCTTTGGATTTCCCCACACCCTCACAGCCTTCCAAGCCAGCCTTCACAGCATCAACCGGATCATCAGTCCGTCATCCATGATCTCCTGGAACATAAACAGTATCAGACCACAGCAATCTACATCCAAGTTTGTTATACGCTACCTATTTGTTTCAGGATGAAATTGCAGAGCAACCAGTCTCATCCAGCAACCCGTTGAGCGGCCCAGCTCATCCCAACATTATGGCAACATCCTACAAAGCCCCAAGCCGCTGCGCACGTGAGCCTCCAAGCCGCTGCGCACCCAAGCTTCCCATCTACGACCAGCTGCTGTTGGAGTTTACATTTAGACATTTACATTTAGTCATTTAGCAGACGCTTTTATCCAAAGCGACTTACAGAGAGTTTAGGAAACAAAAAAGTGATGTCATACAGGGGCAATAACACAATAAGTACTAAAACCAAGTTACTAGTTTCTACAAAAGCCAGAACAATACCTATTGATAGAAAGAGATAGAGGGTTAGTATTTTTAATTTACTTGTCAAGTAATCACAGAAGAGATATATTTTAAGATGTTGTTTGAATGTTGTCAGAGATGTGGTTGACTGGACAGAGTTTGGAAGGCTGTTCCCGAATGAGCGGGAAAGTGATCTACTGTCGTTTTGAGAAGGCACTACAAGACTCATTTGCTGAACGCAATGATCTTCAAAGTCAAAGTCAGCTTTTTTTGTCAATTCTGCCACATGTACAGTACATACAAATGGAGGATTTAGATTGCGTTACTCTCAGACCCTAGGTGCATACAGATAACATAGAATAAACATATATCAAAAAATATATCAAATTACAGATAAATACAAAATCTATATATATACACAAAACAACTTTACAAGCAAGGGATATGTAACCGAGATAAATGTGCAAACCAATGAAATAATCAACAGTGCAGATGAAATAAACAGCAGTGCAGATGAAATAAACAGCAGTGCAGATGAAATATACAACAGTGCAGATGAAATAATCAAATGGTGCAGATGAAATAAACAACAGTGTAGATGAAATACACAACAGTGCAGATGAAATACACAGCAGTGCAGATGAAATAACAACAGTGCAAATGTAATGTAGTGCAAAGCTTATTAGTCTGTTTTAAAGTGTCAAGAGAGCAGGCTTGTTTAACTGACTTAAAGGTAGTTAGTTGAGGTGGCTCAGACCACTACTGAAGAGGGGTTGAGCAGTCCAATGTTCCGTAAAGTCACAAGTGCGGGACAGAGTATGATGTGGGAAGGGATGGATGGGTTCAGAATTCAGAGGTGCGTGTGGCAAGGGAGGGGAGGGAAGGCAGGGTTGGAAGGGAGTTTAGCTTCTTGACTGCCTGGTGGATGAAACTCTCATTCAGTCTCCTCCTCCTTGATGGCAGCAGACTGAAGAAGCTGTGTGACGGGTGGGTGGGATCACCTGAGGTGAGACGGGTACCAAAAATGTCCTGGAGGGAGGGGAGAGAGACACCAACGATCTTCTCAGCTGCTCTCACTATGCGTTGGAGGGTCTTGCGGCAGGACGCGTTGCAAAAATGTCCTGGTTCAGGTGCCATACCACACAGTGATGCAGCTGGTCAGGATGCTCTCGATGGTGCCTCTGTAGAAGGTGCACATGATGGGGGTTGGGGCTCTGGCTCTTCTCAGTTTGCTGAGAAAGTAGAGACGCTGTTGTGCTTTCTTCGCCAGTGCTGCAGTGTTGTTAGTCCAGGAGAGGTCCTCAGTGATGTGCACACCCAGGAACTTGGTGCTGCTAACTCTCTCCATGGTCGCACCGTTGACAGTCAGAGGAGCATGCTGTCTGGGGACAGAGTCATCACCTGGTCGCCAGGAGGTGGTGGAGTCTTCTGTGCAGTGGTGTCATTTTGTGCCTCAACGCGAGCAAAGAAGGCGTTCAGCTCATTTAGCAGGGAGATGTTGTTGTCACAGGTCTGCGGTGGGGGCTTGTAGTCTGTGATGGTCTGAATCCCCTGCCACAGGTTCCGAGTGTCTCTGCTGTTGCTAAAACGATGGGATATCCTTCTGGAGTACTGTCTCTTGGCCTCTCTGATGCCGCGGGATAGATTGGCCCTAGCTGTCTTCAGGCTCACTTTCTCTCCTGTTCTGAAGGCAGCGTTTAGAGCCTTAAGGTGACGGTAGACCTCCCCTGTCATCCACGGTTTCTGGTTGGTCCGCACAGTGATGGACTTTGTGGTTGTTACATCATCAATGCACTTGTTGATGTAGGCAGTGACAGTCTCTGTGTACTCCTGGAGGTCTGTGGTGTTGTTGTATGTGGCAGCCTGCTTGAACATATTCCAGTCAGTGGTGTAAAAGCTTGAAGTTCCTCTGATGAGCCTTCTGGCCACACTTGAATTTGTTTGTAAACTGGTTTGGTGACTTTAACGAGTGGTCTGTATGCAGGCATTAGCATGACAGTGATGTGGTCAGCTCCACTGTGGACGAGATGCAGTAGTGGGGGACGGTGATGACGTGATCCTCCGGAGCAGACCGAGGTCACGCAGCTCTTCGGCATGTGCAGAGTTTAACTCTAAAAATGTTGTTCTGCCAACATCGAGAATAAACTCTGTATGCTGACTGTATGCGCGCTTAAAGACAGTTATGTGCGACAAAGACGTACAAAGACACTGCGACTTTCAAGACCAAAAACACGAAAACACCGTTCTGTCAGGAGAGATAGAAGCCGCAGCGTGTGTACGCACCGCCATCTTGAGTAAGAAGATGTAATCTTGATGGGGTGTAAGAGTGTAGGAGGGTATGAAAGTATGCCGGTGCCGAGCCAGTGATAGTTCTGTAGGCAAGCATTAGTGACTTGAATTTAATACGGGCATCGACCGTAACCAGTAATAAAGAGATAAAGAGGGGTGTCACAAGATTTGGAAGGAGTAATTGTGGTATTGCCAAGTTGGATGGTGAGATCATGTTGCACTAAGGAGTGTGCCGGAAATACAGGAAGTTCTGTCTTGTTCTGTCAGGGTTCAGCTGGAGGTGAGATGCTCTTTTATCCAAGCTGAGATATCTTCAAGGCAGGCTGAAATACACGCAGCTACAGTGTGATCATCCGAGTAAAATGAGATGAGCCGTGTGCCTGTATGATGGGTCCTAAGGATGTTGTGTAGATGGAGAAGAGGAGTGGTCCAAACACTGAACCCTGAGGGACCCCAGTGGTCATGTGGCAAGCGGTGGACAGCGAGCCCCTCCGTGACACCTTGAAGGATCTGTCGGAGAGGTAGGAATTGAACCAAAGGAGAGGAGTACTTGAGATTCCAAGTGATGACAGGGTTACTAGCAGTATCTGGTGGTTGACAGTGTCGAATGCTTCAGACAAGTCTAGCAGATCCAGGACAGAGTTTGACCCCCTATACATTCAAGAGACTTCTACAGACCCAGAGCCCCTCTCCAAGTTTTTTCGTGTCCCTCTCCGAGTTCTCTCCAGTGTCCCTCTCTGAATCATTTCCAGTGTCCCTCTCCGAGTCCTCTCCAGTGTCTTTAATTGAGCCCTCTCCAGTGGTCTGGCCCGAGCCTTCTCCTCTATTCCCCTTTGGTTTCCCCTGGCTCTGCCTCAGAAGTTTCCCAGAAGTCCACCGCTGTGGCCATAGTGGCTTTGGCGGTAGCAGTTCCCCTCATCATGGCCATGAGGACTAGTGGTCACAAGCGTTTTTCTTACACCACGGTCGTGGTAACGTTAACCAGCGTTCATCTCCGACTCTCCCAGCTCTATCGCCACGGCGGCTGTCTTCTCCGACTCTCCCAGCTCTATCGCCACTGCTGCTGTCATCTCAAACTCTCCCGGGTCCACCACCATGTCTGCCTTAATTTCCTCCAAGCCATGGCTTCCTGGGCTGCCCATGCCTCCCTGGCTCCGGGCGCAGGCTGCACCTTTGAGGCTTCCCAAACTCCCAGCACCCCAATCTGTCCCTGTCCTCCACTAGCCTCCAGGACGCCCACTCGCCCTCCCTGGTTGTTCCGTTTTAGGTGCGAGGATACGCCTTCCTGGGCGGGAGGAGTACTGTCACAGTCCTGTCTGTTTTCCCATGTTTCTCTCCTTCTGTTACCCAAAGACTATATTACCCACACCTGCCATCGATCACCATCATTAACCCGACTCTATATATACTCAGCCTGTTCCTTTGATCAGTGTCTTGTCTCTGTTATGTTACCTGTGTTATTCTCTGGTATTCTGTTGGATTATCTGCCAGTTTTTGCAATTATTATTAAAAGCATTATTATTGGATATACAGTATCTCCTCTGTGGTCAGTGGCGTCCCGTGACATTGTGAGCCTAAAGATGTATTTCTACCTGATCTGACAAACCTTTGCTGGCGCTACCCATTGTAAAATGATGTTTTAACAATAATATTTAAAACCAATTAGTATAGATGATATAACATGAAACGTGTCTTTTTAGGATGTTATTTTCAGGAATTGACAGACATTTCTTTACTTTTCATAGGCAGGGAACATAACTTCAACAAATACAATGACTCCACATCAAGTGCCTTGAATGCACCCTATGACTATGGTTCAATGATGCATTACAGCAAGAAAGCTTTCCAGAATGGTACCGAGCCCACCATAGTCACCAAGATCCCCGCTTTCAGTGATGTTATTGGTCAACGTATGGAGTTCAGTGACAGTGACATCCTCAAACTCAACAGACTCTACAACTGCAGTAATGCATTTATCAGTTTTTCATGATTATCATAAACGATAATAATTATCATATGCCACCATGTTTTAATAGATTTTTTTATTTCCTTCTACTCCTATTTCTTACTACTCCTATTCCTAAAAATGTTTCATTATAATTTAGTTATTATGAATTGGTATTATTAATTGTTATTCATTATTATTAATTGTTTACCACAGTAACTATTACTGCAGTAAAACATTAAGTTTAGTGAAGGTGGCCATATATAACATTTATTCATTTGGCAGACGCTTTTATCCAAAGTGACTTACATTGCATTACTATACATTGGTTTCTGAGTATGTGCAATCCTTGGGATCGAACCTATGACCTTGGCATTGCTAGCGCCATGCTCTAACCACTGATCTGCAGGAAAGCATCACATGATATAAGAAACTTTGTCTAAATAATGTTGGTGCATGGCAAATTTCTCAGTAGCTTATTGTGACAGAAAATGTTTTAGAATTATCACTAGTGACATGATAAGAAATATAATGTATGTTTAAACTGTGCTCTTTATTTCTGATGTTTATTTCACAGCTCGCTCCTCAACGTTCCTGGACTCATGTGACTTTGAGTCTGAGAATATCTGTGGAATGATCCAAAGCCATGATAATAATACTAATAATAACATGGCGAACTGGCAGCGTGTTTCCAAAGCTAAAGGTGGACCGGACACAGACTACACTAACCTGGGCCGTTGTGAAGGTTATTATTAAGTGATGCAATAAATATACAATCTTTACACATATTGTCACATATTTGCATTAGGGCACAGGGAGAAAACTTAGTCATCATTATCTAAAATGACATTTACTTTCTTAAAGCAACACTATGTGTTACTACTGCTGCTGCCTGAGCAGCCTCCTTTTGGCTGTAACCGCACTTGTAAGTTTCGTGTTCAGGTCGGTACACACACAGCCCCACCCATCCCCTCCCTGTGGAAGAGGTTTCGAAACAACGTTTCTGCATTTGCCGGTTCCATCAGCTTAGTAAACAAATTCACACGTATTGCGCTGCCCACGGGGAAGCTTATACAGTGACATTTCTTGCAACACTGGTAACAGACAATTGCGCTTATCAACCAAATGGGGGAACCCATTGAGCAAAAGTTCTCTAGTGTTGCTTTAAAAAACATTTATTCACCGTCAGGTCTTATCAACATTCTTCTGTAAAACACAACAGGAGATTTTTTTTTATATCGTTCATCATAATTCACTTTTCTGACAGTGAAACAGTACTGCAAGGTGTCAGAATATGCGCTAGCTCAGATCTGATATAAATGATAAAAAAAGAAATCATTTTACTGTACCTCACAATCCCAAATTTTTAAAACCTTGTGCCCTTGTGGGTCTAAGGTGGACAAGATATGAACATTATATAATAAGTAATAATAGCATGCTTGAAAACCTAGATATTTTTATTTAATATCCACTAAATTTAAGTGTCCACAATTAACATCATATCATGGTTTCCTTTTTATGTGTTTATGTGGTATAAAAATATACCGTTCTCTTGACTGTCAAGATTAGTATTTTATATAGAGATATAAAATGTGTTGATAGGATCATCAGGTACTTGATGACAAATTAACTCCGATTAACTTTGAAGTTTGATTGCAGACTTTGATATCTTGGCAACCAAGAGCACAGATTGAGACTTTGCTGAGACCATAATTCTCTCTGGGCTTATCTCAAAAGAAAAATCTCAAGTGCTCTGTATATTTGATCATGTTGTTTAGGAGAAATCTTGTCAACCCTTTTTAAATACGACAAATGCCATGCAGTTGCAACTAGCCATAAACAGACCAACTCATGTCCGGTGTCTGTTTAAACATTATTATACATGTCATCTTTTCAGGAAGGGGTTATTTCATGCACTTTAGCACAGCGGGTGGGATTTCGGGGGACAAGGCGCTGCTGGAGAGCAGAGTTCTTTATACCAGACGAGGATTTCAGTGCCTGCAGTTTTTCCTTTACAACAGCGGTCATGCCAGCGACCAGCTCAAGATCTGGATACGAGAGTTCGACAAGGCCAACCCCAATGGGACACTGCATCTCATTAAAAGGATTAATGGTACAGCTCTTCATGCATTTCAATGTAGATTTATAGAAGCAACTAATGTTTGTGGTGGTCATATAATTTCACCATTATTAGCTGACTCAAAAAGATGCCATCTTAAAAAAGGTGTGAGCACAATAAATGTTCATTTAGAAAATGGAAAGATTTCATGGTAACACTTTACTTGAAGGGGTGTTCATAGGACTAACATGACACCTTCATAATCATGACATGACACATGTCATGAATATGAAGGAGATTTTATGCATGTTTACATACAGTGCATGTCAAAAGTTTACACACCCCTTGCAGAATCAGGAAAAAAGCTGAAAATGTTAAGAAAAAAGATAATAAATAAATTAAGG
This sequence comes from Oreonectes daqikongensis, assembly GCA_026939265.1. Classification (NCBI taxonomy): domain Eukaryota; kingdom Metazoa; phylum Chordata; class Actinopteri; order Cypriniformes; family Nemacheilidae; genus Oreonectes; species Oreonectes daqikongensis. The sequence continues at coordinate 232,005 of JAOTQM010000223.1, read as the reverse complement.
TTTATTTTTAATTTAGTCCTGCCCTGAGCAAGTTATTTCACAAAAGAAATGTTAACAAAGTTCACACCAAAGAATAATAACAGAATTTCTAAAAATGGCCCAGTGCAGAAGTTTACACCCCTCTGCTTCTTAATACTGTATAATATTACCTGAACAATCAATGACAGTTTTTATGTTTTGTTTAAGTCATGATAACTGGTGTAAATTGTTTATGTTTTGTTTACACATGTTATATATTTATTTATTAATGTCCTTCAGAAGCTATAAAAATACATATATGTTTCTCAGGAAATGAAATATGAAAAATGTACACCAAAACCATTTTCAGAGGTTTACACCCGCCTAACTTTAAATGAATCATGTTGCCTTCATGAGTATCACTGAATGTTTCTATCTATTGTAATAGTTGTGAATGAGTCTCTAGATTGTCCTCAAAATAAAAAGATAAATCTCAACATTATCCAGTTACTGCTGGACATGAGTCAAATTTCCAGAAATGCTGAAAGAGCAAAGATTCTGGAGGACCTGGATGAATTTTCTGAAGATCAGTGGACAGTTTAAAGACTCAGGACAAACAAGAAACCCTTAAACAACTGTGACAAAATTTAAAAACTGTCATTAATTGTTCAGGTAACATTATACAGTATTAAAAATCGGGGGTGTAAACTTCTGCACTGGGCTATTTTTAGAAATTCTGCTATTATTCTTTGGTGTGAACATTCTGTTATAATTTCTTTTGTGACTAAGGGCAGGACAAAATTAAAAATAAACCTTAATTTTCAAATTTCCTCTTATTTTTCCAAATTTTTCAGCTTTTTCCAGATTCTGCAATAAGTGTGTTTTGCAACGCACTGTACCTGTACAGTAGTAGCCAGTGAACCTGGGTTTCATAGAGGTTACCCTTAAAAAGTGCTGGAAAAATATAATCAACCAGGAATGTTTCCATTATGATTTACATTAACATTCTTCTGAAGCTCCTCCCAATGACCAGTGGCAACTCCACCACGTGAGCCTGAATGTTTCCAGTAAGTTCTGTGTGGTTTTCGAGGGAACTCAAGGAACTGGAAGCACAGGTGGACTCTCGCTGGATGACATTAACCTTTCAGAGACCACATGCCCAGAACATATCTGGAGGATCAAGGACTTTAACAGCGTTCTGGAGAACACGCCACTGGGCACTGCCATTTACAGCCCACGTTTTAAATCGAAGGACGGCTATACCTTCCAGATGGGCCTGTACCCCAACGGTACAGTTGGATACCAGGGGGAACTGGGAGCCTATGCCCACTTAACATCCGGGGACGATGCGGACGATGAAAGTCTCATTTGGCCTGCTCGCTGGAAGCAGATAACCATGATGTTAATGGACCAGAATGCAGACATCCGCAAACGCATGTCCAATCAGAGAAGCATCACAACTGACCCTACCATGATGCTGGAAGGTGTTGTCAGTTTATTTTCCTTTATGTACAAATGATTCACCTCCTGACACAAATTCAATAAATGTTTTGTTATAAGAAATAATTGCTATTTTGTTCAATGTCCTGTTTTTTCCACTGGTGTCCAGGGTCTGGAATGTTTTTCTGGGACAATCCTCGTAAAGTTGGGCAGAAAGTTACTGATGACAGTGAGGCTGAGTACTTTCGTGGTCCAGGCGCTGGAACATCTGTATACCTGACCCAGGCCAGAGCCCTGACCCGAGACTTCATTAAAGGTGGAGACGCCATCTTTCTCCTTACAATGGAGGGTAAGCACTGAGAAATATAAACATCTTTAACAACCCTGTGAATAATTTGTGTCTTCAGGTCTTAGATTTATACAAATAGACTTAAATTACACTTTATAACTTAAAGGAACAGTTTACACAAAAAATAAATGAATTCCCAACATGATTGTGCTTATTTTCTTCTAGACAGTTAGTAGAATGATGCTTGTGTTAATACATTTATAGCATATATGATATGGGATCACATGCCAATGGTTTTCTTCACAGAGTATTGATATTTTTTTATTGATTTTTTTATTGGTTTCACAAGGATAAGCGTTATAAGTTTGGACCAACATAAATTTCATTTTTGTGTCGTTATTAAGGACACAATTCTCACACATAATAGATCATTGCAGGGTTCAAACATTTAACTGGTCAACAGTCCAGATTAGGAATAACTTGCTGAAAGGTATGCAAAAAGTATAAAACACATGATTTCCGAGAAGAAAAACAGTAAAACTGAAAAACAAACAAATCCAAAACAATTGAATGAACATCTGTATACCTGACCCAGGCCAGAGCCCTGACCTTAAGTGTCCATTTAGCTTATACTTTTTTTAATCATTTGTAATTATAAATCATTTTCTTGCAGATATCTCCCATCTGGTTGTTTCACAGCCTTTGCCCTTCAAAACAACAGCTCCAGCTAATTCAACTTCCATTGGAACACAGAGTCCAACAAACTGTAACAACGGCTCATCCACTACAGCAACCACAACAACCCCTGGCCCTTATGACCCGTGTGTGTCTTTACGATGTGAAAACGATGGCGTGTGTGTGGCAGATGATGCCGAAGGTGCTGTGTGCAGGTACGTTTTTGTTTTCTTTTAGGAATTACTGTGTATTAGAGCTCAACGGTTTTCAGTTGGAGCATTTCTGGAAGTAAATGTTTCCCATTAATTAATTTTAGCCATGAACAATACAAAGATAATTCACAACATTATTTAAAACTCTCTTACAAAAGCGAGGAACCAAATCACTCGCAAAAACATTTAGCCTTGTCTCTGCTGGAGACCACCACAAATAAAAGAACAACTGTGGGCAGTTGTGGCCCAGTGGTTAGAGAGTTGGACTCATGACCAGAAGGTTGCTGGTTCGATTCTCAGGGCTGGCGGGTAACGGCTGAGGTGCTCTTGAGCAAGGCACCTAACCCCCACTTGCTTACTATACAAAATGTACAAATGTATAGTACAATGTAATGTAAGTCGCTTTGGATAAAAGCGTCTGCCAAATGCATAAATGTAAAATGTAAATGTAAACTAACACCTCAACTGATCAGCATTCATTCACTTGACTAACACTGCCTAACTTTGTAAAAAAAGTATGCACATGATGTAGGTTACATAAACCAGTGGCTCTCAAACTGGGGTCCCAAGATGGATCCAGGTTGGGCACAGTTTTTGTTGCTTTTATTAAATATAAAAGGAAAGAATTGATGTTCTAGCATTGTAATACCTAAATATTAGTGATAGCCTGATATATCGGCCAATATTTATGTACAAATGGACAATACTTTTTTGACCGCCATAGAAGTGTCGTTTTAATGAATAAAATTAAATGTATTACATTTTTGACACTTAGTAAAGCATTTTTGACACTTAGTAATGTAATGTAATGTGACCACATTAAAATGTGTCATGTAAGGTGGATAAGATACAAAAATGCATGGTAAGTATCAAAATGTTTAAATTGCAATTTTTTACTCCTATTAAGCCATGTTTAGCTGGTTAATGCATATCAGTAGTTACATAGCATACAGGAGCTACTTGTGCGTTTTATTATTGCATAGTGACTGACCCAACTGTACAACAAGTGCAATGTCCATTAATTACACTTAAAAATAAGGGTGCTTAAAAGGTTCTTCACAGCCATGCCATAGAAGAACCATTTTTGGTTCCACAAAGAACCATTCACATTTACATTTACATTTATTCATTTGGCAGACGCTTTTATCCAAAGCGACTTACAATTGAGGAAAACAGCAAGCGATTCGTCTAAGTAAGCAATATTCACGAGAGGTGCTAGTAATACATTCAGTAAAAGGTTCTTTAAAGAACCATCTCTTTTTACCTTTTCATAATCTGAAGAACCTTTTTTCACCACAAATAACCTTTTGTGAAACAAAATGGTTCTTCAGATGTTAAAGGTTCTTTATGGAACCAAAAGGTTCTTCTATAGCATCGAAGAACCTTTTAAAGCACCTTTTTTTAAGAGTGTACCTCTCTGGTGATCTTAGTGATAATGCATTCAGAATATACTGTAGTTTGACACAAGTTTACACTGTTCCCAACTTTTCCTAAGTAATAGCATGCAGACATATGCAGTAATATTTGTTGGCATTTGTTATGAAAGCTTAAGTTGTACAGCAGAATCGTCATAAAGGTTTTTATGATGGTTTAAACATTCAGTAATGTATATTGTTTTTCAGTAATTGAAATGATTTTAATGGCCAAGATTTCACCATAATGTGATTATGGTAACTCTAGAAATTTTGGAAAACAAATACACAATGTTATCAGTTAAATTCCTCTTTTTGTAACCAGTTTGTAACCATTGTGGCTCTGTGTGTTAGAGTTAACCATATGTATAGCATTAACATGCTTCAGGGTTATTGTGACACCTCACTGAAATACCAGCGGTGTCTATCAGATGTCATTGACTGTGGTGTTGTCTCTTTGCAGGTGTGCGGTGGGACAGGACTGGTGGTACTATGGTAACAAGTGTCAGTTCAGGAGCTCATTGAAGAATAACATTACCACCGCTGTAACTGCATCTGTTATCGTGTTTGTCATCATGCTGATAGTGACAGTAGTCAGTGTGCTGTGTGTGAAAAATAAGTCCCAGAGAAAAGTAAAGCTTGACGGAAGGGGAATCGCCATGCAAAATATGCACACATTTAAGGCCTGATATGTCTTAAGATATTGTCTATAAACTGACACCTGTGTCATAAAAAACAAAATAAATAAAAATGATTTTGTTTACAGGGCCTGTATGTACAGTAACAACTGTTTAACTCTCCTGTTGTGGTTGACATTTTCCCCATTTTTCCCATGCCTTCTGGAGCTAAAGCTTGAATTGAGTGACTTTTTTGGAAAGAATTTGAACTACAGTATGAGTATCAACAGCTTCATGTGGTTTCTGCAGGAACTTAATTTAGAATACTCAGCAATAAAATGTACATACAAAATATATACAAATCAAAAAGTTACATTTTGTACAAACCTTAGCTCCTTGCTGATTTTTATTAGGAATTATTTGTCCAGTTGCATAAAAATACCAATATCTTAACAACAGAAAGTAAAATGATGCCACAACAGTCACTTTTTCAGAAGATCTGGTAACGGTTGGAGTGGCGAGTGAAGGTTTTTAAAAAATCATAACCTTTATATGCAATACTTTGAGTCTTGTAAGCTTTTGGTGTTTTGACTAAAAGCGTCTAAAAAGGAACCTGATGATATAAATGAAATTAATGTCTCAATTTTGTCAATGCCAAACATTGTTTGCAATGTTTAAAAACCATTTTCTCAGTAACAAGGGGTTAAGACAACCAACATAAATGATGACATATATTCAACAGTTAAGAGTAAAAGTATGATTAGAAAGAGAAGAGCTACCATTTTGGTTTGGAGCATAATGCTCCTGTGTTTGTTTGTTTTATCGACTTTTAGCATTCTTGAAAAGTCATACAGAAAGCATCACAAGACAAGATTTTATAGTCATAAATTTAAAATTTATTATAACAAAACCAGGAACTTTTTGTGTGATTGGAGTACAATTTCTTACAGATAAACTGGTTTGCATTACAGGACTTGACACAGTCATGCTGGTGTGAGGAGGCAGATGAGCAGTGTGTCTGTTTGTGTGTGTGAGACAGTGAGCACTGTTCATTTACAAGTGTGTGTGTGTGTGTGTGTGTTTCTGACACATACACGTCTACTGGTATGTATGCATAAAGGGTCATCTTGTTGAGGACACACAGTTCCCTTAAAAAGCATTGGTATACAATAGTTTTCTTATTTACAATCGTTGGAAAGAGAAAAAAAAAAAATCATTTCTCGCAGAGAAGATTAGTAAAAAGTGACGAAGTCACTATAAAAGAGTAAGCAACTCCTAGGAGTTAGTCTTTCAAATTTCCACTAAATTTCTAGTTTTATAAAGGCCTGAAGCCTTGATTTACTGAAGAGATACAGTATTACTGTAAGTGCTCTATCTACAACAGTTAAGCGCGGTATTACTAGTGTGTACCATACAACACAATTTACGTCAACGCAATTTTCTTTTCGTAAATCAATTTAAAATCTGTTGTTGCTTTTCTCGCATCAAAAAAAAAATCTAAATATCCAAAGTTTTGTTGTTGGTAATGACAACTAACATCGCAATACTAGTGTTGTGTTGAATTACATAGGTATCTGTTTAAGGTAAATAAAAAAATAAACAGTCAGTACTCAGTAGTGAACGGCTCTTAAAACTCTAGTGAAATATTTCGAAAGGTGAGGCACGCTAGAGCACAGGTCACTCAATGTGTTTTTCTTAAAGGGATCGGCTGACCAGGTCTCATTACCGTTCAGAGTGGTCACGGGTCTGCCAGCTGAATACTTCTCTTTCGAAAATGTGAACAGCAAATACTGCCGGTGTTGAGTGTTCAGAAGTATCTCATAAAATACTTTTCAAACCCGTCAGGTATTATCTTTCTGTGGTACGCAGAACAAACCGTTTCGTCCTACATTCAACAGTTCAAAGCAACCACATCTGTCAAGCTGCAAACAAGACAAAAAGGAACAAAACACCACAACATGACCATAAATGAAGATTTGAACACACCACATTTCACTACAAGTCTTCTGAAGCTGTAGGTTTGTTAAACTGCAAATATGGGTGCGATGGAAAATCAATGATTTCAGTTTGTTTCTTGTACAAAGCTATCGCATTAAAAGATTTGGAATATAGCAAGTCAAATACTAATTCTTTTTTAGTGTTTTCTTGCCTTTTTGGAAATCGACAGGTGTGGTCACTATAAACTGTTGTACTATATGTACGAGAGCTGTGGGAAGACTCTTCAAAAATTCTATTTTTGTGTTTCACAGGTGAAATAACACCATACAGGTTCAGAGGTGATTACATAATGCCAGAATTTTTCATTTTCTAGGGAATTATTTTAAAGTGGTTATTTCAGTGCCCGGCAGAATACAGTGAGCATGGTCTCATAGCGGTGTGTCGTAGTAGTCTGCAGGTCGCTCGCTTTTGGCCGGCCTCTGTTGGTCCTGCTGATGTTGCTTCATGATTTCCTTGACTTCCTCCTCCAGCTCTGGAGGAATAATGAACTGGTCGTCTGGGTCAGGTTGAGCGGGGGCCGTAAAATATCCCCCGGGTTTCTTTGAAGGAGCCTCTGCTGCTACCTCTATCAGGTTATGGCTCCTTTCCTGTGGCGCAACCGAGCCATTTCCTCTCCGTTTACCCAAGGTCTTGGTCCACATCTCAGTTCCAGCTGAGTTTACGGTTTTGTCTCCTTGCTTCAGAGTTCCTTCCTTGTCGTTCTCTCCCACTGTGACCACTTCTGGCACAGGCTCTGAAACTTTCTCTTGGGCTTCTGGGGTGCAGGGAGGAGCTGGTGGAAAAGGCAGCAGGAGGCCCAGACAGTGAACATCTGCTTCTACCTCCACTCGACTACCGTTGGAGAAAACGCCAGCAATGGGTTCCTCATCCTCGCTGTCTAAACCGTTATCTGAGAGTGCACTAGAAAACGTGGCACTGGAGAGTTGCCTCTGGAAGGCAGTGCTGGCGCTGGGGGCGAGATGAAGCGCACAGCAGGGTAAGCGTGAGTTCTGCAGCAGGTGCGTTTGCGGATGAAGGTGAGCTTCCTGGAGCATAATTGGGGGCTCGTCCGAAGATGCGGTGGATCCCACTTCGGAGCTCATCTCGGAGGCGCTGACCTCGGAGCTGATCTCGCTGCAAGAGGATGGAGGCATGCCGGCCAAGGAGGGCGGGTACAGGCCTGGTCCGGGGCTGGGAGGGGGTTGTGGTGGAGGATGGATGCTTCCAGAAGACGGCTCAGAGGACGGCGAGCAGCAGCAGCAGCAGCAGCAATCTTCAGCAACGCTAAGCTGGACCACCACAGCGCCGAGGCTGTCTGTGCAACCGTATGCTTGGGCTAACGTGCACAGCTTCTTGGCGGCCGCCAGGGCATCCGGGACTTTGCGTATGGCCTCCACGGCCTCACTGGGGTCCATAACCTCGAACAGACCTCTGCTGCCCAGGATGAAGAACTCATCTCTGGGAGTTAATGGGAGCGTATTAACGTACGGTCGAGGCAGGACGGCTGGGTAGAGAAACGAATAGCCCATAATGCGTGTGGAGTCTGTTACGCCATTTACTTTGTTGTCCTGTACAAAGAGAGAAATTCCTTATTTATTATCAGGTCATATTTATTTAAGCCTTTTCATAGAAGTTTTAAGTTCACCCCCCAATAACAACTTAATATATTTCATATATATTTAGATTTTTTTTATATTCAAATATTTATTCTTAGTTTTCAAATCTATTATTTGCTATAATTTCTCTGTATTACTTTATTATGCAGCATTGAGTTTCTATGTTAACAAAAAACTTTTACCACCTGAAACAATAGCAATTCAATTCTGATCAAATTAAATCATACCTTTTTCTTTAGAAGTATGTGTACTGATGAGTTATGCACAATAAGTAACATGTATTAAGTAAAAGTACAAAGTAATACTTGGTTACCTCTGTAATGATGGCTTTATGCTGGCGCACACGGTTGTATTCCTCTTTGATACTGATGTTGTGCAGCAATGACAATGGAAGCGCCTTGCCGTCGCGGCACAACACCGCTTGACACTTGCCCACATTAGCAGCAGTGAGAGTGAAGCATCCTGTAGGGTCTGTTGGGTCATGACGGATATGGCAGAGAGCTGCCGAACCACCCAGTTTCTGCCCTGCTGTGCCTAACTTCCTGTACCACAGATAAACAAAATTATGAATTTCTAAAAATTGTATATTCATTGCATCTTTTAGACGCTTTGTTCAGACAAAAAAAATCAGATTTTAGATAATCTAGGCCAGTGGTTCGCAACGGAGGGGGGGGCGTGGCGCAATTTTATTCCAAGAAAAAAAGTGAATAAATGAATACTCTTCATTATTTAAGAAAAAGTGATAAAAAAAATATTTGAAAACTATTATAATTAAAAATGTTAAAAAAACGCGTTCCTTCCATAGACTATAAAACGGTTCCTTCTTTCTCAGTATTTTCTTTCTGAGTTGGGGCGGAGCACAAGCCCGCCTTTTTCATATATCTAGCAGTGTGGGCTCGAGTGAAATACCAGTCGAGTTGAACTAGCCTATGGTGATAAGGTGGTATGGATAAGTTCGTCAAGCATGCCAAAAGGAGTTGTGGCGATGGTCTGTCGTCAGCACCTCCAGCTAAAAAGTCTTATTCCAAAACAAGAAAATATGATAAGAGCTATCTTCAGTTCGGCTTTACAGTGGCTGGAACAGATGCTGAACCCCTGTATCAAACAGTCAGTATCAAACAAGTGTCTAGAAGCGTCTTACTGCGTCTCACAACAAGTTTCTAGATTAGGAAAAGCACACACAATTGCCGAAACGCTTGTCCTACCTGCTGCTAAAGATATCTGCCAAATCAAATTTGGTGAAAATTTCGCAAACTAGATTGGTGACATCCCCCTTTCGAATGACACCGTTAGTCGTCGCATATCTGAAATGGCAAATGACATTAAGGAACAGTTGCTAGCTAACATCATGCACAGCCAGTACTAGGACTGCAGCTTGATGAGACAACTGATGTTGCGGGGCTAGTACAGTTGCTTACCTTTGTCAAATATATAAAAAAAGGCAATATTGTGGAGGACATTCTTTTCTGACGGTCTCTTCCAGCGCACACAACTGGCGAGGCACTATTTGACATTTTGAATGGCTTTATACGGACGCAGGCATGTAATGGGACAAGTGTGTTGGCATATGCCCGGACGGTTGGTGTTGCTGTCATACCTGGTAGACGTTTTCGAAAGGTTGAATGCGTTGAACAGGTCGATGCAAGGGAGAGATGCAAACATTTTGCTTCTTTCAAAAAAAGTCAGTGCCTTCGTTGGCAAATTAAATCTTTGGCATGATTGGTTGATGAATAAAAATGTTGACATGTTTTCCCAACTTCGCCAGTTGTGTGCAAGAGACATCAACATATTGATGGACTGAAACAACAATTTGTCCGTTATTTCAGTGAGGATTTCAGTTCGTTTGCCTGGGTCAGATACCCCTTCAGCTGCCCAGGAAAAGATCTCTCAATTGACATGAAGGAGCAGTTAGTAGAATTAAAGAGCCACACCAGACTGAGACACCTTTATAGCCCTTGCTCTCTGCCTTCGTTTTGGTTGAATGTGAAGACTAAATATCTTATCTCAGCATCAGACAATATAAGTTGTCTGATGCTGCCGTTAAAATGCTGCTTCCATTCGCCTTAACTTATTTGTGTGAAGCTGGGTTTTCAAAATTGACTGCGTTAAAAACAAAATACCGAAATCGCCTGCAGGTGGAGGATGACCTCTGACTTGCGTTGTCCAACATTAAACCATTGCGCTTCTTTGTAAAATGAAGCAAGTGCAGGTTTCCCACTAATTTATGATGGCATGGCTATAGCGAAATGCACCTATGTCCAAGTTTGCATATTACATCAAATTACACGTAATGTTACAAATTAGTTCTACTGTATATTGTTCAAAACATTTTTCATAAATATTTATCAAATATGTGTTCTCCACTACTGTCCTTTAAATAGTTCTAAAGATGTTAAAAAAATAAAAATCTGTGTGTCTGTCTATTTATCTATCATGGGGGGCGTGCCACACAATAGGAGACGTATGGGGGTGCCTTAGTTCCAAAAGGTTGAGAACCACTGATCTAGGCCATGAAAAGTCAAATTTGTGCTGGCCAGTATTCTTTATAGGTGAATGTAGTTTTTCTTACCTCTGCATGACCAGGAAGGTGTTTGTCATATAGTCTTCCTCACTCTTGGTCCTGTGTAGTTCCTCGGCCAGTATGTCGTTCATGGTGCACTGTAGTAAATACGGCACCTCCACATTCCTGTCACCATCAAACATGCCATACAGAGCTTCTCTGCTCCCGCAGAAACTATTTACAGACAGCGCTGCCACACACAGTCTGCGTAAAACAAACATGCAAACAAACAAACAACTTAAGACATTTTATTGGACCACCACCCAATGTAAAGTTTTTCCCACAGCAGCCCTAAACTAACAGTATTGGTGACTACCAAAATCATCTTTAATGTCATTCATTATCTCTGCCTAACTACAATCAGACATTGTGGAATTTTGTGAAAAGTAAAAAGCGGATTTATGTGATTGTCACCAAGACACTGAAGATGTCAAATTCTGAATGCAAAGCCATGGCGAGGCGAAACAAATAAAACAGAAGTGTCTTATATTTAATGTGCGCATTGAGTTGTCACAGTCACTAGACGTTTTGACTTCCATTCATACACATATGAATGCATTAGACTAGAGATGCAAGCTCCTGTGAAAAATTTCAAATTCGCTGCATTCCAAAGGTCAAGTTTGTACTGTGTAAATAAAAAAAAGTTTTTCTGTTTGCTGCCAATATACAGTGCTGCTTGAAAGTTTGTGAACCCCTTGAGCTGTTCAGAGTTTTCTGTTGTTTTACCATAATTTTCTGCTTTTTATAAATTAAATGTCTGATGTAAGTTGAACAATTGCATATGTTTGTTTAGAGGGAATTTTGTGCGTAGCCAAAAAAAACTACATGAAAGGTTGAAGTATTGTTTGGGCAAAAGTAAGTGAAGCCCCAGCTGCATTGGTAAAGTCAAGTGGCTAACAGATTCAGATGAAACACATGTGGGTGCTTAATTAATCAGGCCAATCAAATTAGACATCCTTAGGAATGTTGGGCAACACTGATTAAAAGACCAACCAAACCACTGTAGTGCCAAGGAGTCAAACAATGCCAAGAGGAAAGGAGATCCGAGAATATCAGGAAGAAGGTGGTAACGGCCCATCAATCTGGGTAAGACTATAAGACCACCTCCAAAAGATTCCAACTCCATCCTTCCACTGTAAGACAAATCATCTACAAATGGAAGGCATTCAACATGACCACAATTCTGCCTAGAAGTGGACGCCCATCAAAACTATCATCAAGAAGCACCAGAAAAATAATGAATGAGGTAAAGGACAACCCACACATCACCTCTAGAGAATTATAGCCCTCTCTGGCATGACATTTATGGTAGGGTTGCTAGAAAGAAGTCTCTGCTCTCAAAAAAAAACAAAGCTGCCCATTTCAACTTTGCCAGTGAGCATTTGGACAAACCGAACTCTGGCGCAGTTCGATTTAAGTATGAATGCAACACGGCCCAAAGGCATCTAACCGAACCAAAAACAGGAAGTGATAACAAGATATGACCTGAAAATCAGATAATTTGCTAATATAAAATGAGTGTTTATTAGATCTGTGCTTGCGCATATAACGGAGGAATTCCTGACGCCGTTTTGACGGCTTTAAACACTTCATTAGGACTTCACGAGTTACCGGCTTGCTAAAAATAGCATCATATGCGCAGGCATACACTGAGCATGTATAACCCAGCACACAGCATTGTTTTGAATGTCCGGTAAGTTTCTTTTTTAAAATAAAATTCATAAAAGCTGTCCAATCACGTTGCGACTTTACACTAGCGGTTTGGTTCGGTATCCTTTGGTTCGCTGTTAAAATGCCAGTGTGAACACTAAGCAAACCAGGAATACATTTTTTTTTTCTTTTTGGTCCGGACCAAAAGAACCGAACTACAAGTATGAACACACCCTGAAAGTCCATTCTTTGGACAGATGAGTCCTAAATAGATTTATTTGATCATAATCAAAGCTGCCATGTTTGGAGTAAAGCCAACACTGAATTCCAGGAAAAGAACCTCCTCCCAACAGTAAAGCATGTTGGTGGAAATGTGAAGGTCTGGGGCTACTTTTCTGCCTTTGGGCCAGTTCAACTGCATATTATTCAGGGAAACTTGAATTTTCAGACATATCAACAAATTCTTGAAGAGAATATCCTGCCATCAGTCAGAAAGCTGAAGATGGGTCAAAAATGGATGATACTACAAGACAACGAACTGAAGCATTCAAGCAAATCCACCAAGGAATGGCTTAAAAGAATGAAAGTTCACACTCTTGATTGGCCTAGTTAAAATCCGGATCTCAATCCAATTGAAATGATGTGGCTAGACCTGGAGCAGGTGGTACATGCCAGATATTCTTCCAACCTCTCTCAACTGGCTGAGTTCTGCAAGGAGTGGGCAAAAATCCCCAAAGACAGATTTGAGAGACTGATCAGTGGTAACAGAAGACGTTTGGTTGAAGTAATGGCTGCAAAAGGAGGGGCCTCAAGCTACTAAATAAAAGGCTTCACATACTTCTGCACAAGTCAAATTTCCAGAAACCCTTTTAGTTCAATTAATAATGACAATATATCTTCTTTTTTACACTAAACCTGATCGTGTCAGGAGGGTTTACAAAGCAACACTGTATATCTGCACAGAAATTTCACATTCTCTTTGAAAATATTTAATATCTCTACATAACTCACTTGTTTTTGACGCCTGACGCTTCAGTGTAGCCATGACTCCAGACGGCCGGTCCTCCTGTGGTCTCATTGGCTGAGAACATTGAGGAGGGTGGGTCGATTCGGAAACAGCGAATGTTACTATTGGTGGAAATATTCAGAGGTTGACAATTAGAGTCAAATAGGAAAATAGTAATGTACTTTATTATTTTTTATTAAGATGTCCAATTACAGTTATTTATCTGCAGTCCTTAATAGAAAATAAGTTGACACTTGATTCATTTCTGACTGGCAAAATAGTTTTTGGAGCTGGTGCACAGATTTGCATGAAACGCTTACTTGAGTTGTTCAAGGCTCTTGTGGTCCAGATTCAAGCGCGGGTTGCCCGTAAGGTCCAGCTCTTGAAGTTTAGGAGGCAGACTATCAGGTAAGGTAATCTCACTCAACTCATTGCAGCTTAGATCCACACACTACAAACACAGCCATAAAATGAAAAAACGAAACATAGATTATGACACATACACTTTATTCAGTTGAAGCTAAACTGTACTCGAGTCATTTAAATGTGTGCTATTTCTGACCTTCATATCCATCAGTTGCATAACCTCAGGAAAGACCTCAATGCAGTTGGAGTGAGCCACTAACGTGTGCATGCGTCTGCAGTTAAGGATGGTGGTGGGCACCGCCTTCAGTCTGTTCCCGCTTAGGTCTACCTCCTCCAGTTCTTCCAGCTTGGCCATTTTACTGCATAACACAAATAAAGACATCATTGACTGGGTGATCTGTTACTTAAAGAAAAAGTTGAATAAATGTACATGGAAAGTTCAGATGCAAAACCCTCTAAAAGCCACCTCAATCAAAAATGAGGCTGCTCTCCACACAAAGTATATTTTACTGAAATAATTTTGCTTCAAAACCCACTAAATATCATACTCTGCTCAATCTGAAAATTCTTGCATCTGAACTCTTCTTATACAGCCGCAGAAACTGTTGACAGACAGCGCTGTCTGCGTAAAACAAACAACATAAGACATTTTATTGGACCAAAATCCCAATGTAAGGTTTGTCCCACAGCAGCCCTAAACTAACAGTATTGGTGACTACCAAAATCACCTTTAATGTTATTCATTATCTCCGCCTAACTACAATCAGACATTGTGGAATTTTGTGAAATTCATGTACAATTACTACTGTTGTATTGCTTAAAAGTGAATGTAAACATTTTTATGAGGGTTCACCTGGCTGGAAAGGTCTGTAGGTGATTGTAGGCCATGTGCAGTACTCTCAGGTGTGTGTGTCCGGTCAGTTGAGGTACACACTTGTCCGTCAGGTGGTTATTGGTCAGATACAGCTCCTGTAAGATACTGTTGCTTTCCTCTGATTGGCTGGAGGGAGGGAGATTCTCCAGCTTATTGGCCGATGCATTCAGGCACCTTAAACTGAAATACATTTTTTTAAATTAAAAATGATTAATACCTGTAAATTACGCAGAACCTGTACAAACAGAATATTGTTTATAAAAAACATTATTTTCAACAATTATTTATTGGCTTATATTTATGATAAGAGCAATAACATGTACATGTTTGCACATTTTGTACTGCAATTAAATTCTGTTGAATTAAGAAAAAACTAAATGCATTATATTACATTTTCATTATAGGTATAAGCATTTAACTATACATTACTATAAAAAATAATTGGAAAATAAGAGAAAACTAGTAAAATGCCTAGCATTAAGATAATAAGAATCTTGTTTATTAAAATGTCATAATGAAAATAATTCTTTATATTAGACTATTATTAGCCACGACTGTTGCTCAATAATCAAACCTGAACATATCTGGGCCAATGACGACTGTTTATTGGTGTTTACCTCTCTGATTTGAGGAAGAGATTACAGGGCAGTTCGGTGAGTTGATTGTGCTGCACATCCAGCACCTCCACCAGAGGGCGCTCCATCCTCTCCGGCAAACACTTCAACTGATTATGACCCACCAAGATCTTCCTCAAACTGCCACTGCAAAACAACCTGAGAGCGAGAAACCAAAAAATGATTTGCGTCTGGTTAAATCATACATAAGCAACACAATGAACAGCTCAGTCAGTGTTTTCCAGAGTAAAAAAAATTGTAGGTGACCACTGTCAAAATTTCGTGCTGCCTCCGACTCAAAAAACAAAAAACACTGCAAGCATTAAACACACTGTCATTTGTAACTGCGGCATTACACCACAACGGAGGCGCTGAAGAGTTCAGTACAAGGGATATATTAGGGGCTGTATTAGCTGTGTTTCACGGCTGTTCATGCGTTTTACGTTCAATTTCTTAAAGAGTAAATAGCTTCTGATTTTTAAGGGTCTACTTTGGTTTATGGAGTGTCCGACAACAGGTTTATGTACATACATGGTGTTAAAACACTATTATTTCGTAATAGTAAGCCGTTTTTATTACCTTACTTCTTGACTGACTTTCAAATGATTTGTTCCGCGATTCATAGGTCTAATCCCCGCCTTTCCGCTAGCGTAGTCTGATGTGATTGGTCAGATGGTCTAGTCTGCTGTGATTGGTTTAGTGCGTGTGTTCAAGTTTTCGCGAGCAGGCGGGGACTATTTCTAGAGACGTAGCTACACGGAGGTTAAAGACTTGGACGGGTCACGACTCGTTCGCATGATTCTGAGTCGACTCCCATTTTTACAAGCTAATAACTTTGTTATTCGTTCACCTTTGGATTTACAACTTTGGCAGACTGTTTACTTTTAAACACGGCAACATTACACAATGCATGAAATGTATTGTTTATGATC
The DNA here is from genome assembly GCA_026939265.1 of Oreonectes daqikongensis. Classification (NCBI taxonomy): domain Eukaryota; kingdom Metazoa; phylum Chordata; class Actinopteri; order Cypriniformes; family Nemacheilidae; genus Oreonectes; species Oreonectes daqikongensis. The sequence goes on along the minus strand of JAOTQM010000223.1, from coordinate 215,807 downwards.
TCGTAGAATGTACTCTTTAAGAAGGATTCTTAAATAAATGTGCTGTACATTACTGTTATGTTTTGAGCTGTGAAGTTGGCTTGTTGAATCAGCGCTAAACTCTACACAGCGAGTTTGCCTGTATAAACGCACATTGCGATCAGAACAACTCGCAAACAAATGACTCCTTTGAACCAATTGTTTAAACAGAATGTCATTCAAAGCTCAGTGAACCACAAAAGAGCGTAGGATGTGAATGAGCTTTGATCATTTAGTAAGACTGGTTAATAATGGGCTACAAAGCTTAAATTAAAATAAGGGTTGAATATATTTATTTGTTTTATATAACTTGTTAGTTGTCATTTTCATCTAATTTCCAGTCCCACCAGGTATTCGTGATCTGTTATTTAGCTTTCAAAAATTTGCGAAAAAAATGCACGACTTTTTAAATTGTAAATGCGCAAATAAGTACTTAAAACTTTTTAAATAAATACAAATACTTAACTATAAATTATACAACTTCTCTAATTTAAATATAAAAGTATTTTTATGAAATAAACCAACAGTAGGGAGTCACTCCACATTTGCAGCAATGTGCCGATCCAGTGACATACTTCCCTAACAGTTTTTCCCTTATAACGTTTGTTCACTTTATATAGGCACGTGCAGAAGGGGGATTGAGCACCTGCCTCTTCACCCAAAGTGCACTTTTCATGAACAGATAGAGGCGGAACCCCCAGGAAGGCGTTCGAGGCCGGTTGGAATGCGATGCATAACATCAGGATATTGCTTCACCCGGTCCTTCACCCGTATGTGAGACTGAAGGTAAGAAAGGTTCTCTCTCTCTCTCTCTCTCTCTCTCTCTCTCTCTCTCTCTCTCTCTCACTCTCTCTCTCTCTCTCTCTCTCTCTCACTCACTCACTCACTCACTCACACACTCACACACTCACACACTCACACACTCACACACTCACACACTCACACACTCACACACTCACACACAATTTATGCCGCGAAAAACTGGAGGGACTGAATTTTTTAGCTTTAATACAAGTGTTGTGTTAAGAGACTTAAAGGGACTTTAGGCCTACACGCGTATGTTTCACCACCTCCGCCTCATTTTGAGCCAGAAAAAAACCCTGTCAGTATCACTTCTGCATTACAAAATCACACAAATACAGACCAAACAAAATGTCTGTGGAGTGCTAAAACATCACAGAAACGTGTATGACGTATCATCGTTCCACAATCCAGTTCAATAGGTGGCAGTTGCTTTACCAACCATCAATAAACACAACAAGAAACCCATGCCTCATACTTTCACACAGAACAGTTATGATGTACAGGTAATATTGTTGTAAATAATGCACAGATCAATCTTTTCACCTCATAAAATCTCAATATCTCTGTATCTAGGGCTGTCACAATCATTAAATAATTGTCTCATCATAGTTACTTGACGTCATCGCACTTATTTCAGATAAACGCAATTATTGTCAATCCTTAGGGATGGATAAAAGCGTCTGCCAAATGCATAAATGTAAATGTAATGTAATGTATTTTACATCCACTGTCCTTGATCTGCCCTTACTGTTACATTCAAATGACATTTCTCCATTATCATCTCCAAATTTCATAATCGTGACATCCCTATCTGTATCTGCTCTTTGGACTTAACATGACACCTGAAGATTTCTGCTAAAAATCTTCGCTGTCCTTTTTATAGCGTTTAAAGGTCTCCTTTCGCTTATATTTCATGTAACACATGTGGGCTGTCAACGGTAAGAAATGGGTAAGAATCCACACATAATCTAACAAACATAATGCTGTTTTTTTTATTACACGGGCAACACAAGCAGACACTCACCATGAGGGAAGTTCATTGATGTGGTTGTGGCTGACGTCTAGAACTTCGAGTTTCCTGCTTTCACTCAACCAATTGGGAAGAGACTTCATGCAGTTCCTATGATGACAGAATCATTCATTATTCACATGTATGCTAGCTGTACACTGTGTACTCTATAAACACTGCATGAATGGCACAGAGGTCTATACTTGGTTAACATTCATTTAGTGTGATTCATTACAAACAATCTGAAGCACCACCACTAATGCTGGGGTGGACATTACAGCAGAGCTTTTATGATGCGTTACAGAATTTACAGGTAAAAGAGGCACAAAGATATGTGTACCGTGGAAAATGTCTCATGACCTTTTGACCTAAAGGCTTCTGTTTATGTGTATGTTTTATACACAAAATATGAACTGTTGAACTGAATTGTTCTAATTGTGAGTTGAGAGGATAGTGAAGAAAAAACTGCCAACAAATGTCCAAGGACACACACATCATGTCAGCAAATAAAGTTAAAGAGAACGATCAGAGTTGTAATACAGACAAGTCATCTATATTAAAGTCACCATTAAACGGAAGTTGTGATTGACTTCTTTTCCTTATCGTGACGTATATCCGAGTGAAACGGCTTCTGAAATTAGAAAAAAAATGTAGGGAGGGACTTTATTTTCATCTTCTCTTTCTGAGTGTTTTGTTGTAAGTTGGGCGTTGCTATCAAAATGGATGCAGATAGAGGCCGACATGGGGCCTGAAGGGGAGGGCAAAAAATGCCTGGCCATTAGACAGTCAGTATAGTGATCTTGTACTTTTTGAGAAACTCTAAGCAAAAGAGAAGTCAAAGGCAGGTGCTCACAATGATTGTGAACAGTTCTGTAAAAATCAAACCCACCTGGAGATGTCCATGTGCGCGAGGTTGGGAGCCACAGGACTTACGTCTAACTCTTGCAGCACTGTGGGAAAAAAAACTAATATCAACCAACCCCAACAATGTTTATGGATAACGTGAGAAATAATGGTGCACGTGATACCGTTATTGGAGGCGTAGAGCGCTTTGAGCATGCAGCCACGCAGACGCAAATGTGCAATACCATTCCTCTGACAGTGCAGAACCTCCAGACGAGGGAAAACTGATGCATCAAGCTCATTCAGACGGTTATCGCGCACATCCAACTGCGTCACATGACGCAGAAACTCCGGCTCGTCAGGAATCACGCTGGAGATGTGATTTAGACTGATGAGACAGAAAGATGTGTTTAATCCACCAGCAGCATGAAAGAGCAAAATCTACTCTGACATCAAACTATACTGGCCAGAAACACTGACGAAAAAAATGACATCGAAAAAATATATATTATCATATTTTTTCTACATATCCTTTAAAACAAGATTTATTGGGAGAGAAGCTAATTTATGACACGTTTTCAGACAATATATCTTGAAATACATCTGGTTTCCTTACCTTACTGACTGGTTCTTTGTAGTTTAAATGTAAACCGTACTAATGTTAAATGTATGCTTTGATCAGCCGAGTCTTGTCACTGAACATTCAAAAACATGCTTTTTTTAAACCAATAAAAATGTATTTATATACAGTCATGTGAAAAAGTTAGGACACCCTTGGTAAATATGAGCAAAGAAGGCTGTAAAAATAAATCTGCATTGTTTCTCGTTTTGATCTTTTATTTAAAAAAATCTACAAAATTCCAACGTTTCATTAAAGTAATACAATTTGAAGTGGGGGGAATATCACATTATGAAAAAATTTTTTTTCTCTAATACACCCTGAAAATAATTATTGACACCCTTGTATTTAATACTTTCTGCAACCTCTATTTGCACGACAAACACCTCTTGAGTCTTTTCTTTTATGTCTGATGAGGTTTGAGAATACAAGGAGAGTCATCTGAGTCTATTCCTCTGTACAGCATTTCTCCAATCCTTCAAATGTTGGTGCTCCCATTTTTTTAGTTCATCCCACTCATTTTCCATAGTGTTCAGATCAGGAAACTGGGAGTACTAAAACAAACTTGTAGCCAATCAGCAGCAAGGGGCGTGTCCGTTTATTGATAGAGGGTTTGAGAGCAGAGCAGGAAGAGCCTTGAAGAGCCTGCATTTCGTTGCCTTGTACTTGTACATGTGTAATGACAATAAAGTTGAATCTAATCTAATCTAAAGAGGAGTGTTCCTGTTGCGTAGTAGTGCGTTTTGTTGTCGATTTCAAATTAACAACAGCCGTTTTCAGAGAACGACCACCCCCTTTAATGGTATTAGAGAAAAAAATTCAAAGTGTGATATTCCCCCCACTTCAAATTGTTTTACTTTAATGTAGGGCTGCAACGACGTGTCGACGTCATCGATTACGTCGACTACAAAAATACGTTGACGTATTTGAAATGCGTCGACGCATCACATTATTCAGGTTTCATTATAGAAAAGCAACTGTTACATTGGTTATGTATGACACTGCAATGACTACGTCTCACGAGAATTGAATAGTAATTTTTTTTTTTTATCTTAAATTACTCTTTATCATGCTTTGTTGCTCAGCACCGCGAGCCTCTACTGGTCGCGCGCCTCTCCGCAACGGACGAGGCGTTTATAGTTGACGCGCATGCCGTTGTTTTATTATTCAAACTTTAGGCCCATGCAGTGTACATGTCATGAGACAGCAATCTAGCAGCGAAAAGCAAACCACAGAAAAGGCTGAGCGAGCGGAGCAAAAGTTTCAGAAAGGCGCTCAATGCTCTGCGAGAAAAATTTACGCTCCGCTCACATACTCTAACCACGGCAGCACAACTGCTATGCAAAAGCTCCTCTAGAGAAAACATCATTTGACTCGCCGACCTCAAAACGACAAGCCAGCTGTGCTAATATTTGTTTGTACAGTAAGTTCTTACCTGTTTTGTTATGGGCAATGATGGACGTCACCCTAGAGCTGAAGTACATACGGTAATAATGCTCATGTTAACCGCTGACGGTGCTAATGTAATGTTACCTACGGTGACAGTAAAGTGGACATAAATTTAACTTCAACTTTAATCGGGTTCATCGCATTTGCCAGTTGTTAGAAGTTACTTATGAACATGTGAACTTTAAAAATTAGTTACTTACATTAACATTACGCTTTGCATTAATTCTACTCTGGCTGTAAGCTATATGTAAACATTGTGCATATACAAGTGCATTTTCGTATACTATTGGCATAAGTCAGATAAATCTTACATTTATGGTAATTCATAACAGATTGTAAACAACAAATTTCCTCATTAGACCTGTAACTATACATCTTACATTTTGTCATGCTTTCTCCGTTTATACATTTAATACTAAAAATAACATAAATACACTACCCTTTCTAAAATACAATTATTATTGTCATGCACTGCCCTTTTAGAAATATTGCTAATGTATTGTTACAGTTCATATGCTTAAATATATTACTAATGTTGTTATTCTGTTCGTTTTATTTTTCAGGAAGATAAAGCTTTGTGCAGGATGTTTTGCACTGTGTTAAGCAGTATTTATGTTCGAATTAAATGAATTTAATTTAAGTATTATTTTTTAGAAAATGATTTAATAAAACTTTTAAAGTTTGAAACACTAATGGTAGAAGCTGTACTTAATTTTTACTGGAAAGTTTACCAAATAATTAATCTGATAATCCAACAATAATCACTAGATTAAGTGAAAAAATAATCGTTAGATTAGTCGACTAATCGAAAAAATAATCGACTGATTAATCGACAATAAAAATAATCGTTAGTTGCAGCCCTACTTTAATGAAACATTGGACTTTTGTAGATTTTTAAATAAAAGATCAAAACGAAAAACAATGCAGATTTATTTTTACAGCCTTCTATGCTCATATTTACCAAGGGTGTCCTAACTTTTTCACATGACTGTATGTGATTTTGTTTTTAACATATCAGTACTTTGATTGGATTATTATATGCTCACCGAAGGTCGATGTGCTTTAGTGTCAGCAGTCGTAAAGTCTGTAGCATCAGCACCGTGAGTTTATTTCCTGCCATACATAGTCTCTCAACCGCAGGAAGGCGCTCCAGTATTGATGGCACCTGAGTGAACTCATTGAAGGACAGACCCAGATATGCCAGTCTCTGCAGAGAGCCCAGCTCAGCCGGAAGACTCGACAACAGATTCCCGTCCAATACAAACGTCTGTATACTGACACACAGGGAGAAAATTTGTTAACACTAGTACCTAAAGTATTCAAAGAGCTGATGACATTTCCTTTGATCTTGAGACATATAAGAGGTCTTTGTATCATTAATACGTCCTGCAAGTGTCATAGCTCAATTTATGTTCTCTGGAAAACTTGCATAGTCTGGATAATATGTGCTAAGTGTTTGCAATAAGTGCACTATTTAAGCAGCAAACATCTGTTTAAAATAGTAAAAATGCTGCACTGTTACTGGGCACACAATAGAGGAGACTGGTGCCTGCAATTGCTAGTGTTTCTTCTATGCTTTTTTTAGTGGTGCGAATATTAATCAATGTACTTGTGTGATTATTTAAGTGTCTGTGGCAAAAATAAACCCTCTGCATAAGCACAGCTCAAATGGTTTGACCACAGGCGCACCTGCCCCTTTGCCCAAAGTGCCCTTTTCATGAAGGGGCGGAAAAGGCTTTTGCAGCTGGCTGGAATGCGAGCGTGACTGCACAGAATGCAAGTGTGAATGGCCGGAATGCGATCCAGTATGTTCACTAAAGGTCAGCCAGTATGAAATAGCTGCTAATTCAAACCATTATCACAGCTTCTGGTCTATTTATCATAGTCTATTTGTTTCTAAGAAAATATCAGATTTAAACAGCTAGTTAGATGGTAGGAAAAAATAGTTTTGCACAAAAATAGTTTCGTTAGAAAACATCAGTAAAACAACCAAATCAAATCAAGCCTACTGGACCAATGGAGGGTGTGAGCTTTAGAAAAACAGACCAGTCAAGTAGCAACCTTCCCCGACCAATCCTCTGATTTACAAACTTCTACTGACGGTTTAAGAAACAACATTGCTTTAGCTGTAGTGATGTGCTGACACTCACTTGGTCATGTTGCCCACATCAGGATGGATGGAGGTCAGGCGGTTGCAGCTGAGATTGACCTCCGTCAGTGTGCTGATAAAGCAGATGGGCAGAGGGAAACTTCCCAACTGGTTATTAGAGAGATTAAGACTCCGCAAGCGGGAAAACCTGCCGGAGGACAGAGGAAGCGGGAATGAAAATGAAAACCAGGCAAAATAAAACACTAAAAAACATGTGAAGTGAATTCTTCAATAAATACATGCAGTGTTTCAGTGATGTGTACGCCAATCCTTCTGAGACTATTTTTGCTATTTTTTGATTATGCTTTCATGTTAATGCAGCAAATCTACAAATGCTCAGATGTGTGGTTTATACTGATCTACAAAGTAGGATGTCTGATATAATGTTGGTTTATGAAAGGTTCCAGTACAGTTCAGTCGCACTAAAACACAGATTACAGTAACAGCTATGATGCAAAGCACCCGTTTATCATGTCAATACATTTAATTTACATTGACACATTTGGCAGACGCTTTTATCCAAAGCGACTTACATTGCATTATACAATATACTTTTTTTTCTGGATATGTGCAATTCCTGGGATCGAACCTATGACCTTGGTGTTGCATTTTATAAATCCTAATATGTCCCTGGAGGATATGTGTGGTACATTTGAAACACACATGCACGCTGACCTCTGGAGCTGCAGTAGTGTTTGGTTAGCAGGAAGGAAGTTGTGTTTTAGGTTGAGATGTGTCAGATCTTGACTGTACAGAAGGTTGGGTGGCAGTTTCTCCAGACTACAGCAAGAAAGATCCACTGAACTTATCCTTTGAGACACCATCTGACAGACAGACAGAGAGAGAAATAAGTCATTCATTTGTCACAATTTCAGTTGTTGCGGTGTTCTGCGTGCTTGCTTGGTCTTCAGATCTGGCTCAGATTGATTATTACAGTAAGTAGTACACCTCTTCCTCACAAGCACAAACAAAGCAGCAAGCATTTTACCACTTTTGTTTGAATCCAGTAGATTACCCACTCAGAGCTAATTCCTCAAAAATGCTAGATATGAAACAGCAGTCTGAAAACACTGGGCTCACAATGTCTTTTCCTCACTCCTCTCTGGTTGTTCTAATCTGAGGGTCCCGGTGGGAAACGCTGCTCTCACAGCACAAGGTTGTCTCTGGGAAAGATTGTGTAAAATAGGCTGGCCAGGTTTGGCCTACTTGCGTTTGTTTAGGATGGTGCCTTCATAGTAAAGTATGTTCAAAGTAGGACTCGCAACTAGGGCTTTGGCATGCCTTACACGTTATTGAATTATGTTGGGAATTTTTTAGGGCAAATACCCTGCCTAATAATTAGAATTTTCTAATTAAACATTATTAAAGAGTTTGAAAGCAAATTTAAGACAATATAAAATATTAAGAAAAAAGATTATGTTACATACTGTATGTATAATTGTGCCCAAATTGTGCATAAAAGCGACATGGTTGAAAGTTTATACAGGCACATCAAGTTCAGTTCTTTAATAACTTTGTGATTTACAGTAATCAGGGCTCAACAATAAGGACTGCCCGATAGCCCGGGGCCAGCATGGGAGACCATCGGGCTAGTTGAGAGAACTTTCATTTGCCCGATCGGGCCAGTGTTGTATCGTCACGAAAAATTATAATTAGCTTGTCATTAAGCCTTGCCTATTTAAATATTCTCGAGAACAGCGGGAGAATCGTACAAAAAGCGACTAAGAATAGTTGTTACGCATAGGTTTTTCAAATGCGAAAAAACTTTCAGAAACCTGTACAAACGCTGGGGGAGTGTATCGAACACAGAAATACTACAGCATACGTCCAACTAGTTTTTTTGTTGACCATGTTAAGCATGAGAAGACAGCATGTTTAACATTGTAAATAATAGGGCTGGGCAATTTGGCCTAAAATCTAAATCTTGATTAGTTGAACATTTTCCCTTGATTACGATTATTGAACGATTATTTTGTTTTTGTTTATTTCTTTTTCATTTTTTGCCGGTGTAGTTCATTGACAAGGTTTGTACTGTAAATATGCACAAGGTGGGGGTATTTTTTCTAATGAAACATTTCTTATCTCATGTTATTTTGAAATAATCTAAAGAAATACAAACTATTTATGGTTATTTATTGAACATTTGGAACAATACACATCTTTGTTATTTTTTTGGTAACATTTCCGCTGAAGACAGGAGAACAAATGCAACACAAATCAGCAAATCATGTGTCTGCATGTGTCGTGAGAAATCGGGTGTACTTAAGTACCCTGCAGTCATAAGAGCGGTCGCGTGAAGGAAACAGTCAGAGTTAAGCGGAGTTTTTATAGTTGAACTGAGCAACTCATCAGCCTGCCTAAAGAAATATAAAGTATATCTATATTTCCCCAAATACATGTATGCACATTTTTGGACTAAACATACTGTGGTCACTGGAATAAGGAATATGTATCATATGAACTGTACCTGTCTTTCATGCATATTACATAAACACAGAATATTTGATTTCAATCTGAATCAGATAATTTAAAAGTAGACATATGTTTCATGCAGAGTTTTGGATCAGATTAGTGACGCGTTTCAGAAATTTGTCGGCTGATAACGCACCCTGTTTATTTACTTTATTTTACAAAATCACAATGTTTTCTTGTTATTGTGAGTGTACAGATGTAAAATTAGACCACTAACAGTTTCTAATAATGTCTTACATATAAGTGTACAGCCATAAATAATGGAGTATTTTAAGTCTCTTGCTCTGATAAGAAAGAAGTGAGGTAGCGGCACCCGTCTACATGGATGTTAAATGGAAATAGGGCTGGGCGATTAATCGAATCGCAATCGCGATTTGAGACAATTGCGATTTGCTAATCGCAAAGGCTGCGATGTGAAAAATATGAAACGCGTCTGTTCCAGTCAAAGCAAAAGCATGACTGCCCGGCTCGCCTTGAGTGACAGTCTTACTAACCAATTGAGTGAGCGCACCTCCGTTCTGCCCAACCAGCACTGCCCTAGCCTGCGTAAACGCCCACCATTACAAAATAACAAACAGAATGCGGGAGAGAGAGCGAGTGGGATTGTGGCGTCTCGGAATGCTTCTCACACTCGCGTCTCTCTGCCACGCGGCGCGTATCCCGCGTTTTACGGGCGAGACGTTTACACTTGCCGCACACATGCAGCCTGTTTCGTAATGCTTGTAATGTCGAGCTCCGCACCACAAGTCTCCACAAGCGCATCTGTGTAAGCTCGCGCCTGGCTCCACAAATGTACATTCAATCTAACTGCTTTGCTAACTTCACAATAAAGTAACATTTGTAATATTATAATAATTGACTAAACTAATAGGCTACAGTTCTTTATTTACACAAAATAAACAAATATTTCCAGTGAAATTCAGTAATTAAGTTCATTCTGTGAGTATTAATACCATTATATCTTCCCTGCTGAAAAAACAATAAAACTCCTCCCAAAACACAATCGAAAATTTGATGGTTATAATGGGAATTGTATAGGTTTTAATGTAAACTCTAATGGTGTCTATGGGTATTTGATGGATTCTTTTGGTGGGATGTAATCTGGCAGATGGCAACCAATAAAACAACAGTAAAAACAATGCCCAAAACACACTATGACTGTGATTGTTTTCATTGTTTTTTTTATTCTGCGGGGTAACAATACTCACACTATTGACAATATTGAGCTGAAGCTTAACTTTGCAAAATTAAATCGCAAATCGAATCGCAATCGCAAAATCTGTCAAAATAGTCGCAATTAGATATTTTTCCCCAAATTGCACAGCCCTAAAGGGAAAGTCATCGAAATAACCGGCATGGGAAAATTACGATTACTCACCCAGCCCTAGTAAATAAGTCAAAATGCATGAAACAAGTTGCACCCCTCATTACTTAAGCGCAGGCTCTCAGTCTGGCGCTTTCTGCTGGAAAGAGACGCACACTAAAACAGCACATTTTTCCTCACAGGCAAAAATGGACACACAGTGCACAGTATAATAAAAGATCTGTGGTGTATTTTGAGCTGAAACTTTACAGACACATTCTGGGGATACCAGAGACTATTTTTACATTGCAGAAAACACCCGGGTTAGCTGCCCTTTAAGATTACATGGGTAAAAAACAAACAAATAACTAGACAAATTAAAATTTTGGCAGGGCCAGTAAAAATTGGTATCATTTGGCCAGTAGATAAAGTCCTTAGCGTTGAGCCCTGAAAATGCCCACTTTTTTAAAACGTTTATTTTACAAACCATTCACAGCAAGTCTGAATTTAAAATAGTCCCACATCATGCGATAAATGTAAATAAACCACAGTACAATGGGCAAAGTTCAACATACTGAGAGAAGGTCAGCAGTCACTGTAATATTTAACACAAACGCTCTGGGCTGTGTACACGTTGTCTACACACGCAGCTACTTCCTAAGAAAGCAGATAAAATCTCAAAGTGGTTGATGTAGAATCCATTACACAAACCACACAGCAGAATCACTCACATTCAATTTGACATTAACACTATTCTGAGCCAATGACACAATACTCTAATAAGCATAAAAAAGTTTTTAATCAGATGGAATAAAAACTTAAATGTACCACATATTCCTAAAGTATCAACATGGTTTTTGGACCACTGTATGAAGCTGGATAAATACTATGGTTCATCAGCGTATAAAAGCAGTGCAGTATTATCCTCTGTTACCATGACTGTACCATAGGTGTCAAAAATGACAACTACAGATGCTGTCCAGGTAGCCTGTTCAGCAATTTTGAAAAAGTTCATGGTAATCCTCATTGACTGGGGTTTATAAACTGTAATTTGGGACCCACATATGGGTCGCACTAGCAGGTCACTTGGCATTAAATGAAACCGTCTAGTCCAATTTATGACTAGCAATGACAATGGTTTTAATATCTACCGTAAGGTATTTCTGCTATTGCAATTCAACTTAAATTATTTATTAAATGACAACTTGCAAAAAAGGTTAAGTGAGATACCTGTCTAGTTGCTTCCTAAAATAAAAAACGTTTGGCAAACCCTGTGGTAGAGCTAAAGGGTGGTACACACCTTAGCAGCTTGCCGATGCCAGCGAAGATGTTCGGTGAAGTTGTCAAAGGAGATGTAGTAGGTCTGACTCTGAGGTCCTGCCGAGCTAAAGGCCAAACAGTGGCTGTGTTTCTTTACCTCCTCAACCTACAGCAGCACACAAACAAAAAGGTTCACAATTTATAAACAAACTTTATAAAATTCCTCAAATCAAATATCATCAAAAAACAAAGGGGCTGGTTGCACCAGCTGGACGTACACCCGGTCGTAAGAGTAGTCTGGACGTAAAATGCACCTTAAGTCCTGCGTAGAATTTATACCTGTTGCACCACCAAGGCGTAGAGTACGTCTGAGACTAAATCTTACGCCTAGTCAGAGGTAGGTGCAAGTGAAAATTATTTCAATAGAAAAAATAATACATAAAAAAAGACATAATGCACAGTACGGAATCGGCGCCTGTGTTAACTACAGAATTGTGCATTTTGAAATGTGTTTTAGCACTCTTCATTGACAAGTGTACATACACTGATTTGTGAGCAGTAGGATGCGCTGTTTGCTGTTGTGGGAAAAATGGAAAAAGCACGAACGATCAGATATTTGAGATGTATACAATAAAACTAAACGAAGAAGCAGGAAACTTAATTTATCTGTCGATTACCAGAGACAGCGCTGGATTATTTCAAACTACTTCACAAAAACGTATGAAAGGCTATAATGCTCTTGTTAAGTTAATTTTTTTATATTTAGGCCTACATTATATGACATGAACAGAAACAAATCTGCCGTCATAACGTATTTCATAAAGACAGATATCATTTTAAGGGACATTATTTAGGGTAAAATATAATAAAATGGGATGAAATAATGGATATATAAACAATGGAGTCTGCCAAATGAATAAATGTAAAATGTAAATGGAGTAAATAATGGAGAAGCTGCAGGTAACATTTTTCCACTGGACAAGTTAAAACAGATGGAATATCTTCTGACAGATGTCTTCTTTTATCCTTATTTCGTTATTTCATTTGCATGTAGTTTTTTCTAGTTTCTTAAGTGCTTTTCCTTGTTTTTACTGTAAATTTGTTTTCTTTTATCTAATTATTGTTCCTCATTAACATTTTTAACCATTGGAGGCAGTAAGAATGTCACTCTCAATGCGGTAGAATGTGGCCGCTGGGATGCACATCATCTTAGCTGAGAGTAGCTGCGCCTGGTCGTAGTTTTATATGGTGCAACAGGTGTAAATGTTTATCACAAGTCTGGACATAGCTACGCCCGACGTAAGGCTTACACCTAACCTTTTTACGTCTAGCTGGTGCAACCGGCCCCAGGAGTGATAGCAGTTCACTACCTTTCCTCCAATCAGGGGTAGGATGTGCATCTTTCCCGTATGGCTGGCCTTTATTGAAGACACCATCAGACAAGTGCCACATAGAATGACCTGCCGCCGACTCCAGCGGTTCACAGGCAGCTGCAGTTTTCCTTTCCGTACATTATAGGTGCCAGAGAGCTGGATGCGCTCAGAGCTCTCGATGCCGTGAGGTTTCCCTGCAAAACACAATACATGTTCCATAGTGTCCACAAAATATATATTTTAGCATTATTTGAAGGGACAGTAAAACTGATTCAAAGATGATGTGACAAACAAACATTTCACGTACATGCTCTCAGTCACAAATACAAGAAAAATAACCACACTCCACTCTAGTAATTTAGGGGGAAAATATTTGAAAATGACTTGAAACCAATAAATCAAGTGTTGTCATGCTAAGGGACAGTTTCCCAAAGATAATCAGTCATTTATTTTATTTTATTTAACCAGGAAAATCCCATTGAGACTTCACAGTCTCTTCTTCCAGGGAGACCTGGTCAAGACAGCACCACAGAGTTTCACACATTACAAAAACACAATATACTTGATACTAAAATTAATAACAACGTTACTCAATACTAAAATTAATAACAATGTCGTAAATCAGAAAAACACTTACAAGACTCTTTTAAAACCAAATACAAAATACATTTAAAAGTTCATAACAATGGTAAGGACTCCAATTTAAGTAGACTTTGCAAGTAAAAGCACATTTGCCAAATTCTGAGGGCACTTTTGGGACTTTTAAATGCAGATTAGATTGAGATATGGTGCTATAACTATTTGTGTACAAAGTTAAAAGATTTGAAATATATGAAGGCAATTTGCCCCAAAGTGCCTTAGCAATAAATATATAAGCCTACTGTATAAATGAACCTTCCTGCTAAAATGTAAAGATGACCAGGCAACAGATTCATATAATATACAATGATGAGTGCGTGAATCTGCACCACACACAAAACCTAATGCAGCATGGTAAACAATATCCAATTTCCTTAATAGAGAAGAAGCTGCATGCATATATAAGATATCACCATAATCGATTATAGACAAAAATATACTCTCAATTAATTTATTTCTTGCCTCATAATTAAAGCAGCTTTTCAAACGATAAAGAAACCTCAGTTTTGGTTTAAGTTTTCTGAACAAATTATCTTAATTGAAAAGCCAATTTCTCATCCATCCATATACCTTAATATTTATAAGAGCTTACTCTTTCAATTAGGGGTGGGTATCCTATGGTTCCTCACAATTCGATTCAGAATCGATTCTAAGGGTCACGATTCGATTTTAAAATGATTCCTGATGTGCTAATTTGCATATGCGTGACGTCATTATGTCGCATTTACGCTCAGAGTCTATTGTTGGCACTTTTGCTTCTAGTATCTGAACTGTCACATTCTGTATTGTAATGCAGTTAACTGCCCAACAAAGCCGTTCAATCATATACTAACTGCCCAAAAAAGCTGTATACATATTTTCTGTTCCTCTTGTCAGACATTCATTTGCACTCATTTATTGACAAGTCAGCTGCAGTACAGTGAATAAAATGCGCTGCTTTTACCTTCCGCTCACTGCAGAGAATAGACAGAGAAAGACCATCCCATTTTGAATATATTTCAGTTTAGTCCAACGGGGCTGCTTCCTTTTTGTCTTTCTTTACTGCTTGTGTATGTTCCTCTGTAGCTGCGCATCAGGTGTGCGCTCTCTAAACTGTTCGTACCTGCGAATGACTTACGTCTTTTTTGTTCACATTATTAATTCATTTAAGAATAGATTTATTGACATTTGTGAATCAATTCAGAATCGTCCACGTCTGCATCGCGATCACTAAACCAAGGATTGTCTTTACCACTATACGTTTAAGAGTAACATGTTTTCGCATATTGTCAAATACAGTTTCATACATTTATTCACTCTCATGTTGTTCAAAACCTGTATATGGAAGACAAAAGAAGAAATTTTGAGAAATGTCTTAAGCCCAAAGTATAGTACACCAGTCCGTGCGCCCCGCATGACATAATTTTCATCATCAGGAAGATGGAACGCGTACAACAGCGCATGCACAAACATTTTTTTGAATCGGCCGAGTCCACTAGGTGTTGTACTGCGCATGCATCGAACTCGTCCATCTGCGCTTATGCGCAGTTGAGTATGCTCAAGAAGCTGTGCGGACGCATCTGTGCGCGAGACAAGTGCGGACGCATCTGTGCGCGAGACAAGTGCGGATGCATCTGTGCACGAGACTATCAACGCGGAATATCAAGTATACCCGGGCCTTCAGTGGTTTTGTGTTCATACAGTGCTGGGGCCAGAGTTGTTTTCCTTTTAGAGTTTAGGCCTTTTACAAAATGTCAATAGAATGTGTCTGTAAGGTTCAGGTCAAAATACACCACAGATCTTTTATTATACTGTGACCTAATTGTCAATTTTTGCCTGTGAGTAAAAATATGCTGTTTTGGTATGTGTCTCTTTAAATGCAAATGAGCTGCTAGTCTCCCTTTCCAGCAGAAAGCACAAGGCTGAGATCAGCCTGTGCCTCCAGTAACAACAAAACTGAAGAGAATGGTCACATAAAGCTAATGAGAAACACGGTCTCATCTTTAAAAACCAAACACATTGCTTTTTATAAGTTACGTTCACAGGACAAGCGCGTTATGCTTAAAAACTGAACACGCTGTTTTCTAAGTAAATAGACAAACGTGTTACGTCTTTAAATCTGGCACATTGCTTTTATAAGTGAAGTTCATTATTTTCTTTATAGCGCCAGATCACAACTTGTTCTTTTATCAAACAAACTAAATAGCCGTTAACGATTTAACGGCTATTTAGTTTGCATTTTTAAATGCTTCCAGGGTAACGTTAACGAAGATGGCAACACTCACTCTACTGTGAGTAGCAGCCGGAGTAGTTTTCCTGCTCCAAGTCCAAGTGCTGCGCAACCTGCCCCTGACAAGCAGCAAAAGTCCAGTCATCACCATCACATCTTCGCCGAGGTGTTATGCAATGATGATCATGACATTTTGGTTATACAGGTAGCACTGCTGCCAAAAATATTATTTATGATGTAAAGAAATGAATTTTAGCGTTGGGTACCGAAACCCCCAGTGCATATGAGCGTGAGGTCTTGCTATGACCCGGCGCAGGATCGCTCTCTCCGTGTCTTCTGTGCTGTGAGCCCGGTAAAGAGAAGCAGCACGATCCACACACACCCGCAGATGACTCGCAAATGAATGTGTACGCCGTTTCCAAACATTTGTCACTTACTGAATGTTTGGCATATAAATATGAATTAACACTTTGTCTGTAAATGCACATAGTTCGTGAACATAACCAAAACTCCCGCATATAGCAAGCTTTCGGAACTTGTCATTCTCTGCATTGGAAGCCAGAGTGCGCGTCAGGATGGATGCGCAGGAAAAAAAGGTGAAAGGGACATTTTACTGTTTAAATGGTAAGATGCATTATCTCCTTCTTTACTTTAATGGTAGTCAAATGGTAATGGATGTGCTGTATTCCCGTTTGTAAAAAATTATTCACTATTATCAAGAAGTAAATCCTTAGTCGGGGATACCCCCAATACATATATGCACATATCATATTAGAGATTTAATCATGGTCTTATGTTTACCACTTATATCTATCTTTAAAGATATCTCCAAGCCATCTGTAGATTTAACAAAGGTTATTTGCAAAAGTCAAATATAAAGAGTTAAATAAGTTTTTATAAAAACATAAAATTCTTCATCATTGACTGCTGAGGACTTTGCTGTCTTTTTAACTGAAAAAACTGCATCCATCAGCAAACAATTTTCAGCACCTCAGACCTCTGCAGACACTACCCTCACATCAAACATCGAGCTCTCCTCTTTCTCCCAACTTACTGACACTGAAGTCACCAGACTTCTCTCCAGCCACACGAACCAGTCAAACGAACCACTCCACTGAGCCTGCACTGCTTTCGGTCACAGAACCTAATATTGCTAGCCAAGGCAGAATCAAAATCCTCTTTCCTGGTTCTGCTAGACTTGTCTGCAGCGTTCGACACTGTCAACCACCAAATACCCTGTCATCACTTGGAATCTTAGGTAATCCTCTGGTTCAAATCCTACCTCTCAGACAGATCCTTCAAGGTGATATGGAGGGGCATGCTGTCCACCGCTCGCCACATGACGACTGGAGTCCCTCAGGGTTCAGTGCTTGAACCACTCCTCTTCTCCATCAACACGACATCCTTAAGACCCATCTTACAGGCACACGGCTTGTCCTATCACTGTTATGCTGATGGCACACGGCTTCTCCTATCACTGTTATGCTGATGGCACACGGCTTCTCCTATCACTGTTATGCTGATGACACCCAGATTTACATCTCATTTTACCTGGACGACCCCCCCGCAAAGCTGTAAACCTAGAGGAAACACTGGCTTTTATAAGTAAAGTTCACAGGACAAACTAGTGTTGGGCGATACTCTCTATAGTCAGATCGTTCTATCGCCAGTCTGTAGATCGCCAATACACGATAGTACTGAGGGGCGGGACAATTTACACATTTATCTATAACAAGCTGTATTTGTGGACAAAAAACAGAAGCAAACGTGGCTAAAAAATGCCTGGGTGTGAAAGCAATTAGCATTCTATAAGAGTGTGAGTTCAGTGCAGCAAGAAACATTGTTACTTCCCATTGCAACATTTTAAATGAGAGAAAGTAAACTATTGCTTTAAGTCAATGTCACTGATGCCCGCATGCGGTTATTACTTGATTTCGAAATGGGAACTACTCGTGCGCTGGTTTTCAAACCTCACGCACATAGATATTCCTGCAAGGAAAAGTCAGAGCTGTGCACATTAGCCTACAAAGTCTCTTATGCGCGGAAAACTTAAACCCTGCACATTATAAACTCTCTGCCGCAAGTAAAAGCTCGAGCCATGTGCGGAAAACTCAGTACATTATAAACTCTATTTGGAGTGAGGAAAAGCCTGAGCCGCACGCATTACAAATGCTCTCATGTGCGGGAAAACTCAAACCACGTAGCCTAAATTATAAACTCTTTCTGCAGCACAATCTACAGTCGGATTTTTATGTACTCAATAATAATCTTTTATTAATTTATAATTTATAATCTTTTATAAATCAGAAATATTGTTAGCACATTTGCGGTCAAGTGCACGTTATGAAAGGAGCCCGCAAGATCGTTGACTCTATAGGATTAAGCGAATTCGACATTTCAACTTTCCACATCCACCCCAATCCGTTTACCTTAGGGATCAGACGTCTTGACTCTTCGCTTAAAAATAGTGTCAGAAAGTGCGGTTTAAAGGGGATCACTCTGGATTTTGTGGTTCTATCAATTTGCAGACTCTTCTTAATGATAGGCCATATGACTTGTCAATCATCCCCGCTTTCTATTTGGTGGATGAACCCAGTGCTATGATTGGACATATTCTTCTTTTTCTGTTGTTTGTTTTGAGTACTGCGCGTGGCAGAGGCGTCACCAGGTTTTTGCGTAGTTTAGAGTGACAAATCGTACCAGAGGTCTAAATGCGTACCTGCTACGCAAAATGCGTACAGGTTGGCAGGTCTGTCACTGTAAGTCAGGGCTAGTCAACTGGCAGGCCGCATTTGGCCAATCATCTTTACCTGGCCCTCCCTAACATTTAAAATGATGGTGCCATTTTAAGAATGGTGCGCGCGAAAGCTTTTGTTTAGCCAATCTGATTGTTTCCCTGCCGGAAGACGTTTAAAAAAAATAGCACAACTACGAGAACACAGTTGGTGCATTTTTTCTAACTAAATCGCAGAAAAGCCATACGTTAAATTATGTCGCTCTCTACCTTGAAGAAAAGAAAAATAGACATTGAAAACCGGCAGTTTTGTGGTGAATGGACAGATTTACATTTACATTTACGCATTTGGCAGACGCTTTTATCCAAAGCGACTTACATTACATTGTACTATACATTTGTACATTTTGTATAGTAAGCAAGTGGGGGTTAGGTGCCTTGCTCAAGGGCACCTCAGCCGTTACCCGCCAGCCCTGAGAATCAAACCAGCAACCTTCGGGTCATGAGTCCAACTCTCTAACCACTGGGCCACGACTGGCCCTTAAACCTGTGTGTTTGATTTGCAACGAGTGTATATGCAAGCTTTGACACGCAATATCCTTCAGGCCCTAATTCTCACAGAAATAAAGTACAAAGTCTCACTGCTGATTATGAACAAAGACGGGCCATCATGTATCGATCGTGTTCTGGGCAAGAGAAGGCTACAGCAGCCTCTCTTCGTGTCGCATGGATGCTCGGAAAAAAGAAGAAACCATTTACTGATTCAGAGACTGTGAAAGACTGCATGCTGGCCGCTTTACAAGAAATTGTGACTGATAATAAAATCAGAGACAACATAATTGCATCCATTCAGAAAATTCCGATGTCCGACACAACAACAAAACGAAGAGTTGAATTACTGTCAAATGATGTTCTTGAAATTCTTTTGGCACGATTAAAAAAGGCGGAGGTAACCGTGGATGAATCTACTGATGGTAGCGATGTGGGACAGCTGTGTCTCTACGTATTTTTGGATGGGACGTGCTTTCGGGAGGATCTGCTGGGATTAATTCCATTGTATGGACATGCAACTGGTGAGATACTTTTTGAAAAAGTTGTTTCATTTTTTTCTGAGCACGGATTAGACTTGCAACGTGTAAATATGCTTGTAACAGACGGCGCACCTTCCATGGCGGGAAGAGTGCAGGGGTTGTATGCATGCCTTTCCGAAGTTGCCCCACGAATGAAATCGCTGCACTGCTTGATTCACCAGAGCATTCTGTGCGCTAAACTAAGTGGCGAATTTAAGAATGTAATGGACAATTAATTTCATACACGCAACTTCCAGCCTACAGCACCATTTGTTTCGCCAACTCTTATCCAGGGTTTTTCCTGCATAGAGAATTTGGAGGCTGCCGCCTCCGCCTAATTTTGCACCGCCTCCGCCACCTGTCGACAAAAACTGTGTCGGAGAAAACGCCGTCTTCATGCCATGGACAAGTGTTGCACTCAATAAGCATTTGTAACTGTATTTGTGTCTTACACTATAGTGGCGCTGTACCACAATCAGTACAGTGATGCGCTGCTTCAAGAAGAAATGGATCGTGTTGCGAAATTAACAGTTAGCCTACATAAAATCCGGCTATCACCCGCTTGCTTGGTGTCGGAGCGCGTGCAGGTTGCGGAGAAACATTAATCGTCTGAACGCGCATTTAATGCAGCTGTACACATCTTAATCTGGACAATGTCAACATGTTAGTTTTTCATCTAAAAAACTAACTTTTGAATGTCAATCTGGAAAGCCGGGGTAGGTTTAAACAGTTTCAAACAGAATTGTTAAGGGATGCATATTACGAGTTAACGTGAAACACAGAAGTACTGTAACAAATGCTTTTTTATTTAATATTTAACTTTCTGGTATTATTTAAGTTTGAATTATTTACTGATGTTTATTGAAACGTTGTATATGTTGTAGTGTGCCGTTTCACTGATGAATTTGCGCATTAAACACGGACGGATGTTTCATCCTCATTTATTTCAGATAGCCTATCATATTTCAAAATGTATTTAAATACATTTTGTGGTTGATACATGCAAAAATAATAATTTAAACATTTATATGTTATTTATATATTATTTAGGCCTATATAAATAATAGCCCAACCACCGAAAACTGCCACCGTTACAGCCTTATTTGGATTTTTTTCTCTTTCAGTTTCGCTTACGGATTAAGCCTACTGTCACTGAATGTCTGACAAAATCACCATGCACGTTTATTAAAGACAGCGGCGGTGTGGTGATTTTGGCTATATGATAACACAAGAAGTTAACAGACGGCCTCCGCTCGCAAAATTGAGCTCACATCATGTCATTGTCTTTGTCCACGTTGCGCAGTTCGCGTTCTGTTTAAAGCATGGGTAACAAACTGTGTGCCCTGCTTACAGTAGCAATGCGCAGATTGCAAGCAGAGAGATGTCCAAGTGCTGTTATATTGTTGCTTATTAAATCTAAAAACGTATATTTCTGTTCAACTACATTATAAAAGAAAGGGTCATTATCAACTAAAACTTAAGACAATTGATAAAACTTAAACTATGCAAATGAGAATCTGCCTTAAATTAAAATAATATAAAAGTAAAAATATAAATAAACTAAAATAACTGTAAATTAAAATGTTAGGGTTACACTTCAGTATAGGGTGCAATTCTCGCTATTAACAAACCATTAACTTTGACTTTTCCCCCAATAAACTCTTAATTTGTTGTATTTATAGTTATTAAGTTGTTAGGTTAAGGTATTGGGGAAGATAAGGGATGTAGAGTATGATCATGCAGAATATGTGCTTAAAAAGTACTAATAAACAGCAAATATGCTAATAATAGGCATGCTAATAAATATGCTAATAATAGGCATGCTAATAACAACTAGTTAATAGTGAGAATTGCCCCCTATACTGAAACAGGGTGACGTCCATTATGAATCATTGCCCATAACAAAACAGGTAAGAACTTACTGTACAAACAAATATTCGCTCAGCTGGCTCGTCGTTTTGAGGTCGGCGAGTCAAAGGATGCCCATTACATTCTTAATATAACCAAATGTTATATTAGCATTTTAGGGATTTAAAAAATTTGATGACAAATTACAATTAAGTTTTTTTTTATGTGCTGTTCAACATCAAGTTCACTTACAACAACATGTGAAAATTATGGTACCATAAAGCGCACATTTAACAACGAAAAACGTAGTGTGCATGCACATGATCAGGATGGTACCACCTCAGCATCATTTTAAGCCGGGAAAAACCCTGTTATCAGACATGTCTGCTGATCACACTGATTTAGGGTTGCAACGACGCGACAATGTCATCGATTACGTCGACTACGAAAATACGTTGACGTATTTGAAATGCTTCGACGCGTCACATTATTCAGGTTTCATTATAGAAAAGCAACTGTTACATTGGTTATGTATGACACTGCAATGACTACGTCTCACGAGAATTAAATAGTAATTTTAGTGAAAAAAATCTTAAATTAGTCTTTATCAAGCTTTGTTGCTCAGCACCGTGAGCCTCTACTGGTCGCGCGCCTCTCTGCAAACGGACGAGGCGTTTATAGTTGACGCGCATTCCGTTGTTTTATTATTCAGACTTTAGGCCCATGCAGTGTACATGTCATGAGACAGCAATCTAGCAGCGAAAAGCAAACCACAGAAAAGGCTGAGCGAGCGGAGCAAAAGTTTCAGAAAGGCGCTCAATGCTCTGCGAGAAAAATTTACGCTCCGCTCACATACTCTAACCACGGCAGCACAACTGCTATGCAAGAGCTCCTCTAGAGAAAACATCATTTGACTCGCCGACCTCAAAACGACGAGCCAGCTGTGCTAATATTTGTTTGTACAGTAAGTTCTTACCTGTTTTGTTATGGGCAATGATGGACGTCACCCTAGAGCTGAAGTACATACGGTAATAATGCTAATGTTAACCGGTAACGGTGCTAATGTAACGTTACCTACGGTGACAGTAAAGTGGACATAAACTTAACTTCAACTTTAATCGGGTTCATCGCATTTGCGAGTTGTTAGAAGTTACTTATGAACATGTGAACTTTAAAAATTAGTTACATTAACATTACGCTTTGCATTAATTCTACTCTGGCTGTAAGCTATATGTAAACATTGTGCATATACAAGTGCATTTTCGTATACTATTGGCATAAGTCAGATAAATCTTACATTTATGGTAATTCATAACAGATTGTAAACAACAAATTTCCTCATTAGACCTGTATGTTATTATATATACATCTTACATTTTGTCATGCTTTCTCCATTTATACATTTAATAATAAAAATAACATAAATACACTACCCTTTCTAAAATACAATTATTATTGTCATGCACTGCCCTTTTAGAAATATTGCTAATTTATTGTTACAGTTCATATGCTTAAATATGTTACTAATGTTGTTATTCTGTTCGTTTTATTTTTCAGGAAGATAAAGCTTTGTGCAGGATGTTTTGCACTGTGTTAAGCAGTATTTATGTTCGAATTAAATGAATTTAATTTAAGTATTATTTTTTAGAAAATGATTTAATAAAACTTTTAAAGTTTGAAACACTAATGGTAGAAGCTGTACTTAATTTTTACTGGAAAGTTTACCAAATAATTAATCTGATAATCCAACAGTAATCACTAGATTAAGTGAAAAAATAATCATTAGATTAGTCAAAAAATCGACAATAAAAATAATCGTTAGTTGCAGCCCTACTTCCTGACACACAATAATGTTAAAATAACATTTAAAAGTGCATTTTCTGGATTAGGGAAGATCTTTAAAATCTGATGTCAGCTGACTGAGCAGCAACATTTGTGCATGTACTCCTGAAAACAAGGAAAAAGAGATCTGACCCAAAAGAAGCAACAGCAGAATGTGGGCCAAGACCCCACGGTACGCTGCACAGAGCGCTGTAGCCCACTTTACAGACCGGCCATCAGATTCAACGGCTACAGCAAAGGTTAAAATTTTAACACAGCCCTTATTGAAAAAACATCATCATCATGATATAAAAGAACAGTCTCAAGAAAACTAGATCTTCAGAAGAACAAAACACATATTACGTGTGATAATGTGTGTGTGATGCTTTACAAGATACAGCTTCATGTTTGCAACCATATACCATATAGTCTAGTCTCACACTATTATAAGGTCTGACACTTCTAATGCAGTGGATGTTAAATTTCATCCTCTGATTTGTAGGGCTGCCACTAACGGAATTTTTATATCAACTATAAACAAGCCCTTGACAAAACGTAAGAGCAATAAAATAAAACGTTCTGCTGAACGGGCCCAAATCGGTCGTTTAATTGGGGTCAATGTTGATGTTCATAGTAAAGGCAAGAACCTGAGGGGAGACACCATGATCAAGAAGGTGGTTCACCCAGGGTGAGGCTCAGCCATTGCACCTTCACAGTTCACATTTGAAGGGCTCTTCTTACCCTAAACTTCATCATAACGACTTGTAATGTAAATCAACCAATTACAATTGAGGAAAGGGTTCTGTGAAAGGGTGCATTGGAAATATTATATCATTACTTAATCAGTGGTATAAAATATTTAGAAAATGTCATTAATATCGCAATGATATATGATGCAATTAATCGGCAAAGAAAAACATGCTATCGTGACAGGCCTATGGATCTTCAGCTTGTACTATTTTATTCGTGGGTGTGATCCTCCGTTAGGAAACTGCTGCCTTTCCTGCATGAGGTGAGAGGAAGGAAGTCCTCTTCTGATACAGACATACACCCTGAACCATCCGGTTTCTATAAATGGTTGTCCCATTATTATCCCATTTGAATTATGTTTAGTCACCAGCAAATCTGCCAAATAAACTAAATAAAACTATTGCCACATTGCAAATATTACTTTGGCACTGGTGACCCAACGTTGCACTTTCTGTTCCTGGCTGGGACGTCCTGTTAAGTGATGTGTGAAGGTTTGTTTTAGGCTGCCCTCTTTGTCAGAGTTTCACTCTCCATCAGCAGGATAACTCTAGAGGCAACTCTGATCCTCAATGTTTACAGGCTTTTTTAAACACCTCCTTTCTGTTTGGACAGATACAGTCCTTTGGGTATGCCATCACATAGGCTATATTGGTCCACGTTCGGCAGGCATGTGTGTGTGTTCGTCTGGTCTAATGCACTGGACAAACTTCGAGAGCAACCAAAATTGCCAGCTTGACATATTGGGGCTAAAAACTACTGAATAATTTCTTGCCACTCAAGGTTCACCTATGAGTCACTAGAGGCCTTCTGTACAACACTCATTTTACAGTAGTTATGTTTACTGTGGATATATATTCAGTAGGTAATAGTAAAAATAAACAGGGTTGAGACTGTGATGCATTTCCACTGTTTTAAAATACACCATCATTTACAGTATACAATTGCATACTGTCCATCACATACTGCTCTTTGAACAATGAAATTAATTAATACAATACTTAATCATTTACTTTTATAGTATAATGTAGCCATGACATTTAAAGTGGAGGTAACATGCTATGTCATGCTTTCTTCTTTACACTGTTAAGTCCCATTCACACTGGCCGCGAATGTTCATCGCGATAACGTTCAAGAACAAAACAATAGATTCTTATGAAGCCTTTCACATAGAACACGAACATTCGCACGCCAAAAAAGCGTAGTTTTTTTAGACACAAGCCGTCTAACTAGATTTGAGCTTAACACCACGTGCTTGGAGCCGCCGCTGTTACACAAATGGGCCACGCGGTGACGCTAAGCACTGAAAACTGATGGCAAACCTTTTAGCAATAAACACACGGTAGATTAGGACAGCGGCTCTGAACAGGGGAATGAATTATACTTCTAATTAACTTACCTTTATTGTTTTGTGTGTTTTGTTCTAGATTATTGTTTTAGGTAAGAACTGTCAAATTGTTTGGGGTTGGTGTTAATCATAGTTGCATATACACCAACATAGGGTGTTTATTTAATAATATTCATCAGTATGCTTGTTTAAATTATTTGAAGCACTGCAATATTAACTACAAGTCTATAAAATAAATATGTAGGCCTACATTGTGATTTTTAGCTCAAAATAAATAGATGTTCAGTATAACAAAAGTACAAAGTGGTTCATATTTCCTTTAGTTAAAAACAGTTAATTCAGCAAAAAAGAAATCACACAGATAAATGTCTATAATCCGCGTGATTACTTTGTAACATAACTGCATACATCATCTTTGCTGAAGTAATTTTAGATTATCTATCTGTTGAAAATATGCTTATGTAGTGCTAAAAACACAACAATCATAACCAGTAAGTGCATTTTCTATTTAAAATATGACACAGGCATGAAAAAAACTCAAGTCATGTTTACAATGTATACTGTACTACTTTTTACATCAGTCTGTATGCCTCCGGCTGCATCTTTTAGCTGCGTTTCTCAGGGACGCATCAGCGTCCTCTTCACTAAAACAACAATAGTGGACTTATTGTCCATCCTTTTATTGGGAAATTCTCCCGGAATTGCAAAAGAAATAGCCTACCCACGCACCAATCGACGAGCGATATTAAAACCCGCCTACCATCACCATACTCTTGTGATAGTGACAGAAGGCAGTAGTTTGTTTGCTCATGGCATTTCAGTGATGGATGTTATACAAACGGTGGATATAACGCTGGATTTGGAGATCATTTGAAACTGATAGATGGCGCGGTCCCAGTGCTAAAAGATGTCGGACAAGAACCGCACGCGGTAGGTCAGTCATATGTCTGTGTTTTGTTGGCAATCGGCACGTATGTGCATAATGTTAACAACATGAACTTAGTGATTCAACAGTTATGCAGGGATAATGCGATGATGTATTGTGTGCTCGCGTGCTTCAGCTCTGCCCGCTGCACGCCTCCAGGAGCTTGACTGTTCTCAGAAATAATCGTACAGCTGTATCTGTCTTTTATAAATGTGATCAAACTAAAGACTCTATTCCGTAAGTCCTCAAGATTAATATGAGATATGCAGAAACTATGAGTTACGGCCACTTTAAGTGGTGAGGGAGACAGACTTGTGCAGTAATATTGAAAATTGGTGATGCAACGCACTGAATCCTTGACATAATAATCGTTAACAAATCGAATCGTGAGACCAGCAGGCATGTACACACATAACACTGCACTGAATGATCAAATTTGTTAAGGCGCTTTGTGTTTTCTGTCCACCAATGAATAAAATCATCTCATGAAGTCTCAAAACAAAGTTAATAGTGACAGATGCATTAGAGGAGTCGAAACACAATAAAAACAAACTAGGGCTGCACGATCAAGGAAAAATAATCACGATTATTTTGCTCAAACTTTTAATCACAATTAATAACCACGATTATTCTGTCAGTTTAGAACTTTTGTTTTTAATTTCACTTCAGTATGTTTAATCTGCTGTCATTAAACTTCTTTAACACTGTGTTTCAAAGAACGCAATCATCTTGTTTTTTTTATGAATCATTACTATTGCTCACCCTTCACGTACAAATCCAGTGTAAAAATGTGGTGTTTTTTCAATGTCTTGTAAAGTGCCAGTTTAAGAGATGCAAAATTTTAGTACAACAGTGATGACTTTCTGACCTTATCTGGAGTTTTGTGCTTGCTTTTGAAACATTAATATCACAACAATTAATCATGCAGCCCTAAAACAAACGATGAGGCCGTCAAGGTGCAGTTTGAAGCTGTGAACAGCACAGCATGAGACTGATGCATATTTACATTATGTAATATAGTATGATTAACATTATATATATGTTAGCCTATAAAAACCAGGCTAAAGTCGAAAAAATCCAAGTCAGAGATAACAAGCATGATATAAATCTTTAACATGATCAATTTTAAAGATATCAAGGTTTTATTTTCACAGAAAGTTCTTTACATTATGTAGAATGATGTAAGGCAGTGTCATCATATATGTATCTCTGTTAAAAATGTATCAATCTGTTAATTTTAGTAATGATACTGTTAAAAATAGTTTTTGTGGACTATTCAAGTTTTGTTTTATGGTATATTATCTAATGGTCTGCTAATGGTGGAGGCCTCATGGTTTAGGTAAATTATCACACTGCATAAATAAGTGATTATATAATAAACTGGTAGTAATGATAATGCTGTAGTTAGGGCTGTACGATTAATCAGAAAAAATCCGTACTTAGATGCAATCTAATTTCTAAACGATGGCAATTTACTTGTGTGTATTTCCCTGCTTTCCTTCATGCTGCATTCACGCATTATTGCTCACACTCACACAATGTAAAACAAAACATATGCATATAAAAATTTAAATATGCGGACCATTTTAAGTGCTGCTAAACATGCAACAAGCTACACTTGGCCCTATTCTTATTATTTTGTTTTAGAATTTTAACATTTTATACTCTGTATTTTTTGTTCTAACAAGAAGCACTACTATGATGGTGAGAGTGGCACTGGGTACTTGACATGGAGAATCAAAACTATACAAGGAGGCTTGGCTTAAGACCGACAAACTTCATTTGAAGGTGCAGAATGAAATTCAAGAAATCTCCTGCCTTTGTGGCCTCTTACAGAAATGTATCTTTCATAGCAGTTTGTTTCAACTGACTTGCTTTTTGACAGTTTCTTCTGCCCTTGGTTGAGCCCCTTTTTATTACTATATACTGTTGAGTGGAAACTGTATGTTTTGATGATCACTTTTATGCATTTAGAAGCAGACTGCATCCTGACAGAGTTTTGACAGTAGTTAATGTTAACGATTTGTGTTATTTTAAACCATTTGATATTCTGATGAAATACAACAGATTCTGTATTGTATGTAGTGCCGTACTGTCATTTCATGCAGACGTGACATATTTGTTTGTGCATACGTGTAGCTTTCTTAAACCAGAACTGGTGAAAAAGTGTATCTTTGAGGGAGTTAATTTTCACTAATACAAGTGTAAATAATTTCCACATTTGTGATATCTTAACACTAAACTGAGTCAATTTTTACTTGGTGTCAACCTGTGGCAACTATTTAGTGTTGGGTAGTGTTAAATCTTTACTGTTATTTTTACTTTGAAAATATAAAACTATGCAGAGTGTTCATTTATCACTAATTCTGAGTGGGACCATATACACTCTTATAGAGTTAATTTAACACAGCAACATTTACTGTGATAGCGACGCGATGACGTAAGACGCATTTACGTTCCCTAGCGCGCACAACAGCACCTGTCTGAGAGTAATAGCAGCATCATGTCAGCCTCCGAGGACGATTTAAACTTACCTTCCTTTAATGCTTTCTTATTTATATTGCCATAAAATGTTGCTTTCTCCTATTTGCTGATGGGAAAACGAACATGTTGACATTGTCCAAATTAAGATATGTTTAGTTGGACTAAATGCGCGTTCAGATTAGGGATGCAACGATTATAGACTTTGTTGGCATGATTATAGTCTGAGAAATAATCACGATTGCACGATTATGACGATTATTATGCATTCATTGATTTCAACATTTTTACGGCCCTGCCAAAATTTTTACTTGCCCTACCATAAAAAATGTATAAATAAATAATATTGTCTTGTTAGTAGTTTGCTTTTTAACCATGTAATCTAAATAATTAAGGTTATAATACAATAAAAATTAACCAACATAACTTTTATGTATTTTATATTTGTAATAAAGCAAACACACAAATGAAATAAACAGTGCTTTTCAGATGTTTTAGGTTGGTCTGTGATTATCAGGTAAGGAAACTGAATAAATTAATCAAATGTAAAATAACACTTCATAGTCTTTACAGTATAAATTAAATATGGATAAAAGCCTTAAAGTTATTAAATTTAATCAGTCATCAGCAGTGAAAGTGTTTTTATTTTGTGTCTTCGTTTTTTGTTGTTTGATGAGTATTAAAACAGATGTTTATTATGCTGCTGTCCCTTTAAGAGCTACTGCGTGCGGATCACATGCATTTTCTTTCCCTGCTATTTTCGTTCATAGCAAACAATAATAGACCTAATCGCTAATTAACGTTCAAAGCCCAGTTATTGTTTAATAAAAATAACATAAAAATATGTTACATTGGTCCAGCTTGCATCAGGAGTAGACTTTGAATTTGAGCTTGTGCATACAGAATGTACGCGTCCTGTGCGCTGTCTGCGGCGCTCATCCGACGCGCGACTCCGGTAACTTAAATGCAGCTTTGTTTGTTTACGTTGCACTGAAAGCCCAACTGTCACGACTACATCCTTAATTGTTAATGTACATACAAGATTCGCTGTTTGGTCTCTTTGCCATAGTTAAAAGTGTGTGTAGTAGCCTCCGTGTCTCTGAGAAGCACGTACGGCTCTTTAAGCTTGTGCACCGCTGGTGTAACTTTTTTCGTTTTGCACTAGTTGCTACAGTTTCGTTCCGTGCAACAGTAATACACGGTGTAATGGCGCCTTTACGATTAATTAACCGTGATGTTTTTAAGCACGGTTAATAGTGAAATTCGGTAATCGCTGCATCCCTAGTTCAGATGATGTGCTCAAGCGCAGATTAATTGATATTATCCCCGCAACCGCGGCAACCCACACACGCTGCACCACCAAGCGTGTCATAGCTAGGGAAGCTTCGATCCGATATTTGTATCGGGGTCGATACGTAATAAAATTCTAGATCAGGTATCGGCGACAATTGCCCCGATCTGCTGGCCGATGTAAAAGTTTACAGAGACACTGGCGCTTAAACGCTTTCGCGCTCGGCTGTGCTGTGTGCGGTGTGTGACATCATACGCTAGCAACGTGCTCTGTACGCAGCACGGATAAACAAGCAAACATTGGAGACAACGGAAAGAATTCAGAAATTTGGTTTAATAAATAATTTACAAAACTTGGGAATAAATTGTTTGTTATTTTGTTTTACAGGGTTAGGAAATTATTGTTTAAGTCGAGCATGATGTCTTGCAAAGTAGGGATGCACCGAATGTTCGCAACCGAAAATATTCGGCCGAAAATAGCAAAATAAGCATGTTCGTGGAATAAGTGGAATATGGCCAAATACATTTTACCGAACATGACGTCTGATGCAATGAAGAAGCAACCGGTGCAGAGAGAGAGATGCGCACGCTTTATTATTGCAGCAAACATGTCGGCAGTGTGTACGCATTTTAAAGTGTCAAAGAAAGACACGACAGGTGTCACTTTAAGAATGAAAGCGTCTTTACCGGTCGGTAACTTTGGTGTACTTCAGATGGGAGCGAGCAGTCTGACAGTATAGCCCCTATACTCGCGACATCTTCTGACATCATACAGTGGTCGCGTGCACACAGCTCCCTGTACTAAACAACTTGTCAGAGTTTGTTCTGTGCATCCTTGCCACGAGTGCACCTTCTGAGAGGTCAGCTTTGTGGGTGGAGTTTGGAGGAGAGACGTGAACTGAAATGATTGTCTGTCAGCGTCAGTCAGCATTCCTTGCATGAATGTTTTTTCTTTAAATCATTTTGCAGTGTAGCATATTAAAAAGCAAATTCGTTTATTTGTATTTTTGGCTTATAATATTAAAAAACACTTTTTAATGAACTGTTTTGTTGTAGGTGTACAGAGTACATTAGTCAGGCTATTCGAGAAGAGAGAGGGCTCAATTATTTTTTTAATTTACTTGTTTTGCTCAATTTAATTTTAAATTATATTGTATTATATTTAAAAGCAAGACAAAAAATAAAAATAACATTTTGACCATTCAGTTTAAACAATAGTGAAAAAATTGGCTATATAAATAGAAGAATTGCGAGAACCCATGTGTTTTAAGAATTTTCACTTCGGTGCATCCCTATTGCAAAGTAATGCATACAGCTTATCAAGTAATTCAGCACTTTTAACATTTTACCTTTGTATCGGATCGGTACTCGGTATCGGCCAATACTGATTCTCAGGTATCGGAATCGGTATCGGAAACAAAAAAGATGGATCGGAGCATCCCTAGTCATAGCTGGTGTTCCCGACGGTCTGACTCTGTGCGATCATGTAACTGTTCATTTCACAACAAGGTCCGTCGCAGAACCCGCAAAATAAACTGGGTTTTGCTAAGCAGGCCCGCGCTCGAACGCTCCAACGGAAACGATTCCGAATGCCAATAATTTCTGTGACTTAGAGGCAATGCAACAGTTTCAGCACTGATATTAAAACTCATTTAATGGTAATCCAACGAAGATTCAAGGAAACTGTTGCTTACGTTTTAATAATTGTATTTTTATAAGCAGTGAGTTTTACATTTTGAAGATTTGTTTGGATTGCTGCTCTTTGTTACAATAATTACATGGTTAAATTACTTTAGTTATTGTTAAACTAAAGTGTTAAGGAGTTATGTTATACTTTTACTACCAAGGGTACTTTGCTTACATTTCACTCATGCTGTGTGACTGTCACTAGACTCACTACTATAGCACTATAATGCTGCTGCTGCCACCCTATGATAAAAGGATGGAAAATGGCCTTTATTTTGTTTGCACTAAAAATACTGCTGCCTGCCAGCTGCAATCACCAATAAAACATTGTTCCATATTTTTTTCTATATCGTCATTAATATCATTACCACAAATATTCTTTAAATATGGTGATATTTAAATATTCTTTAAATATGCGATCCAAGATGGCGGCGCGATCACATCGCGAGGCTCAGGGTCTCTCCAGATTCTGCAATTTTGTGGTATTTTTCTTGCTCATCTCGGGTCTGTTCGTGCAGAACAGCTGTGCCCTTACATCGTACACCCGACATGAGCTCTTGGATATTGGTTTGCGACTTCCTGACAGTTTTATCGACAACCTTCAACTCTTTCCTGAGATCGCCAGAACAACCGAGGCCGCTCACTCTACCCGGCCGGGCGGAAGTGCTCGCAGGCGGCGTCGAGATCGTAAACAAAGGCGGGGGAAGCGCGGAGGACTAAGAGCTAAGCTAAAGCTAACACCGCACCGGCTCTCTTTACCCAGCATTTTCCTCGCCAATGTTCGGTCACTGGTGAACAAAATGGAGGAGATTCGACTCAGCATCACTTACAGCAAGAGACTTTTTAACTGTAATGTTATGATCTTCACGGAAACATGGCTACACAGCGGCATACCGGACAATGCTATTGATTTAGCAGGACGCCACACACTCCGGGCGGATAGAACGTTAGATGGCTCCGGTAAGACCAGAGGTGGTGGATTGTGCATTTACATTAACAAAGCTTGGTGCACGAACTCTGTTATTGTCGGAAAACATTGTTCAGCTAACCTTGAGTTTCTCATGGTTAAATGTAGACCGTTTTATCTGCCACGGGAGTTCACTTCCACCATTATAACTGCAGCCTACATTCCCCCGGATGCTGATGCCAAGCTTGCTATGAAAGAACTTCATGCGGCCATCAGTAAACAACAGACTGCTCACCCGGAATCTGCGTTTATTGTTGCGGGAGATTTTAATAATTCCAACTTAAAGTCAGTTCTCCCCAAATTTCACCAGCATGTTTCCTGTCACACCAGAGGAAACAAAACCTTAGACCATGTTTACACAAACATGGCTGAAGCTTACGTTGCGACCCCCCTCCCCCACCTGGGACAGTCAGATCACCTTTCTTTGTTCCTCACCCCCAAGTATTCACCCCTCATCAATCGTGTGAAGCCATCAGTGAAGACCATCAAAGTGTGGCCTGTGGGGGCAGATTTCACACTCCAGGAAAGGTTTCTACACACAGACTGGAGTACATTTGCTTCTCAGGCCACCAGTGGCTCTCACACGGACATTGACTGCTACACCTCCTCTGTACTGGATTACATCAACATCACCATAGACAGTGTCACAACTCAGAAACAGATCATCACGTACCCAAATCAGAAGCCATGGATGAACAAGGAGGTGCGCCTCCTGTTGAAGGCACGCAATACTGCCTTCAGATCAGGTGATGCACAAGCCTACAGCACATCCAGAGCTAACCTGAAGAGGGGCATCAAAGAGGCCAAGCACTGCTACAAGCTAAAGGTAGAGGAGCACTTTTCCAACTCCGACCCTCGACGCATGTGGCAAGGCATCCAGGCCATCAGTGATTACAAACCCACCCACTCCACCCCCGCAGCCACTGATGTCCTCTTCCTGAACGAGCTCAATGACTTTTATGCTCGCTTTGAGAGAGACAATAGAGAAACTGCCACCAAGCTCAAACCCTCAGTTGATCACCCTCCAATCACACTCTCCTCCATAGACGTCTGTAATGCACTGAGCCGGATCAGTGCGCACAAAGCCGCTGGACCAGACAACATCCCTGGACGTGTACTCAGGGCATGTGCTGAGCAGCTTGCTGGGGTTTTCACTGACATCTTCAACCTGTCTCTTGCCCAAGCAGCTGTGCCAACATGCTTTAAATGCACCTCCATTGTGCCAGTGCCAAAACACTCCAGCCCAAAGTGCCTGAACGACTACCGTCCTGTAGCACTGACACCCATTGTCATGAAGTGCTTTGAGCGGCTGGTCCTGGCACACCTGAAGGACTTTCTGCCATCCACATTGGACCCACACCAGTTTGCCTACCGCAGCAATAGGAGCACAGAAGATGCAGTTTCCATGGCACTGCACTCTGTGCTCACACATCTGGTATGTTGTTTGTTGACTTCAGCTCAGCATTCAACACTATCATTCCATCCAAGTTAATAGCCAAACTTGAAGACCTGGGCATTAACACCTCCCTATGCAATTGGATTATGGACTTTCTGACCAACAGACCACAGCAGGTGAGATCAGGCTCCATCTGCTCCACCACTATCACACTCAACACTGGTGTACCACAGGGCTGTGTGCTAAGCCCCTTCCTCTACTCCTTCTTCACCTCCGACTGCAAGCCTGTGAACGGATCTAACTCCATCATCAAGTTTGCGGACGACACTACGGTGATTGGTCTCATCAGCAACAATGATGAGACGGCCTACAGGAAGGAGATCCAGCACCTAGCCACATGGTGCAACAACAATAACCTGCTCCTTAACACCTCCAAGACAAAGGAGCTCATTGTGGACTTCAGGAAAGAGTCAAGAGGCACACATGACACCATCCACATCAATGGGATGGCTGTTGAACGTGTCTCCAGTTTCAAGTTCCTGGGGATCCACATCTCGGAGGACCTGTCCTGGACTACCAACACCTCCAGCCTGGTCAAGAAGGCTCACCAGCGCCTCTTCTTCCTGAGGACACTAAAGAAGAATCGGCTGTCCTCGGCTATCCTGGTGAACTTCTATCGCTGTGCAATAGAAAGCGTCCTGACCAACTGTGTCACAGTCTGGCATGGGAGCTGCTCTGTTGCAGAGCGCAAGGCACTGCAGCGGGTGGTGAAAACCGCCCAGCGCATCACAGGGACTCCACTTCCATCCATGGAGGACATCCAGAGGAAACGCTGTCTGCGTCGAGCTCGCAGCATTCTTAAGGACTCCTCTCATCCCGCTCACAGACTGTTTTCTCTCCTGCCCTCCGGCAGGCGTTTCAGGTGCCTCCGGACCAGGACCAGCAGACTAAAGAACAGCTTTTTTCCCAGAGCTGTCTCTTTATTGAACTCTGCCCCTCACTGATCCCACTGCCCCTCATTTACTACTACACTCTTCTCTCCCCCCTCATTGCACACCTGTCTTCACTTGTTATTTGCACTAATGGACTGTCTATACATAACATTTATGTTCATTTGCACTACCAGACTGCTCATTTGCACTGCCAACTGTTCATTACAGTACCGACTGTTTACTGTTTACTATGCATCTTGCACTCCTACACTTTAACTGAAATATGCAATAACTTCTTCCATTGCACTGTTACTTCGATAGCTTCTGTCCATAATTTATTTGCACTACTCTATATTTATCGCACTGCTGCTCACCATAGCCTAACTTATTGTATACAGCCACCTGTAAATTTCTGTTTATAGTAAAAGCCATCTGTACATTATGTTCATAATACATATCCATCTGTAAATTTCTGTTTATAGTAAAAGCCATCTGTATATTATGTTCATAGTATATATCCATCTGTTAATCTCTGTCTATAGCAATAGACATCTGTATATTATGTGCATAGTATATATCCATCTGTTAATTTCTGTTTATAGTAATAGCCATCTGTATATCATGATCATAGTATATATCCATCTGTAAATTTCTGTTTATAGTAAGAGACATCTGTAAATCATGGTCATAGTACATTTCCATCTGTAAATTACTTCTGTATATTTATTTATGTAACTTATGCAACCAATGTATATCCTGCACTTGCTGCTATTGCACTTCTGGTTAGACCCAAACTGCATTTCGTTGCCTTGTACTTGTACATGTGTAATGACAATAAAGTTGAATCTAATCTAATCTAATCATATAATTTTGAAGCTATATAGCCCACCCCTAGCTGTCATGCATTCACATAGGCCACAAACTCTACACTTCAAGCACAGTTAAACTGCACATAATCCTTAATGAAACCAGATGATCCAAGATATGTGACATGAGGCATGAAGTGTAAATAATGTCTAATGTAAATAATGTGAAAAGGAATGATTGTAATTGTAAATGACAACATATTAATACTGTTATTACTGGTGGAAATTAGAGATGCACCGATACCACTTTTTCCTTTGTCTATTCGATTTCGATACCTGAATTCTGAGAATCGTCCGATACCGATCCTAATCCGATACTAGCACTGATCAACGTAGAATTACATATATTTGTATCTTTTATTGTCAGAGATGGAAAGTACTTATGCATTTATTATTCCAAGTACATTTTAAAATATCTGTACTTTATGAGTGTTTTTACTTGGGAAATAAAATACTTCACTACAAGCATATCATACTTTTTACTCCACTACATTTCATAAAGAAATGGTTTTTTTTTACCTTTTGATCCTTGAGTACATTAAAATCTACCACTTTTTTACTTAAGTATTTTTACTTTCAAAGGTAGAAAAGTACTGGATTTTAATGTACTCTAATTCGGACATACTGCATCCGCCATGTTTTATTGTCATGTGACCAGTATGCTTTTTGACTTATGACATATTAACAATAAACTACGTTGGCGCCGGAAAAAAAATATTTTATTCATGAGAAATTCATTAATCTGTACTTACATTTAAAAAAAACAAACACCAGTCTTAAAGTTTTCTGCTATTTTAATTTGATGAACTTTTGAAATTTGACCGTTACTCAGCTCCCGTGGCATCATGGGATAGAGAAGTGTCCATCCGATGCACACTCACAAATCTCGGCGGAAGCAGTAGACCATCCGGGTATTTCTCGCCTACTGTTTTGTGCATACTGAGGTTTCGGACATACTACTCATGACTCATACTTTTTTGAGATCATGGCATGTGAGATCCAAGCTGCGTCCAAAATCGCCTACTACCATACTATATAGTAGGCGATTTCGGACGCAGCTTGGATCTCAACAGCCCATAGGATACAGTATGATTCCATCTCACATGCCATGTGATAGAAAATGGCAGATACATGAAAGCAATTCTCACAGAAGACAACTTCTGATCTGAACGCAGATATACAATGAGTGTAACGTCTGCTGATTTATTTCATACAAAAGGAAAATACTGAAAGATACAGCTTCAAGTGACAGAACTGTATGATTGATCAAACGGGTCTTTAGGACATTCATAGCGTGTTTCCACGGCAATCACAGACACATTCATGAAGGTGTGAAACAGGCCAAAAGCTGCTTTTCAGAACAAGAAGTCTTGGTTTCTCATCTGGAAAAATGGAGGGAGGAAATTGTGGGTGTGTGACAGATTTATCGTACCACATATGTTTAAACACAAATGCATAACTAAAATATGCCTGTGAGAACACGTTCTAAGGCACGTTACATCTTAAATACAGCATGGTTTAGACAGCTGCAATGTGACACACTGGAGACGTCCGGGTTCAGTGTCTCCTCCCACCACTCTGATCCAAACATGCCTGACATTGTGTATAAATCGGAGTACATTCTTCACATGCCTGTGGACCCACAGACAGGCCTGGGGAAAGCACGCTGTGTTTCCGGACGTTTCTGCAGCAATGGCAGGAATGATAATAACACAGACAGAGAAAGAAACAAGAGAGGTGTTATCAGGTGATTGGTCTTAAATTCAATCCCCAAAATTACATCTACTCAACAGAATACGTCACACAGTTACTGACATGTTGTCAAGAAATGTAGAATCTCCAAACAAAATAGTTTGCAAACAAAAATTCCATAATTTAACAGGGAAAATTTAAACTTGTGAAAAACTGTCAGAAGAGCTTTTGTAATGCGGTTTAATGTCAAACTAGTGTGTAAAAGTCCATAGTGTTTTCACACATACAAGAGGGCAATTCCAGCGTTATTGACGTGACATTCTGCGTTATGTACGTGACATAAAAATGCTCAGAGAATGTATTTGCTACGAATATATATAGCCATCTGTTTATATTTTTCTAAACCCATCAGAAAAATATTAGTCTATGAACAAATTATCTATTTTAACATATAAAAATAAAATTTTGATCAACGGTTTTTAGTATGCTAATTCACTAAATTGCCCAAGAGCTGTGATCCAAACTCGGGGCTCCAGACTGCGACTAAATGAATTGCGACCATTTTTGAGACTGTGTGAGCATTTTTACAAGTACTCACGCATGTGAGACCGGCAAATTTGGAATTTATTCTAGTTGTTATGTCATGTGAAAAGACGAGTAGATCTTTTCAGAATGGGGAGGCTCCGGAAGTGATCGCGCGTGACACGTCACTGATGTTTCTCGCTGTCGTCACGTTGTTAACATTACGTCTCAGTCAAAATGGCAAAGCGAACCATTGACCTCAGTAAAGCCACAACAATTAGCCGAGGAGAATGAAAAATCAAATCAAGAGAATGAAAGATCAGGTGACGAGTTGCCCGTTGTCCTGAAAAAAGCAAGAAAACAACATTTCCGACAGGAATGGCTGAGTGAGTTTACGTGGCTTTGATATAGCAAAAACACCAACACCTTGAACTGTTGACCTGTTGACTGTGACCACTGCTCTTGATGTGGTCTAAAACACGCAGGGAAACCAAAGTTTGCCGAGACAATCGGAACTGCACGGTTTAAACACGATACATTACTAATGGAGTGTGATTGAGATCCAGCTCAACTGTCAAGTTGGAGAGTAGCAAGCAAACATGTCGGCAGGATGGAGAGTAAGTTTATAAAGCCTGAAGCAAGGGGCAGCTTTAAAGTCAGTTACAAATATGACATACACAAATTGGAGACTGTGACATAAAGATAGTTAACGTTGTGTTGTAAATCATCTAATCAGACCTCCACGTCACACACACACAAGTTAACTGCAATCGAGATATCAATGCCTTTTAAACCAATGTCAGGCGATCGGTTTCTAAAGCGTCTAACTCATTATCAAACTTTATTCACAGCCATAGTTGTCACAAATATGGTCGTTTTTGTCTGAAGGGAGCGTATAAAAGGTTGAGAAAGAACTCGAATGTCAATACATTAGTGACAGCAGCCTAATATTCCTGCTATTCTGTGTGGTTGATATAAATTAAACAAATGTAAAGAGAAGCACTCACTGCTGACTCCGTAACCTTTCGAATTTATAGTTCAATAGATCAGCCGATATTTGGCATTTTTTAATTAATCGGCATTGACCGATTGTGCTACAAATTAAGCCGATTTATATTCAGGCGCATCTGCGAGCAGCTAAACGTTGCAGTGGAACACGTGACGCTGCCTCTTGCAGCAAACAGATTGCCATTCCACCGATATGATCACCCGCCTGCTAACCTAGCAACGAGCCCAGCGGCAAAATTATTATAGTAACCTGCGTTACATAGATAAACTCCAAAGTTAACAATTATGTTTCTGTACCGTAGAATTTCTCTCCGTCTGTGAGGCTGCATGCGAGACCCAGCAGCTCACTCTGCAGCCGTTCCGTGTTCACACAGCTTCAGCTAACAATGACAGCGGAAAACAAACCATTTCGAACGCATAAATACATTGTAGCCTACTAAAATTAATGCAGACCATGCTTATATCAGTCATTTGCATGTGAAAGTCCTTTGCATGTGGAACTATAAACGTGTGTAATTCAGACAAAACTTCTAGCTAACTTAAATGTTTATGTGGGTCTGACAAAATCATCATTTGTGGCCAGTGCACTCTTGGGCTCGTTCACAGTCACACAGAACACGAGACATGGGGAAAGGTTTTGAGCAATGTATTATTTTGAATTAGGCTACTGCTATTGCTATTTATTGCTTGTACCCTGCAATAAACATTTGATGCTGGGTGCTACTGTCAATTATTTAATATTACTTTGGTATTTTATACCTAATATATAAAATAATGTTCTTAACGAAAAATGAATTCTGTGGCTTACCAGTTTACCAGTTTCTATAACATTTTAATATGATCCGAGCATATAACATGTAATCTGGGTAAGACGGTGTGTAAACTAAATACATTTGAAGTGGATCAAAAAAGTTAACCAAAGTTGGATCAAAAAAGTGAATCAAAGTTTCTAAGACAAGAATGGGTATTTTTCTTGTCTTAGGACAACTTTGATTAACCTTTTTTATCCACTACAAATGACTACTGTATGTTTAAATTAGCTTGCGATCTGAGTGAACAAAGATTTAGGAATACATATAAAGTATTATATAAAGATTTTTATGTATATTACGGTGATTACCTATGATGCAAAGAAGAGTTAAATGAGAATGAGCATTCTGTCATGGTGTCTTCTGTAGCTGTAAACTTAACCACGTGGTGAAGAGCTTTTTCTCATGAAAAATTCGAATAGCATTTTTAATATTCAAATTATTATTGCAGATCAAATATTCAAATTGTAATTTGTAATATTAATTTGCAACATTCATTGGCAAACAGCCAACTATAATCTAAGGAATCAGCTATCGCTGACTATATGTCTGACATCGTTGATACACGATAGTATCATCAATCGAAACAACACCTAATAAAAAACTTTTTTTAAATTAAACAGGCCCACAAAGTTACTAAGAACTACTCTTGTAAAGCTCGACAAATCCCACAGCCCTTTCCTTCCCCCATCCGTATTCCTTACAGTGCTGTTTTCTCAGCAACGTGAATGAAAGCGCTTCCTGCGGCCCACTGTTGGCTGACGGGCCAATGGATGTTGGCGTGAGACAGTAAAGGACCACGAGCCAAGAACAGACTGGATGAACAGCATCTGAATATCCAAAAGCCATGAGCGGCTCTGTCTCTTCACCCTCCACTGCACCAACAGCATTCACCCTTTCATTTGAATGATAATGAACAGACAGGAACAAGAGCCCCGTCCAAGCCGTAAGAGCTGCTACTCACAAATGTTTTGTGGCCATGTCATGTGCATCCGTGGGAGCAAAGAACGCTGCCATGTTTTATTACCAGCAATGGGAGAGTGGGAAAGGGAGAGAGGGAGAGAGGGAGAGAGAGAGAGAGAGAGAGAGAGAGAGAGAGAGAGAGAGAGAGAGAGAGAGAGAGAGAGAGAGAGGGAGGGAGAGAGAGAGAAAGAGGGAGGGAGGGGGAGAGAGAGAGAAAGAGGGAGGGAGGGAGGGGGGGAGAGAGAGAGAGAGGGAGGGAGGGAGGGAGGGAGGGAGGGGGAGAGAAAGAGAGAGATCTATGAAAATATAATGGTTATATGGTTTTCATATTGTAAAGTTTCAACAACAAGTGGCGTGTCAAAGTAAAATAAACAGAAGTAGCGTGGTGTCACGTTTAACATGCATTTGTTACATAACTAGGCTACTCTTAGGCTAATGTCACATGAACAGTGAACTCACTGAACTGAACTCAGACGAGTGTAATCCACTGCATGCATTGCACATGTATTTAACTGAATTTGAAAATTTGTAAAGCAATAAAAATACAAACAATGCTAAACCTCAAACAAATAATCTTCAATGTGAAAACTGCTGCATCGACCTGGCTGCAACCTAGTTGACATTAAGTCACTACTGTATGTAAACTCTCAGCAAGAGTTTTTGCTCCCAATGCATTTTAGGAGAAACATCTGTGACAAAATGCTTATAATTTACCATAAGTGAAAACGTAATAAAGTCTCCTGAGCTGACTGAGTGTTTAAGCAAACACATATTCCTGTTGGATTTCCTCGTGCATGTTAGACGTAAACCTAAAAAGTTGACTAAGTTACATAAAAAACTACTGTATCTGTTTGTGAACAGTTTTTACACTAAATAATCATGTCAGGAAAAAACACCCTTCCGTTGATGTGCAGGCTACAAGAAACAGAGAGAACAGATATGTGGGAATAATTGAAATGATTGTAGCGGCAAGATCGCAAACTTACATTCTTTTCACATTTTCCGTGACTATCCACACAAAACATGATAGCAGTCGCGACTCGCACCACAGCACGCAGAATATTAAAAGCATGACCTGTCATTTACCTGCATAGAAGCGAAGCAGAGAGCCCAGCTCGGTGTTCATGCCCTCCTCTTGGACCCGCCACGGGTCTTTAAATCCCAGTTTAAAGAGAAAGTCATTCTGGATCTGCAGGGGCCTCTCGTCAGGCCCCAGGCGGCGGGCGGCCTCGCCGTGGAGCTGAACGTAAAGGGCCGTACCGGAGTTCGAATCGGACAAAGCGTCCGGTACTCCGGTCCCGAGAGCTTCAGCATTCGGCGGTGACTTGAGTCTCGCTCGCGTCTCAGACTCATCGGTCACGTCAGTATCGAACGCGTTGGTTTCCGGCGGACAATCCAGGTCCAGCTCGTCCGACGAGCTGCCGTACGTGTCCAGGCCCTCCGCGGCGCTGCTGTCAAACGCCGGGCTTAACGCCGACGCGTCCGTACCCAATATCATGTCGTCGCTTAACGAGTCCCGGTGCTGGCCGAAGCGGGCCCCGGAGCTCAGGTCATCACAAGCGCTGCTGGTCTCCGCGTCTGACCCCGCAAACCTCTTAACGGAGTCTTCGTCCTGCGGGGACCCTCGGTCCACATTGCCCTCGGAATGCGCGTAGATGTCAAAGTCCTGGTGGTACCTGTGGTCCTTCTCCAAGAGCAGGAGTCGCAAGCGGTCGTTCGGCTGGTCGGGCAGGCTGTCGGCCCCCGCTTGCAGGTGACCGAGCGGATATTCTCCATCGCAGTTCCCATTCACGTCGGTAGAAGGATACGTCCTCAAATTCAGCCGCAAGACCGAGCCCGTCTTGCCGTTCATCTGCTGCAAGCGCTGCGTTATCTCCGCCGCGGTGCTCTCCACCGTGCACAGCACCGGCCGCGGCGTATGTGACCACGCCAGCAGCCGGTCGTGTACATGGACGGAGCCCCTGCGCAGGTCCTGTCGGACCCACTGGCGGTCGGACAGCTGCAGCTGCTGGCTGGCTCGGTGTCTGAGTAACGTCTGTCGGTCCAGACTGCGGCTGTGAGAGGAGCCGATGCTGGACACGTGCCTTTTAACCCTCCTCTTCCTCAGCAGTAAAGCGGAGCCGCTCTTGCAGGCTTTATTAATGATATTGAGCTCGGACGCACTCTGCGTTCTGGTCCGAGGCTCATCTGAGCTCGTCTGTCTGGGGTTCGATGTTCTCTGGCCTTCGTCATCTTCTTCATCGTCTGCTGTGGATCTCAGGGCCACACTCAGAGCGCCGATCTTCTTTACTTTAACGCTCTCCATCCTCACTGGATCACCCCTAGTCCATCTGAGCGGAGATGCGAGCGCCACACGACGCGCAAAAGGGCGTCATGAACGCGCAGGGATGATTGCTCCGCGCCGCTCGGAATCCGATCAGATCATGGAGTCCGAGAGCGAAACGCGCTCCTCGCGAGAGTGAGCGGAAATCACGCGAGAGCTTCAGTACTACCGTGCTGAAACTGAAAAGGCACCAAATAAATTTCGCGTTTCTTATTTGCTGTAGGTTTTCTTTCATTAATAAAATGTAGATATACATTTGTAGTATTCGTTATTGTATCGCCCTCTGTTGAAATGCGTCGAATGACACAAAATTAAAAAAGGATGCAGACGCACATCACAAACCTCGCGAGAGTAGGCTACACGGTTAACGCCCCCCACCTTCTCCTTTGGATAATTCAAATTTATTAAAACGTCAATTTTCTTAATATTTTTTTTTACCTTATTTTGTTTTTATCAATATTTAGAAAACTATCCTTTACGGCACAGTAAAATAAAAAATGTTGTCCTTTATTTTGGCAAGCGTCGACAGAAGTAACTGGATACTTTGAAAACAACATTAAGGTTGCGTCCAAAAGCTAATGCAGCTGGCTTGTTGCCTCACTTCCTCAGGAGGCAATGACTTCGGAGGCAGCGTTCGGACACATTCCGGACAGCCTTCAGAGGCAGCGAAAAGGAATTCTGTTTGAAATATAACCAGAGAGCGCATAGAATTGTGGGACATTGAAGGCAGCGAAGGATACATCCATGCTGCCTTCAAAAATCGACCTGATGGCGGTATCTCAGGAGACAGGAAGTAAAGCAAACATTGAATTTGGACGTGACTTGGTGCCTTCC
Organism: Oreonectes daqikongensis; assembly: GCA_026939265.1. Classification (NCBI taxonomy): domain Eukaryota; kingdom Metazoa; phylum Chordata; class Actinopteri; order Cypriniformes; family Nemacheilidae; genus Oreonectes; species Oreonectes daqikongensis. The sequence continues at coordinate 171,398 of JAOTQM010000223.1, read as the reverse complement.
TACCTTGAAATGCTGCATCCGAAGGCAGCATTTTAGAGCTTTCGGACGCAGCCTAAAACTCAATTTCCCAGAATGCATTGCGGTGTTTTTTTGGGGGGTGCGCGTCACAGTCGTATTCATGCGCCTCGCCTCGCCTGAAAGGGAGACGAGAGTAGGCGGCTGGAGTAAGAGGAAGAGTGAAAACAGCACAGGCAAGACGGACACTTCCCAAAACGCGCTGTCAAGTCGACTGGAAACATCAGCAATGGAAGACATCGCGTTTTTTTATCACATTTTTCTTGGTCCAACTGAGTTTAAACATAAAAAATATTTAGACAAACTCTCAACCATGTCAGGTCTGTAAGAAATTATTTGGATCTTTTCTTTGACAAACGAATGTTTAAACATATTAGAACCTCCTCCTATTTAAAGTTGACAGTTTATCCCAAAAAAATGAAATTCCTATGGGTTGGATTTAATATTGTGTATATTCTGTAACTAATAAAGAAAACAAAGATATATTTTGTCTGCTTAGAAATATTAATTCCTGGGCAAATTTTAACATGTCCTTTATAAAACACAATTAAATATGTAAGGTCAGGGAGGTTTTTTGATTAATAATTTACTTTTGTTAGCCAAGAATTATATTCTCAAATGTAGATTTACCGTTCATAGTAGGCTATTTAAGAATTATTTAAGACAATATTCAAAAACTGTCAAAAACAAATAGTCCTAATAAAAAGCTGGAATTTTGTTAAGAATTATTCGATAAATATAAATTATAAATTAGCCCCTGTGTCTTGTTCTGTATTTATTAATATGGATGGATTGAAAATTGTGACTTTCTTTTTTGTTCTTTGGTTTGTATGTTTTATTTTTTCTTATTCCATTTAAGTCTTAATCCCTTATAAAAATGTTTGTTTTTAAATGTTAATTGTATATCATCTTGTTAAGTAATGTTTTTGTTATACTTTAATAAGAAAATAAAAAGCACTTTTATCACAGATGAAATTGATGCAATTGAAATACCACTGCTTTTACATGAAGATAGTTATGAGGACAATATATCTCTCATAGTTCCGTTTTTTCCACATATAAATCACAAAAAAACTATTTAATTATAGTAAATGGGCTTATTCATGAAACATTTATGAAGATATCAACTGACTTTCTTGCCCAATAAGCATTTCAACTGTGTCATCAGCAAATCGTTTCCCATCATGCTTTTCATCAACGCAGCCAGGTTAGGAAATTTGTTCGCCTTTGAACGGCGCTGCAGCCGCCTTACATCACATGTGCCATTAAAGTACTGCAAGAGCAAAACAAGACATAAAATTGGGTGGGCAGCCCTCTGCGGGCCCCGCTACCGGCGAGAAATGCATGGCACGTGTGGGCCCCACAATATGGGACCCAGGAGGGTCCCTAATGGGACAGCCCAAAGTGTTCGCCCACAGTTTGCCCACATTGTAACCTGTTGTTGGGAAAGTGTGGGCAAACTGGGGGACGTGTGGGCATGCTGTGGGTACACTGGGAGAAGTGTGGGCATGCTGTGGGTACACTGGGAGAAGTGTGGGCATGCTGTGGGTACACTGGGAGAAGTGTGGGCATGCTATGGGTACACTGGGTGAAGTGTGGGCATGCTGTAGGTACACTGGGAGAAGTGTGGGCATGCTGTGGGTACACTGGGTGAAGTGTGGGCATGCTGTGGGTACACTGGGTGAAGTGTGGGCATGCTGTAGGTACACTGGGAGAAGTGTGGGCATGCTGTGGGTACACTGTGGGCAGGGTGTGGGCACACTGGGAGAAGTGGGAGGAATGTGTGGGCTAACTGTGGATACAGTTGCCGAAGTGTATACGTACTGTGGGCACGCTGGCAAAGAGTGGGGAAAAGTGGTTTTCCTTAATACATGCAGAATACCACAATAATACTATTGATGCACATACAGAACAACTGCATTTGTAAAAATTAACAGTAATAAACTGAGGGTCATGATTTTAAAATAATTTATTTACAGCCCCCAAAAAATAATTATTATATTATTCATAAAAATAACAAGATATACTGAGATTTGCTTTTTAACAGTAGAAAAACACACTGTAAACCCCGCCAGTGAAATTAACAGTGAAATTCTGTAGTTTTTACGGAAATAACACGTCACAAGTTGTAAAACCTGTCAGTAAAATTCTGTCGTTTTTACAGAAAAAACCTGTCACACGTTGTAAAACCTGTCAGTGAAATTCTGTCGTTTTTTTGGAAAAAACACGTTGTAAAAACTTAAATTAGAAATTAGTTTTTAACAATCAGTTTTTTCTCTAAAAACTCACCATTAAACAACTCCACAACAACTATTAACACATTCACTTATTACATCACTGTGACTTTATTTCTGTGGTTCATGTACAAACGTTCTTATTGAGAATTAACACAAGTGTAGATGTTGATGGTTTTGTTGAGTCACCATTATGGTGTTCAGTGTTTGCTTTAGTAGGACTCTTGACTCTTTGCTTAGTTGTGTTAGATTTTTTTTTCAAGCTGCTGTAACTGTGTGATGAAAATGCATTTGTTATGGTGGAAAGAGCTAAGAGAAATTTTCATCATGTTATTTGTCATGAGAGTTGTGATCTACTGGTTTATTCACTGTTTTAAAATTATTTTATTATGCTCACTGACGTTATGAATGAGACTGACAGAAAGATATTCTGAGGGACTTTACAACACATGATTTACAGAATTAAATGGACTACCAGATATCAATAATAAACCTATTCATCTCATCAATGGTGACCACAAAAACAACCACATAAGATAAACGCATTCTGGGTACCATCAAAGTAGAAAAACGCATTCATGTCTCCCAGGATGCTTTGCTGCATGAAGCTTTTCATTTGATGGTCACCACTGTTGAGATTCATACACTGATTCTTGATGTCTGTGTTTAAAATCAAATGCAGATTTTTCCAAACTGCTCAAAAACATTTCTCAAATTTAAAAAAACATCAATACATTACAAAATGCTTTTAATTGAGTATTCATAATAATGAAAACCAGAATAAAGCTCTTGTTTACATTTCCTTTTGTTTTTATTTACTATGACAATTATGCTTTATAAAACACATCATAGCATATCAACCAAAAGAAAACTTGCTTAACAAATCGTGGGTGAAAAGCCCAACTAAAGTAAACACTGATCACAATAACGGTGACTTTAAACAACAGTCATTGATGTTATGCTAAAGTTCCTGTGAAGCAGAAGTTATGATCGTCTTCATTATTCTGACGTATTTCAAAGTTAAATTGAATATTTAATGAGGAAGAATAGTGGGTGTGGCTCATGTTTTCCTCTGTGAATTGATTGGATGAATAAAAACAGGATGTTCCCGTATTTTTACGGTAGTTTACTGGCAACCACAGCTGCCGGTATTTTTCTGTAAAAACTACGAAAAGATTTTTTCTGACCGTTAAATGGTTTTTTTAGTCACCGCTATGCTGAAGAGTGGAGTCTGTGTTTAAGTCAAAGTCAGGCAAGAAGTTGCTGATGACATGCTACATGTTGTTTTGTTTAAAAGTGACTGTTGATTATTATAACGAAATAAAGAAATAAACGTAAATATGTGAAGGAAATGTAATATGTTCACTTTTATGCGTTAGGTGAACGTTTTAATTTTATGTAAAGAAATGCTCTCAATATAAAAGACTCATATGAAATAAATTCAATCACAGGTTGAAGTTTTTGCCCTGAAGTTCTTGAACTTCATCACTGTTTACGTGCTTTTCCCGTATTTTTTACTGGCAACCACAGCTGCCGGTATTTTTCCGTGAAAACTACAGAACATTTTTTACAGTGCAGCACTTAACAGCTATTTTAAACAGCAGTAAAGTTTGTCTCGTTACAGTTCTGATTCTTATATCTCTTGCATTACGACGCCAACTTAACATTCTGTGGATGCATTTGGTCACAGAATCTAAGTGGGAAAGAAATAACATTTTAAATAACATGCTTAAAACAAAACAAGGGTTGTTCAAGAACTGTTAAGACATTTCATTCACATTGACCTAATAAAGTTTCCCAATGTCTGTTACTGAAACGCTGTCTGCGTCGAGCTTGCAGCATTCTTAAGGACTCCTCTCATCCCGCTCACAGACTGTTTTCTCTCCTGCCCTCCGGCATGCGTTTCAGGTGCCTCCGGACCAGGACCAGCAGACTGAAAAACAGCTTTTTTTCCCAGAGCTGTCTCTTTATTGAACTCTGCCTCTCGCTGATCCCACTGCCCCTCATATACTGCTACACTCTTCTCTCCCCCCTCATTGCACACCTGACTTCACTTGTTACTTGCACTACTGGACTGTCTATACATAACATTTATGTTCATCTGCACTACCAGACTGCTCATTTGCACTGCCAACTGTTCACTTACAGTACCGACTGTTTGCATATGCATCTTGCACTCCTACACTTTAACTGAAATATGCAATAACTTCTTCCATTGCACTGTTACTTAGATAGCTTCTGTTCATTATTATTTGCACTACTCTATATATCCATTGCACTGCTGCTCACCATAGCCTTACTTATCATTGTATACATCCACCTGTAAATTTCTGTTTATAGTAATAGCCATCTGTACATTATGTTCATAGAACATATCCATCTGTAAATCTCTGCTTTTAGTAATAGCCATCTGTATATTATGTTCATAGTACATATCCATCTCTTAATTTCTGTTTATAGTAATAGCCATCTGTATATTATGGTCATAGTACATATCCATCTGTAAATTACTTCTATAATATTATTTATGTAACTTATGCAACCACTGTATATCCTGCACTTGCTGCTATTGCACTTCTGGTTAGACCTAAACTGCATTTCATTGCCTTGTACTTGTACATGTGTAATGACAATAAAGTTGAATCTAATCTAATCTAATCTAATCAATGCACAAAAAAAGTTATTCAGATTATGTCATTATTTACTCACCTGTCATTTCAAATCTGCATGACTTTCTTTCTTCTGCAGAACACAAAAGAAGATATTTTGAAGAATGTTGGTAGTCGAACAGCGGTGGCACCCATTGACTTCCATTGTATGGACGCAAAACCAATGCAAGTGAATGGGTGCTGGTTACCAACATTATTATAACTTTGTGTTCTGCAGAAAAAAAGAGGGTGAGTAAATGATGACAGAACTGTTCCTTAGGCAACCGGGAACTAAAGCTGCATTTTGATTCGGAGATTTGCTTCAGTTTAAGGACTGCACCAGGAGCTGCTAAACTGAAAGTTTGACTGAATGAGAAAATCAAATGAGCTTGAGTTAAAATGAGATCAGCATGAATAGTACACGGTGAGTAAATTTGTTATTGTTGACTGTAGCTCTGAAAAGAACCTGGGGTGAATTTATTGCTGCTGCTGACACAAAAAAAAAGAAAAACAGTGGTAAGACATTGCTGTACAAATTGATTAGTTATGAGTATGACAAATCAGAGATGCAGGAAGACTATTAGATTGACTTACAACAGTTACATGTCAATTAAATTAGCACTAAAAAAGACCAAAATATTATGAGTCTTTTTGTGTCTACTGTTTGCTCTTCCAGCGTATGTGAGAGATATGCAGAGCTGCCCTAAGCAAACTTGTTCTGTGGTTCCCCCATTAAAAAAAAAAAAAAAAATGACACAACTACTTTGGATGTCAGAATAGAACTTTACTCAAATTCAAATATAAATGAAAGTACAATGATATAGCATCTGTACTTGTTAAACTGGTTGATGGTGATGGTCTTGCTTTAGTGCTGGATCCTATGTGTCAGTTATTGGCCACGTAGCCTACACACACTGCAAAATTTCGGGAGTGACAACCGCATCACTAACAACTAGTTGTTGAGTTCGGTTCAGTACACACTGCGTCGAGTTTTAGTAAATGCGGTTGTCACTATACCTGCATTTTTCGGGAGTGAATTCAGTTATAGAATGCGGTTGTAACTAAATTAGTGAATTGTGTGTGTACAGAACAGCATTAAGCACTAAAAGGTGAAATGACAACCGAATTTATCTGCAGTGTGTATGTGGCCATTTGTAGCCTCTGGGGGTTTCTGGAGAAGTGCTGGACATTGCCACGGCATCTTTTGTAACACATTTCAGAACTGACCCTGTAATAAATTAACAATACAGAAAATATTTGTAAGTTATAGTGTAAAAAAAATATACTTTTAGGATAATGTTTTGTGTTACGTGTTCAAAAAATTACTGAATGCACCTTAAATGTACTACAAACACTTACAAAGGAATTACCCGATCTCACGAAATGCGTATAAATAACACGAAGGTGCAAAACCGTAAAATAAGTATATCTACGCCAATCTTTGCATGGAAATGAATTTTGAAACATACATAAAGAGCAAAACTGAAATAATTCAAGTAATAAATTAGGTTTAGGCTTTGGGTTAGGGGAAAGGTTATAGTATGCACGCACGCTAATATTAAGTTTAGGTTTTGGGTTAGGGCAGGTTAATATGACAAATATGCATGCACGCTAAAATTTGCGTATCATATGCACGCAAACATTGGCGTATATATACACGCAAAATTGCAATTTGGCGTACTTATTTTACGGTTTTGCACCTTCGTGCTATTTATACGCATTTCATGAGATCGGGCTGGTTTGACAGGCTTGTGGACCAGGAGATTTTTCTTTAGATTTTGGCTTTTCAGCACCAGATTGCTTTCTCTCACTGGCCATAGATGTTGTTGTAGGGTGTTACGGTTCTGTTCGGCTTCATGCGAAGCTGCACAGACTGATCAGCGGATGACTTCACGGTACGGCGAAAGAGCGGCCTGTTCTCGAATCGTTCTCTCGGTGCTTTAACGTCATATGACGATCGGTCGGACAGGTAGGCTACAACCGTTACAAACAAAGAGACTTGGTTTGCCAATTAGCACAAACGTACAAAAGTTACATTTACTGGAAAAAACTGCCCGTCGATTTAATGATAATTTATTGGATTTTATAGGCTGCTTTGTCAAAGTGGCCGTTATCCACAGTGACCTGCCGCCACCTACTGGTGCTTTCTGTTTCATAATAAAAATATATATCTTAAATGTTATAATTGCTGTAAAATTAATGCACTTGCAAATGGTCAGAAAGGATGCGCAATCTACCACTTTAAGGATGACATAAAAATATGGACTTTCAAGCCAAAAAGTAGGAGAACTAGACATACTCTAAGAGCTAACTCCTCTGTATTTTCATGCATAGCCTATGTATAGCCCTATTGGTGTTGTTTTTTTCTTTCTAATATGTGAATGTCTTGTTTACAATGCTTTCATACTGTAAATGCTACAGTACAAACAACGCAAAAATCATTTTTTCTGCGTTTCAACCATTTTCTCCCGCTGCGCAAAAGCTCTTAGACGTCCCCTGAGGAGCCAGCCAGAATGAAAGTTTTTCTGATGTCTTTTTCTGACGTCTTTTGGATGTCCAATGTTGACGTCCATAGGGCATCTATAGAAGGTACGAAATTAGTTGAAATGTGGTCATTGTGGACGTATTTTCAACGTCTTATAACATCAACGCAGACTCATTTTAGAAATTATTTTAACAAAAATAAGTGTTACACTATGCATTATATTAAAACATATTTATTTTAATGGCAATTCCCAGATAGCAAGCAAACATTGAATCAATGTTGGAAACTGATTGATTTGTCAATGTTAATTTCATTAAATTAATATCACTTTTGCACCCACTATTAATGTTGAAAAACTGTTTAAATTTCTACAAACCACTGTTTTTGTGATCATTGTTTGCTTTAGTCGGGCCCTTGACTCTTAACTTTCATTAAGTTAACTTTCTTTCTTTCAATGTTTGTATTTGTGTTTCAATAGGAACACTTGTGCATTGATAAAGGAATGAAGGTATTGAAAAGGATTAGTAGGAATAGTTTGCTTTATGACAAGTGTTAAGCAGTAGTAAGTTTAGAGATTTGATCCATTCATGATTGATATTGACATAAATGTTTACAAGTAAATAAGTAAAGAGACAAAATATCAGAAAATGTTTACTGACAAACTTAGACATCAATGTTCATCATACAAACCTCAACAATGGTGACAATCATCAAACTAGTTCAGATAAACAGATCAACTGCAATGCATGCTGGGAGTCATCAATGAGTTTTGTACTATGATGTTACCCAGCATGCATTGCAGCATGAAGTTTTCTTTTGTTGATTGTCACCATTGTTGAGTTTCATACACTGATTCTTCATGTCTAATTGATTCAGCCGTGTCACAGGTTTTTAATAATGTGTGTTGTTTGTAGTCCATAAAACTGCTTTAATCTATTTAAACACATTGTTCACATTTTAATAACTACACACTTAAAAGTCATTTGAGTGATTTCATAGTGATTAAATCACCATCACTTCCTGATCCCACTGGATTGTTTTTTTTTGTTGCCAAAACAAATGTGTTTGAACACAAATGGGCAGCAAATAAAAACATGATATTAAACCAAGAGTCAATGGCCCAACCAAAGCAAACACTGATCACAAAAACGGTGGTTTGTTGAAATTTCAACATTTTTTTCTACATTAATTGTGGGTGCAAAAGTGATACTGATTCAAGGAAATTAACATTGACAAATCAATCAGTTTCCAACATTGATTCAATGGTTGCTTGCTATCTGGGAAGTCTTTATGCAGCCCCACGAGGGAAAACGTATGTGGGGTATACAATGAACTTTGATTTAAATATAACCATTGGGTGTCACTGTATTGTCACATTATTTTCTGTACCAGTATTGCACGTCCACAGACCCTCCTAGCTAGACGTAAATATTGTACTTCATATGTACGTCCAAGAGGGGTCGTTGTCCAACGTCCAGATACCGTACCAGATTTGCACGTCGTGTAGACATACAGATATGGTCCTGGACTGACCGACGCAATATAGACATGATCTGCAAGTCTGGCAGACGTCACGTGTTTGAGTTTTCTCATTTTCTCTCTCACAACACAACACAACACAACACAACACAACACAACACAACACAGTTTTTACAGTTTTAACTTTTCAAAGTCTTCATTGGAGGTGCACAAATATACTAAATAGATTAAAATATTTTCTACATAATCCCCATCACAGGTGCATAAGTGCAACTACCATATATAATTGTTAACAGGGGTATAACGTGATGCCTTTAATTCAGGTGTGCATTATTAGTATGCAGGTTTTCTTTAACAGGAAGACAGAGGTTGAGTGACCAGCACCACTTCTGCTTGTAACACTAAAGGATTTATTAGATTCCAGAATCTGACTGTAAATTTTGAGATTTTGGGGTGGATTCCCAGACAGGGTTTAAACCTGAAACTAACTTTAATGTTAAAAGTGTCTTGATCAAAAACAACTTGCTTTGACATATATTTAAATACATCAGTGTGATTGTGTTATCTCAAGATGCACATCAGTAATGTTTTTTTGTAAAGTTTGTTTTTAAAAATGACTTAACTATCGTAATATCGTAAGGCTTAGTCCTGGTTTAAGCTAATTCATGCCCGGGAACCACCCCTTAAAGGTTTCATCTCCAAATCTAACAGGTCTTTGACTTGAACTGGTGCTGGTTCCTCAAGTCACCTGTATATTTTTTTTCTGTGTAATTGTTTTTGTGGAACGAAAAGGAGTCGCATAGTCTAGTTTGGTTAGTTTATTTTATAGAAAAGAAGCAATAATAGTGAATCATGTCTTGTCAGCCTCTTAATGTGTTTCACAGAATATATAAGACATATACAGTATGGTATACACATACAAAATAAAATGACCAGTTTTATTCTTCATGAAGTATTGCATGACTTTTATACCTGTGTGTATTTGAGAGTAAATGGCTTTTATATTAGTCTTGCATAGAAGGTTTGTATGCTCTAAAGATGTGTTTGTGAATGTATATTTTGTATAAATAATAAAGCAATGTAACTGAATGTGATGTTTTAATGAAACATTACATACACGTGCAAATTTATCTAATAGGTTTTTTGAATTTTTTAAATATTTTTGATTGTTTATTACGTTAAATGTTAAGTAATTTAACCACACTGAAATCAACATCGATTTAATGTTAAACCATTGCGTCAATTTCATCTTGAATATGTGTTGATTCTCTAACGTCGTTTCAACCAACTGAAATAAACGTTGATTCAATGTTATGCAAGGTCCGTGCTTCGGATAATTTGTTTATTCCTTTTTGTTTAAAAAATGGATAAACGAAAAGAAACGATGGGTTACGTAAGTAACCTAGTTTTGTGAATGAAGTCAACACGCCACAGTATTGGTCAGCCTCACTACAGATGAGCTGTCAGGAGACGGTATATCAAATTACCACGCTCCGCTTGCAATCACGGTTTATAAATACAGGTGCGAAGCCGTCGGTTCTTTCTCTTTTTGCCGACTAGTGACAATTGTTCCCCGAGTGATCACGCTGCGTGGCATGTTGACTTCATTCACAGAACTAGGTTACCTACGTAACCCATTGTTCTATTTCATTTCAGTCAACACGCCACAGTATGGGTCAACAGGAGGGGAGAGAAAAAACCCAAGCGGGGCAATAACTCAAGGAAACTTACTCATACTTAACAGAACATTTATTAGTTTTATCATTTCATTTACACAGTTAAATCAGAGGGTATTCATCACCTTGATATCAACTACCTAAGGCAGTTCTGCTGTTTGCAGGACAGTCGATGACAGGTCGTAGCAACATCCATACGATAGAATTTGGCAAATGTCATAGATGATGACCAACCAGCTGCTGCGCACACATCCTCCAGAGAAGCCCCTCTAAATAACGCCCAAGAGACAGCCACTCCTCTTGTAGAGTGGGCCACTACTCCCTGTGATGGAGGTATCCCTGCGCTGTGATAGGCTACACTGTTAACCCTTGCCTGCTTTTTCTACAGTAATATATTGGCAACACTGTTGCCAGCTAGCTACTGTAGGTCACACATCTACAAAAGTTTTTTATTGAGATTGAAATGTTGAATTTTGTAAGTCACCATTAGTGTGATCAGTGTTTCTTTTAGTTGGGCTGTTGACTCGCATTTTTAAGGTGCTTTAAACATGTTAATTTTGGAAAAGGAAGTTATGCTCAAAAGTGACCATATGGTGTGAAAATTAAAAAGAAAAGATGTGAACCAGATTAAAAAAAAAGAATAGCATTTCATTTCCCAACAGATTGGTCCCAACAGATTGGTCAAAATATATACACAAAAGATTGAACGACTGCATCAGTCAGACACATCAACAATCCACATATGAATCTCAACAATGGTGACATTCAATTGAACTGCTGAGTGTACAGTACAAAACTGCTTACTTAGACGAATCGCTTGCTGTTTTCCTCAATTGTAAGTCGCTTTGGATAAAAGCGTCTGCCAAATGAATAAATGTAAATGTAAATGTAAATTCATTCATGATTATTTGTCACCATTGATGAGGTTTGTATAAGTGTATAAGTGTATCTCCTGTGCAAAGAACGATTTTGACAGAGATTTCTCCATTTTAAAACCTGTAATCAGTTAATATATAATATATGCTATAATATTATATAATAATCAACTTTATCCCTATCAGTGTTATTGTAAGACTTACAGTAACTAACTGGCAACAATGTTGCCAATATATTACTGTATATTACTGTAAAACCTTTCAGATAACACCTGACAAGAGGTTGCAACCCGACTGTTACCTCCATAGCCATCGTGACGATCAGATATGGCCGCTACATATCCTCTCAGAGTTGATTCTGTTACCCCAGTTTCCAGCATGGACTGGAGAAATGACAGAATTGAATTCACTTCACATGAAAATGGGTCAATATCTGTTGACTGACACCATCTAGAAAATCTTTTCCATCTTGAAGCATAAAGTCGCCTCGTGGACAGGGCTTTGGCTGCCTGCAAAGTGGTTAGAACTGCTTCTCCAAGATTCCAGGCTGACTCCCGTCTAGTGGCCAGACGTGTAACTTGTATTTCTCTGGATCCGGGTGGGAGATCTGACCCTGGGCCTGAGACAGCATGTCCTGTCTGACTGGGAGGCCCCATGGTGGCCCTCTCAGTAAAGCAACTAGATCCGTCATCCATGACTGTTGAGGCCAATCTGGTGCCACCAGGAGGACTTGGGCCTTCAAAATTCTCACCTTGGCTAGGACTGCCGGCAGCAATGGGAAAGGGGGAAATGCATACAGGAGCCCATGGGGGCCATTTGTTTGCCAGAGCATCCACTCCTAGAGGCCCTCTGGGGCCCACCATTGAATACCATAGGGGACAGTGAGTGGTTTCCTGTGTAGCAAAAAGGTCTACTGTGGCCTTCCCAAAACGAAGCCAAATGGCCTCTACCACTGCTGGGTGAAGTCGCCATTCTCCTGGCCTGGGACTGTATTCATACATTTGGTGAAGGTGCAGGGAGCCAATGACAGACCGAAAGGGTGAACATTGTACTCATAGGTACTTTTTGTGATCCTTGTGAATTGGGATGTGGAAATAGGCATCTTGGAGATCCACTGTTGTGAACCAGTCCCCTTCTCTGATGAACATTATAAGGGTTGAGAGAGAGAGCATATGGAAAGGCCGTTGCTGTTAATGCTGATTGAACTTTTTAAGATTCAGAATGGGCCGAAGACCTCCATCTTTCTTTGGAATCAGGAAATAGGAAATAGGTTGAATAAACCCCCTGCCCTATCAAACCCAAGGACAGGCGTGTTATTGCTCCTTTCCCTAAAAGAACCGAGACTTCATCTTTTAAAGACTGGCTCTGCATTTTTCCTCTCAAAACAGTGGGAACAACCTTTTGAAATTGTGGTGGCTTGGATTTGAACTGGAGCCTGTACCCGGACTCTAAGGTGCTCAGCACCCACGGACATTGAGTGGATTGGTGCCAGTGGAATAGATGTTGACTGGAAAACCGAGGGGCCGGAGGCTGGTAACCGTCATTGACGGTTTCTTCCACCTGTTCCGCGCTTGTTGGAAGACTCTGTCTGTCCTACGAAAGGACCGCTGCACTCCTTGGTTTGGCCTTGTGGGTGCCCCTTGGGCAACAACCCGGCGGTGACCAATGAAAGCCTGGCTTGATGATTCTGCTGGAGCCCAATTGCTGCCACCGGCTGATGTGCGTGGCCCCCGAGTAGCTGGTGCTCTAACCACTGATCGGGTCAGTTCTCTCGTTTTACAAGAGTGCTCTAAGGCTGCCTTTGCAGGGGTCCAAAGACCTCCCCTGGCACCAATGGAGCTGCAATGACTGCCATACAATCTTGATCCATTAAACTTGCTTGAGACAGCCATACCTGGCGGCGTGCTTGAACCATATTAGCCATGGATTAAATGGGGGTAAATCAGAACGAATCAGGCTTCTTTAAACCTCAACGCGCTCGTTCTGCAAAGGAGGAAAAACGTGCGTTGAAATGGCCGTTTTCCTCGCGGACTTCCTCACGAGTAAAAGACCCCGGTCCGCCAGATACAAAAGAACGCGCAGCAAATCTCACCGAACTCATCGATAGATAGGAGGCAAAAAAGAGAAAGAGCCGGCAGCTTCGCACCTGTATTTATAGACCGTGATTGCAAGCGGGGCGTGGTAATTTGATATACAGTCTCCTGACAGCTCATCCGTAGTGAGGCTGAACCGTATTGTGGCGTGTTGACTGAAATGAAATAGAACTATCATTTTTTACATATTCCATCATATTCATAAGCATTTAAAACAAATCTGAGGCAGATTTTTGATTGTTTTCCTCAATATTTCTTTAAATGTATCAAATAAATATACAATAAAACCAAAAACGTCTAGCTAGGAGGGTCTGTGGACGTGCAATACTGGTACAGAAAATAATGTGAAAATACACTGACACCCAATGGTTATATTTAAATTAAAGTTCATTGTATACCCCACATACGTTTTCCCTCGTGGGGCTGCATAAAGACTTCCCAGATAGCAAGCAACCATTGAATCAATGTTGGAAACGGATTGATTTGTCAATGTTAATTTCATTGAATCAATATCACTTTTGCATCCACAATTAATGTTGAAATAAATATGAAATTTCAACAAACCACGGTTTTTGTGATCAGTGTTTGCTTTAGTTGGGCCCTTGACTCTTGGTTTAATGTCATGTTTATATTTGCTGCACATTTGTGATCAAACAATGATCCAGTGGGATCAGGAAGTGATGGTGATTTCATCACTATAAAGTCACTCAAATGACTCTTAAGTGTGTAGTTATTAATATGTGAACACTGGGTTTAAATGCAGTTTAAAGAGCTTAAAGCAGTTTTATGGACTACAAACAACACATATGATTAAAAACCTGTGACACTGCAGAATTAATTAGACATGAAGAATCAGTGTGTGACAATCAACAAAATAAAATGTCATGCTGCAATGCATGCTGGCTAACATCATAGTACAAAACTCATTCATGAATGGATCAAATTTTAATACAATTTAAAGAAGTTTCTTAAACTTACTACTGCTTAAAACTTGTGATGACGCAAACTAATCCTACTAATCCTTTTCAAAACCTTCATTTCTTTATCAATGCACAAGTGTTTGAAACACAAATACAAACATTGAAAGAAAGAAAGTTAACTTAATGAAAGTTAAGAGTCAAGGGTCCGACTAAAGCAAACAATGATCACAAAAACGGTGGTTTGTTAAAATTTCAACATTTTTTCAACATTAATTGTGGGTGCAAAAGTGATATTGATTCAATGACATTACCATTGACAAATCAGTCAGTTTCCAACATTGATTCAATGGTTGCTTGCTATCTGGGAATTGCCATTAAAATAAATATGTTTTAATATAATGCATAGTGTAACTAGGGATGCACCGAATCCAGGATTCGGATTCGGCCGAATACTGGGCTTTTTGACGGGGTTCGGTTTCGGCCGAACCTTAGATTTTTTTTCCACCGAACCGAACCCTAGGCTTGCGCTACGCTGGTCGACGTCACGCGGACGTTGATTACGCGAAGGTGTTTACATGTGGACCGTTCGAATGCTGTGAGAATCTGAAAATGGAACTCGTAAGCAAAAAAAGTTTTGTTTGGCAGTTCTTTCAACCAAAAGGCGGCGATTCAAGTCGAGCTACATGTTCAATTTTGCAATGCAATTGCAGTTAAATTAAAATAAAATGAAAAATACACTGCTGTGGACGTTGTTTACTTCATTAATGTGTTTTACTGTGTTAATGGAATAAGGATGCGAGTAGGATTCGGTATTCGGTTTCGGCCGAATCTTAAACAGTGGATTCGGTATTCGGCCGAACCCAAAAAATCTGGATTCGGTGCATCCCTAAGTGTAACACTTATTTTTGTTAAAATTATTTCTAAAATGAGTCTGCGTTGTTATAAGATGTTGAAAATACGTCCACAATGACCACATTTCAACTAAATTCGTACCTTCTATAAATGCCCTATGGACGTCAACATTGGATGTCCAGAAGACATCAGAAAAACTTTCAATCTGGCTCTTCAGGGGATGTCTTTTAGACTGAGGAGCTTTTGCTCAGTGGGAAATTACCAATACATTACGTAACGGGTACGTCATGTGTTCACTGTGATACGCAATGACTGAAGACTAGTATTCAACATTTCAAACAGTATTGCGCAGAAAATTATGGTATTGCTCATATCTGATATCTGTAGGAAGAGTTTTACTGACATAAGCCTACTGATATAACAGACGAACAACAATGAATCACATTGTATATTATACACCTTTTCTATGTATAGTCTTATAGTCAAATGTGTGCCTAGATTTATATTAAGGCAGTTCAGCCATTTGTAACTCGTTAAACGAAAGGTTAGCAGTTCCATAGAGCCTCCAAAAAACTACACACTGGTTGTTGTAAAGGGATCAAACAGCTGTCCAGTAGAGGGAACTAACAGATTGTTTTACCACAAGAGCACCCCAAAAACACTATCGCAGGAAAGAATAGTTTTAGTTCGGAGGTACAGTTAAGTTTTGATTAATTTGTCTTTGTTCATGTGGTTTTGCTTTAAAACAATCTAAAAGTCGAGGTGTATTAGGAGTATGGTATTTTATTCCATGCTTTTAGCAGTCTTGTTATAGTGTGTTGTTTTAAGTGTGATATTATGTGAACAATGTTCAATATGTGAACATTGTAAATAAACTTATATAATTGATCTCACTTGTTTGTCTCATTGTTTTAACTCTGTTTTAATCTCACACAGTCTAATCTGAGCCTATTTTAACTTTTGTAACTCAGCTAATAAAGCTGAGAACTAAGTTACATTGGAGAGGCTTCAAATACTCACTGAGGGCTAGCCCCACAAGAATCAAATTCTAGAACTGAGTATTTTTATAACCAGATATTTTCCTTCTTCGTGTGTCCACAGCACGAAAACGCAAAAACACGCTAAGAAGCTCTGTCAAGAGCATGCCAAACCGACAGGTAGCGATATAACCCTAACTATGAAGCTGTGTTGGCCAATCCGAAGCCTGGAATCTGACATCAATTACTATCTATTATAAAACGAGAGCAACAAGTTACAATCACATCTGTTTTGAATTGATTAATTTATTAAGAGTATTACACAGTTGGAGATATAAACAAATGAATAAACAACTCATTTACAAACTCACTCATCTTTTGTAAATATATTCAAATTTATTGCTAAAATCATCAAATATTCCTTAGCCCAACATGACTACAGCTGTGATACTCAATGTTTGTTGCACCCTTGTAAAAAAATGTCTATGCAATTTCTACAAATTTCAAAATCGCACAGTTGTTCAAAACACGATCTGACTCTTTAGTAAACAGAATATGTGAGCTCTTCACATGGGCTCAGTTTATATGGGCTAATTTTTTTTATTTTGAGCATCTTGTTGACAAGACAACACTGGGTGCCAAAGTGTTGAAGTGTCACTTTAACAAACAGGAATACAAATTTTCATTAAACCCCATTTTAAAAGACCATTCATTTTAAACTGTCAATCATAAAATCTACTTTAAGAGGGTGAAAATTCAAAATACAATATGCATATAAGGTTAAATTAAAGTGCATGCAGAATCACATTGTAGCTTCATTGGCTGGATGTTTCCAAGTAAAAAATTATGCTGTCTGACAGACAAATTGACAATTTTATATTGTTTTAACTTGCTTGTTCAAGTGTATGTGCTGACAATTTACTTCCCATTATAGCATCTCTACATTAAGTGGCATTATGATACAAAGCACAAAATAAAAAGATGGCACGTTTTATGAATTAAATTACTATTAGGATAAAAGTTCTTTACAAAGAAATGACAGAATGACTTGTGGATAGCTGTGACCTATCTGTAGCCTCTACATAGGCCATTTTCACACTTCTGGGTTTTTGACTTCCGCATCATACGTCGCAGGGTAAACAAAGTTCCGGTTACAGCAGTATCCTAGCCAAGTCTAACGAGTGTTTGGATTGAATGTCTTTGTATAAATAATGTAAACGAGATTAATACCTTATTTCCGCTTGTTCAAAATTAAGATCTTAATTTAAAAACACCCTGCAGCCAAGGGGGCCCTAGTACCGCTTTTTCTGTCTTAATTTAATGTTTGTACTGTACACAGCAACCTGAGGCAGGTACTTGCTGATTTTAACCGCTGAACTGCATATAATAAATCCAGTGATGATGTTCTCCGTCTCATTTTATTCTTTATGTCTGTCTGGTTTGGCCATGCATTATATCAATACAATGAACTACAGTAAACGCAGCGCATTGTGCATTATTTCGTATCTATTGTGTATTTCTTAACCTTGGCTAAATTAAAGTTCAACATTTATTACGTTTTCACAATTTAAGTTTACATTCGGTGACTTATTATAAATGAACAAAGAATCGCATTTTAGAAACGATAAAAAAATAAACCTAAACATAGCAGTTTAGGATATCTAATTTATAAACAAACGTTAACATGTTACACTCTATGTTAACACTGTATCAGTTTTAAAAGTAATTTCTTATAATACAGTGACGCGATCACGTTTAAATAACTCGTGTATAAACTCAAAACACTTAGCTTAGAATTAGCAGCCTGAATGCAAAAAACAGATGTTTAATTGTTTAATTATATTAAAGTCGCAAAAAGTACCTTTAAATAAGACAAGCACATTACAATGTAATTTAATCTGTACGGAAGTTACTTTACCCTGCGGTGACGTAGTTTCCGATTCTTGTGAAAAAGGTCTATTGGAGACCAACATCCCTTTACATGTAACTTGACTCAAAGATACAATTTCAAGAAGTAACCAAGGCGAAACAAGTAGACAAGAATGTGATTTTACATTCTACAAATAGTTTAAGAGGAAATCAACAAGAACTGATAAATCTTAATTGTTGAAATAAAATGTAATAGCTGAGGTTCATAGACCTGAAACCCCAGCGCAAATATTAAGTCACCACAGTATAGACATTATTTAGTTTCCGAACACATGAATGCTCACTGCCACGTAAACAAACATTCACATGATCTTTCAATGCCTGTCGCTGTAAATCACATTCGCCACAAAACAGTGAGGTCAATAGAAATGTGATTTTCATGTGCATGGCCTTAATGAAGCATTAAGGCAATTCTGTACATCATGCTCATTGTCTTATTTATTAAAAGAAAAAATGCTACAGCTTAAACGCATTATTGCATGCGTCACTGTTTTCGAACCCTGAAAAAAGATCTCTTGTATTTTTACTATGAATATAATGAAAGTCTGCATTAGAATGCAACATACCCAAAAAATGTACCAAAAAAACATCAATACCAGAACTATGGACAGAAATTATGAATATTGCTCAGTCTGCATAATGTTAAAAAATGACAAACATTGATTCAAACATTGTGAAAAGTAAACAAAAAGAAACTATGCTTTAAAAATAATACATTTTGTGTAATAATATAACAAAGAAATAATTATATAAACGATTTAAAGTTACACAACATGTGCTGAGTCCATGTACTGATTTGAAATAACTACAAAGAATGATGGCCATCCAGAGATCCACTTGGAAACGAAAAATACAACAATACAAAATAGATAAATTCTCTTCTGTAGTTTCCATGAGCCCTTCAGTATCCATTCTTTGAAAAAACAATAAAAATATTCTTTACATAACGTAATATAAATACCATGTACTGTACATTTGAATCCAGCACCGACAAATGACTCCAGATACTCTAGAATTCACAGTTAAGCAGAGAGTACTCAGAAGAGTGTGGATGTAGGCATTGTGAACAAAACCTTAATTTTTTACTTAGTTTTTTTAGCTAAGGATGCAGTGACAAAAAAGAGCCAGCAGGGGTACTAAAAGAAAGTAAAATCCTGGATAATATGGCCACATATATAACAAGAGCAGAAGAAATTTCTGCGTAAATTTAAAATAAAAATTTGTGTTACAAGACATTTAAAGACAATTTCTTGAATTAATCTGCTTGACCTGATCATAAAAACATTATATAAATTATGGGTAAAACTAATGATTTACAAAAAAATGAGTTCTGCTTGCATTTCTAGAATGGGGCCAATTGTACAAGATCACAGTCTGTGCAAAAGTGTTCCATGCCACCAGGAAGTACTTCAAAGTGCTGAAAACGCTGCCTGCTGACAGCCTGAGAATCAGCTAGAGATGAAGTTCTTTTTACAAAAATTACTTTGGCCAAAGAAATGCCTTATCTGACAATCAAACATGCCAGGATGCTGTAATAAAGGGAAGTGGTGTAAAAGAAACATTTGATTGCAGTTTCTTGCTGCACCTGGCGCCATGGTAGATGATCACAGGACCTGAAACAGGCATTGCTACTATGACAGTTTGAAAGAGTGACGTCAATGTCCTAGGGAGTTTGCAGAAGGCATTTCAGACATGAAAAGAAGGGGCATCGTTGACTCTCTAACACTTTTGATGAGAAAAACACCCATCACACAGCAGTACTCAAGACAGTGATGGTCTATGGTCTGTGAAACCTGTTAGAAAAAATAATATCACGTTATGGTAAAAACATGACAGTCCACATAGTGGCACTGTGACAAACAAAGTTTCTGCACTGAACTTAACACAGGATCAAATAATATTCAACAATGTTTAGCAAATAACTGTGCACATCCTAGTAATATAAATATTATCTGAATTATATACAGAGCAAATAAATTCAGTTTTTCTTTCAATTGGTTTATGTCTAATGCTTGTGTGAAGGGGTTCACCTGGTCAGGTGTCGGCTGGACTCATGCACTTCCATCTCATTGCTCTTAAAATCATTCAGCTCCTTCCTGATAGCAGCCTGCAGTGACACAACAAAACCATAAATAACACACATCAACAAAATGCGTTAGTGGACAAAATGTTAGGTGATTCACACTGAAAACACACATGGCCACAAATTTGTAGTGCTTACTAGATTTATCAATGAAACAAATTTAACCCATTTAACCAAATATTTCTTATGAATAGAAAATACTGCATTTTAAAGACTGAGAGCTTTATTTAGGTACACTGCTAAAAGTGAACCACCTTAGGTTTTTAGAATGATTAATTTTCATTTTTATTACACAGTATTTATTTGTTTTTACAAGGAATATATTCATGTAATTAAAGATAAAACAGTTCATGTTAATATTTGACTTTGTCTCAAGCCCTATTTTATACCCTATTCATATAAAGCACATGTTTTTGTTCTTTTACTTGTTTAACCTGCATTTCATTTCATGAAATTTAATATTTCCATATGAACACTGTCGGTCCAGAAAAACCTCAATACTGAAGAGAATACCCCAATCCTGTTAAAACATCTCAATGTAACATCGGTCCACAGTTGCCCCCATGTGGTTGATAAGCTAAATACACGTGAGTGTTAAGCTCAATACACGTGAGCTTGTTTACAAAGCAGACGAAACCGGTGTAGAATCAAAATCTGACTCACCTGATTCCCCCTACAAAGATTAGGGTTAGGATTAGGTGTGGGGGTGGGCTTTATATATATGGGGACCAATCACATTGCTGCATCCAAAGTAAGTGAACCAATCAGAAGTAGGGAAGTCAAAATTTCACGGGGAGTCGGATTTCGGTACAACACCGGCACAAGTACATTTGTATTCACCCACAACGCATGGACGTGAATATGTTTAGGAAACTCAGATAATAATCATTTTCGCGACCAGGCGTTTTGTTTTGAGTAGTATGTAATAGTAATAGACATCTGTATATTATGTTCAAAGTACATATCCATCTGTAAATCTCTGTTTTTAGTAATAGACATCTGTATATTATGGTCATAGTACATATCTGTAACGATCACCAGCCGGAAGTGCCCTAGTGCTCCACATGAGGGCACTTTACCAATCACCCGGACTGCCATTACACACACACTAAATTTCTCACAACCCTTTGCCTGGACTCATCAGCCATCATTGCATTCACCTGTGTCTTGTTATCTTCTGTCTATTTATACCCGGTTCACTCAGTCACTCTTTGCGAAGTCTTGTTTGTCACACTGCATTTCACCTTGTTGTATTGTTTGTGTTTGACCTTGGATTGTTTCTTGTTTTTGTACCTTTGCTGCCTGCCCCGACCATTGCCTGTTTCACCGTTTTTGCTTGTTTGCTGCTTGCCCTGACCCTTGCCTGTACCATTGTTTGTAATAAAGCTGCATTTAGATCCTCACCCTTTGAGTCTTGGCGCGGTTCGTGAAAATATCCATCTGTAAATTTCTGTTTATAGTAATAGACATCTGTATATTATGGTCATAGTACATATCCATCTGTAAATTGCTGTTTATAGTAATAGCCCTCTGTATATTATGGTCATAGTACATATACATCTGTAAATTACTTCTATAATATTGATTTATTTATGTAACTTATGCAACCGCTGTATAACCTGTACTTGCTGCTATTGCACTTCTGGTTAGACCTAAACTACATTTCGTTGCCTTGTACTTGTATATGTGCAATGACAATCTAATCTAATCTAATCTAATCTAATAATCTAATGTGCAATAACAACAATCAATTTGCTATGAAAAACGCTGAGCATGGTAACTATACATACCATGCGATAACAATAGCCCACTCAACGACTAAACTGCTCAACATTTACGTGGATTACTGGTCTGAACTAAGGAATCTGCAACATTTTACCACAAAACCTTTATTGTGGTTTGTTAGTCTTCGTTTACAAGCATTACACACATTTGTTTTATGCTCTTCTACTTGTAAGTCGCTTTGGATAAAAGCGTCTGCCAAATGAATAAAGGTAATGTACACCGCTTCGTCTTATTGTTAGCTGTTGGCTAACTTCACCCAGGCTATGAGTAAAACATGTTATGTATGCCGCAAAGCAGGTCGATGGCTGGGGATGGGCGGGGCTTGGTGTACCTACCCGAACACCAAAGTTACAGAGTCTGGTTTTGGCCGCTAGGAGCCTGCTCTGGTAGCAGCGCCAGTAAAATTTGCCCTGTTAAGAGTTCTTCTACCACTCAAATAAGTTTAGAAACATTATTTTTAAAGCTACTTTAAACAGCTAGACTTTCATCTCTGTCTGTCTCATCTGATTATACTGTTACATCAGTCTTTTTACATGTCCTCCAGGCACTGTGCAGTTCATCATCAGGGTGCTTTGGTCACACTTGCCTTGTCGGCCGCAGTCAGTCGTGTCCAGGGTTTGTCTGTGCGTCTGTCATAATCCTGAGCGTCTGCCACCTCGACATAATCACTGAACCGGATCAGGATCCTGGCTTGTCGTAATTCCTCCACCGTGGGTCTCTGACTCAACTGAACCACAAAACATTTAACACAAAGTCTAAAAAAACTTGTTTGCCACATCTGCCAAAGTTTGTAAACCTGCAACTAAAACATTGTTTTCAGTACTTATTTGAATCATCATGTTATTCAAAACCTGTATGACTTTCTATCTTTATTTCTAACATTAGATGCTCAAGTCATAACAGACATTTTCCCCTAGTAGAAGGTTTGTCTGTTTTCATGCTCAACAACATAACTGAGGGTCAATTTTCACTTTTTATGTAATTGAATCAAATCTTGTTACAATTTTAAATAGACCAATATTTTTATGTGCAATTTTGGAGTCAGTACCAGAAAACAACACTTTGCAGGGCTCCAGACTGTGACTAAAACGGTCTAAAACTAAAACCAAAAATATTCATTTATGAGTGATGGTTTTGCGGAGATCGCCACTTGCGACCATGCAAATTTACTCGTTTTTAAAGTGTTTCTAACGGAAGCGCCCCACTTAAAAAAAAAAAGCCAGTGTAACAGAGAGAGTGAGAGAGAGAGTGAGAGAGAGAGAGAAGAAGAGAGAACCTCACTTCCCGACCTCAAGAGGCAACAGATGCTAGAGACTAAAACCAACAAAAAGTAGGAGTAGTGAGGAAAACAACAAGAAGCACCAAAGAGGAAAATATTCTAACAAGTTTAAGGGTTGGACATACTATGCTGAATAAAACTCTAAAAATAATAAATAAACATCCAACAGGATTATGTGAGCACTGTGGAATAGAGGAGTCAGTAGAACATGTAATTTATGTTTGTCAAAAGTATACTAATGAGCGAGAAATAATGGAAAATGAACTCAGAAAGAGGGGGGTCGTAGAACTAAAACTTTAAAATATGTTGACTTATAAATTAGAGAGTTTATTTCTATATCTTAAGAGAACAGAGCTGATTAAGAGAATTTAGAAGTTTTTTTAATATTAATGGGTAAACTCTGGTCTACACTCCAATACAGTAGGTGGCGATAATGCACCTTAACGTTGGTGCTACAGTACATGCCATAAAACCGAAGAAGAACACGCTAGAGACTGCGGCTGTGTCCCAATTCAGGGGCTGCGTGCTTCGAAGGCTGCTTTTTTATCATTTAAAACTTTAGTTAAATAAATGTAATTTGCAGAAATGGTCCCTGTCAGTGTTTTAATATTATGTATGATGTTGTTATTGGTGCATTATTTTTTTCACATTTCTAAAGTTGGTTAATTTAATATAATTTAATTATAAATTTCTATTAATTTAATATACTGCCGGGCTGTTTTAATCTACATAAACGTGTCATTTTCTATAAAATAAAATAAAAATTCTGGCTCCGTATTTGTTTCAAAAAGTCAAAACGTCTTTGCTGTGTCCCGCTGTTGTCAACAGGCAACAGGAGCAGCAGGTTATGCAATAAGGGAAATCCTCCGCAAGGCTAGACTTTTGAGGTCCGTGCTTTAAAGGCTGTGTCACAATTCTGGGGCTGCAACCTTATAAGGTCGCGGACTTAAAAATGAGGTCTTGGTCTTTATTAAAGCACGCAGCCTCAAAAGTCTGTGAAGTAAACTGAAATGAGATGGTCTAGCCTTATGGAGGATTTCCTAATTACGTCACCTGCTACTTTGAGTTTTTAAGCTTTATTTAAAGTTATCCTTACATTGTGTTGTGAACATAAGGGAAAAGTGTCCTTAATACACAATAAAATCATCATAATAAGTTAAGCCCTTTCGTTTTGCTTCAAACTCTATAAACAATAAAATGTATACGTTTCATACAGTATATATAATATATAAATATGGCCTTGACATGCACATTTTCTGTTAGGTAAAATGAATTCAGAGTCATTTGGTTTGGTGTATTCAGAGTTTAAACAGTCTGATTAGCATTAATCAATCACAACACTTCTCTGCCTATTTTTAAATGAGCAGAACCAAATCTGCTGTCATCTGCATTTTAAGACGGTCTTAACACATTTACACATATTTTTGTTTGTGTACAAATGTAAAAACATTTCAAACTAATCCATGGAATTCTGCAGATCACTCTTAAATTTTAGGGCGGAATTAACAAAAAAGTCTGCAGATTCTGTATGACCCTGCTAATGAGGGTAAACAACTATGAGAGGGAAGATGTACACAAAACAGGATAACTAAAAGTATGTGATTTAAAAATGTAAGTTCATGTTATGTGGCTCTTAAAGGCCCAGTGAAATGGCTTGGAACGTGCAGCATTATTTGATGTGTTGGCGTATTTTCAACTGAAAAATGCAGAAAGCGCGAGACATATTGAGTGGCCCCCTTTTAAAATAACCAATAGCGTTTAGTTTACCGCACAGCCTGGCAAAGCTGCGTGATAGCCGCTCATATCTTCTAAATGGGAATTTTGTCAGCACATAGCAGCATATCAGTTTATTGAAAGTCCTTAAGGCTTACATATTTTTAATAAAAGGAAAACAACTTTCACTTTGATTTCTATATCCACTATAGGAGCCAATGGCTACCTTAACAAATGTTTTGTCTGGAGCCCTGCTTTAGGAACGACAAAAATGTCAATACTTTATTCATATACTGCACAAAAGAAACTACATTGACACTGGGCATTGGATGGATCTGATCAGTAATACCTTGCGTGAGAGTCTGCGTCTGATCTCTTTCTTCTCCTCCATCTGCTCCTGTTCATTGCGAGCTGTGGGACAGAAACAGGTCAGAGGTCAGCCACGGTGATCATGTGACACCCCATTAATAGCAGCAATGGAAACACTTTCAATTACACACTTCACTTTACACTGCACTCTTTTATCTATGATACAGAGGCCATGCCCATTTCTGTATTTCCATTAAAACATGGGTCAAATATATGACATGAATTACAAACAGTTAAACCTAAAATAAATGCTATCACAATGTTTTTGTGCATGACTTCACTCACTTTATTATTATTTATTATTGTAAGATTGACATGAGGTATATATTTTTTAACCTCTGCTACACATCAATATATCACTGAAAAATTAGGGGATATAATATCTCCTGTTGCAAGACTGCTGTAATGTCTCACGTTTGAGGATGTTTCTCTGCTCCAGCTCTTCAGCAGTGGGTCTCTGGCTCAGTCTCCTGTTAAAAACATTAAACACATTTGGCTCATTTCTGACTCCTTAACATGACACATGCATCTGACTGAGTGTCAGTTTTAAACAAAAACATTAAGCTTTTATGCCAAGGGGCTGAACACACACAGATAATTTGATTAGACGACAGGAATACAAATTAAAAATGAGTTAAATGAGTCATAAATGAGTTAAAGAAAAAAAACATAACACAACACAAGACACAGGAACAAAAACATACCATAAATTACAAACTACTGAAAACATATTACATATATTAGTCTCTTAGACTTCCATTTGATATTATATCATGTTGATGAAATTTTCTATCCAATTCCAGTAATACTTAAAAAGATAGTTCACCCAAAAATGAAATTTCTGTCATGAATTACTCAGCACAGAAAAACATATTTGGACAAATGCTTGTAAGCAAACAGTTCTTGGACCCCATTGACTACCATAATAGGAAAAATGACAATAGTAGTCAAAAGTGCCCCAGAACGTTTTGCTGTCCTATGTGTTCAACAGAACAAAAAATATATAAAGCAATTTTTTCTACTATGGTAGTCAATGGGGTACAAGAACGTTTTGGTTATAAGCATTCTTCCAAATATCTTTCTCTGTGTTCATCAAAACAAAGAAATGTATACAGATTTGGAACAACTCAAAGGTGAGTAAATGATGACAGAATGTTTATTTTTGGGTGAACTATCACTTTAAGGCTAGTCTCGCGGAACTTTGGCCGTTTTTTTTTTTTCGGTCAAGGCCCGCTCAAGAGGCCATATGACCGACAGGTAAGAACCAATCAACATATCGGTTTCGTAATGTTTCCAGACGGACCGCTAAAGAACATGACACGCACGTATCGCCGAAATCCTGTGGAATTCAACCAATCAGATGACGACTTCAAACTTGCTGAAGTGTTTCGTCGGAATTTCGTCGGGTGATTTACTAACAAGGCGCACATTAAAAAACACAGGCGCAATATCTCATTGCCATAATGACCAACACAATCTATGAAGAGCAAGGTTTAAGACATGCCTTTTTTGGGCGTTAAATAAAGCCGCAAATACCAGTGCAATGACGAGCGCAAACCTTAGTAAATCCTGTTGTGTGATTAATTTAAATTATCTTCTCCCATAAAGTTTGTGACTGAAGAGGAAACCCCTACATATGCATATGCAATAATCACAAAGACAGCTGTCTCCACAGCTGGACACAGTGCTAATTTTTACTGCGTGTTTTTAGTAAATACAGACAGTAGGTTTTTTTATGCCAAAAGCTGTTTTGCGCTGGCCCTTAAAGTATTACCGTGTGAGTTTGGTGCCGATCAACTGTCTGGACTGCAGTCTCTCCTCATCCGTCTGCACTGGTAAGATGTTCTTCTCCTGTAGCTCTCTCTCGGATGGTCTGTTACTCAACTTTACTGCCAAAGAGTCCTTCCGTAAGATTTTAAAGCCAGGGTGCCTGCACACAAAAACGCAACATTACAGACACGTGTATGTCTGCACTGAAATACAATGAAATTTGACCTCTACAGAACCTCCTTTTGAACTGATAAAGTTATCTATCTTTGTCAATTAACAAATAAACAGATCATCAATATTATAATAATAAGGATCCTTCATAATGATATCAGTATGACTGTTGTAGTATTTAAGATCGTACTTGTAAAGAGAGAGTCATCATCATCTTCCTCATCGTCCTTATACATGCTAGGCAGATCCTCATAGTCAGATTCATTGGGGATGTTTCTTTATCATCATCACAGTCAATCACAACGGCAGGCAAAGGAAAGCTGTACTGCCCTGTGTGCACCGCAGAGCTGATAAACATACAGAATGTCATCATTAACAATAACATGTATAATTTATTTCATCTTTATGCTTAAAACAGTAGGGGCCTGAAAGAACTACATTATCTGAATAGCTTTAAATGTAAGCTGTATAGTAAAAAATGTAAAGTCTCAAATAGTATAGTCACAAATCTGAACATGTTATTACTAGGCCAATCTTTGTGACAAGCTTCCCTTTAATTTCCTCTGTTTTTGACCAGGATGTCTCTGCCTTGAGACATATGTTAAAGGGGTCATTGGATAAAAATTTCAGTGCATCTACCAATTCAGAAAATGTGAAAAATAAGATCCCAGCAAGTTTGTTTTGATGAGCCTTTCCCTGTAAGCATGTGAGAAATTGAGCCGTTCAGATTTCGCTCCCCTTGTGACATTTGGCTTTATGCAGACCAGTCAAGTTCTTCCACACTGACTGAATAAATTATTCTTTCTGAACCTTATCTCATACACAGGGGCATTGTCATGATGGAATAGAAAAGAGCCCTTCCCAAACTGTTGCTATTAAATTAGAAGCACACAGAATAAAATGACTTAGGGGGCATGGTAAATTCTTAAGGGGGCATAACGTTAAACCAACAATAAACAGACATATTTTTGAAGCCCTTTTAATACCAGGGTTGACAACTTTCGCTCTGCGACTGGAGTGAATTTTTTTGGTGGTGGGGTGGGTAAATTTTCTATTTTCATTGTTATCTTGCGCTCCATGCTCTTGTCTTATACATATAAGAAAATATTTCTATGGATCTTTACATTGGAATGTGCTACAGTAATGATGTCATATGAAGTTCCTTGTAAAAATTAAAAATATAAAATATGTAAAAAAGTCTCTTTGTTTTCTATTATCATTATATGATTTCACTACATAACATGTTGTCTATGTTTAGGAACGACAAAATTCATATTTATCATATTGTAAAAGCAATAAGTGACTTTTTTATCATAATATTACTAGAGTGATTCACACTGCCTTTCATTAGAGTGTAGAATAAAAGTCAAGGCACCATAATCATTAATTAATATCACAATGGAAATACTTTCAATTACACACAGGCACGTACACTGCACTTTTTTTTTCCGAGTGCCCTTTTGCCCACAGTCAAATATATGACATGAATTACAAACAGTTAAACCTAAAATAAATGCTATCACAATGTTTTTGTGCATGACTTCACTCACTTTATTATTATTTATTATTGTAAGATTGACATGAGGTATATATTTTTTAACCTCTGCTACACATCAATATATCACTGAAAAATTAGGGGATATAATATCTCCTGTTGCAAGACTGCTGTAATGTCTCACGTTTGAGGATGTTTCTCTGCTCCAGCTCTTCAGCAGTGGGTCTCTGGCTCAGTCTCCTGTTAAAAACATTAAACACATTTGGCTCATTTCTGACTCCTTAACATGACACATGCATCTGACTGAGTGTCAGTTTTAACAAAAACATTAAGCTTTTATGCCAAGGGGCTGAACACACACAGATAATTTGATTAGACGACAGGATACAAATTTAAAATGAGTTAAATGAGTCATAAATGAGTTAAAGAAAAAAAACATAACACAACACAAGACACAGGAACAAAAACATACCATAAATACAAACTACTGAAAACATATTACATATATTAGTCTCTTAGACTTCCATTTGATATTATATCATGTTGATGAAATTTTCTATCCAATTCCAGTAATACTTAAAAAGATAGTTCACCCAAAATGAATTTCTGTCATGAATTACTCAGCACAGAAAAACATATTTGGACAAATGCTTGTAAGCAAACAGTTCTTGGACCCCATTGACTACCATAATAGGAAAATGACAATAGTAGTCAAAAGTGCCCCAGAACGTTTTGCTGTCCTATGTGTTCAACAGAACAAAAAATATATAAAGCAATTTTTTCTACTATGGTAGTCAATGGGGTACAAGAACGTTTTGGTTATAAGCATTCTTCCAAATATCTTTCTCTGTGTTCATCAAAACAAAGAAATGTATACAGATTTGGAACAACTCAAAGGTGAGTAAATGATGACAGAATGTTTATTTTTGGGTGAACTATCCCTTTAAGGCTAGTCTCGCGGAACTTTGGCCGTTTTTTTCGGTCAAGGCCCGCTCAAGAGGCCATATGACCGACAGGTAAAGAAACCAATCAACATATCGGTTTCGTAATGTTTCCAGACGGACCGCTAAAGAACATGACACGCACGTATCGCCGAAATCCTGTGGAATTCAACCAATCAGATGACGACTTCAAACTTGCTGAAGTGTTTCGTCGGAATTTCGTCGGGTGATTTACTAACAAGGCGCACATTAAAAAACACAGGCGCAATATCTCATTGCCATAATGACCAACACAATCTATGAAGAGCAAGGTTTAAGACATGCCTTTTTTGGGCGTTAAATAAAGCCGCAAATACCAGTGCAATGACGAGCGCAAACCTTAGTAAATCCTGTTGTGTGATTAATTTAAATTATCTTCTCCCATAAAGTTTGTGACTGAAGAGGAAACCCCTACATATGCATATGCAATAATCACAAAGACAGCTGTCTCCACAGCTGGACACAGTGCTAATTTTTACTGCGTGTTTTTAGTAAATACAGACAGTAGGTTTTTTTATGCCAAAAGAGCTGTTTTGCGCTGGCCCTTAAAGTATTACCGTGTGAGTTTGGTGCCGATCAACTGTCTGGACTGCAGTCTCTCCTCATCCGTCTGCACTGGTAAGATGTTCTTCTCCTGTAGCTCTCTCTCGGATGGTCTGTTACTCAACTTTACTGCCAAAGAGTCCTTCCGTAAGATATTTAAAGCCAGGGTGCCTGCACACAAAAACGCAACATTACAGACACGTGTATGTCTGCACTGAAATACAATGAAATTTGACCTCTACAGAACCTCCTTTTGAACTGATAAAGTTATCTATCTTTGTCAATTAACAAATAAACAGATCATCAATATTATGAATAATAAGGATCCTTCATAATGATATCAGTATGACTGTTGTAGTATTTTAAGATCGTACTTGTAAAGAGAGAGTCATCATCATCTTCCTCATCGTCCTTATACATGCTAGGCAGATCCTCATAGTCAGATTCATTGGGGATGTTTTCTTTATCATCATCACAGTCAATCACAACGGCAGGCAAAGGAAAGCTGTACTGCCCTGTGTGCACCGCAGAGCTGATAAACATACAGAATGTCATCATTAACAATAACATGTATAATTTATTTCATCTTTATGCTTAAAACAGTAGGGGCCTGAAAGAAACTACATTATCTGAAATAGCTTTAAATGTAAGCTGTATAGTAAAAAATGTAAAGTCTCAAATAGTATAGTCACAAATCTGAACATGTTATTACTAGGCCAATCTTTGTGACAAGCTTCCCTTTAATTTCCTCTGTTTTTGACCAGGATGTCTCTGCCTTGAGACATATGTTAAAGGGGTCATTGGATAAAAATTTCAGTGCATCTACCAATTCAGAAAATGTGAAAAATAAGATCCCAGCAAGTTTGTTTTGATGAGCCTTTCCCTGTAAGCATGTGAGAAATTGAGCCGTTCAGATTTCGCTCCCCTTGTGACATTTGGCTTTATGCAGACCAGTCAAGTTCTTCCACACTGACTGAATAAATTATTTCTTTCTGAACCTTATCTCATACACAGGGGCATTGTCATGATGGAATAGAAAAGAGCCCTTCCCAAACTGTTGCTATTAAATTAGAAGCACACAGAATAAAATGACTTAGGGGGCATGGTAAATTCTTAAGGGGGCATAACGTTAAACCAACAATAAACAGACATATTTTTGAAGCCCTTTTAATACCAGGGTTGACAACTTTCGCTCTGCGACTGGAGTGAAATTTTTTTGGTGGTGGGGTGGGTAAATTTTCTATTTTCATTGTTTTATCTTGCGCTCCATGCTCTTGTCTTATACATATAAGAAAATATATTTCTATGGATCTTTACATTGGAAATGTGCTACAGTAATGATGTCATATGAAGTTCCTTGTAAAAATTAAAAATATAAAATATGTTAACATAAGGAGTCTCTTTCGTTTTAAAAACATATTTAGATCAAAATTATTTATGATTTCACTACATATATCATAGTTAGTCTATAGTATATAGGATTTACTTGAAGTGCAGAAGGTATTCATAATTTATCATAAATTTTGTAATAATGCATTATAAGTGACTTTTTTATTCATGAAATATTACTAGAGTAAAAGAAATTCACACTGCACTTTCAATTAGAGGTCGTTAGAATAAAAGATTTATAAACTTAAGGCACTTTTGCAAATAATCTAATTAATATATATAAAATCTACAGATGGCTCAAATATATTTCTGTTCAGATTACCTAAATACACAGGCACGTGCACACATAGACAAAAACCCTTTTTTTTTTCCGAAGTGCCCTTTTTGCCCACAGTGCCCTTTTCAAAAATACTCATTCTGCACCTCACCCCCCTGTTTGTTATATAGTTAAGAGCGTTATTAGCGTTAGCGTCTAGCAATTGCAATTGAGCAAAATGCGCCCCCATTAAAACTTAAGCACCTGCCCCTCCAAGTGTCTCTGCACGGCACTGTAAATACATGACTTGTATTTAGACAGTATGACTGCACCAATATCATGCGGACCACACGCCTCTCTTTCCATTTGAATTCAAGTTGAGTGACAGAATGATTTAGCCACATTATAATAATACGAAGAGTACAAGCATAATAATAGAGGGCAAAATTTGGAAGGGAAAATTTGGAAATTTTTGTAAGTCAGCTTTAGACTTACAAAGGTGTGCTTTACTTATTCTATGGGCCTTGAAATCCCATAGAAAGGGTATAATAATGGAACATTATAATATAATAATTGTGTGAAAAAAGTCTTTGGTAAAAATATTGGGATGTTTTGAAAAAGATAAAGAATTTGTGAGAGAAAGATCATTTTTATAATATTAACACTTCCTATTAAAGGCAATCCTGCCCAGAAATGTTTTTGTCATGATTGTTGGAAGTCTCTTAACATCCTGATAGCAATCAATAAGTAAAATAAAACATTGGTATTTTTATAATTCTATATCGCCTGTGAAAGGCGTGAGAACAAAGAACACTTGCCCAATCATTGACCTCGGTGCGAGGGCAATGATACGTTATGTGCACATTTTCAGTCAACGTGTTTTGCATCCCACTGCGCACCCTGTTCACGCAGACATCATACATCTTCAGCGCGCTCATGTGCGATGTGCAGGCAGCGGGACAATGGCGGACAGAGAGCATGCACCTGGAAATCTTCCTCCTAAACCAATCACAAGTGGCACTGTTATGATTTCTCACCGGTGAATGTGACATGACTTCTCTGGAACCGATCGAACAGCTTCTGGTCTGTGCACGCTCATGTGTTTCCGGAGGAGGCGTGGCTTTGGATGGTGATTCGCAAGAGAGAGCGATCGAATGATTGTACTGCTAGCAGACTAAGACGTTAGCATTTTCCAAATGATCTACTCCGCCTTTAAAGAAATGGGTAGGTCTCTCCAAAACTGAATATAATTTTGTCACTAAAGGGGGAAAATTGGCTTTAAATAGTAACTGAAAGTCTTTCTGACCTAAATTCCTAAATATGTAAATTTAAATTATGTTATTCTAAATGGGAAGCTTTGGAGAACGAAAATATCTCTGACCCTTATAGGCATTAATTCACTCTTGGACCAGTTGACCCTGTAAACTCAAAATGTACCGTAATGACTGATAGTTTCTAAGATTGTTAAAATAGTAGTCTGAGGTTTAGTGACATAAGTGTATATCATCAGCATATAACAATATTGTGTTTACTGTCTTTTTTGTATATCCATGTATGTTAGGGTAAGGGCGAATAGATGTGCATAATCTACAAGCGGGTAATCATCCAGGGACAGCATCTCTTTCAGAAGTTCAGAAACAAATTCATTTATCTCTTTGCCCCTCTTAGTCCCCCTTTTTAGTCTGGCAATCCGCACATTTTGTCTTTTAGATCGCGCCTCTAAATCCATGCACTTATCTGTCATAACATTCACATCTGAGCATAGGCGTTTCACCTCTGACTGAAGCTTGGATATGGCATCCAATGAATGCGTGGCCGACTGTTCTAGATCGGCGAGGGTAGAGCCATGTTGCGCTGTCGTAGTTTGCAGGGCCTGAATAGCCATCTGGGTTTCCGATTTAGGAGCGGAGATTTCCCCTCTAATAGTAAACGCCATTTCTTCAAGCCGGGTGTCGATCGTCTGGCATATTTCTTACTTGGTTGTAGATCGAAGCATAACGAGTTAATGGCTTTTAGAATAGTAGCGTCTGTCGATCGCTGCGAAACCTGAGATACACAGCGTCGTCAGATGAACTTTGTGGTATGGGGCTCTGCTTTTTCCCTTTCGAGGTTTGTTGCTTCGAGCTTGCTTTCATCTTGTCACCAATTACGTGTATAGGAAACTTCACACAACTAGATTTTTATTAAAAACTTTTTATGTAGCTATAGTAATTAACATTTTTTATTTATCTTAGATTTTTGCGGGAGCTATAAGGGAGTGCGACCTATCGACCCATAGCTCACTAGATCCCCGCCATAGAGTGTTTTTAAGCAAAATATGTTACAGACATTTCATGAAGACACTAATAAATTATGCCAACTTGTTGAAAGTGCTTATCCGATGAGACGTTTAAAAGCCCCTCACGGCTACAGAGTGAAATATACCCTGTGTTCAGTACTGGGTCAAACACAGCATCTGCCGGCGAGGTCTGCATTAGGAAGAGGTTGGCAGACAGTTAACTTTATGTTTGAGTGCCAGTCTGATGCCCAGCGGGCATACACAGAGTAAAGCGGTGCTGGTTAAATGGGCCAGAAAATCTGTGGTGGGTTGTAAACTGGGTTGGTGAGTGCCGTGCCCTAATCTCATGGTGACAGATCCTGCAGGAGCTCTACAGAAATGCAGATGCAAACCACAGTTGCATTTAACAACAGCAATGAATGCAACCGATACAAATGTCAATCGACTGATCTGCCTAAATATACATATAAGTTCTCATCGGATAAGCACTTTCAACAAGATGGCAACATATTTTGCTTAAAAACACTCAATGGCTGTGTAAACAACCCCCTTTTTGCCTTGTCAAAAACAGCTATGGTCACAGCAACCCGCTTTGGTGTATGTCTCTTTAAATGATAATGAGTTGATGTGCACCCCAACCAACGGCTCTGACCCCACCCCTCTTTCGTCCAGCATGTCAACAAAACACACATGTAGTGCTCACATGGCAATCGTTTAGCTAAATGATACTTCCCGAACTCCTCCGCTGTTAGTTCAGTTTAAAACGTCTCAATCACTCGTCCTCAGACTAAAAAAAATGTGTCACAGCAAACGCTCACGTTGTGTGTATAACTAATGTTACTTGGCTAATTTTATTGACAATTTTAGCGCTTGTCATGGACAAGTAAGTTATAAACACACAACATGAGCGCAATAATAGGGCTGTTTGCTGTGACAGATTTTTTTAGCCTGAGGACAAATGATGAGATGTTCAAAACTAAACAACCGCGGTTAGTTTAAATGCACTTTATCTCACCAGTCATTAGCAAAACAATAATCATTAGTAATGGCTAGCCGCAGCAAAACATATCAACGCGTACATACTGTATTAACATACATAAAGCCAAACTCAATTCCCCTCGATTCCCGGTCAGGGAACTTGACGTTTAGGGGCAGTCGTGGCCCATTGGTTACAGAGTAGGATTTGTGACCAGAAGGTTGCTTGAGAAAGGCACCTTATCCCCGGGTGCTGCGGTGATAGCTGCCCACTGCTCAGGGTGTATGAGTGTTCACAACTTGCAGTGATCCCCTCGCTATCATATGCTAACGTTATCCTCTTATACGCTCTTGTACATTTATGTCAATTCAGACTGTTGATAAATATTACTTATATTGCAGCTTTGCCTCGTTTAGTTGGTCTCACTCCCTCGTTGATGAACAACTTTGAAGCTAATCCTGCTTGTACTGTTCCAGGTTGATAAAGCACTCCGGCTTGAAGTGATTCGCGCAAATGAGCAGGTTTTTACCTATGGTTTTTGCGGGATTTCCACTAAAAATAAAATAAATCAAGTCTTCTCTTTTTACCTCCAAAGCTTACATTACATTACATTTTGCATGTTTTCCACGAACTTTTGCCATGGCGCCACATACACCACTGTCACTTGTGAAATGGCGGCAGCGCCGTGGGTGGAAAGGTGTAGATTAAGGGGTGGTAACATTATAATAAGAGCCCCTTTCTACGGAGCCCTGGATATGCTATGCGAAAAAAAATTTTTTTTTTATATCGTGGCCACGAATTAAGAACTCGTTCCCTCGTTTTAGTAAATCGTGGCCACGTTTTATTATTTCGTTCCCTCGTTTTAGTAAATCGTGGCCACGTTTTATTATTTCGCTCCCTCGTTTTACGTAAATCGTGGCCACGTTTTATTATTTCGTTCCCTCGTTTTACGTAAATCATTCCCACATTTTATTATTTCGTTCCCTCGTTTTACGTTAATTGGTCACTTACTACCTCATTCTCTGTACCAGAACAAGATCCTGCGGGAACACTCTTTATTGTATATTATATTAAGTTGTTTTAATGTGTTTACACATGCGGATAAAGCCCGTTTATGGATGCATTTCTCACACGCAACGGAACAATACGTCTGCTGCAAACATAACACATTTTTTATAACGTTATTTTATCCTTTTTTTTTAAACAACACATTTTCTCCACAGGCCTATATAGTTTGTTTGTCATTCATTTACATTTATTAGTTAATTGTATTCAGACAATGCGCATATCTATCATCAATTAGTTAAAACAATAAAAACATGCACATGCAAAAACAACGCACACAAGTCAATGCGCCTGAGCTTCACATTGAAATATTGAAGCATATAAGAAAATAATGTGTTATAAAATAAATGGGTTATATTTGTAGCAGACAGATTGTTCTGTTGCGCGTGAGAATCGGGGCCATGAACGTGCTTTATCCGCGCTGTAAACGCGTCACGGATATGAGAACACACACATTCATCTTCCAAAGTCCCTTTGTTTCTTTGTAATGTAAGTTCACAAGGACTTAAATAATAAAGTCAAATCAATGTTATAATAAATACACAAAAGCTTGAAAGACAGAAATCACGTGTCTGCTTGTTGCGTGATTGTGCTTCAATATTTCAATGTGAAGCTCAGGCGCATTGACTTGTGTGCGTTGTTTTTGCATGTGCATGTTTTTATTGTTTTAACTAATTGATGATAGATATGCGCATTGTCCGAATACAATTAACTAATAAATGTAAATGAATGACAAACAAACTATATAGGCCTGTGGAGAAAATGTGTTGTTTAAAAAAAAAGGATAAAATAACGTTATAAAAAATGTGTTATGTTTGCAGCAGACGTATTGTTCCGTTGCGTGTGAGAAATGCATCCATAAACGGGCTTTATCCGCATGTGTAAACACATTAAAACAACTTAATATAATATACAATAAAGAGTGTTCCCGCAGGATCTTGTTCTGTTCTTATGGCAGAGGCTTTAATTCCGCGAGCAAAACTACGGTACAGAGAATGAGGTAGTAAGTGACCAATTAACGTAAAACGAGGGAACGAAATAATAAAACGTGGGAACGATTTACGTAAAACGAGGGAACGAAATAATAAAACGTGGCCACGATTTACGTAAAACGAGGGAACGAAATAATAAAACGTGGCCACGATTTACGTAAAACGAGGGAACAAAATAATAAAACGTGGCCACGATTTACTAAAACGAGGGAACGAAATAAAACGTGGCCACGATTTACTAAAACGAGGGAACGAGTTCTTAATTCGTGGCCACGATATAATTTTTTTTCCCGCATAGCATATCCAGGGCTCCGTACCTTTCTACGTCACAAGGGAAGCGAAATCTGAACGGCTCGATTTCTCACATGCTTGCAGGGAAAGACTCACCAAAACAAACTTACTGGGATCTTATTTTTCACGTTTTCTGAGTTGGTAGGGGACCCGATTATAGCACTTAAACACGGAAAAAGTGTGATTTTTTTTACAATTAATAAAAATATCTTTTATATATGTTTCACTGGTCAGACCCACACATTCCCATATAATATTATCTATGAAACCTCATATTTGATCATCAAAATGGCATAATTAGTCCTGCTTAAATAATTTCTTCATGCCTTAAAATAGCCTAAATGTCACACCCTTGCTTTATGTATTATACGTGGACTGTGCATATGCAAATTAGTCCCCGCCTCCACTCAATCAAACCAGCTCGGCCTACGTGATCCAAACTAAACAAAATGTGTTTTTTTAAAACTGTGGTTTTAAGTAGAAAATACTCGTTGATGAATTTTGTTTGTCTTAAAGCATATTGAAAACAGCAGAGACATATAATCAACATAAATCTGGTTTTCACCACAGGGAGACTTTAGGCAGATTAGTCTTAAAACATCATTGAGTTGAGCTGGTTTTGCTACCACCACAATGTGTGCATTTTTTGGTGAGGGGTAACCAGGAGGCCGCAGCTCCGTTCGTTTCAAACAGGCTGAACACACAAACCTCTCTAGTCTCTGTATGGTGAGCGCCAGTGTCTTCTGAAGCTCATCGATAATGCGACTGGATGGATGAACGCTGCCGTACTGCAACTGCAGCGGGTGACCGTACTTCCTCCCCAAACTAATGTGCTGCTGAAGGGAAGGAGCTTTCTGACTGAATGGCAATAAGGTGGGTGAAGAGGAAGAGGGGGGCATATAGATCATGACTTTCTTAGGTGGTAGAGGAGGAGACAGCTTTCCTTGCAGACATGACAACTTCATCAGCTGACAAGAGTCTGATGAAAACAAAAAGCATACACTATGTTTTAGCAATGGTATAAACATCACAAATATTTCTTTAGTAAGCAAGCTCATGTAATTATTATACTGACAATTCAATCTTAGTGTTAAGAATATAAAATAATGTAATAATAAAATTGATATATATTTATCAAATTGTGATATTGCCAAGTTGGATGGTGAGATCATGTTGCACTGTGGGGTGTGCCGGAAATACTAGTAGTTCTGTCTTGGCAGGGTTCAGCTGGAAGTGATGCTCTTTCATCCAAGCTGAGACGTCTTCTATGCAGGCTGAAATGCGAGCAGCTACAGTGGGATCGTCTGGGTGAAATAAGATCTGGGTGTCATTAGCATAACATAACAAGTAGAAAACTATGATGGGTCCTAAGGATGTCGTTTAGATGGAGAAGCGGAGTGGTCCAAGCAGTAATCCCTGAGGGACCCCAGTGGTTATGTGGTGAGCAGTGGACAGCTAGCCCCTCCATGACACCTTGAAGGATCTGTCGGAGAGGTAGGAATTGAACCAGAGGAGAGGAGTACCTAAGATTCCAAGGGATGACAGTGTTGTCAGCAGTATCTGGTGGTTGACAGTGTCGAATGCTGCAGACAAGTCTAGCAGAACCAGGACAGAGGATTTCGATTCCGCCTTGTGTCTTCGCAATAAACGGGTGGAGAAAGACAAGTCTGTAACTGTCTGTGGTAGAAGGGTTCAGTGTGGGTTTCATAAGTAGCGGCGTGACCTGGGCCTGTTTGAATGTGAATGGAAAAGTGATGGTTAGCAGGGAGGTGTTGATGATGTGTGTAAGTGCTGGTGTAAATGAGTTGGATATGGCCTGTAGGAGATGGGAGGGGATAGGGTCAAGGGGACAGGTGTTGGGGTGGCTGAAGAGAAGTCTGAGGACTTCAGTTTCAGTAAGTGGGGAGAAAAAGAAGAGCTTGATGTGAGGGTAGTGTGTACGGAGGTCTGAGGTGCCTAAAAATTGTTTGCTAATGGATGATGTTTTTTCAGTAAAAAAATTCAGCAAAGTCTTCAACGATGAAGAGGGTGGGGGGAGGGGGCAAAGAAGAGAGTTTAGGTGCATTACTCACCTTGGTGGTATAGAAAGATGTTTTAGCTGTGGTAACACTAGCATAACAAGAGGAGAGTAGTAACTGGTAGTCTCTAAGGTCAACAGGATTCCTGGTCTTACACCATTTCCTTTCTGCAGCCCTGAGTGTGCACCATTGTTCATGGAGGATATCAGCCAGCCAAGGGCAGGAAGGGGTTGCACGAGCTGGTCTGGAGGACAGAGATTGTCTAGACAGGATGTAAGTGTTGAGCATAAGGTGGCAGTGTCAGCATCAAGAGATGAGAAGTTTGAGGGAAAAGAGGATGCCACCTTAGCATAGTCAAAGTCAAAGTCAGCTTTATTGTCAATTCTGCCACAAGTACAGTACATACAAATGGAGGATTGAAATTGCGTTACTCTCAGACCCCAGGTGCTTACAGACAACATAGAATAAACATATATCAAAAAATATATCAAAAA
Source organism: Oreonectes daqikongensis (assembly GCA_026939265.1). Classification (NCBI taxonomy): domain Eukaryota; kingdom Metazoa; phylum Chordata; class Actinopteri; order Cypriniformes; family Nemacheilidae; genus Oreonectes; species Oreonectes daqikongensis. The sequence continues at coordinate 131,268 of JAOTQM010000223.1, read as the reverse complement.
TACAGATAAATACAGTTCTATATATACACAATACAACTTTACAAGCAGAGAAGTATAACGAGATAAATGTGCAAACCAGTGAAATGAACAACAAACCAGTGAAATGAACAACAGTGCAGATGAGATAAACACAGTGCAGATGAGATAAACACAGTGCTGATGAGATAAACACAGTGCAGGTGAGATAAACAACAGTGCAAATTGAAATTACAGTGCAAATTAAAATAAAAAACAGCGTAGATGTGATGTAGTGCAAGATGCAGAGCTTATCGGTCTGGTAAAGTGTCAAAGATAGCAGGCTTTGTTTGTTGACTAAGAGGTAGTTGAGGAAGCTCGGACCTACTGAAGAGGTAGTGAGCAGTACAGTGTTCCGTAAGTGACAAGTGTGGGACAGAGTTTGATGTGGGAAGGGGTGGATATGGTTCAGTGATCAGAGGTGCGTTTGGCAAGGGAGGGGAGGGAAGGCAGGGTCGGAAGGGAGTTTAGCTTCCTGACTGCCTGGTGGATGAAGCTCTCTTTCAGTCTACTGGTCCTGACCTGGAGACTCCGCAGTCTCCTCGCTGATGGAAGCAGACTGATAAAGCTGTGTGATGGATGGGTGGGATCACCTGCAATGCAGAGGGCTCTGCGGGTGAGACGGGTTCCATAAATGTCCTGGAGAGAGGGGAGAGAGACACCAGTGATCTTCTCAGCTGCTCTCACTATGCGTTGGAGGGTCTTGCGGCAGGATGCGTTGCAGGCGCCATACCACACAGTGATGCAGCTGGTCAGGATGCTCTCGATGGTGCCTCTGTAGAAGGTGCACATGATGGGGGTTGGGGCTCTGGCTCTTCGCAGTTTGCAGAGAAAGTAAAGACGCTGTTGTGCTTTCTTGGCCAGTGCTGTGGTATTGTTGGTCCAGGAGAGGTCCTGAGTGATGTGCACACCCAGGAACTTGGTGCTGCTCACTCTCTCCACAGTTGCACCATTGACAGTCAGAGGAGCATGCTGAGTGTGCGCTCTCCTGAAGTCGACAACAATCTCCTTCATCTTCTCCACGCTCAGAGAGAGATTGTCACTGCACCACTTGGCCAAGTGGCTCACCTCACTCCTGTAGTTTGTCTCATCTCTGTTGCTAATGAGACCCACCACAGTCGTGTCGTCCGCAAATTTGATGAAGAGGTTGGAGTCGTGTGATGGTGCGCAGTCGTGGGTCAACAGGGTGTAGAGGAGGGGGCTAAGTACACATCCTTGGGGGGCCCCCGTGTTCAGTGTGATAGTGCTGGATGTGTTACTGCCAACCCTTACTGCCTGAAGTCTCCCAGTCAAAGTCCAACAGCCAGTTGCACAGTGAAGTGTTTAAACCCAGCTGGAACAGTTTGTGAGTGAGCTGTTGAAGGATAATTGTGTTGAATGCTGAACTGAAGTCTATGAACAGCATTCTGACGTAAGAGTCTTTTTTGTCCAGATGAGTAAGTGCAGCATGGAGGGTAGTGGCGATGGCATCATCGGTCGAGCGCTTGGGCCGATATGCAAACTGGAAGGGGTCCAGAGAGGGGGGGAGGACAGACTTGATGTTGTGCATGACCAGCCGTTCAAAGCACTTCATGAGGATAGGAGTAAGTGCAACTGGACGGTAGTCATTGAAGCAGGATGGAGATGACATAGAGGGTGCTAGGGGAGAGAGAGCAAAGGTTACGTCTAAAATAAACTGGTGGTGGTGTGAGTGTAGTGCATGAGGGAACGAGCATGTTGAAATGTGAAGAGGTGTGATTTTTATGTTGTCTGTGGTGCAGTTACGGGTGTAGATGAGATCAAGCTGGTTTCCTGATCTGTGAGTACCGGCTGTAGCGAGGCGAGTGAGGTCAAACGAGGCGGTGAGGCAACTGCGTTGCTTAAATGCATATTTTATATATTATTTCTATATTTTACTTAGCACAATTATTTTACTTTTACCCTTTTAACTGTATTACTGAAAAATGCTTTGGTTATATAGATTTATAATCATAATCCCACAAATATGAACAGTTACATTTACAACAACAATTAAAATGTTCATTTAACAGTAGCATTCAAGATGAAAACAATAAAAATAAAACACTGCACAGTCTTCACTGTATAAAATAAATATCCAATGACTCTACAAAAGTTTCATTTTCTCTTTAAAATATGACATATAATATAATGCAGATGTACATTTGTTTAACTCACAACAGAACAGTGTGTGTACTTGACGGTATAAGAACATATACAAGACGCAAAAGAGAACTTCATGATGATTAGTAGACTAACTACAGAGATATATATGCTATGTATGCCATTGAATGGTGATGTAAAGATGACTCGTGCAGCATGACGAGTCACGAAACAAGATTCACGGAACGAGGGTAGTAGGCCTATACAAAGACTTACAAAGTTTCACAAAAAAAACCAGCACAAGACAATGAACACAAGGGCTTTAAATAGGGGAACAAACAAGGGATAATTACACGGGGACAGGTGTAAAGCATGAAAACATTAGCGGGAAGGATTACAGAGGAACAAGGAGGCGGGGCTTAGACGTGCAACATGGAAACACACGGCAAAGGCAAGCGATCCCGAGCCGTGTGTCTCCACACAGAACGTAAACACAAAGACAAGATACTGTCAAAATCCTGTCCACTAGATCATAAATTGAAAGCATAAACATGAAGGACAGGATCGCGGCAGAATCCGGGGGTCGTGACGCAGGCAACCACGCCCTAGCCACGCATCTTCACACAAAACATAAACACAAAGACTGGCACTGTCATGATCCTACCCACACGGCTCTAGGAATTTTCAAGACTGTAAGGGCAGGACCATGACACACAAAGACGTTGTCAAAACTATCTTCATTAAAACTATCAATGTTATTTTGTAAAGAAACACGACTGCGCATAACAGTGCTTTTTAACACGCTTGGACGACATAAATGTGTTTAGAGTCTAGCGCAGGGGTTCTCAACCTTTTTTAAACCATGGACCGGTTTCGGGTTTACGTTTTTCTGCAGGGTTTTGGTTGTGCCCACTACTGTAAAAGTTGATGGTGACTAAAAGGGCAAAACCAATGATAGTGCTATTACGCAGCTACTAAACACATTTTTCCAGAACGTTCTTGCGGCCCGGTGGCAACTTGCCCACGGCCCGGTACTGGGTTGCGCGACCTGGTGGTTGGGGACCTCTGGTCTAGCGAATGTAAGTAACGCGTCATGTAAACAGCCTTTGAGTTTACTGTGCTGTGTTTGGTCGGTCTAGAAAAGGATTTTGAGTTTACCTGTGCTGTGATTGGTCAGTCTTGAGAAGGGTTTTGGGGGAAGAGCTGGTGGCTTTTTATGGATAAGTTGAGGTTTGGCAGGGGGTTCCTGAAGATCACTAGAAAATGCTACTGATTTCTTAGGAGGAAGTGTTATAGATGTCTTCAGTGTGTTGTCCTGAGTACACACTCCTCCATCCAGAGATGCTCTAAAATCAATGACAGCTGCAAAAAAGAGACAAAATATAATTTCCCTTACATTTGAACAAATATGTAGTCAAAAGACAACAACATGGCCATGACATCTTTTGCATGATAATTAACAGATGCATTTGAACAACAGCATTAGACATGAAGTCTAGCTTTCTTTAAACTAGACAGGAAAATAATAAATCCCATTATTCAGCTCATTAATTATTATCTGAGCCAAAGGGTCTCACGGCTACCCGAAGAAGTGTGCGGTTGGGCGTGTGGAGGTAAGGTATCTGGGCTTCCACTTGGGTCACGGACAGGTGCGTCCCCAAATTGACAAGACAGCAGCGATTGCAGCCTCTCCGAGACCCAAGACCAAAAAGGAGGTAAGGCAGTTTTAGGGCTGGCTGGCTATTACAGGAGGTTATCCCAAACTATTCGGCGCTTACCAGCCCGTTAACCGACCTTACTAAAAAGGACGCACCAGACACCGTCCAGTGGACGGAGCCGTGCCAGCGGGCTTTTACCAAGTAAAGGCTGCCTTATGCGGCGGCCCTCTATTGCACGCTCCTGATTTTAATCTGCCTTTTATTTTACAGACGGACGCATCGGACAGGGGTCTGGGGGCGGTCCTGTCCCAGGAGGTAGAGGGTGACGAGCGGCCGGTGCTGTACATCAGTCGCAAGCTCTCGCGGAGAGAGACGGGTACAGCACCATCGAAAAGGAGTGTTTGGCGATACGGTGGGCCGTCCTCACCCTCCGCTATTATCTCCTGGGCCGGGCGTTCACGCTCTGTTCGGACCACGCACCCCTCCAATGGCTCCACCGCATGAAGGATACCAACGCGCGGATCACTCGTTGGTATTTAGCTCTTCAGCCCTTCAAGTTCCAGGTGGTCCACAGACCGGGGACGCAGATGGCTGTGGCCGACTTCCTCTCCAGGAAGGGGGGGGGGGAAGCTGCAGGCCGGATGAGGCCCCGGCCTGAGTCGGGCGGTGGGGGTATGTGGCAAGGGGGCGTGGCCACGCTCCGTCTGGGGGCGGGGAGCTACGATCCGGAGCACGGAGGGTAGCGAGTCAGCCACGAGTGGCTTCTAACCTGCTGTCTCTTGTTACAGTGATTGGGGAGAGGAGGCTTAAGAAGCGCCGCCGGGGCCGCTTGAGAGAGAGAGATCCGGAGAGAGAAGCGCCGACACACACACACACACGCAAGCACGCGGACGGCGTGCTGAGAAGAGTGTACACTAGCCAAGGGCTACTATTTTGTTTGTTACTTTCTGTTTGTTTGGCGTTTTGGAAGCCACCTTTTGATTTATTTTACAATAAATATTATTTGGATTATTCTGCCGACCCCGCCTCTTTCCTCCATCTTAAGCGATCACATTACAGTGACTAAAAGGGCAAAACCAATGATAGTGCTATTACGCAGCTACTAAACACATTTTTCCAGAACGTTCTTGCGGCCCGGTGGCAACTTGCCCACGGCCCGGTACTGGGTTGCGCGACCTGGTGGTTGGGGACCTCTGGTCTAGCGAATGTAAGTAACGCGTCATGTAAACAGCCTTTGAGTTTACCTGTGCTGTGTTTGGTCGGTCTAGAAAAGGATTTTGAGTTTACCTGTGCTGTGATTGGTCAGTCTTGAGAAGGGTTTTGGGGGAAGAGCTGGTGGCTTTTTATGGATAAGTTGAGGTTTGGCAGGGGGTTCCTGAAGATCACTAGAAAATGCTACTGATTTCTTAGGAGGAAGTGTTATAGATGTCTTCAGTGTGTTGTCCTGAGTACACACTCCTCCATCCAGAGATGCTCTAAAATCAATGACAGCTGCAAAAAAGAGACAAAATATAATTTCCCTTACATTTGAACAAATATGTAGTCAAAAGACAACAACATGGCCATGACATCTTTTGCATGATAATTAACAGATGCATTTGAACAACAGCATTAGACATGAAGTCTAGCTTTAAACTAGACAGGAAAATAATAAATCCCATTATTCAGCTCATTAATTATTATCTGAGCCAAATTAATTAAGAGACGGCTGTTAGCTGAGAAAAATTCATTTGATGTAGTTTCATCTGTTTTAAGCTTTTTAAATTATCCGGGCAAAGCTGAAGTCAAGACTGCATGCTAACATCACTGTGTGGTATGGCGCCTGCAACGTGTCCTGCCGCAAGAGCCTCCAATGCATAGTGAGAGCAGCTGAGAAGATCATTGGTGTCTCTCTCCCCTCCCTCCAGAACATTTTTGGCACCCGTATCACCCGCAGAGCCCTCTGCAATGCAGGTGATCCCACCCACCCATCACATAGCTTCTTCAGTCTGCTGCCATCAGGGAGGAAACTTCGGAGTCTCCAGGCCAGGACCAGCAGACTGAAGGAGAGCTTCATCCACCAGGCAGTCAGGAAGCTAAACTTACAATTAAAGAAAACAGCATGCGATTCGTTTAAGTAAGCAATATTCACGAGAAGTGCTAGTAATACAAAGTTTCAGATACAACGTCAAGATAGTATAAGCAAGTACATAGAGAACATTAGAAAAGGAAAAGAGAGGTAGTAAGTTTTTTAAAAAATGTTTTATATATATTATGAGACAGTTAAGTGCTCACAGAAGAGGTGGGTCTTTAGCTGTTTTTTGATTTGTGAAATTGATCCAGCCGTCCTGATGGAAACAGGAAGATCGTTCCACCAGCAGGGAACGGTGAAAGAAAATGTCCTTGAGATGGATCTCATGCCTCTCTGTGAAGGAACAACGAGGCGCCAATCGTTTTCAGACCGCCGTTTGGGAGACTGGCCAGAAGAACATTACAGTAATCCAGTCTAGAAATGACAAGAGCCTGGACGAGAAGCTGTGTTGCATGTTCTGTGCATGACCGCGTTGTTTTAGTAACATTAAAAGTCAGCTGGTCATCCATGATTACCCCAAGATTCCTGACTGAAGTCGATGGGGTTATCTTTGATGGACCAAGCTGAATGGTAAGCTGGTGCTGTTCTGAAGGAGTGGCAGGAAGGTCGAGAAGCTCAGTCTTGGCCAGGTTGAGTTGTAAGTGATGATCTTTCATCCAAGAAGAGATGTCAGCCAGGCCGTGTGGCTACCGTGGAATCATCTGGATGAAACGAGAGGTGAAGTTGAGTGTCATCAGCATAACAATGGTAGGAAAAACCGTGTGCTTGTATGATGGAACCCAGTGATGTGGTGTATATGGAGAAGAGCAGAGGCCCAAGAACCGATCCTTGTGGGACCCCAGTGACTAGTTGGTGTGATTTGGACACTTCACCTCCCCAAGCTACCTTGAAGGATCTATCTGTGAGATAGGATTCAAACCAGGAGAGTGAAGTTCCAGTAATGCTCAGTGAAGAGCGATGGTAGGAGTGTGGGTGAGATGGCTTGTAGTAGATGTAAGGGGATTGGGTCTAACGGGCAGGTGGTTGGGTGAGTAGAGAGTAGAAGTTTAGAGACATCATCCTCTTTAAGAGGAGAGAAAGAGGAGAGAAGATGATCTCACACCACACACACACAGCAGACCATGGATGGGTGGAGCTGAAAATTGACAGAGGAGAGTTTTGAAAGTTTTAGAAAGCTTGTGCGAGTCTGAGGCGCTGTTAATTTTGTCATGAAAGAATGCAGATTTAGCAGTGTAAATGTCTGCAAGATGGAGAGCGAAGCCTGATACTTACAGAGGTCAGCGAGGTCTTTAGTTCTGCGCCATTTCCTTTCAGCCGCTCTAAGTTTAGCCCGGTGTTCCCGGAGAATATCGGACAACCAGGGACTGGAAGGAGTAGCACGTGCTGGCCTGGAGGAAAGAGGACAGATAGTGTCTAGACACAAGGTTAGTGTTGTGAGAAGTGTGTCTGTGGCAGAATTAACATCAAGTGATGCAAAGTGTGTGAAGGATGGAAGGGAGGTTTCTATGACAGATGAAAGATGGGGAGGAGAAAGGGAGCGTAGGTTCCGCCTAAATGAGACTGGCAGAGGGGTTTGTGAGTTGAGGGAATGCAGTATTAAATTAAAAGTGATGAAAAAGTGATCAGAGACATGCAGAGGTGTAACCAAGGTGTTCTCTGTATCACAGCTGCGTGTGTAGATGAGATCGAGTTGGTTACCTGACTTATGTGCACCTGTGGTGGGGACTAGTAGGAGATTGAAGGAGGTTAGCAGAGAGTGGAAGTTTGAGGCATAAGGCTTCTCCAGTTGATGTCGAAATCCCCAAAGACAAGAAGCAGCGAGTCATCCTCAGGAAAAGACGAGAGCAGCATGTCTAGTTCTTCTAGAAATTTACCCAGTTGACCTGGGGGGCAATAAATAACTACAATGTGGAGTTTTAGTTGAGAAGTAATAGTTACAGCATGGAATTCAAAAGAATTGGTGTTGACTACGGAAGGGTAGGTGGAGAACTTCCAGTCTTTGGAGATGAGAAGACCGGTGCCACCACCTCTCCCATGCTGGCGGGGGGTGTGAGAGAAAGAGAAGTTACCAGAGAGAGCAGCAGGGGTTGCTGTGTTCTCAGAAGTAATCCAGGTTTCAGTCAATCCTACAATACTAAGAGCAGAGTGGGAAGCAAATGCAGGGATGAAGTCAGATTTATTAACAGCAGATTAATAGACCAGAAGGACCAGAATGTTTAGCAATAGTTGTAATAAATTCTGCAGATTAACAATTGGAAAATAAATTTAGTAATTGGGCAATTGTGGATGCTGAAAGAGTGCACAAATGTTTAGCATTGCATTGCCTTTGACGTGATACAAGTGCTTTACGAGTTGTAGTGACAGTAGGGATTTGAAAACACATAGTCATAGAGGAGTATAATAAATGTACAAGAGAAATCGAAATAAAGGAATAAATATAGAAGTGAAAAAGTTAATACAAAAAAGGGCAAAGTGCAAAACTGATTAATTTGATTAATTGACTATCAGCATTGTACAACAACCACTTCTCACTTTACAACCACTTTGTCTCACTTTAAAACAACCCTTTCTTCTCACTTTGGAAAAATCCATGTCTCAGTAAGACCTAGAATTGTTGTAGAGGACACAGCCACACCCACCACTCTCTCATCAAACTACTCCTCTTCAAGATTGGCAGGGAGAATGAGAGAAGGAGGAGGCACAGGTTTGCTTATCAACAATAATTTGAAATAATCCCCATTATCTTCACTATGCAACAACCACTCGTTTGAATACCATGCCGTTGCTGTCTACCGCCCCCCAGGTCCACTTCACAACTTCATTGAAGAGCTAGATGTGCTGCTCTCCGGAGGATGGCAGCCCTCTTATAGTTTTTGGGGACATCAATATCCACCTAGTGAAACCGTATGCTTCTGATTTCCACTTCCTCACCGCCTCGTTGGACCTCACTCACAACTACCGTTTCATGGTGAATTTAAGCTTTCTAAACATGTTTTGACTTAAGACTGCTAAATATACTTTCGTACATTTTATTGATAGTCCTTTGTGGTTCAATAAACGTTTCAATAATGTACATCATATTGAGAAAATCTGCAATAATACCATGTAAGTAGTATAAACATACTATGTGTCAAAATTTTGATTGATTTATGACCCCCCTGTCAACCTCTGACCCCTCCTGGCACCTGTCAATCAAATCCTTATTTTATGGCCTGTCAATCATGACCTGTTGTTGGTGGGGTTCCTCTGTCCCTCTTTCCTACCCACTTACCCCCACCCCACCCATAATCAGTGGTTCCAACCTGGCTGTCTTTCTATCAACTTGGTGTGAAAACAGTCTGCAGTAGTTGATTTGTGAATTAGTCACATAACCTTTTCACATCCTGTTGAGAACAGATTGTGTCACAATGGTGGGGATGTTATAACTTCAGTTAAAAGAGTTGTAGCTAAGGACGTGTTTATGTTAATAGGTTAAAGAGCTTTCTGGAGACACCCTCCCCTACACCCCCACATTCACTGCAGTCTGTTGTTTACTGATGGCCGCGTGAAGTTCTTTCATAGCAAGCTTGGTATCAGCATCCGGGGGAATGTAAGCTGCAGTTATAATGGTGGAAGCGAACTCCCGTGGCACATAAAACGGTCTACATTTAACCATGAGAAACTCAAGGTTAGCTGAACAATGTCTCCCAATAATAACAGAGTTTGTGCCGGGTAGAGTGAGTGGCCTTGGGTGTTCTGGCGATCTCAGGAAGAAGTCGAAGGTTGTCGATAAAACTGTTGGGAATTCGCAAACCAATATCCAAAAACTCACATAAACATCCCACGAGGGGGCAAAACAGAAATCCAAAAATGAGAGCACAGGAATGGCAAGGGCAAGACAAAAATACGATGACACGATACAAAGGCAAATTTACAAAACGAAAAAGCACAGGACAATGAACACAAGGGCTTTAAATAAGGAGACAAACAAGGCATAATAACACGGGGACAGGTGTGAATCATCAGAAACATTTGCGGGAGAGATTACCGGAGAACGAGGGGGCGGGGCTTAGACGCGCAACACGGAAACACACGGCAACGGCAAACGAGCTCGAGCCGTGTGTATCCACACAGAACGTAAACACAAAGACATGATACTGATGCAATCCTGCCCACTAGATCATGAAAACAAGACATAAACAAGGAGGGCAGGATTGCGGAAGTATCCGGGGGGTGTGGTCATGACGCAAGACCGGAAAACGTGTGACGTAGGCGAACCCCGCCCTAGCCACGCGTCTCTGCACAAAACATAAACACGGAGACATGGCACTGTCATGGCCCTGCCCACAAGGCTCTAAGAGATCACCAGACAAGAAGGGCAGAACCATGACAGTTGAGAATACGGACCAGGAATATACTTTTACTACATGCCTGACAGACACCACAGTATCTTCCCCAGGCAAATAGATATCAGGCAGGATGGAAACCCACAAACCTCTGTTGAATGTATGGCTCATTGTCTTAAGCATACATCATTGTCAGAACAGACACCCCTAGAGTTGTCAATATAACTCACATTTGAAGACACTTCTCCCTGACCATAAAGAACATGTCAGGGCATGCATGTCCTTTAATCAAAAGGTAGTTTTCTGTGGCTCAGTGGTTAGAGCATGGCGCTAGCAATACTACTGCAGACCAGGTTGATACCTTAGAAAAACAGCCAGGTTGGAACCACTGATTTTGGGTAAGAAAGAGGGACAGAGGACCCCCACCAAGACCATGTCATGATTGACTGGCCATAAAAAAAGGATTTGATTGACAGGTGCCAGAAGGGGTCAGAGGTTGACAGGGGGATCATAAATCAATCAAAATTTTGACACATAGTATATGTTTATACTACCCATGTAATACCATATATTTTATACCTTCTTTATTTTTCATAATTAAATCTCTTTACAGTAACTATTGCCGAAATGTATGTAAAGCTGCTTTGCAACAATTCAATTTTATTTATGTAGCGTTTTTCATAATTTTGCACTGAATTAAAGTAAAGTGACAGTAAAATTGACTACGGCTCTGAATAGCATTCACAATCTACCAATGATATAGCGAGACCCATCCTGACAAACACACACTTACCTGTCCTCTGTCCGTCCACGACATCTGCGGTCCTGTCGTGAGCCTTGGTTACTGAGCCTGACATCAATCCATTCTCCAACCATCCGTCCTGCGTTACTACAGGGATCCTTGAGTCTAAAAAGTACAACGATGCCATAACTACTGTTCTTTCACATAATTATCATAATATTGATAATAGTTCTGTCAGGATCACTATCGTCAAATATTTAAACATTAGCAATATATAAGGTGGACAGAATGAAACTGTTCCGGTGTTCTGATGATCTGTGATACCTTCTCAGTTTGTGCGACCTCCCATACAAAACCTCAACCCAAACTCAAAAAGGAATTCTAATGGTAGCACAAAATGTCAGAACACTGGGCAAACTCTCTGCCTGTCCATGCAAGTAGTGCACACAGCAAAATCCCCAGAGTTAAATCAACTCTGCTCAGAGTCTATATGGGTCCAATCTACAGAGAATTAAAGTAACTCTGAAGCAGAGTTAAAGTTAATGAGATGATGAAGGTGATTAATTATGTGATGATTGAATCATTAATGATGAACACCTGCTGTTAACAAACACAATCACTGAAGAAAACATCAACAATAAGAAGTCACCCTAACAGTGATCACTGTTTCTTTTAGTTGGGCTCTTACTCATAATTTTTCTTTTAAGTGTTTTTGTGCAGCTGAAATAGTGTGTTTCTAAATCACATTTATAACAGCCAAACAAAAATCAAATTGCCTTTGATGTTCACTGATGGTAAATGATACAGTTGTACATTTATTTAGTCATTTACGTACTTAATATTACTCTTAATATTGCTAGTTTTAGTGTGTAAAGTTTAATGTTGTGTTGCAAAATATTTTTAATTGTAAAAAGCTTATCACACATAAATCATTCAGACATCAAGAATCAGCATATGAATCTCAACAGTGGTGACAATCAACATAAGAAAGCTTTGTGCTGCAATGCATGCTGGGTAACAGCATAGACCAGAACTCATCCATGACTCCCAGCATGCATTGCAGCATGAGTAAACAATACTACTGAACGTTATTTTTGTCACCGTTGTTGAGATTCATGAGCTGATTCTCAATGATCACATAATTAATCACCTTCATCATCGCATTAACTTTAACTCTGCTTTAGAGTTACTTTGACTCTTTGTAGATTGGACCCATATAGACTCTGAGCAGAGTTGATTTAACTCTGCGGATTTTGCTGTGCAGCAATACATATCCTACCAAAACAAAATAATTTCATGCCATGACAGTTGCAATCCAAAATCCAGAAAATGAACGAATGTCGATTACAGCATTACCCACTGAGCAAAAGTTCCTTCTTATAGACGTCCCCTGAGGAGCCAGAATGAAAGTTTGTCTGACGTCTTTTTCTGACGTCTTCTGGACGTCCAATGTTGACGTTCATAGACCATCTATAGAAGGTACGAATTTAGTTGAAATGTGGTCATTGTGGACGTATTTTCAACGTCTTATAACATCAACGCAGACTCATTTTAGACATTTTAACAAAAATAAGTGTTACACTATGCATTATATTAAAACATATTTATGCCATTGAATCAATATCAGTTTTGCACTCGCTATTAATGTTGAAATTTCAACAAACCACCGTTTTTGTGATCAGTGTTTGCTTTAGTTGGTTAGATCTTGATTCTTAAAATTCATCAAGTTAACTTTCTTTCTTTCGATGTTTGTAATTGTGTTTCAATAAGAACACTTGTGCATTGATAAAGAAATAAAGGTTTTGAAAAATATTTGAAGGAGTAGTTTGCTTTATGACAAGTGTTAAGCAGTAGTAAGTTTAAGAAACTTCTCTAAATTATACTGAGATTTGATCCATTCATGATTGATGTTGACATAAATGTTCACAAGTAAATAAGTACAGAGACAAAATATCTGAAAATGTTTACTGACAAACTTAGACATCAATGTTCATCATACAAACCTCAACAATGGTGACAATCATCAAACTAATTCAGATAACAGATCAACTGCAATGCATGCTGGGAGTCATCAATGAGTTTTTGTACTATGATGTTACCCAGCATGCATTGCAGCATGAAGTTTTCTTTTGTGGATAGTCACCATTGTTGAGTTTCATACACTGATTCTTCATGTCTAATTGATTCAGAAGTGTCACAGGTTTTTAAATCACGTGCTCTGTTTGTCATCTATAAAACTTCTTTAATCTCTTTAAACTGCATCATAACACAGTGTTCACATATTAATAACTTCACACTTAAGAGTTGTTTGAGTGACTTCATAGTGATGAAATCACCAACACTTTCTGATCTCACTGGACCATTGTTTATTTTTGCCAAAACAAATGTGTATGAACACAAATTGGCAGCCAATAAAAACATGACATTAAACCAAGAGTCGAGAGCCCAACTAAAGCAAACACTGATCACAAAAACGGTGGTTTGTTGAAATTTTAACATTGATAGCGAGTGCAAAAGTGATATTGATTCAAATAGCTTAAATATGTTTTAATATAATGCATAGTGTAACAATTATTTTTGTTAAAATGTCTAAAATGAGTATGCGTTGATGTTATAAGATGCTGAAAATACGTCCACAACGACCACATTTCAACTAAATTCGTACCTTCTATAGATGTCATATGGATGTCAACATTGGACGTCCAGAAGACGTCAGAAAAAGACGTCAGAAAAACTTTCATTCTGGCTTCTCAGGGGACGTCTATAAGAAGGAGCTTTTGCTCAGTGGGTAGATTTTGTTCTGCTATAGTGGTGAGCATTACAACCAATCACAGTTCAGCGTATGAATACTGGCCAATCAGAGGTTTTTAAATGATTCCCCCGTGAGAGAGTTGTGTTGAAGTATTTGATATAAAAGACAATGCATTAATGTTAATCAAAAACTGCTCATTATGAAGAAAGTAAAACTGCCCCTGTAAATCCCTTTCAAAACTTGCCCCTTACTGGATAAATTTGTTTCTGAATAATTATTTGTTTGACTAAAAATTTTATTGATCACTGAGATAGGATTTGGAATCAAGTCGGCTCAAAAAATAAATAAAATAGCTTAGATGTAATAAGCTACATTTGCCATGTTGCTGTAGCTTAGCTTGCTACATTTCAGGGTGGTAGCTTTAGTGTAGTTAAGCCATTTACTGTAGAGTAACTGCTAGCTTAGCTCACTACATTTTCCAAGTAAGCTAGCTTGCACAACACTAGATCTCGCACCCAGGAACAGGCAACACAAAGTATATATCTTTGTATATCCATCCAAACAAATACATATGCACATCAGCTAGTAACAGCATGTTGCATATAATGGAACAACAGATGATAGCAACAGAACAACTGTGAGCTGTAGTAAATCTTACAAAGTAAATCTTAATGGCAGCTTAAGGGCTGTCCACACTGCACGCAACGCGATAATGCGACGTGATTGGCCGACTAACTGACTGCCAGTCAGAGCCATAGAGAGTGAGAGTTGCGCCAACGGAAGTAAAAAATTTTCACGTGTCATGGTTTATTCGGACTCCTGTCAAGCAGCGCGCGTATCGTGTGTCTAGGGATGCAGCGATTACCGAATTTCACTATTAACCGTGCTTAAAAACGTCACGTTTAATTAATCGTAAAGGCGCTGTTACACCGTGTATTTCTGTTGCACGGAACGGACTGTTGCAACTAGCGTAAAACGAAAAAGTTACACCAGCGGGGCACCAGCTTAAAGAGCCGTACGTGCTTATCAGAGACACGGAGGCTACTACACACACTTTTAACTATGACAAAGAGACCAAACAGCGAATCTTATATGTATATTAACAATCACTGTAGTGGTGACAGTTAGACTTTCAGTGCAATGTAAACAAACAAAGCTGCATTTAAGTTACCGGAGTCGCGCGTCGGAAGAGCGCCGCAGACAGCGCACAGGACGCGCACATTCTGTATGCACAAGCTCAAATTCTAAGTCTACTGCTGATGCAAGCTGGACCAATGTAACTTATTTTTATGTTATTTTTATTAAACAATAACTGGGCTTTGAACGTTAATTAGCGATTAGATCCATTATTGTTTGCTATGAACGAAAATAGCAGGGAAACAAAATGCCTGTGATTCACACGCAGTAGCTCTTAAAGGGCCAGCAGCATAATAAACATATCTGTTTTAATGCTCATCAAACAACAAAAGAAATGTGGTGCGTGGCATTTTTGCTACAGACTACAGACGCTTGAACAGTGTGACAGTGAAATACTCTCACCCCCTACCCCGCATTTATGACACTCTGGATGCATTTTCAGGCGCGGTGTGGTTCAGCACACTGGATTTTTCTAACGGCTACTGGCAGGTGGAAGTCGCAGAAGAAGACAGGGAAAAGACAGCCTTCACGACAGGACAAGGGCTCTATCAGTGGCGATCTATGTCAATGGGCCTTTCTAACTCCCCTGCAACGTTCCAACGTCTAATGGAGCTGGTCCTGAGGGGTCTCCCATGACATGTCTGCATGGTATATCTTGATGATATTCTAATTTACAGCAAATCATTTGAGGAACACATGTCTAGTCTGAGAGATGTGTTGTCAAGAATTCAGTCTGCAGGGGCTGAAACCAAAAAAATGCCATCTTGCCAGAGATCATGTTGTTTTTCTAGGCCATGTTATTTCTCGAAAGGGACTTCAGTCTGACCCAACAAACACTGAAAAGGTTCGAAACTGGCCAGTTCCTCAATCTCCATCTGAGGTTAGGGCATTTGTGGGGCTATATTCCTATTACATATCTTTATGTCAGAGACTTTTCTGAGCATGCAGCTCCACTGAACCAGCTTGTTGGTAAGAATGTTCCCTTTGTGTGGACTTCTGAATGTAACAAATCTTTCAACTTCCTGAAAAATGTGTTGTCCTCTCAGCCTGTTGTAATACTGCCTGACTTTCATGTTCCATTTAAAATTTACACAGATGCATCCAACCTGGCTGTCGGGGCTGTGCTGGCCCAGGACAGAGATGGCCTTGAAGATGTCGTTGCATATGCCAGCCGGGCATTAAATTCCACACAGAGGCATTGGTCCACTTTTGATTGGGAGCTGTGGGCCATTGTGTGGGCTAAGAGAGAATTCAGATATTACATTGGACTTGCTTCTTTTACCATTGTCACAGACCATCTGCCACTTTTGGCTCTGCGGCGTATGTCTATTGAGGATGACCCAACAGGAAGGAGAGGGCGATGGATTATGGAGCTTGATCCATTGAATTGGGTCATTATGTACAAGGAGGGGAATCGCCACAGAAACGCTGATGCCCTGTCATGGCGCCCAGTCACATCCGATTCGAGTGAAGTGGAGTTTGGTGGCGAAGGTGTATTGAAAGTTAATGTGGTGAGTTCAGATTCATCTAGTACCGGCATTCCATGTTTCTCTGATATTGTTGATGCTCCTGGAGAAGTGCCTACTAGTGTTGTCACGGTACCAAAATTTTAGTAGTCGGTACCAATACCAGTAAAATTTCATGGTTCTCGGTACCAATTTCGGTACCAAAGAAAAACACAAAAACTTGCAATTTGAACAAACAACATTTTTTATTAATAAATTTAAACTAAAATATTATCTTCAAATACTAATGCCATTTTTTATACTCACTTAAAATTGTGTTTCAAGCATTTTCACAAGTAATAAAAGTATGAAAAAAATTACAAGCCTTAAAAAACAAAAATACGGCACTTTTAAAATATGCCATGACTGAATAATACACTCTTCTTATAAATAAACTTCAACATTAGTATATATTAAACAGAAAATGCTATTACTGAACAACACTTTATAAACTTAAATATTGTTATAAATAAAACCAAAACAATGGCATCATTCAAGTATTTCAAAGTTTGTAAACATTTGAGTAATTAAATAACAACAAAATAAATTACAAGCATTGAAAAGAACAAAATAAAAAAACTATGTATACGTTTCACTTACTTTATCTTTAAAGTTTCAGACAAAACAATAGTGACCTACAGTTATTAAAGTTTAATATAAACTTTCCTTAACTCACTTTATTTTCGCTGTTTCCAGATTTTGTGAAAGAAACACTAACATGTCAATGTGTTCCTGGGTCAGCCTTAAGCGTCTTGGGCTAACAATATACCCTGCAGTACTGATTACTCTTTCAGATCAACAGCTTGATGCAGCAATGCACAGATACTTTCTGGTAAACTCTGATATTTGAGGTAGTGTACCCATATTTGTCTTCCACCAGGAAAGTGGATCATCCTCAGCACTGACCTCAGGCATCTGACTGTAAACCAAGAACTCACCATTTAACTCGTCACTTGCAGAAAGCTGTGTTTGACTTGAGGTTGCTTCCCCTTTTTCTTTCTTCTCCCCTTGTATGTTGGAAAGAAGGTGCTTCAGGTCAGTTTGAGATTTTTTTGATGGCCTGACTTGACATGACACTCCAGAAACCTGAGATGCACTTCCATTATTGGTAACCTTATTCAGGAGACTTTGCTTCACATTATCCTTAAGAGAAACAAAGCTGTTCTTAAACCTTGGATCAAGGTAAGTTGCAGTGTTTAAAAGAAGCTGTGAGCCATCATAGCCATGCCGAAGACACTCAATTATCTTTTCCTTCATCTCCTGGGCTAAAGCCGAGTCACTTTGTGCATGACTGAGACATTTAAATATCTTCCATAGTAATGGCAAGACTGAGGAAAGGGTGGTATGTTTTTCCCCACTAAGATTTCCCCACATCTGTAAATGGATTGAGTGGCACAAGAACTGCTTTAACAGTATCTAAAACTGTAATGTCCGAGTCTTTTGGCATGAGATACCATTTTTTCCTGTCTTCAGCCAGCACAGCACAGAAAACCTGCTGCTGCTCCATAAAACATTTCACCATATCATATGAAGAATTCCAGCAAGTGGGTTCATCATGTATCAGTTTATGGTCTGGAGAGGACAGATCTTTCTGTTTTTTGGCCAGCTGGCGGGAAAGTTTCGGTGATCTTGTTAAGGCAGAAACCGTTTTTCGAAGCATTGACAATGCTGCGGACACCCTGTTTACCTCCAGTGCCATATTTACAGCAAGGTGAAGATTGTGTCCAAAACAGGGAATCCAGGTGAAGTCCTCAAAGGCTTTTTTTTTGCAGTTCTGCTTGTCCACAGATCTATTGTGCAGCTGTAAAACGGTTTGTCACTGAGCTGTTGGATTATGAGGTCTCTTGTGTCATTGTAGATGTGGGGAATCTCAGTGTACATAAAAAAAGTTTTGACTTGGAAGTTGGTGTTTTGGGTTGAAGTGATGAAGCATTTGCTGGAATCCACATTTTTCAACTGTATAAATGGGCACTTGATCAATACATATGAATTCAGCAACAGCTCAGTTCAGTTTTCTTGCCTCAGGAGAGTTTTTGTCATATTTCTGCTGCCGCTGAAAATCATCTGCAACTGTTGTCTGTTTTAGAGGTTGCTGGGATGTTTGATGATCTTCCTCAGCTTGCAGCTGTAAAAGGAAAACAGAATATACTTAAGTAAAGCAATGGATGCATTAGGGATGTTGCGGTGACAGAATTTTCCCACCGGTTGATTGAGGTGTAAAAACACTGGTAGTACCAGTCTCACCGGGGTTACGTGTCAGGGATTTCGGGGGCGGCCGAAAATGCGGTCGTGCACACGTCTCGATTTACTTTGACTTAAATAGCAGCAAATCAACGGCATTTGTTTGAATTCATGATGGGTTCATTATTTTTCTTAATAAAAGTACATAAAACAGTACGACACACTTTTATTGCTAAATGAATAATGCACACACACCATGCAAAAAATAGTTCCACCTCACACTGTCTCTCTTATGTTTTGTGCATCGCACACACTTATCGATGGCTGTGTGTCAGGCTTTTGCGGTGGATTTTTTGCCGCAGGACCTGGCTGCCTCATTTTTGTGGTGCGCTTGAATGTGTGTAAAATCGAAGTGTTACCTCCGGATGCTGCCACCTTCATCAGGCAAAGTTTACAGGTTGCCTGTTGGCATTGGGTTTAAATCCAAAATATTTCCAAATTGGCGCTTATTGTAGTTACTGACTGAATTAAGTGCTTTAATGCTATAAACTTAAAAACGACGGTGGGGACAGTGGGCAAGTGATGCAACCGGTAGGCAGGTTAAACACTGTGTATAACCGGTAACACCGACTATCGCAACAAGCCTAGGATGCATCATGCAATATTAGATCATTGACACCAGTTAAAATATAACTTTTCAGTAAATAACAAGCCTCTACTTTTATAATGAATTTAGACAAGATTACATATATTAAGTGTATATCACTGATACATAGATGGTAATTGTAGTATTAAAAAACCTCACAATATGTAAACATTTGTTAAACAACATTAGATAACATGATCCCACTGTTGATAGTCAATAATGCATAAAGTAACGTTAATGGCTTATTGTAAATGTTACCAAACTATACATCAGGAGATAAAACGTGTTTTATTTTATATTACTTTTCTTTAATCCAAACTTTGCATTCAAATTTAATTTTAAAAGGCTTTTTAAACCTGCTAGAGTTACCCAGCCATGAATTAGCCTATACCTGCTTTTCTGATGGACTGATATAAGGACATTATGCTAATGCTAAAGTAACCATACATTTGTACATTTTGTAACACATATTTTTAAACAGGTCAAGTCATCTAAAAGATTAGTACTTGCTACTTGGTGTATAAAAGTAGTAAATCACATCATGGTCAGCTGTTTTTTACTCTTACAAATAAAAGTTACAAGAGCATTAAATGGTTAATCAATCAAACTTTATTTTATTAGCGTTAGCCACACTTGTGCTAACAAAATGCTTAACTAAGCAAATGGCATGTTTATTTCAATCCAGCATTCATATATGATGTTCATAACGTAATCGCTAACGTTACATGTAAAATTTAATCAAACCCACCTGCTTTAACTCCTTCATTAGGTCCGGGTGTCGGTCTTTGAGGTGTTTTATTAAATTTGAAGCGTTTCCTCCTTTTGAGAGGAAAGTTCGATGACATCTTTTGCAGATCGGTTTTTGCTGATCCATGATGTATCCCTTGTCATCAGCCTCAAATCCAAAATATCTCCATACGTGGTACTCTTACTCGGTACCCCCGTTGCTTAAGAAAATCTGGTACCGTAACATTTAAAATTTTTTGGTACCGACTTGGTACCGAAGTACCGGGTCTTTTGAGAACACTAGTGCCTACTGCCAACATTTGTGACATTTCTGATGACATGTTTGCACTAAACGCCCTGTTTTACACCTCTTCTGAAATTAGGGCTTTGCAGCAGGCCGACCCTGACCTCAGAACGATCTTGAACTGGGTAGAGCATTCGCAAAGGCCAGCAAGGAGACAGATAAGAGGCACCTCTCAGTGCCTGAGAAAATTTTGGACTGAGTTCAGTCGTCTTACTACACTGTAAAAAATGTCCGTGAAATTAACAGGGAAATTCTGTAGTTTTCACGGAGAAAAACCACTGTCAGAAGACTTCTGTATAAAATACGGAAAAACACTGTAAAAACTGTCAGTGAAATTAACAGGGAAATTCTGTCATTTTCACTGAGAAAAACTGTTGTCAAAAGACTTACGTATAAAATACGGAAAAACACTGTAAAACCTCTCAGTGAAATTAACAGTGAAATTCTGTTGTTTTTACAGAAAAACACATCACAAAGTTGCAAAACCTGTCAGTGAAATTCTGTTGTTTTTACGGAAAAAACACGTCACAAGTTGTAAATCCTGTCAGTAAAATTCTGTCGTTTTTACGAAAAAAACCTGTCACATTTTGTAAAACCAGTTTTTGGAAAAAACACGTTGTAAAAACGCAAATGAAATTTGTTTTTAACAATCAGTTTTTTTCTCTAAAAACTCACCATTAAACAACTCCACAAACACTATTAACACATTTACTTATTACATCACTGTGACTTTATTTCTGTGGTTCATCTACAAAAGTTCTTATTGAGAATTAACACAAGTGAGATGTTGATGGTTTTGCTGAGTCACCATTATGGTGTTCAGTGTTTGCTTTAGTAGGACTCTTGACTCTTTGCTTTGTTGTGTTAGATTTTCTTTAGCTGCTGTAACTGTGTGATGAAAACACATCTGTCATGGTGGAAAGAGCTAAGGGAAATTGTCATTATGTTATTTGTCATCACAGTTGTCATATACTGGTTTATTCACTATTTTAAAATTATTTTATTATGCTCACTGATGATATGAATGAGACTGACAGAAAGATATTTTCAGGGACTTTACAACACATGATTTAAAGAACTAAATGGACTAGCAGATAGCAATAATAAACCTATTCATCTCATCAATGGTGACCACAAAAACGACCACATAAGATAAACGCAAGGCATTCTGGGTACCATCAAAGTAGAAAAACTCATTCATGTCTCCCAGGATGCATTGCTGCATGAAGCTTTTCATTTGATAGTCACCACTGTTGAGATTCATACACTGATTCTTGATATGTGTTTAAAATGAAATGAAGATTTTTTCCAAACTTCTCAAAAACTTTTTTCAAATGATTGTAGCTGTTTCTCAAATTTTAGTTCATTCACAATGTTATTAAAAAAAACTTCAAAACATAAAAAATGCTTTTAATTGAGTATTCACAATACTGAAAACCAGACTTAAGCTTCTGTTTACATTCCTTTTAGTTTTTAATTTGCTATGACAACTATGTTTTATAAAACATAGCATAGCAACCAAAAGAAAACTTGTTTAACAAATTGCGGGTGAAAAGCCCAACTAAAGTAAACACTGATCACAATAACGGTGACTTTAAACAACATTCATTGATGTTATGCTGCAATCCCTGTGAAGCAGAAGTTATGATCGTTTTCATTATTCTGACGTATTTCAAAGTTCAATTGAATATTTAATGAGGAAGAATAGTGGGTGTGGCTCATGGTTTCCTCTGTGAATTGATTGGATGAATAAAAACAGGATGTTCCCGTATTTTTACGGTAGTTTACTGGCAACCACAGCTGCCAGTATTTTTCTGTAAAAACTACGGAATTTTTCTTTTCTGACCGTTAAATTGTTTTTTAGTCACCGCTATGCTGAAGTATGGAGTCTGTGTTTAAGTCAAAGTCAGGCAAGAAGTTTCTGATGTCATGCTGCATGTTGTTTTGTTAAAAAATGACAGTCGATTATTATAATGAAATAAACGTAAATATTTGAAGGAAATGTAATATTTTCACTTTTATGCATTAGGTGAATGTTTTAATTGTATGTAAAGAAATGCTCTCAATATAAAAGACTCAAATTAAATAAATTCAATCACAGCTTGAAGTTTTTGCCCTGAAGTTCTTGAACTTTATCACTATTTACGTGCTTTTCCTGTATTTTTTACGGAATTTTACTGGCAACCACAGCTGCCGGTATTTTTCCGTAAAAACTACGGAACATTTTTTACAGTGTATTATTGATGGACTGTTGTGTCGTTCTGGTTTTTGTTCTCTGACAGGCAAGCCTATGGTCCAAATTGTTGTTCCTTCTGGGATGGTTTCGAACATTCTCCAGAAGTTGCATGGGGCCTCAGCTTCTGCACATTTCTCTGCTGAGCGTGTATGGGAGCAGGTAAGGAAATTCAGTTACTGGCCTTCTATATACAGGGACATCAGAGCCTGGTGTGAGCAATGCAAGTCATGTCAAACTCGTTGGGGTCCAGTTCCATCCCACCGAGCCCCTATGGGCGGGTCCCAAACAGTTTGGCCATTTAAAAGGGTGGCTATGGACATTTTAAAGCTGCCCACAACTTCAAAAGGTAATTGTTATGTTTTGGTCATTGAGGACTACTTTTCTAAATTTGTATGCATTGCCTAATCAGACGTCACAGACTGTGGCTCACTGCCTGTTTGAGGAATATGTCTTGGTCCATGGTGTACCCGAGGCTTTGCATTCGGACCAGGGTCGCCAGTCCGAGGCGGAGGTAATACAGAGCCTTTGCCAGTTGATGAACATTGACAAGACATGCACCACTCCCTACCACCCAAAATTGGATGGTATGGTCAAACGTTTCAACCGTACACTGATCGATCAGCTGGCCAAGACACTATTGATCTATTGGAGAATGGGATGAGTATGTGAAACATGTTGCTTTTGCTTACAACACATCACCCCACTCCAGCAGTCATTTCACACCATACTTTTTGACCCACGGTCGAGAGGCACGGGTTGTCGCCTGATGTTGTTGCTTCATTGTTGGAAAAGTTGGACTCTGCCTTCAGTAGTGCACGCATGTATAGTGAGGCAGCTCATTAGTGCCAGAAAATGTATCACGACGAAGGACTGCGTCACCAGCCTTATGCTGTGGGTGCTATGGTGTGGCTTGACAACCCTGTGGAGAGTCGAATGAAGCTGTCACCCTATTGGAAAAGACCATACAAAATTGTAAAAGTCATGGGCTAAGTCCACACCAGTGCGTTTTCATTTGAAAATGGAATTTCATTTTCAAAATGCTCTTCGTCCACACTAACATTTTCAATTGTTTTCCAAACGCTGCCCATCTACACTGAAACGTCTGAAAACGCTTACATCCAGGTACTGCGCATGTGTACAATGTAAGACACGTCAGCCTGTGTAATTTCTGTCAGGCATTTATTTAGTTTTTTCTGCATTATTATTTCACGGCAATGTGGAGCAAAGACACAGGTTTTTTTTATGTATGGATAAAGAGGTAGGGATGTTGCTGCGGGTAACACAAGACTATAAAGCCGCAAAAGCAAAAGTGAAACTTAACTCGCGATCCTGCCAAACAATAACTGCGAGTAATTAAATGTTCCTTCTCCTAAAATGCAATATAAAGTACACTGTTAAACATTTCACCATGAATATACAGGAAATGGCTGGCTACTAGTTGCATGACTTTCACAGAAATTCACTAAGAAACTTACAGGAAAATCCTGGAAAGTGACAGTACAATACTGTGATTTATTTTACTGCCTATATGTAAAAACATTGTAATTGTATTAACCCTCTATGGCATGAATTTTTATTTTTTGGGGAAAAAATATTTAACCCTATTTTTTAAAAGCTTGGGGGTTCCTGATAACATATCCATAACAAAATGTGTGCCCCTCCCCCCACCCCTGAACCAGATATCAGTTTGTTGCCTCAGGGCAACACTGTGATATGAGGGTACACAACCGCCAAGGTTTTCTACATAAGTAGAATATGTATATTTTACAATATATACATTGGAATTTCATAAACCATTTACAAACAAATAAACAAGCAAACTCCTACTAATTTCACACCTTGTGTATAAATATTTCTCATATTTCATATAACATTTACAGTAAACCAACACTGCAATGACTGTGTGTGCATATGTGTCAGTGTGGATTATTGGTTATTGTTTGAATTAGTGCATCTTTTCTTGATAAAGCATTTTCTCATTTCCCATTCTGTTAATTGGAATAGTTGCTGGATGACACATTTACCAGTACTTGGCTGTTGGTGTACAGTACCTGTGCACCCTGTTATCTTGAATCTCCCTTTCTTTTCACCATCCAGTGTCCATTCAGGTAAAAAAGATTGAAATTACTGTACAGGTTGAATGCACATGAATGCAACCACAAAGTTGTCATTTCGAATGTGGCGGAAGTCGTTTGTTTTCCATCATAATACATTTATTGTGAATGATGACAGTACAATGTACACTCTAAAAAGTGCTGGGTTGTTTTTGACCCATGTTGGGTAAATATTGGACAGAACACACTGCTGGGTAAAAATTACTAATTGCTGGGTTGTCTTACCCAACCATGAGTGTAAACAACCCAGCCATTGAGTTGAAATAACCCAACATCGGGTGCTTAAACCCAACAGTGTGTTCTGTCCGATATTTACCCAACATGGGTCAAAAACAACTCAGCATTTTTTAAAGTGTAGACCACATCTCCACACTCCAGGAGCACATCTCCACACTTTAGCATACAGGTCTTCAACTCTGCACATGGAGAACTACTTTCCTGCAAAGTTTAACTTCATACACACTTGATCCAGTGGATCAAGATCTTCAGCATCACTTAAAAATTACAGGCAGATATGCATGTGTCGGACTCAAGAGTAAGTTGGACCTAAACTGGGTGCCCACCAGTAACAGGGTTGAAGACCTCTGCTTTAGCATGGTATTGGCTAAACAAAAGTGATCTAACTGCAAATATTGCTTATTTTCCTTATTTTCAATTGAATGTTGATTTACTGCATGTATTTATATGAAATTATGAGAAAGATTTATACATAAGGTGTTAGTGGTAATTAGCAGTAGTTTATTTATTTTTTGTGATTGGTTAGAACAGTTTTCTAATGTATATAATGTATATATTCAGCTTGTATAGAAAACCTTGGTGTTTTTATACCCTCATAGCACAATGTTGCCCTGAGGCAACAAAGCAAAAAACACAGATTTAGTATATAGATAAAAACAAAGTAAGTCTTTTAACAATCAAACATCTTTACATACTGATGCACATGCACATATTTTTTAGATTAAGCTATTTCAATTTAAACATGTTAAAAAGTTTTATTTATCTTCTTAATTGGTGCCATTGAGTACCACATGGCTTTAGTTCCTGAAACGGCTGCTCCACCTCCAAACAAAAGGCCACACCCACTTCAGCCCCTCAATTCATTGAGCAGACATGTCAGGTGATATTATAATACCATTTTTTAAATTACAAAATTTAAAGGGGTGGTGTAAAAATCCAAAAAAGTAGTATGTTGTCTGAGGGCAACACCATGAACTACATTTTAAGTTTATCTTACTAATATAATTAAAGCATTCCTTACATTTTCTGACTCAAATTTACTTAATTACACAAAATAGTTAAAATTACACAAAATTTCACTGTTCGATTTTTACAGTAGGGACAGAACGGCATTACATTTTTACAAGAATTAAGTCACCCACACTAAAAACAGTGTGATTGTACAGGATTTTACAGGCTAATAATTTCAGTGTAAAAGGGCAGTAGTGTACCGTGACTACAGAATATGACTGGCTACTGGTTGCATGACTTTCACAGTAAAGGTAAGGGCAGTACTTTACTGTGATTTCACAGTTAATGACAGGGAAAGGCAGTATTTCAAATACATGTATTTTATATTTTAACAGCCGCGGCCCGTCTGTATGGGCAGGTGGGGCAGCGCCCCTCCAAAATATTAATCGCAGAAATATAGAACTGTATATTAACTTAATCTAGCAAGATTGTTAACTCATAAATGTGTTCTGAATTATTCAACAAATATTTTCTGGGGTTCTTTGTTATTTTATGTCGTAACATGAGACGAATATATGTGGAAATGTAGTGCTTGGCTTCCGCAAATGGGTTAGAAAACATTTAGACAGAACATCTTAGACAGAAACACCCTTGCCAAATCAGCGACCAAATGCTTATATAAATAAATCGCCATCACATTATAAATTATAAATCACAAGTCCTCTTGTGAAAATTTTGTAAAGAAATATAACGTTAAGCCTGTAGTAAATATACAGAAGGTCTACATTCTAGAAAGCGAAACCATTACAAAAGAATAAACAATAAAATATATTACAAAACAATTGTATATTAAATGTTTTTGTAAATACCTGTAGCCTATGTGGCTCATTTGTTTTATTATCCCAGTCCCCAATGCAGTCAGTTACAGTTAATTGTTCAGAGAATGTTTTTTTTTATCAAACACAATAATAAAACATTGTTGTGTATTTTAAGATTTACACATTTTTGAGCCTGCCTCCTTCAGGCTGGATTACGCAAAGACGACAACGTTCTGTATGTTTTGAGTGATTTGAATGTTAAACTTAGACTTTAAGTAGTTAATTTTGTATATCCTAAGATATGATCCAGAATCTGCCCCACCTAAATTTATAGCCACGAGCCGCTACTGTATTTTAACCCATAACATGCACATGGCCTGACTTTCATAAGTTACTTTTTTAGGCATGCTGTATGTGTGTGCTCTGAAAGTCTATTTGTTATGGTCATGCAAATGAGAATCTAATCAAATAATGTTGGTTCTTAAAATAGCCATCGCATTTTAACTTGATTCACGGATCTCAGCAGGATTGAGTGCTGTGCTGTTGACAGAAAAAAATAAGATCAGTGAGTTTTATTACATTACTAAAAATATTTGTGAAAACTGGACGCAAATATTATCAAACTACAGGAAATTTTCGACACAGACAGACATCAATAATCATTGTATGAATCTCAACAATGGTGACAATTAACAAAAGAAAACTTAATGCAGCAATGCATGCTGGGTAACATCATAGTACAAAACTCATTTATAACTCCCAGCATGCTTTGCAGCATAAAGTTTTCTTTTGTTTATTGTCACCATTGTTGAGATTCATACACTGAATCTTGATGTCTGTGTAATTTCTAGACCTTGCTAAAATTTAAATTCATATCCTGTTTTTTTTACAATATCTCTCTAGCCATTAAAATGTACTCAAAGTCCAAGACATCATAACATTCAAGCAGCAAACAATCCAGATGAGATCATTGAATCAAACTGCAAGATGATTGGTAGTTAAGAAATCAACACAACTTGATTGGATTCTCAATAGCATCACCGTAACATAACATAACAAATGTACTTTATAAGCACACAGTTACAGCACACCACAAAACCTGACAAAGAGTGAGTCAAGAGCCCAACTCAAGGAAACACTGATCACATTAATGGTGACTATAAACAAAACAATAATCTGTTAAGTCTTCATAAGAGCTTTTTTTATACATATGATAGAAATAAAAGGAAAGTGATGTCTGTAATAAGTGAAGATCACAGGGACTCCACTTCCATCCATGGAGGACATCCAGAGGAAACGCTGTCTGCGTCGAGCTCGCAGCATTCTTAAGGACTCCTCTCATCCCGCTCACAGACTGTTTTCTCTCCTGCCCTCCGGCAGGCGTTTCAGGTGCCTCCAGACCAGGACCAGCAGACTAAAGAACAGCTTTTTTCCCAGAGCTGTCTCTTTATTGAACTCTGCCCCTCACTGATCCCACTGCCCCTCATATACTGCTACACTCTTCTCTCCCCCCTCATTGCACACCTGTCTTCACTTGTTATTTGCACTAATGGACTGTCTATACATAACATTTATGTTCATTTGCACTACCAGACTGCTCATTTGCACTGTCAACTGTTCATTACAGTACCGACTGTTTACTGTTTACTATGCATCTTGCACTCCTACACTTTAACTGAAATATGCAATAACTTCTTCCATTGCACTGTTACTTCGATAGCTTCTGTCCATAATTTATTTGCACTACTCTATATCCATCGCACTGCTGCTCACCATAGCCTAATTTATTGTATACAGCCACCTGTAAATTTCTGTTTATAGTAAAAGCCATCTGTACATTATGTTCATAATACATATCCATCTGTAAATTTCTGTTTATAGTAAAAGCCATCTGTATATTATGTTCATAGTATATATCCATCTGTAAATCTCTGTCTATAGCAATAGACATCTGTATATTATGTTCATAGTATATATCCATCTGTAAATCTCTGTTTATAGTAATAGACATCTGTATATTATGTGCATAGTATATATCCATCTGTAAATTTCTGTTTATAGTAAGAGACATCTGTAAATCATGGTCATAGTACATTTCCATCTGTAAATTACTTCTGTATATTTATTTATGTAACTTATGCAACCAATGTATATCCTGCACTTGCTGCTATTGCACTTCTGGTTAGACCCAAACTGCATTTCGTTGCCTTGTACTTGTACATGTGTAATGACAATAAAGTTGAATCTAATCTAATCTAATCTAAGATGTTAATGGTGTTTAATTCTTCTCTCATGAGATCTTGACAGATTTTACGTGTTCATCTGTTATTTACACTTGATGTTCATCTAAAGTTGTGTGACTGTACGTCAGTTGTAGTTGTTGTTTTTTCTGTGTTGTTCATCTTTTCTTCAGTGATTCTGCTTGTAAGCAGTAAATGTTCATCAATGATCATCACTTTATCATTCACTCTTATTAACTTTATACATTTTTGCTGTGTAACATAACTCAAAGCAAGATGACTATTTCACAAGAATTTACTGTAATGTTAGGATACACACTAAATACAATACTTTATTGTGAAAACTTACAGTAAAATCTTGTGAAAACCTGGAAAGGTATTACAGTGTCTTGGATGCATTCAACTCTAGGTTGTTTTGACTGCACCAGGCAGCCAGCTGAGCAACCTCCCTTCTGTAAGCAGATTCATCACCGTCTTGGATAAGGCCAATGACTGTGGTGTCATCTGCAAACTTCAGGAGTTTGACAGAAGGGTCTGTAGAGGTGCATTCATTTGTGTAGAGTGTGAAATGAATGATTAGGATAAAATATAATGACGTATTATAGATACTATATCTAGTATCTAGAGCAGCTGTGACATGTCATAAGAAAACTTGCCCTCCCGACTGAGACTGGTTTCTCCCGGGATTTTTTCTCCATATATTTATCATTGGAGTTTGGGTTCCTCGCCACAGGGCCGTGTCGGCTTGCTCACCGGGAGACTGCTTTTATTTATTTTATAGTTATTTTATTTTATTAAATTGACTTATAGGTTTGGTAATTTTACCTTTGTTATGTTTCTGTTTCTTTCTCCTGTAAAGCTGCTTTGCAACAATGCTCATTGTGAAAAGCGCTATATAAATAAAACTAAATTTAACTATATTAACTATTAGCAACAAAAGCCAACTTTAAACTGCCGAGGCTGCATCTGTCATGGTGTTTTTGACCACAACAAAATGAGACATACACCAGTGACTCATCCTAACTTCTGATTGGCTAGTATGTGCAAGCGCTGTTTCTGCTTGTTGTAATACTCAATGCTTTGATCAAAACAAGGAAAATAAATCTCAGATGTGTGATCAGATCTGAACGTTCTAACGGACACTTTATTCATTTTCAACGTGTGTTAGGGTTAGGGTTGGGGGCATTTTTGCATCAAGCCCCCATTAATTTCTGACATTGAGCTTGACTAACATGACCTGCCAGAACTGACCCTATGACTGATGTCATTCGGTCTTACAGTAGAATTAAAATGCACATACCTTTCTCAAAGATTTCTTTGAGCACTCCTCGCTTGATAAGCTCCTCTCTGCTCTGACGCATGGACATCTTCTTCTCCAGAGCTGCCAACAGACAGAAAAATAAATTTCCATAAAAGCAGATGAATACCACTTGCACAACATCTGCATATATTTATCTAGTTATCTTCTGTCATCTTCTTTTCACTCTGACAGCCAATCTCTGTTTTTAATGATGAATATCTCTCGGCATCATGCTGATGTCATTGCTATGGCAACTGATATGCTGGATACTGACTAAACACTGTCTGAACAAATGAATCACATTTTATCACTAGCAAAATGACAGTGCAGACAGTATGTCCTATAGATCAGCAATATAAAAAAAAGAAAATGTAAACTGGTCCATCATTAGATGTTTTGTGTATTTTGTGTCCTTACAACTAATTGAAAGCACAATTTTTCTGTCATGGATCTACAGGTGCATTATAAATACCAACCAGACATAAAAGCTCCTGGTCTACAGCCATCAATATTGGCAATATATAAGGCAATATATCAGCCTAGCACATTATGTAAATCTCAAATGTAATTGTACAGCGTGTTTCACGTCTGGGGTCCTTAAGCAAACTTGTAAGGGCCACTTGCACATATAATTACAGTTTAATATAGCCCTAAACATAACTGTAAACTATAAAAAATTAAATAATAACTCAATTAACACACTAAAACAAATAAAGAAATGAAAGACAAAAAAACAGGAAATTGTAAATGGCAGCCTAAAAATTATTACAAACATTAATGAATGTGCAGAGATTGAGCAGCTGATGAGAAGCTAAGAAAAGGCAACTTAAACAGGACACAGTATGTGGACACAATATCTAGTATGTGTTGTATCACTATTGGTTGACACTGATTAGCTGCACCAGGGTCAGAAATTTAAGTGATTTATAGTGGCATTTATCAATCTTTAAAGGGCAATTTTATAATTACCTTATTAAACGTTAATTAATTGTCTTTATTTTCAAATATTTATTTTAATCAATTAATTTAGCCAATAAGAATAATGACGTATTATATATACTAAATTAATTATTAGCAACAAAAGCCAGGTTGCATCTGTCATGGTGTTTTTGACCCTGCCAAATTGAGACATACACCAGTGACTCACCTAAACTTCTAAAAGGCCAGTATGAACACCAACCAGACATAAAAGCTTAGTTATGGGTTGGGTTAGCTGTGGGTTAGTTATATTGTTTTGTTTTGTCTGCACTGTGTGGTAGGCATGGTGTCATACAATAGAATAGAACTTCTACATATCAGATCGTGCGGGCGCATTGGTTCGACTAAGAACAAGGAAACACTGTACGCCGCTGGCGAGCATTTTTTTGTCCAATGTCCGTTCTCTCGCAAACAAACAGGATGTTCTGTTGCTTCTGCTAAACAACAGACAAGACACGGCTAACTGTTATGCTTCACGGATACGTGGCTGAACGAGAGCATTTCAGATTCAGCGTTACAACAACCAGGTTTTTCCCTGTTTAGGGCGGATCGGACTTCAAGATCAATGAAGCGCAAAGGTTGCGGTGTTTGTTTCTACATGAATCAGCGCTTGTGCACGGACACTAAGGTAATCTCCATGGCATGTTCATCGAACTTGGAATTTCTCACCATCAAGTGCAGACCGTTTTTCCTGCCTAGAGACTTCACTTCTGTTATTTTGGTTGCTGTGTATATTCCACCTCATGCAGCATCTGGCGATGTGGCTCAACAGCTGGCTGCTCACATGTTGCAACTAGAAGACACGACATTATTGATCCTGGGAGACTTTAACCATGTAAATTTGAAGAAGATCATGATACAAACCACAGATTTCTGTCTCGACTAGAGCAAACAAGACATTAGAACAATGTTATAGTGTGTTTTTAAACGCTTTTAATTCTGTGTCTTGGGCCCCATTGGGTCAGTCAGACCACAATATGATTTTCCTTATACCTGTGTTTTGTTTCAAATCCAAACGTATTGCACCTATAAGGAGAGATATTAGGAAATGATCTAATAATGAAATAGAGACTAATAGATTGTCTTGATATTACTGACCAGTCTGTGTTCGAGGAATCATGTAATGACCTAAATGAGTACACAGTGGCGATTACGTCATATATTAACTTCTGTGAGATGGTGTGTGTACCTCCTAAGTCTGTTGTCATTAATAATAACAATAAGCCTTGGTTTAATAGTGAAATTAAGGCTCTATGGAGAGAGAAGCATGAGGCTTCTAAGAGTGGGAATTTCAATCTCTACAAAACTATTAAGGGGAACTATGAAAAAGCAGTAAAAAGGCAAAAAGTTCATACAGACGTAATTTGGAAGACAAACTTAAGACCAAAGACACTCATGGGGTTTGGAGAAGCCTGGAGCAAATTACAGGGTTTAAGCGCAAAACCATTGTCTCTGATAATGACATTACATAACTAAATGAGTTCTATAGCCATTTAAGTTTGACAGTGCAGGCTGACCAGGTGAGGCTAACTTGTTGGCCTAGTCTGGGGTCCCCTCCCTTTAAGGTTGAGGAACATAAAGTAAGGAACCTGCTGGGAAAGCAGAATTGTAGGAAAGCAGCAGGTCCCGATGCTGTCTCTCCTGCGGCTTTGAAGTGGGGTGCCTATATTCTAGCTCCTGTCCTTACTAAAATATTTAGCTGTTTGTTGAAAGTCTGTAGAGTTCCAGAATGCATGAAAGTTGCTATAATTATTCCTGTGCCAAAAAAGTTGAGCATTCGCTGCTTAGATGGTTATAGACCAGTGGCCCTTACATCTGTGATAATGAAAATCTTTAAATGGTTAGTTTTCAAATATCTAATTAAAGCTGTTAGTTTGAATTTTTTTCAATTTGCTTATACGGAAAATAGGTCTGTTGATGATGCTGTTGCTCTGTGTCTTCACTCAATTCTTCAACATCTCGAAACTCCTGGCGCCCATGGTAGAGCTCTCTTTGTCGACTACAAATCTGGTTTTAACACAATCCTCCCTATGAGATAAACTAGAGCAAT
Organism: Oreonectes daqikongensis; assembly: GCA_026939265.1. Classification (NCBI taxonomy): domain Eukaryota; kingdom Metazoa; phylum Chordata; class Actinopteri; order Cypriniformes; family Nemacheilidae; genus Oreonectes; species Oreonectes daqikongensis. Next base: position 98,182 of record JAOTQM010000223.1, on the reverse strand, counting down.
TAGGGGTTCACCCTTCTCTTGCTTGGTGGATTCTGGATTTTTTATAGTGTAGATCACAAGTATTTAAAATTAACAACAATTTCAAGTCCTAGAACGATAAGTGTGGGAGCCCCACAAGGCTTTGTTTTGTCCACAGTGTTATACACTATGTACACAAATGATTGTATTTCACATAGCGAGTCAGTAAATATTTTCAAGTTTGCGGATGACACCACAATAATTGGGTTAAAAGTAGATATAACGGAACATACTATAGACAAGAGGCATCTACATTGGTGGAATGGAGCCAATACCACAATTTATAAACGTTCTGAAGACAAAGGAAATGGTGTTCGACTTTCGTTGGTGCAAATATGCTAGTACGCCATTAATAATTAATGGCCAGGCCATCTAAATTGTTGAGAGGTTTAAATTTTTAGGAACCATAATGTAACATACTTGTCCTGCTACGTGTGTTTTTTGTGTTTCGTACCTTTAAATTTCAGAGACTACATTACCCAGAATCCTCGGCACCTCACCTCTGCCACCATGATTATGTTCAGCACCTGTTCCTTAATTTTATCTGCACCTGTTTTGTGTTTGTGAATGTATGTAGTTAGCTCTTGTCTTCAGTTCATTGTCCGGTCTTGTTGTAATTTTTGGAGGATGTTAATCTGTTGTTGCGTTCCGTTCCTACCTGTCATTACCTGTTTTGTGGATTATACTTACCTGAGAACTTTACCTTTTTGGAGATTCTACTCACCTGAGAAGATGACCTGTTTTGTGGATTATACTTCAAATCCACTGTTTTGTGGATTATACTTCAAATAAATTGAATTGAATACTTACCTGAGAACTTTACCTGTTTTGTGGATAATACCTACCTGAGAACTTTACCTGTTTTGTGGATTCTACTCACCTGAGAAGATTACCTGTTGTGTGGATTATACTTACCTGAGAACTTTACCTGTTTTGTGGATTTTTGTGTGTGATTAAACTCACCCCCACAATGACCGCACCACAGGCCACCACCACCATCACCCCTCCAGAGTCTCCCCCTGAATCCCGTCCCAGAGTTGAATACCCCCCAGGGCTCGCCCCCAAGTCTGCCGTGCCAGCCCAGCCTTCCATGTCGGCCGTGCCGCCTCAAGGGAGTTCCCCGACCTCCAAGTCAGTCCAGACCTTAGTTTCCCCGGGTTCCGTCCCGGCTTTAGTTTCCCCGGGTCTCGTCCCGGTCTCAGTTTTAGACTGGGTGCTTTAGACCCCTGTGCCTGAGTCTACTTCCCTAGAGCCCGATCCGGAGCCAGTCCCCTTAGAGCCAGATCCGAAGCAAGTCCCCTTAGAGCCCGATTTGGAACCAGTCCGCTTAGAGTCTGATCCGGGGCCAGTCCCCTTAGAGTCCGATCCGGGGCCAGTCCCCTTTGAGCCCGATCCGGAGCCAGTCCCCTTAGAGCCCGATCCGGAGCCAGTCCCCTTAGAGCACGATCCGGAGCCAGTCCCCTTAGAGCACGATCCGGAGCCAGTCCCCTTAGAGCACGATCCGGAGCCAGTCCCCTTAGAGCACGATCCGGAGCCAGTCCCCTTAGAGCACGATCCGGAGCCAGTCCCCTTAGAGCACGATCCGGAGCCAGTCCCCTTAGAGCACGATCCGGAGCCAGTCCCCTTAGAGCACGATCCGGAGCCAGTCCCCTTAGAGCACGATCCGGAGACAGTCCCCTTAGAGCACGATCCGGAGACAGTCCCCTTAGAGCCTGGCCGGAGACAGTCCCTTCAGATCTTGATCGTGACCCGTCTCAGAGTCCCCAGAACCCGTTTCAGAGTCCCCAGGACCCGCCTCAGAGCCCGCAGGACCCGCCACAGAGTCTCCAGAACTCTCCCCCAAGTCTCCAGGACACCCAACCCCCGACGTGCCTCAGGGAGGGGGGCGTACTGTAACACACTCGTCCTGCCCCGTGTGTTTTTTTGTGTTTTGTACCTTTTTAAACACTACATTACTCAGAATCCTCAGCACCGCACCTCACCTGCACCCCCATGATTATGTTCAGCACCTGTTCCTTGATTTGATCTGCACCTGTTTTGTGTTTGTGAATGTATTTAGTTCTCTTGTTTTCAGTTCATTGTCCGTTGTTGTAATTGTTGGAGGATGTTAATCTGTTGTTGCGTTCCGTTCCTACCTGTCATTATCTGTTTTGTGGATTATACTTACCCGAGAACTTTACCTGTTTTGTGGATTCTACTCACCTGAGAAGATTACCTGTTTTGTGGATTATACTAACCTGAGAACTTTACCTGTTTTGTGGATTATACTCACCTGAGAAGATTACCTGTTGTGTGGATTTTTGTGTGTCATTAAACTCACCCTTCAATCCCATTCATGTGGAGTGCTCTTCTGCCCGTGACAAGATCCGTTACACATAATATCTACATCACTGAAGTGGCAAGACAACCTGGAAAGCATCATTAAGAAAGGTCACCAAAGACTATACTTTTTAAGACAATTGAAAAAATTTTGTGTATCTAAAGCTGGTATGGTCAAATTCTATAGAGCTGTCATAGAAAGTGTCTTTTTCTGTTATAGTGTGGTTTGGCGGCTCGAATGCTAAGCAGAAAAACCAGCTTCGGAGTATAATGTGGACTGCCCTAAATAACATATGTTGTGACCTCACTACAATCGAGGACATTTATGTCTCTTGTCTGCGAAAAAGGGTCTAAAAATCTTGAGTGACTCTACCCATCCGGCCAGACATGTATTAAATCCCTTACCCTCAGGTAGACGGTTTAGAACAATTAAATCTAGGTCTGCACGTTTCTTGAATAGTACCTATTGTATGATGGTTCGTGTTTTAAATTCATCTGGTATTGTTGAACCTGTATCTCACCCTGTATAATGGTGAAGAAATTATTGATGTATGATTGTATGTTTTGTTTTTGAGCACACCGAGACATTCCAGATAAATTGTTATCTGGAATTAAGTAAATAATTGTGGGGTGTTTCTCAAATGGGAGGCTGCATCCCAGGGGGGCTGGGCTGTGACATGTAGGATTTAATCCTTCTCAACATTAAACGCTAGAATAAAAGTGAGTGTCCATGACGACGTCATAATGATTCCCTCCCCCGCAGTCACAGCATAAAAACTTTGTAAAAAAGAGGTTGAAAATGATTTAATGCACCACCCCAAAAAAAATAATTTTACTATTTTACTATAAATGCAATACAGTAAATAAGAATCATACATCAACCATTTGTGGTCTCCCAGTGCTTTATAAAGACAGTTTAGCATTATGTGATACATTTAAACAGAATAAAAGAAAACAAATGCTTTTATCTCTAATAATGAAATAATGAAATCTGGTGAGCTCAGTGCTCACTTGTCATGCATTCTTCAAAAGAGGTTGAATGAAAGACACAAAACAAAGGCTGCCTTTCAAGGAACCTTCGTTGAAACTTGATGACGTGGCAGCCAAGATATGCTGCCTTCCTAGGATGCAGTTCCCTTGTGTTATTGTTTTAATACCTGCTTTAATTGCAATATTTTATTTATTTCTAATTTCATAATCTTGGATATTGTTGTTATATATTGTTTTTGTTCGTTCTTTCCTTTTCTTACCATTGTGTCAATGTTTAAAGCCATGTGAGCTAAGGACTTTAATTTTGATATGGCTGCTCACGGAACAGATATTAAGCGAGTTTGTTTCAAAGTGAACTGAATGGCGTGTAGTTTGAAGGCACACGATTAGCTTGCGTAAAGGTTATGCGGTTATTTTTTGTTTATTGTACAAGGTTTATTTTTTTGTACAATGATGAGTGGTTGATTTTGTGGTTAGTTTGCGTAAAGCAGGTGCAATATATTAAGTTTATTATATGTCTCAATGTTTTCGTTTGGTTGTATGAGATTGTTTGTTTGTTATTTTTTGTTTACTTGAATGATTACTAATTTTAAATTTAAAAAAATAAATGTGTGTGAACCATCAGTTAGAGAGTCCATTCCCTTTGAGCCAGGAAGCTACACCCTGTTTGCTAAACAGTGATCCAGCCACTAAGTTTGACACATGTGGATTAGATGATTTTGCCATTTCTACTGAATTTTCAGTGGTGGTTATTTTTAGGATATGCTTATACTACAGCAGGTTATAGAGTGACATGGGACTTTCAGTTAAGATAAATGAAGTGAATTGAGTATTATGAGAAAGGTTTCCTAAGACTATGATGACCATGGAGGAACAAGATAAGTTAAAGGTCTCATCGGGTAAGCACTTTCAACAAGTTGGCATGATTTATTAGTGTCTTCATGAAATGTCTGTAAAATATTTTGCTTAAAAACACTCAATGGCTGTGTAAACAACCCCTTTTCTGCCTTTTCAAACACAGCTATGCTCACAGCAACCCGTTTTGGTGTATGTCTCTTTAAATGATAATGAGTTGTTGCGCACCCCAACAAACGGCTTTGACTCCACCCCTCATTCATCCGGCATGTCAACACAACACACATGTAGTGCTCACATGGCAATCGTTTACCTAAATTATATTTCCCGAACTCCTCCGCTGTTAGTTTAGTTTAAAACGTCTCAAATAACTCATCCTCAGACTAAAAAAATTCTCTCACAGCAAACGCTCCGGTTGTATGTGTGTGGGTATAACTAACATTACTTGGCTAAAATCCACGGAATCCGCACCTTCAGATCTCAGCGCAATTCCGTGGATTTTAGCGCTTGTCATTGACAAGTAAGTTATAAACACACACAACGTGAGCGCAATACTAGGGCTGTTTGCTGTGACAGATTTTTTTAGCCTGAGGATGAATGATGAGATGTTCAAATCTAAACTAACATTGTTAGTTTAAAAGCACTTACCAGTCATTAGCAAAACAATAATCATTAGTAACAACTAGCCGCAGCTAAACATATCTACGCACATACTGTATTAACATACATATAGCCAAACTCCAAGTGCCCATTTGCCAAATAACATAAATATCGTCTTTGAATTGTTCTATTTAGCCCGTGAGCTATTTAGCTCCCCTCCTATCATATGCTAACGTTATCCTCTTATACGCTCTTGCACATTTACGTCAATTCAGACTGTTGATAAATATTACTTACAGCTTTGCCTCGTTTAGATGGTTAAGCCTTGGAGGAGACAAGAGAGGAGTGGATTTATTTTATTTTTAGTAAAAATCCCGCAGAAACCATAGGTAAAAACCTGCTCGTTTGCGTGAATCACTTCAAGCCAGAGTGCTTTATCAACCTGGGACAGTACAAGAAGGATTAGCTTCAAAGTTGTTAATCAACGAGGGAGTGAGACTTACATTACATTACATATTGCACGTTTTCCACGAACTTTAGCCATAGTGTCACGTACACCGTTGTCACTTGTGAAAACAACAATGGAGGCAGCACCATGGGTGGAAAGGTAGATTAAGGGATGGTAACATTATAATAAGAGCCTGTTTCTACATCACATAGGGAGCAAAATATGAACGGCTCGATTTCTCACATGCTTGCAGGGAAAGGCTCACCAAAACAAACTTACTGGGATCTTATTTTTCATGTTTTCTGAGTTGGTAGATGCACTGGGGACCCGATTATAACACAGTTAGCACTTAAACACGGAAAAAGTTAGATTTTCATACAATGACCCCTTTAAGGTACTTTATCACTTGTACTTCATTATCATAGCTTTATGAACAGATTTTTTTTATTTTACAACTTCTGGCATGTACAAACTATAAAAATGTACATCACAGCTTCAATATTTAATGTGCTGCTCGGGAATAACAGGATCCAGCAAATATACCTTAAACTCAATAAAATCCATAACAATTTGGCCCTTGTCAAACTCACTCTAAACTTTATGCTTACAAATTTTTCATGCTTCTAACACATCAACTTTCAGGACAAAATGTCCACTTCCTGCCTAATATAACCCACTCACTAATAAGTGCTGTGATGAAGAGATAATCATTGTTTTTCACTTCACCTGTCAGTGGTCATAATGTTATGCCTGATTGGTGTATATTTGACATATTACATTATAATGTATTATTCTTATAGTTTACTTTATTTTACATATATTTAATTTTACATTTATAACTTATAAATAAAATGTATTGCTGAACCATCACAGAACACAAAGCGTTTACCTGTGGACGTTCGCTTAAACTTCTCGCTTTTCTTCTTTCTCCACTTCCAGGGTTTGAAGAGGCGGCCCAGAGTGGCAAACTTGCTCCGGCAGTGAATGGGTGGTGTGTGTGTGTCAGACACCATGGACTCAGAGTGAATGGAGGCCAATTTCTCCACCTCCTCTGCTGTAGAAGAAGAAAGAGGCTGTGATGAGGTGAAATGTGATGAGGTGCACACAGACAACCTGTGATGGCACAATACACTTTCTTTCACATCGATTTCACCCGTGCAGCAGTTGTACTACATTGAACATTCTGTGCTATTGCTATGCCATGAAGATACATTTAAATCACACAGCTTTTAATGCATTCACAAAAGTAGGTCAAATACAGCAGCAATGCTCTGTCCTTACTGACATTCAACACATGCTCTACTAAGGTAGAGGATGCAAGCATATCGCATAATGAACATTAAAAACATTTTCTCAACTAAAAAAACTCATTGTTTAAAAAACTGGGATCAAATGGAAAGACTGAATGTGAGATGCTCTGCAATGAGGAGACCACTGTGAACGTGATGTTCATTCAGATTTACACGCAGCAGGTTATTTATAGTCCAGACCTAATCATATAAAAATTCTTCTGACGCAGTTAATCAAAGGGGGATTTAATGAAGAGGATTAAATAATCAGATTTAATATCACATAAACGGTACGCGTATATTATAATGCCAGTCCTAGTTATAAATGTGTCACTTTGCTGAAAAAATGTTACCAGAATAAGCACAAACAAAATCCCAGTTTACCCATACTAAAAGTATATACTTTTGTGATGTGAAAAGTACATACATTAAGTGCATAGTATAATAATATGTGTGACTGTTATTTGGATGTTTGTGATTGTTAGCAAAATACAATACCTCACATTTCAGCTTCTTTTTATTCATTATTTCTTACATATACTTTAGAGTATTGACAAAATATAAACAAAGTATATTCTCGTATTGACAAAAAAGTATGAAGTAGGCCTACTAATATATAACACAGTGCCAGCTAGTAGTTTTTAGATATTTTATTGCGAAAATCTTAAATATTTGTGCCTTTAAGGTTACTCATTTCAGTACACTATTTACGACATATTAATTCTAATACTGTTTAGGACGAATAGTACAGTAACGTTCCGTGAAATGGGACGCAGGGGTAGTTCCTCTTGACATGACAATTTTGAAGTCTCATCATGGCACAAACGCTGTCATTTTATAATGTAACATTTACAAAAGAGCGAAACGTGGAGCTAATATAAAAAAACCTTGGGGCAATATACACACAGTACGTATTCTTACGTTCAAAAACAATGCGATGAAAGGGAATTAACACGCTCCAGTCTCAACACATATGGTTGAACTGTTTAACGTCCACAAGACGCATGAAAACACAGCAAAACAGTGTAAACTCAAGGCACGTACGCGTCCAGTGCGGGCCACCCCATGAACGCGATGCAAACGCCATAGACGCCAATCAGACGCACAAATACGCATATCAGTTAAATACTTGGAACCAAACACGAACGCGTCCCCGAGTGAACGAGCCAAATCGTTGCAGTCTTATAGCGCATAGCCTATTGCTCCGTTTCAGTTTGCTCCCAGTTTAACGTGCTTATATGCGCAAAAACGTTCACTCACCGTCCTGTGCATGGCTGGCGCGGCTGCAGTTGCTGCATATGTGTTTGATCTCTTTGCCAATGTGGCAATGAATCATGAAGGGCATGTTGTTGTGATGCTGCTGGGGATTCTTATTCCGCTTTTTGTATTTTAAAGACATCATCCTAACCAGACTGAATCCTTTCTTCTGTGGCTTCTCCATTCCCGCGTTATAGCCCCAGATGCCCTGCATAACTGTATGATCCGCCACAGAGCTGCTGCTGATGATAGTGGTGGTGTGATGATGTGTGTGTATTTAAGCTAGTCTTTAGGGGGCGTAAGGAGCAGCCTCTCAGCTGCTGGCGTTTAGAATGTGTTCATTGAGGTGGACTGATGGGTTTTTGGCTCAAAGTCTGCATTTAAAGTCACACCAAATGTTTTCAGATGGGTTCAGGACTTGGCTTTAGACAGAGCAGTCAAGTTCTTCCTCACTGACAGAATAAAAAAATAATTCTGAACCTTGAACCATGCACAGGGGCATTGTCATCTAGGAATAGAAAATACCCCTTCCCAAACTGTTGCTATTAAATTAGAAGCACACAATTCCATAGAATATCATGATATGCTAAAGCATTAAGATTTGTATTCATGGAAATGACAAAAGTCGTCAAACATGTTCATTAGATGGGGTGTCCCAATACTTTTGCCAATATAGTGTAATTCTATTTAAATTATTAATAGCTTTCCTGTGGCTCAGTGGTTAGAGCATGGCGCTAGCAACGCCAAGGTCATGGTTGCGATCTCAGGGATTGCACATATCCAGAAACAAATGTATAGTATAATGCAATGTAAGTCGCTTTGGATAAAAGTGTCTGCCAAATACATAAATGTAAGTTTAATAGAGAGTGCCTTGGTGATAACCAGTAGAATATTTAAAAACTACAATACTAATTGCAAAGAGTTGCAAGCAATTTCTCTGATGTTATTTTGTTTTTAGAGCTTGACCCTGCTCAATCAATCACCTTCCCTGTGCATGCACATGCATACTGTAGCATTGTGAGACACTGAAGGCAGTGAAGGAAAGATCTATGCTGCTTTCAAAAATCGATCAGATAAAGATTTCTCAGGAAACAGTAATGAAGCAAACAATGGATTAAGACATGCCATGATGCCTTGGAAGGTCTTGGCTTTCGGACGCAGCAAATGTGGTCACGTGATAACAATCAATGTACAGTACCATGAAATTGCATACATACATCTTTCAAACATGTACATGTATACATTTCACACATGCATACATCGTTCACACATATTCCTAATTACAGGATGAATGTCATCCTGAGACAGGTGAAAATGTTGAATGTTGCTGCTATTAGGTTTTTTCAGAAATGAAAAAAAAACACTTTCTGTAATAATCAAATACTATATTTTCAAAGATGATAAGCACTTTTAAATACTTTTTATTGGTTAGATATTTGCAAAACCCAGTGACAAACATAAAGGGTGACTAATAATAAGATTTATGGCAAAAAATTAAAATCATGAAATATGGAAATAGAAGGTTTTAGCACAACAGCAGCAATATATTTAAAGCAGACTGCATTATCCATTCCTCGTGGTGTCTTTCAACAAATTAAAAATTATCATACAGCCTGGAAGCAAGTTGGCCTTACTGTACTGGACTTGAGACAATGGCCATTGTTAATTAATATTAATTAAGTCATGTGACTGGCCACATCATATTTGAAATGTATGTAAGATGAAATTCCAAATGAAATGCAGTCGTGGCCCAGTGGTTAGAGAGTTGACTCATGATCAGAAGGTTGCTGGTTCGATTCTCAGGGCTGGCGGGTAACGACTGAGGTGCCCTTGAGCAAGACACCTAACCCCCACTTGCTTACTATACAAAATGTAGAAATGTATAGTACAATGTAATGTAAGTCGCTTTGGATAAAAGCGTCTGCCAAATGCGTAAATGTAAATTTCAAATAGTGGTGGTACGCTATATTGTTATCACATTATTTAAATGTGATGCATGTTTAATTCAATAGAAATCTCACAAATACATCTTATTTAGTAATGAACGCAGCCAATGCCTAAATCAGTTTTCCAACCAAACATTTACAGTACATATAGTCATTTAGCAGACGCTTTTAGGAAAACAATAAAGTGATGTCAAACAGGGCAATAATACATTAAGTGCTAACACCAACTTACTCATTTCTATAAAAGCCAGAACACTACCTATGATAGAAAGAGAGAGAGGGTTCTTTTTTTATTATTTACTTGTCAAGTATTCACGGAAGAGTTGTGTTTTAAGATGTTGTAAGAGATGTGGTTGACCGGACAGAGTTTGGAAGGCTGTTCCACCAGCAAGAAGTTGTGAAGGAGAATGAGCAGGAAAGTAATCTACTGCCCTTTTGAGAGGGCACTACAAGACACCGCTCATTTGCTGAACACAAGGATCTTGGTGGGGTGTAGGAGGGTATGAAAGTATGCTGGTGCATAGCCAGTGATAGTTCTGTAGGCAAGCATTAGTGATTTGAATTTGATACAGGCTTTGACCGGTATCCAATGGAGAGAGATAAAGAGGGGTGTAAGCCCTTTTGGGCTCTTGGAAAACGAGCCGTGCTGCTGAATTCTGAACCAGCTGGAGTGGTTTGATTGCTTTGGCAGGAAGACCAGCAAGGAGAATGTTGCAATAGTCCAACCTTGAGATTACAAGGGCCTGAACAAGAAGCTGTGCTGCATGCTCAGTGAGATATGGTCTAATCTTCCTGATGTTACATAAAGCAAATCAGCATGATCGCGTTGTCTTAGTAATGCGGTCCCCAAAGGACAGCTGGTCATCAAAGATGACTCAGAGGTTCCTGGTCGATTTGGAAGGAGTAATTGTGGTATTGCCAAGTTGGGTGGTGAGATCATGTTGCACTGAGGGGTGTGCCAGAAATACAAGAAGTTCTGTCTTGGCAGGGTTCAGCTGGAGGCTCTTTCATCCAAGCTGAGATGTCTTCAAGGCAGGCTGAAATGCGCGCAGCTACAGTGGGATCAAGCGGGTGAAATGAGATGTATATCTGGGTGTCATCAGCACAACAGTGATAGGAGAAGCCTTGTGCCTGTATGATAGGTCCTAAGGATGTGTTGTAGATGGAGCACTGAACCCTGAGGGACCCTAGTGGTCATGTGGTGAGTGGTGGACAGCGAGCCCCTCCATGACACCTTGAAGGATCTGTCGGAGAGGTAGGATTTGAACCAGAGGAGAGGAGTACCTGAGATTCCAAGAGATGACAGGGTGGCTAGCAGTATCTGGTTGTTGACAGTGTCGAACACTGCAGACAAGTCTAGCAGAACCAGGACAGAGGATTTTGATTCCACCTTGGCTAGTTGTAGTGCTTCTGTGACCGAAAGCAGTGCAGTCTCATTGGAGTGGTTCATTTTGAAGCCCGGCTGCTTGTCATCCAGTAGCTTATTCTGGGATAGGAAGGAAGACACCTAGTTGAAAACAGCTCTTACTTTTTTTTACCTTTTTATAAGGACAATGGAGAGCAGACAGGAAAGAGTTGGATATAGAGACAGGGGAGAGAGACTGGCAAATGACGCTCGAGATGAGAATCGAACTTGGTTCAGGCCGCAAGTGCACTGGCACTATATGTCAAGTAGGGGTGTAACGGTTCAAATAACTCACGGTTCGGTTCGTGTCACGGTTTTGGTTCAATTCGGTTTGTGCGATGTTCAGGGAGAAATGACTAATAATAAAGCTACAAGTAACAACAACCAAAAAAACAAGCAGAAAATAAAACTGCTTTTATATAGAAATGGATTAAATGTAAATTAACATTGCATATGTGCAAATTAAATAAAAATGAATCATTATTGAAGTTACAGAAGCTATTGAGTTACGAGCAGTGAGTGATTTCCTTTTTTAACATAGACAGCAGGAATATTAGGCTGCTGTCGCTTTAAGAGTAATGCAACAGCTACAGTACAGTAGCCATACACATGTGTTGTTTTCAGTCTGTTTCTGTTTACTTAAGACATAAACTACTATGCTTGCTAAGATATTCAAAAAGAGGGGCATGTTGACCTACTTTTTGTATGAATTTGTCCGTTTAAGCGCAAAGCTTCAAAGACAACTCATTATTTGCGCCGTCTGAGACTCAGCTTTCATTGTGCGCGCTACAGATATTATCCCCTCACAACGCGCGATTGAGTATTTGTTTGCATCATGCGCTTAAATATTTATCCTAAATTGGCAAGGCTTCAGTGAATTAAGTTTAAACAGCAACATGTGCTGCTCAGGTCTCACCTGCTCTCGACCAGGTGATGACAGCATAAATGACTTGTCATATTAATATAGCAATCTTCTGAAAGTTGTCGGCGTTATTTGATTTGTTGTAGTTTTGGGAGTATCCACCGACAAACATACATTGTCTGTCTGTTTTACGCATTATTATTTTTAACAGACCACATTATAGATGCGTCTTCATATTTATTTTTTACAGAGAACGGTTACACCCCTAATGTCAAGGCACTAACCACAGGGCTATCGACACCGACGAAAACAGCTCATTCGAGTGTCTTCGCAATAAACGGGAGGAGAGAGACGGGTCTGTAGCTGTCTGTGGTAGACGGATTCAGTGTACATTTTTTAAGTAGTGGTGTGACCTTGGCCTGTTTGAATGTGGATGGAAAAGTGTCGATGAGCAGGGAGATGTCGATGATGCATATTGTATTGTGGAAGGTTTCATATTACTAGTATGCTCCTGAACACAGATGATCTTACCCTATAATCACTTTCTAATCCCAACAAACTTAGTTCACCCAAAATACACAGAGTGCAGCAACGAGAAGAGTGAGGAAACAAAAGGCTTGGCATCAGAACTGGGGACGTGGAGAGGGCATGTTTGAGAGCTTGGAATGCTGCTTCCGTCTCTGGGGTTTAGTCTCTCCAGCTGCCCCTTTATGCTCAGGTCGGTCAGGGGGCTGGCTAGGGAAGATAAGTTTGGTAGGAAACACAGAGGATGTGTCTTTTCTTAGGGATCTGCCAATATCCTTTTGTGAGGTTGAGCGTGGAGATAAATCGGTGGGCAGTTGTGGCCCAGTGGTTAGAGAGTTGGACTCATGACCAGAAGGTTGCTGGTTCGATTCTCATGGCTGGTGGGTAACGGCTGAGGTGCTCTTGAGCAATGCACCTTACCCCCACTTGCTTACTGTACAAATGTATAGTACAATGTAATGTAAGTCGCTTTGGATAAAAGCATCTGCCAAATGCGTAAAATCTCAAATCTGGCTTTTCCTAGCCTGTCCAGGATGACCAGGGAGTCGAGCTTCGTTTTCTGAATATAAACCAATATGTGCAAAAACAATTTTTAGTTAGGACTCCTAAGGCAGTACTCTGCTTAACTGAAACGTGGCTTAAACATAATGATTACATCGGTCTTAATGAGTCCGTCCCCCCTAGTTATTGTTATAAGCATGAACCCCGTCTGGTTGGTCATGGAGGCGGTGTTGCAACAATCTATAGAAATATCCTTAATGTTACTCAGTCAACAGAACACAGGTTTAAGTCATTTGAAGCGCTTGCTCTTAAAGTCACTCTTCCGTATATAAGACAAAAACCATTGCTATCCCTCATTTTGGCTACTGTGGCCTAGACTTAGTTTTATCACATGGTATTGACCTAAAAAGAGATCTTACCTCAAAGTGATGATGTCTCCGATCACTACCTAGTGTCATGTAAAATGCACATCAGAACGGAAGGCAGCATCGCTCCATGCTATCGACAGGGCAGAACAATTACCCCAACCACTAAAGATAGATTTAGAGATAACCTGCCCGACCTGTCCCAACTATTTAATGCACCCGTAAACGCACATGATCTCGAAGAAGTCACTAGTTCTATGAACACCATATTCTCTAATACATAAGATATTGTTGCACCCATCAAATTAAAACAGGTTAGAGAGAAAAGCGTAGCACCTTGGTATAACAGCACCACACGTTCTCTGAAGAGAGAAACGCGTAAACTAGAGCGCAAATGGAGACAAACAAAACTAGAGGTTTTTAGAATTATGTGGTCAGAGAGCATGGCTGAATCCCAAATTGCATACTTTCATACTATATAGTATGCAAAAAGCAGTGGGCAAAAGTATCCAGGTGGTGGACTATTTCTCGCAAGATTTGGACGTGCTTACACGTCCAAATGTGTAAGCACCTACTTACCTAATATGTAGTAAGAGAAAACAGTACGTGAACAGAGCAGTATGTCTGAATTCTCAGTATTTATAAAAGAGTAGGCGAGAAATTCCTGGATGGACTACTGGTTACGCCCAGATTCTGAAGCACTCAGCGATGGATACTTATCTATTCCATAAGCCCACGGGAGTCGGGACAGAATACCGTGTACAGCCCGCAAAACAGTCGCAGCCGACTTTCATGTACAAGTAAACATGTTGTTTATTATTGTAAAGTTCATGTAACATTAAAATTGACCCTGTTTTGTTGTCAAATTGACCGCGTTTTATATTGTGCATAGTTATTTTTAGCAGTTTATTTACGTTTGTGTTTTATATGTATATTTGCCCTTTATAATATTATATAAAACATTGCTTTAATGTTTTTTGACTTGCAAAAAAACAGATTATACATATAAAGGAGGTCATTTTTATCAGGTGGTTTTACAGGACACAAATTTGGCACAATTCAGTTTTCTAAATATAGCCTACATCACTTTCCATAAATTACAAAAAAATGTCTTAAACCATTTCATCCCTAAAATTAAATTCTTTATTTATCCAAACGAAAAATGAAGAAACATGTAAAAATGTTGTGGTTTTATAGACCAGTAAAGAAAAGAACACAGGAGACAGCGGTCAGGAGCATTGTGTGAACTTATTTTCATTTGGAGAATGTACATTTTAAAACATATTTAGCACATAAAACTCAGACAACATCACAGAAAAGATTTTCTCAGGGTTTTTTTATTAATAGAATAGAATGCATAGGTGCAACATGTGTGTATACATGAGAGACATATATCAATAGGAAGAATACAGACAAATAATAATTAGCAGCAGTTTACAGTCAATAGCATTTTTCAATAACATTCCATTGGCATAATTATTCATTACAATGGGAAGTGTGAATGGGCTTGTTAATATCAAAATTTAACTGATAAAACACAACACTGCTGTTTTACTACAATAGGCTATATAATTTTCTGTTAAAAATATACAGTGGCAAGAAAAAGTAGGTGAACCATTGTCATTTTCCTGGTTTTCTGCGTGAATTGGTCATGAAATGTGATCTTCACCAAAGTCACAAATATCAATGAACACAATATTTCTAAGCTCATAAAACACAAACAGTCCTGATCTTTTATGTCTTTATTTAACACACCCAGTAAACATACAAAGTGATGGTAGAAAAAGTAAGTGAACCATTGCTTTAATCACTGATTGAACCACCTTTGGCAGCAATAACCTAAAGCAAGCACTTCCTATAGACCTGCAGAAAGGACCTGGAGTAATTTTGGACCATTCATCTTTACAGAACTGCTTCAGCTCATCCATATTCTTAGGACGCCTGGTATGAATTGCTTTCTGGAGGTTATTCCACAGCATTTCTTTTGGATTGAGGTCTGGGCCCTTCAAAAAGTAGATTTTTATGTATCTGAAACCATTCTGTAGTAGATTTTGCTTCAATATTTAGGGTCATTATCCTGCTGCATTACCCATCTTCTTTTGAGCCTCAGCTTGTGGACAGACACTTTGAGATTATCCTGTAGAATGTTCTTATAAACATGGGAATTACTTTTCTTCTCTACAATGGCAAGTGGTCCAAGTCCAGAGGCAGTAAAGCAGCCCCAAATCATGATCACCTTCACCATACTTTACTGGGTTGATGTTTTCAAGTTGGTACGCTGTATTCTTTTAACACCATACATAGCACTGCTGGTATTCTATTTTTGTTTCATCTGTCCACAAGACATTTTCCAAGTAGTGTTTTGGAGTGTCAAGGTGGTCTTTGGCTAACTTTAAGCATGCTGCAATGTTTTGTTTGGAGAGCAATGACTTCCTTCATGGTGCCCTTCCATGGATACCATGCCTGTTCAATATTTGAAATATGGTTAACTCATAAAAAGAGATGAAAACCTGCCTTAATTAATCCTATAAGTTTTTAGCTGTTACTCTAGGGTTCTTTTTCGCCTCATTGGTCATTCTGCGTTGTGCTTTTGGAGCCATCTTGGCTAGGCGCCCACTTCTATGGAGAGTAGCCACAGTACCATATTGTCTCCATTTTGTCTAACTGTGGACTGATGAATATCTAAAGTCTTTGAAATAACTCTGTAACCTTTTCCAGTTACATTATTTTAACAACTTTTGATCGTAGGTCTTCTGCTTTTTTTTTATGCAAGGCATGGCTATTTTTTATAGGTCAATTTAACTCTAAACAAGATCTTTATTATCCTTTCATTGATTGGACTCGTGGTTTGCTAACACCTGACTCCAACTGTCATTTAGTGACACCAGAAGCCTAGTAGTTCACTTACTTTTTCCACCATTACTTTGTATGTTTAATGGGTGTGTTCAATAAAGACATAAACGATCAGGACTGTTTGTGTTTTATCAGCTTAATATTGTGTTCATTGATATTTGTGACTTCATGATTTCATAACTAATTCAAGCAGAAAACCAGGAAAATGACAACGATTCACTTACTTTTTCTTGCCACTGTATATCACTGTAAAAAATGTCAGTGAAATTAACAGGGAAATTCAGTAGTTTTCACGGAGAAAAACTGTTGTCAGAAGACTTCCGTATAAAATACGGAAAAACACTGTAAACCTGTCAGTGAAATTAACAGTGAAATTCTGTCGTTTTTATGGAAAAACACGTCACAAGCTGCAAAATCTGTCAGTGAAATTCTGTCCTTTTTACGGATAAAACACATCACAAGTTGTAAAACCTATCAGTAATATTCTGTTGTTTTTGCGAAAAAAAACCTGTCACACGTTGTAAAACCTGTCAGTGAAATTCTGTCAGTTTTTTTTGGAAAAAACACGTTGTTTTCTCTAAAACCTCACCATTAAACAACTCCACAAACACTATTAACACATTCACTTATTACATCACTGTGACTTTATTTCTGTGGTTCATCTACAAAAGTTCTTATTGAGAATTAACACAAGTGTAGATGTTGATGGTTTTGTTAAGTCACCATTATGGTGTTCAGTGTTTGCTTTAGTAGGACTCTTGACTCTTTGCTTTGTTGTGTTAGATTTTCTTTAGCTGCTGTAACTATGTTATGAAAACACATCTGTTATGGTGGAAAGAACTAAGAGAAATTATCATCATGTTATTTGTCATGAAAGTCGTAATCTACAGGTTTATACACTGTTTTAATTTTTTAAATTATGCTCACTGATGTTAGGAATGAGACTAACAGAATAATATGCTGAGAGACTTTACAACACGTGATTTACAGAACTAAATGAACTAGCAGATATCAACAATAAACCTATTCATCTCAACAATGGTGACCACAAAAACGACCACATAAGATAAACGCAAAGCATTCTGAGTACCATCAAAGTAGAAAAACTCATTCATGTCTCCCAGGATGCTTTGCTGCATGAAGCTTTTCATTTGATGGTCACCACTGTTGAGATTCATACACTGATTCATGATGTCAGTGTTTAAGATCAAATTCAGATTTTTCCAAACTGCTCAAAAACGTTTTTTCAAATATAAGATCATTCACACTGTTTTTAAAAATACAATTATGTTTTATAAAACATAGCATAGCAACCAAAAGAAAACTTGTTTAACAAGTTGCGGGTGAAAAGCCCAACTAAAGTAAACACTGATCACAATAACGGTGACTTTAAACAACATTCACTGATGTTATGCTTCCCTGTCCCTGTGAAGCAAAAGTTATGATCGTCTTCATTATTCTGACGTATTTCAAAGTTAAATTGAATATTTAATAAGGAAGAATAGTGGGTGTGGCTCATGTTTTCCTCTGTGAATTGATTGGATGAATAAAAACAGGATGTTCCCGTATTTTTACGGTAGTTTACTGGCAACCACAGCTGCCGATATTTTTCTGAAAAAACTACGGAAATTTTTCTTTTTGGTTTTTTTAGTCACCGCTATGCTGAAGAGTGGAGTCTGTGTTAAAGTCAAAGTCAGGCTAAAAGTCTCTGATGTCATGCTGCATGTTGTTTTGTTTAGAAGCGACTGTCGCTTCAATAAACATAAATATGTGAAGGAAATGTAATATTTTCACTTTTATGCATTAGGTGAATGTTTTAATTGTATGTAAAGAAATGCTCTCAATATAAAAGAGACAAATGAAATAAATTCAATCACAGCTTGAAGTTTTTGCCCTGAAGTTCTTGAACTTCATCACTGTTTACGTGCTTTTCCCGTATTTATTACGGAATTTTACTGGCAACCACAGCTGCCGGTATTTTTCCGTAACAACTACGGAACATTTTTTACAGTGTAGCGTTACTGATGCAATAAGGTGTTAATGCAACCTGTCTCTCATAACTTTTAAGATGTTGCGCTTGTTATTACATCACATGACAAATCTCTGACTCACACTTCAGTACAGGAGGAGGTGGATATGCACCTCAAACGTAAGTTGCCACCCGCCATTAAAAAGGAAAAGAAGAATTATGTCACATGATCACATCAATATGGCGGATGACGTCCGGATCACATTCATACTACATTCGTTCAGGCAAAACAGTACGTACCCATTTAGCCCTCGTTAAGTAAGTACTTACTGAAATTAAGTACCTACTCAGTGATTATGCGATTTCGGATTCAGCCTATGTCATGTTACAAAAAGGCACTAAAATCGACTAAGACTGAGCACCTATGGAACCTCATAAATACTAACCAAAACAATCATTTTATTTAGAACAGTAGCTTCACTAACAAATAACCAGACATCACCTGAGCAGAATATTCCAGCTCATCTCAGAAGTAATGTCTTTTATGCTATTTTTCTCTGAGAAAATGGAAAATATTAGAGAAAAGATAATTAATGCGAAACCTTTAAGTCTGTCCTATGAACTAACATCAGCTATCACCCCTATAGAACAGTTGCTGTGTTTCACACCCGAGAGGAGTTATACAAACTTATAGACAACATGTCTATTAGACCCCATACCCACTAAACTATTAAAAGATTTATTACCGGTAACAGTAGAGCATATTCTTAATATATTAACTCCTCACTCACTCTAGGTCATGTTCCAAAACCCTTTAAGCTGACTGTAATTAAGCCCCTCATTAAGAAACCACACTTAGACTTTAGTGAATTAGGAAACTAATAGATCAATATCAAATCTTCCATATCTATCTAAAATATTAGAAAAAGTAGTATCTGTGCAATTGTGCTCCTTCTTAGAAGACAATGACCTACACGAAAAATTTCAATTGTGTTTTAGGCCACATCATAGTACCAAAACCGCACTTGTTAAAATTACAAATTACCTACTCTTAGCATCAGACCAAGGCTGCATCTCACTCCTAGTTTTGCTTGACCTTAGTGCCACTTTCGATACCATAGATCATGCCATACTTTTAGAGCGCCTCCAGAACTATATCGGTATCCAGGGACAAACTCTACAATGATTCAGATCGTATTTATCTGACCAATATCAATTTGTTCTTTTAAATGGGGAATCATCAACTCAAACGCCAGTAAACTATGGATTATTGTAAAAAAGGAAAATTCTAAAAAGCGCTATAAAATTAAACTTGAGATTACCTCAAGGATCTGTTTTAGGTTCTCTGCTCTTTTCTATATACATCGCCAAACTGACAAATTTTCTATGTTTTTCTGATGCAGAAAAATTTGTTCATGCATTTATGACTTTAGGATTTGATTATTGTAATGCTCTATTTAGTGGTCATCCTGCATCATCATTAAACAAACTACAGTTGGTTCAAAATGCAGCCGCTAGAGTTCTCACGGTCTAGAAAATATGATCACATAACCCCAATTTTATCATCCCTACACTGGCTACCCATTAAGTACTGTATAGACTATAAACGGTTTAGTTCCTGCTTATCTAACAGAGCTTCTATCGTGCTATAACCTGTCACGTTTTTTGAAATCACAAAACTTTGGACTCCTTATAGTACCTAGGATAACTAAATCCACCAAAGGGGGTAGAGTATTCTCATATGCAGCACCTAAACTCTGAAATAGCCTTCCTGATACTATTCGAGGGTCAGACACACTCTCCCTGTATAAATCTAGATTAAAAACACATCTTTTCAGCAAATCAGTATTATCTCTAGTCCAAAAGAAATGAACAGCAGCTACGCTAATTATTCTTTTCTGCTCTCCTCCCTTACCTCGGGACACCCAATCACAGACTATGCTGGCGAAAGCTGATCGTCCCGTGCCATTCTCCTGCGGGAACCTGTGGATCCCATGTGCCATCCTCCTGAGAGAATCTGTGGACCTCACGTGCCATCCTCCTGAGAGAACCTGTGGACCTCACGTGTTATCCTCCTGAGAGAACCTGTGGACCTCACGTGCCATCCTCCTTAGAGATCCTGTGGACCTGACTGATCATCCCAGCTCAACACATGCAATTTTCACCAATAACCAAGTGCAAAGATGGACTGCTTGCTGTTAACTTTTGTTTTGTTTTGAATTTCTTCCTGTAAAGCTGCTTTGAAAAAATGCAACATTGTAAAAAGCGCTATATAAATAAAAGTGAATTAAATTGAACTGCAAGTGTCGCTGTGGACGCATGTGATGGAAATCGTAGCTTTGCCCTCACGTCGAGGCCGGATCATGCTGGGCTGGACCAGAGTCACGGAACTTCCTGAGTCGAGAGTGGCGGTGAGCGATTTGCCGTCTATGCGCACGGTCCGCTCCAGAGGGGAGGGTGTGGTGAACAACACAGCCGGGCAGCCAGGCACGGGTCCCGGGGACGGAGGTTCGGTTGGCATTGGCTCATCCACTGGATTAGATCCCGGGGGTCTGTTGACTGGTCTTGAGATTCCCTCCGGTGGTCGCCAATCCGGATTCATGGGAATGACCGCCGCTCTCTCTCCAGCATCCTGGGCAAAGCTCCGCAAAGGTTGTGGAATTGCGCATGCTCACCGGTCCTCAATAGCGGTGAGGTAGCGCATGAAGCAGTCGGTCAATCACAATCTGTTCCACCACAATCTGTTCCACCACAGGCGTGTGGAGATTTCGGCTAGTCGGCGGATGATCTCCTCCATCTCGGCCGTCTTCAGGCGGGGAGAGAGAGCGAGTTTCCTGGAGACAAAAAAACCCACAGTAGTTGTCAAGGACCGGTGTCGAGCTGTCCCTCGATAAAGTGCCCACATTCTCCACCACCTGTGGCAGGTAGAGAGATGGCACAGACACAGGTTTGAACCAAAAACAGCCCCGGAGGGTGATTTATTGTAATACACAGAGTGCAGCAACGAGAAGAGTGGGTATGGGTCACCATATCTGACAAATAGGTCACTTTCATACATGGGAGACGTAGCTCATTGTTCCTCCTTCTTGCCCGCTTATATTGAGTGTCTTTGATGAGGAAGTGGTGGTCATGACCGGCAGGTGTGCAGGGCTGATTGCGCCGTTTCCATGGTGACGCTGAACCCGCACTGGCAGCCTTTTGCCAATTGGTAACTAAACAACATTAGACCCCTTTGAATTCCATTGTATGAACACAAAACTCATTATTAATGATAGACAGAATAGATATAGAAGGATGTGCAAAATGAAATCATGTTCAAAATGAAATCATCATCACCTCAATGAGTCATCTGTCTCTTACATCTACAGGAATTAATGAGTGGAGAAATCAAAAGCAAGCTTTCAGTCGAGGGCTGTCAATGCATTGCAAATGCGTCAAATGCAAAGAACAGATTTCATTTAGAGAGGGTTAAGTTTTAAAATGTGTCAAACTAAAGAAAATTAAACTGATCAATTTAGACAGATGACGACTAGATGAATTTAAACTAAACTAAAACAATAACTGAAAAATTATATTAAACCTAAATAGCAATATTGAAAGAAATACATTTTTATTTCTTATTTTTATGATGCCATGTATCTAACCAAGATGTCCAGAACCTCTGGTATAAAAGTAGGTCCACAACAATGAAGATCTGGCGATATACACTATATTGGCAAAAGTATTGGGTCACCCTATCTAATAAACAGGTTTGATGACTTTAGTAATTTCCATGAGTACAAATCTTAATGCTGCAGCATATCATGATATTCTATAGAACTGTGTGCTTTTAATTTAATAGCAACAGTTTGGGAAGAGCCCTTTTCTATGCCCCTGTGTGAGACAAAGTTCAGAAAGAAATAATTGATTCAGTCAGTGTGGAAAAAAATCAAACCTGTTTATTAGATAGGGTTATCCAATACTTTTGGCAATATAGTGTATTTAACTGTCAACATGGGGCACTTTTTTTATCCCTGTGTGCACGTCTTGTGTTATTGCTAACTCTTTTTTATTTCATATGGCCATAGACCCCAGTTCTGTTTGAAGTTCCAAGTATGGCAGATTAATATGATGGGAGTTTATTTTTGCATGAGAGCAAAAGATTTGTTTCTTGAACAGTGTCCCAAACAACTTGTGGTGATGAAGGTGCAGTTTTCCTTTATTTTTATTTTATTTTTTCTGACACTAAAATTCAACTAATTTCTGCAATTCTCTATCTGTGAACTCTGGAAAGTCTTTGGCAACTAAAAATATTTTTATATCTTTGCTGTGAATTAAGACAATATAGACACACATTCTCTTTCGGGCAGATTTGCAACATCTCCAGTCCTTTAAAACTTCTTAATAATTGCTGTGATGTTGAAAATATGATTTTTTAAAAATTGTTTCATCCATTTCCTTTTAAATCCACTTTCTATTTTGTGTAGCTCAACAATCTTTTGCTGCACATCAGAACTATATTCTTTGGTTTTACCCATTGTGATGAATGATTAGGGGGGTTTGGGATTTTTGTTACTAATATTTATTCTTCTGTGCAACAAGAGGTCATGACTGGATAACATTGTGTTTCTGGTCACCCTGGTGTGCTCAGAAAATTTTAATATTAATGGGAATATACTTGGGAGATATTTTACTCATAACAATTTCTAGGGGTGCCAATAATTGTAATCGATTCTTAGTACCAACTGACGGTGCCCTTGAGCAAGGTACCATATCCCTGTTTACTCCCCGGGCGCTGCATTGATAGCTGCGCACTGCTCCGGGTGTATGTGTGTTCACGGCTTGCAGTGCGTGTGTTCACTACTCATTGGATGGGTTAACTGCAGAGGTTACATTTCGGGTATGGGTCATCATATCTGACAAATAGGTCACTTTCGATATTAGTGGAGGGCACTGCAAATGCTAAACAACTGATAGTATTATCCAGTGTGCATATTGTCAATGAATTCAAGTTAAAAGTGATTCATTAAATAATTCTCAGACAATTATTAACACATGGTAAACTGTGTGGCTTTGAAACTGTGCTTATAGTTGTGGTTAATAAATATTATTTGCAAACTGTTGAATGCGTTTTTTAACAATACAATACAATACATAAGAGAAACGTTTTTATTTAGTTTTTCTTTTATTCCTTGAATTTTGACTTTATGACAAGAGTCTTCATCTCCCAAAAATCTTCAGCCATTGTATCCCACTGAGCAAAAGCTGCTTCTTATAGACGTCTTATAGACGTCCCCTGAGGAGCCAGAATGAAAGTTTTTCTGACATCTTTTTCTGACGTCTTCTGGACGTCCAATGTTGACATCCATATGACATCTATAGAAGGTACGAATTTGGTTGAAATGTGGTCGTTGTGGACGTATTTTCAACATCTTATAACATCAACGCATACTCATTTTAGACATTTTAACAAAAATAATTGTTACACTATGCATTATATTAAAATATATTTATGTCATTGAATCAATATCACTTTTGCACTCGCTATCAATGTTGAAATTTCAACAAACCACCGTTTTTGTGATCAGTGTTTGCTTTAGTTGGGCTCTTGACCCTTAGTTTAATGTCATGTTTGTATTGGCTGCCAATTTGTGTTCGTACACATTTGTTTTGGCAAAAATAAACAATGGTCCAGTGAGATCAGAAAGTGTTGGTGATTTCATCACTATGAAGTCACTCAAACAACTCTTAAGTGTAAAGTTATTAATATTTGAACACTGTGTTATGATGCAGTTTAAAGAGATTAAAGAAGTTTTATAGACGACAAACAGAGCACGTGATTTAAAAACGTGTGACACTTCTGAATCAATTAGACATGAAGAATCAGTGTATGAAACTCAACAATGGTGACTATCAACAAAAGAAAACTTCATGCTGCAATGCATGCAGGGTAACATCATAGTACAAAAACTCATTGATGACTCCCAGCATGCATTGCAGTTGATCTGTTATCTGAATTAGTTTGATGATTGTCACCATTGTTGAGGTTTGTATGATGAACATTGATGTCTAAGTTTGTCAGTAAACATTTTCTGATATTTTGTCTCTTTACTTATTTACTTGTAAACATTTATGTCAACATCAATCATGAATGGATCAAATCTCTAAACTTACTACTGCTTAACACTTGTCCTAAAGCAAACTACTCCTTCAAATCTTTTTCAAAACTTTTATTTCTTTATCAATGCACAAGTGTTCTTTTTGAAACACAATTACAAACATTGAAAGAAAGTAAGTTAACCTGATGAATTTTAAAAATCAAGATCCAACTAAAGCAAACACTGATCACAAATACGGTGGTTTGTTGAAATTTCAACATTAATAGCGGGTGCAAAAGTGATATTGATTCAATGACATAAATATGTTTTAATATAATGCATAGTGTAACACCTATTTTTGTTAAAATGTCTAAAATGAGTCTGCGTTGATGTTATAAGACGTTGAATATACGTCCACAATGACCACATTTCAACTAAATTCGTACCTTTTATAGATGGTCTATGAACGTCAACATTGGACGTCCAGAAGACGTCAGAAAAAGACATCAGACAAACTTTCATTCTGGCTCCTCAGGGGACGTCTATAAGACGTCTATAAGAAGGAGCTTTTGCTCAGTGGGATACATTTAATAAAACAGTTCACCTAAAATTGAAAGTGATTAAATTAAATAAACTTTAAACCCCCAAACTCTGCAGTTGTGTCTCCTTGTCATGGGTGTGTCACAGAGTTGTTCCACCTTCACACAGTCATGCCAGTCAACATCACCACAATACTCCAGACAAACAATATGTTCCAAGAGCTCAATGGGCCCGTCAGATCCACACCAATCACTCTTCTGTGGGTACTGGACACCCAGGGACCCACTAGTGAGTGATGCTGGTGGCCCAACATGTCTAGAGACATCAGGTTTGTGAGTGGCTGTGCAGAAAGAACCATCTCCTAGAATCACCATCCTCCATGTGTCAAGCTGCTCCCCTTGCCCAATAGTCTCTGTTGGCCAGGGCTGAAGTGGAACAAAAAATCGGCCCTGGCATTTTGGCTCAGAACGGCCCACATACAGAACGATCACAAATACCACCCATCTTTGCGTGCCCTTAAGTATGTCTTTCAACTCCTATACCATAAAAGCACTACAGCCATGTAATGAGTAGTAAAGAGTGAGAGCTGACATATTAAATATTTCTAAAAAGTGTAATTTATTAATACTTCTTGTAATCTGGTTTGAAAAAGACATACTGAGAGAGATTTTGTTAACAAGATGCAAACATGTCCAGTATAATTATACGATAAATGGCACACAAAGCTGCATTGGCATAACAATACCATATAGGAAATATATGTTTTGAAAAGTCAAAAAAAGAAACAAATACAGTCTTGAGAATTTCTGTGTTGTCCATAAACACCTAAACAAAAGTTGCCAGACATACACTTTTTTCTCAGGTCCTGAAAATATACTTTTCACCCTAAAAACACTGCAAGCTGACTTACTGTTGATGTTGATAAATGATGGTAAGCAACATAATGTTTTCAATTTAAGTAAGGCAATGTATTAGAGAGCAGGGGCGTACATTAACTTTTTTGCACATAGCACCGGTGCTACAGAGGTTTAAAGTTTAAATGTCTGTTATCTTTGAAGAAACGTGAGTGCAGGTAATCACATAAATACACAGCTTTAATGTTACATACAGATAAAATGATATGGCCCTAATTGATCTTAGTTATTGCAAAAAAAATGTTTTTTTAATTTTTTCTGAGTTCTGTGTTTTCAGTTTTTTACTATACAATAGTAATACATTTGTCCATAAAAATACTGTAGTATACTGCACTAAAACTCTTAGGAACTATAGTATTTTTAAACCTTACTATAGTAAATATTAAAGTATACTGTGTTTACTACGGTTTATAAATTTACGACAAGTAAATAATTTATTTTATCTGGTTGAAATTAACTGGACTTTAATTTCGACGTGTTGTCGCGTGGCAGTCAGTGTGTGTTTGACGGAAGCTTCACTCAAACAGTAAAACACTCGTAAAATAATTTTGGAACAGCTCTGTGGACGAAGTTCACGTGTTCATGTCCTTGTATAGTAAAATACAGACACAAATTTTTAAAGTTTTAATTTCAAAAACAAAATAGTGGTGCGCTATCAGTTAGGCGAACATCAGACACGAACAAGCACAACAACAAACGCACTTCACACAAACACGTAGCAAACACGTTGGTTTTTTTTGACAAATACATCACGTCACCAGAAAATGTAGGCCCTACGCCGCAAATCGCAAAGTTTAAAAAAACATATTAGAGATGTATTGGCCCAAAAATTACGTCGGCCCACCGGGAAAATGCCTGATTGCCCGATTATAGGCACCGACAAATATAGATCAATTCTGTTCAATGATGACAAGACTTAAAGTTATTTCAAATAATTACACCATAAACAATCAACATAACAATATAATATTGTCACATGTCAATTTAAAGACATTCCATGTTATATCTCATATAAATGCAGTTGGATTTATTTAATACTGCATGTCATTCTAAATTCTTGCATGCTTTTCTCATACCACCGGCACTGTTGAAGCACTGCATGTGTCTTTAAGTCCAGTCCTAATTTTTCAACACTCAGAAAGCCTTCAAGAACATAGACACCACCACAGAAAAACCTCATGCTTTAATTGGATATTAAAGTGGGGCGATAGAAAAATCCTCTCATTAATTTCTTCGGCATCTGGCTGCATTTCCCTGCGGCTCTGGATCATGTCATTATGATCTACAGTGAACCTCATTTTCCACCTTTCAGTACTGTAGATCTGTGATGCTTTCTGTGAAGGCCACTCACTGTTATCTAGCCATACAGAGTTAGACTGAATATTAATTAAACAAATGCATGTGAATGTTGAATTACAAAAAAGCCATAATCATTCATTCCTATAATAAAACCAGGAATGAATAACAAGTAGTTTGTTATTCACATGAACACACATTTGCAGTGGCTGCTAAACTTTAGAAAGGTTGCACATCTGTGGTTGCTGCTAAACTTGCATTTTGCCACCACATCCCTTAGTTATTAGGGCTAAAACGAAGGCCACATTATACAGAGATTCATCTCAACCACACACATGGGTTTTATTGGGTGTTTTCACACCTAGTTCGGTTGAACCCTCTAGACGCTCTTAGAGCAGTTCAGCGTGTATATAATCCAAGTGATCTCAGACCCCTCTGAAAGACCACCTCTGAGTATGGTTCATTTGTGGGTCTGTTTGTTGTTCAATTTCTTCATGACATGTGAAAGCAGTGAAGTAGCAGTCAGCCTTGGTTTCGTTTTGATGTGTACCTAGAGATTTGCAGTACCTGCAGCTATGCGCATTTATGCACGCAAAACGAATGTAAAAAACAGATATGTGTTAACATACATATTCACTCAACTCAGCAACTCGCAACGCAGCATGTGCCGCAGACACTACAAGCACAGATAAGAACAGCTGCGCTGCTGCTGACCGACGAAGCATCTCATCTCAAGAAGTACCGAAACACGAACACTTATCACAGATTAATTAGAGCAGTTGAAAATTTTGCTATAAAAGCAAATGGTGGTTTGTATTATAAGTAAAAACCTTTTTCATCAATCTTTATCACACATCAAATCTAGTTCCGTTTATTATATTTTCTGTTAATTTCAATAATGGTGATGTTAAAATATAGTAAAATAAATTCATAGATCTATCTGAGTTGCAAGTAATTTTTTGAGAAGATCACTAATTTTATTTGTAACACAAAAAATAACGACTATATTCAAACACTTCCTGATTTGATTGTTCTCCAGCGCGCGCTCCCGAGAGCCACACGACGCATACATGTGAAACCGATGACAGTGCATCTAATGTCAGCATTGCTCAATGCATGCACGTTCTGACGTTCTGCGTGTGGAGAGCGCGCTGGAAACTAACAATCAAATCAGGAAGTGTGGGTCTTCAGCTGTTTTTTGAATTGTGAAATTGATTACATTTACATTTTACATTTAAGCATTTGGCAGACACTTTTATCCAAAGCAACTTACATTACATTGTACTATACATTTGTACATTTTGTATAGTAAGCAAGAGGGGGTTAGGTGCCTTGCTCAAGGGCACCTCAGCCGTTACCCGCCAGCCCTGAGAATCGAACCAGCAACCTTCTGGTCATGAGTCCAATTCTCTAATTACTGGGCCACAGACTGCCAATTGATCCAGCCGTCCTGATGGAAACAGTAAGATTGTTCCACCAGCAGGGAACGGTGAAAGAAAATGTCCTTGAGATGGATCTCATGCCTCTCTGTGAAGGAACAACGAGGTGCCGATCGTTTTCAGACTGCAGACTTCTGGAGGGGATGTAGGTCTGTAAGAGACAGTTGAGGTAGATGGGTGCTGTGTTAGTGGCTGTTCTGTAAGCAAGCACCAGTGCCTTGAACTTAATGTGTGCCACTACTGGGAGCCAGTGCAGAGAGATGAGCAGAGGTGTGACATGTGCTCTCTTGGGCTCATTGAAGACCAGGCGCGCAGCAGCATTCTGGATCATTTGCAGAGGTTTGAAGGCACAGGCTGGGAGACCAGCCAGAAGAGCATTACAGTAATCCAGTCTAGAAATGACAAGAGCCTGGACGAGAAGCTGTGTTGCATGTTCTGTTAAGAACGGTCTGATCTTTCTAATGTTGTATAATGCAAACCTGCATGACCGAGTTGTTTTAGTAATGTGATCCTTAAAAGTCAGCTGATCATCCATGATTACCCCAAGATTCCTGACTGAAGTCGATGGGGTTATCTTTGATGGACCAAGCTGGATGGTAAGCTGGTGCTGTTCTGACAGAGTGGCAGGAAGGATGAGAAGCTCAGTCTTGGCCAGGTTGAGTTGTAAGTGATGATCTTTCATCCAAGAAGAGATGTCAGCCAGGCAGTCTGAGACGCGTGTGGCTACCGTGGAATCATCTGGATGAAACGAGAGGTGAAGTTGAGTGTCATCAGCATAACAATGGTAGGAGAAACCATGTGCTTGTATAATGGAACCTAGTGATGGGGTGTA
The DNA here is from genome assembly GCA_026939265.1 of Oreonectes daqikongensis. Lineage (NCBI taxonomy): Eukaryota > Metazoa > Chordata > Actinopteri > Cypriniformes > Nemacheilidae > Oreonectes > Oreonectes daqikongensis. Next base: position 68,882 of record JAOTQM010000223.1, on the reverse strand, counting down.
TATGGAGAAGAGCAGAGGTCCAAGAACCGATCCTTGTGGGACCCCGGTGACTTGGACAGTTGGTTGATTTGGACACTTCACCTCCCCAAGCTACCTTGAGGATCTATCTGTGAGATAGGATTTAAACCAGGAGAGCGAAGTTCCAGTGATGCCCAGTGAAGAGAGGGCGGATAGAAGAAAGTGATGGTTAACTGTGTCAAAGGCTGCAGAAAGGTCTAGGAGAATAAGAACAGATGATTTGGACTCAGCTCTTGCCCTCCTTAGGGCTTCTGTAACTGTTAGTAAGGCAGTTTCGGTTGAGTGGCCGCTCTTGAAGCCTGACTGGTTGGTGTCCAGCCTGTTGTTTAGAGTGAGGAAGGTAGATACCTGATTGAAAAGAATGCAGTATTAAATTAAAAGTGATGAAAAAGTGATCAGAGATATGCAGAGGTGTAATCAAGGTGTTCTCTGTATCACAGCTGCGTGTGTAGATGAGATCGAGTTGGTTACCTGACTTATGTGTACCTGTGGTGGGGACAAGTTGGAGATTGAAGGAGGTAAGCAGAGAGTGGAATTTTGAGGCATAAAGCTTCTCCAGGTGGATGTTGAAGTCTCCAAAGACAAGAAGCGGCGAGTCTTCCTCAGGGAAAGACGAGAGCAGCATGTCTAGTTCTTCTAGAAATACACCCAGTTGACCTTGGGGGCGATAAATAACTACAATGTGGAGTTTTAATGGAGAGGCCTTCCTCTTGTGAGAGAGTGCCGTGGGCGAGAGACCACAGGAATGAATTGGAAACACATGCTGTGCGAGTAAGGATAGAAAAGGCGAAAAGAATGGAGAGAAAAAAAATAGTAAAGTAAGGATTTTTAGATAAGATACTATTGTGCGTTGTCGGTTTCGTTGCTCGGTTGAGTCGCGCAGGACGATTCGAATGATCTTTACCTCGTCGGTCTTCACGCGAGGAGGGCTGAACGCTACCGCTTCCATGGCAGCACCTCTATCTGTATTAAATAGGTTGCTAATCACGTGCTAATCACCGTCATGAGTGGGAACAGCTGCCCGTGCGTTTCAAATTAGCAAGACAAAGCCTAAATTAACACGCAATGGCTCAAATCGAAACTAATGCTGGACTCTTCCGGACTTAAGTGCTAATTTATCCAAAGGTGAAAAACTTTCCTGTAATCTAAATTCAACTAGCTGTAAACAACACTCCAAAGCACCATAGAATTATAAGGAAGATAAATTAGAAAACGAAATAATTCTCACTACTTAGCAAATATATCACCTAAGCGTCATACAACAGAAACATATACTATACACCGAACACTTACGCGTGCGCTCTTGCCGTGACTACAGACTACTCGCTTATCCTATTTTTTAAAATATTTTATTTGGGTTTTTAATAACCATGTGAATGAGTTTCAATTTGATATTGTAGAAGATTTTATTAACCTAAATATAAAGGAATCGCATACAATCTAAGCCACCATTATAATTCTCTATACATGTGGCTACAGGTTTTTGTTCCAAGAACCCCCATCCCTAAAACTTCCTTCTGACCTGTGTGCCCACCCCCAAACATTCCTTCGGACATGTGTGCATGTGTGCCCACCCCCAAACACCTTAAGGCCCAGCCCTGCATATGGGGGGCTCGGCTCTTTATTGGTTTAGTCAATAAAAGTCTATCTTTTGGAATCAAAACCCGACTTGAATGTTTCATTAAGAATGGCAAAAGGAAACCACAACAATATTAGATTAGATTAGATTCAACTTTATTGTCATTACACATGTACAAGTACAAGGTAACGAAATGCAGTTTAGGTCTAACCAGAAGTGCAATAGCAGCAAGTGCAGGATATACAGCGGTTGCATAAGTTACATAAATAAATCAATATTACAGAAGTAATTTACAGATGGATATCTACTATAATCATAATATACAGATGTCTATTACTATAAACAGAAATTTACAGATGGATGTACTATGAACATAATATACAGATGGCTATTACTATAAAACAGAAATGTACAGGTGGATGTATACTATGATAAGTTAGGCTATGGTGAGCAGCAGTGCAATGGATATAGAGTAGTGCAAATAAATTACTTATCTAAGTAACAGTGCAGGAAGAAGTTATTGCACATTTCAGTTAAAGTGTAGGAGTGCAAGATGCATATGTACAGAGATGGACATGTAGTTCAAATACAAAATACTTAACCCTTAACATGCACAGGGCCCGTGGGCGGGTTATCACTTAAAATTAGTTTTGTTGAAAATTAATTATTTGGATGTCACCACCATGGTGATCAGTGTTTCCTTGAGTTGGGCTCTTGGCTATTAAGTGTTAGGTTTGGGTTTGGGTTTAGCATGCTTGTAAAGTACTTTATTTATGTAGATGCAAATGAGGCTGTAATCACATGTTGTTGGTTTTTAAACTAACCTTCTAGAACTCATCTGTGCTGATTGTAGAAAGATGTCATAGTATTTTAAAATCTGGAAAGACTTGTGAAAACATGATGCATTAAAACTACAGTTAAGTTTAGACACACACAGAAAGAATCAGTGTATGAATCTCAACAATGGTGACAATCAACAACAGAAACTTCATGCTGCAATGCATGCTGGGATTCTTAAATGAGTTTCATACTATGATGGTACCCAGCATGCATTGCAGCATTAAGTTTTTTTGTTGATTGTCACCATTGTTGAGATTCGTACACTGATTCTTGATAGAATGGCACAGAAGTCTCGACTCTAAACTGTGCTGTAGTTTAAATTTACTGTTTACTTTCTAAATTGTTGAACATCAAAATACAATTAAACTTCCTGACATTTTGTTTCTTTTAGGATCAATCCAGATGAGATCAGTTAGTCAAACTACAAAATAACACCACTTGACTAGAATCACTATAACACAAATACTTTAAAAGCACACAGTTACAATGCAACAAAAATCCAACACTTAAGAGTCAAGAGCCCAACTCAAGGAAACACTGATCACCATGGTGGTGAGTTTCAACTAAATTACTTTCAACAAAACAAAAATTTACTTTTAACCCACCCACGGGCCTTGTGCACATTAAGGGTTAAGTATTTTGTATTTAAAATACATGCCCATCTCTGCATATGTAAACAGTCGGTACTGTAAATGAACAGTTGGCAGTGCAAATGAGCATTCTGGTAGTGCAAATGAAGATAAATGTCATGTCTAGACAGTCCAATAGTGCAAATCACAAAGTGAAGTCAGGTGTGCAGTGAGGGGGGAGAGGAGAGTGTAGCAGTATATGAGGGGCAGTGGGATCAGCGAGGAGCAGAGTACAATAAAGAGACAGTTTTGGAAAAAACCTGTTCTTCAGTCTGCTGGTCCGGGTCCGGAGGCACAGCTGCTTGAGCAAGAGACAGGTTGAAGATGTCAGTAAAAACCCCAGCGAGCTGCTCAGCACATGCCCTGAGTATGCATCCAGGGATATTGTCTGGTCCAGCGGCTCAGTGCGTTGCAGACGTCTATGGAGGAGAGTGTGATTGGTGGGTGGTCAGCTGAGGGTTTGAGCTTGGTGGCAGTTTTTCTATTGTCTCTCTCAAAGCGAGCATAAAAGTCATTAAGTTCGTTCAGAAAGAGGACATCAGTGACTGCGGGGGTTGAGTGGGTGGGATTGTAATCACTGATGGCCTGGATGCCCTGCCACATGCGTCGAGGGTCAAGAGTTGGAAAAGTGCTCCTCTATCTTTAGCTTGTAGCAGTGCTTGGCCTCTTTGATGCCCCTCTTCAGGTTAGCTCTGGTGTCCTTCAACAGGAGGTGCACCTCCTTGTTCATCTATGGCTTCTGATCTGGGTATGTGATGATCTGTTTCTGAGTAGTAACATTGTCTATGGTGGTATTGATGTAATCCAGTACAGAGGAGGTGTAGCAGTCAATGTCCGTGTAAGAGCCAATGGTGGCCTGAGAAACAAATGTACTCCAGTCTGTGTGTAGAAACCTTTCCTGGAGTGTGAAGGTCACACTTTGATGGTCCTCACTGATGACTTCACACGATTGATGAGGGGTGAATACTTGGGGGTGAGGAACAAAGAAAGGTGATCTGACTGTCCCAGGTGGGGGAGCATTTAAGTATCAATATCTACAGACAAAGATTATTCGGCTTTTGTTTTGCTGTTATAGTTGTGCTTCAGAAAAACACTTAAAAGAAGAAACTAAGGGTAAGCGCCCCACTAAAGGAAACACTGATCACTGTTAAGGTAATTTTTTATTGTTCATGTTTTCTTCAGTGATTGTGTTTGTTAATAGCAGGTGTTCATCATTAATAACTCAATCATGATTTCATCATTGCATTAACTTTAACTCAACTTCAGTGTTACTTTAACTCTCTGAAGATTGGGACAATATAAACTCTGAGCAGAGTTGATTTAACTCTGGGGATTTTGCTGTATATGAACCTCAACAGTGGTGACCATCAAATTAAAAGCTTAATGCCGCAATGCATCCGCAATGCAGCCGGCTTTTCCAGCGGCTCAAGCGCCGGTACAGCCAGCATTTCCCGCTGCGGGTAATCCCCCGTCTAGCCCCCACGGACTCCCCGGACTCCAGCCCGCAATACTTCCCCTCCTGTCTCGCCCTTGGCCTCCCCTCCCCGTCCCGGACTTTTTGCTCAGAAAAGACTCAAAGAGTCCCATAACGTTAGCCATCAATTCCTCTCCCAATAAAGACGCAACTTTACATGAATTAAATAAATCAGCCATGAATGAATGCATGTTGGAAATAAAAGATCTGAATTTAATTATATTTTTTAAGTAAATAATAGTTGTTGAAAAAACACCTTAAGTTATATTATCATTGACTATATAACCATTATTTGGTTAAATGGTTGAAATGTTAAATTTTGTAAGTCACCATTAGTGTGATCAGTGTTTCTTTTAGTTGGGCTGTTGACTCTCATTTTTAAGGCGCTCTAAACATGTTCGTTTTGAGTTATGCCCAAAAGTGACCATATGGTGTGAAAATTATCATGAAGTGATGTGAACCAAATTTAAAAAAATAAAGTATAGCATTTCATTTTCTAACAGATTTGTCAAAATATATACACAAATATTAAACAACTGTGGGCAGTGGTGGCCCAGTGGTTAAGAAGTTGGACTCATGACCAGAAGGTTGCTGGTTCGATTCTCAGGGCTGGCAGGCAGATCAGTTGGTAGAGATCTTTCCATTTTAAACCTGTAATCAGTTAATACATAATAAATGCTACAATATTATATAATAATCAACTTCTTTCTGATTAATTTTCAGCTACTAAGCAAACATAAAGCTGCATTTCTAGTTCTCCCTTTCAGTGTTATTACATACATTACAAAGTACTAATGTAACTACTAAAAGAAAAGAGGAAAATCAAGAATCCAACTAAATCAAACACTGATCACCATCATGGTGACTAAAACATAATAAAATCATTGTGAACTAGAGCTAAACTTCTTTAAATTCTTAATAAGATCTTAGACGACAGAAATAAAGTGAAAGTAGTGTCTGAAATAAGTGAAGATGTTAATGATGTTTGTGTTTAATTCTCCTCTGGTGAGATTTTGACAGATTTAATGTTTTCATCTGTTGATGTTCATCTAAGACTGTGTGACTTCAGTGAGTTAGTAAATTCTTTTAATGATGTCTATTCAAACAGTCATTGCAGTAGTTTACTGTAAAAGACCTACAGTAACTAACTGGCAACAATGTTACCAATATATTACTGTAAAATGCTGTATATTACTGTAGAAATAGCTGGTAAGGGCTAACAGTGTTTGTCAAAAACAGAAGTATAAAATAAACATTGGTTCTGCATATCAGGAATCGGGCACATAAACATGCAAATAATTGGTATCTGTATTGGTTATAAAAAATCAATATCGGTTGATCTCTATAGTCTTTGTGTTTATGTTATGTTTGGGAACGCATGGCCTGGGCGGAGCTTGCCTCCGTCATGCGTTCCCGTCGCATTTTTGGCCACGCCCCCCGATTAAGGTCATGACCCTGTTCTCCTTGTTAAAGTTCTAAATTCAGGCCTGTCAAGTGCACGACTGGACTGTCTAGGGATGCAAGATTTTGTTGGCACGATTATAGTCTGAGAAATAATCACGATTGCACGATTATGACGATTATTATGCATTCTTTGATTTCAACATTTTCACAGCCCTGCCAAAATTTTTACTTGCTCTACCACAAAAAATATATTAATAAATAATATTGTCTTGTTAGTAGTTTGTTTTTTACCCATGTAATCTAAATAAATAAGGTTATAATACCATAGAAATTAACTAACAGAACTTTTATGTATTTTATATTTGTAATAAAGCAAACACACAAATGAAATAAACAGTGCTTTTCAGATGTTTTAGGTTGGTCTGTGATTATCAGGTAAGGAAACTGAATAGAGTAATCAAATGTAAAATAACACTTCATAGTCTTTACAATATAAATTAAATATAAATAAAAGCATTAAAGTTATCAAATTTAATCTGTGTTTTTATTTTCTGTCTTCAGTTTTTGTTGTTTGATGAGTATTAAAACAGATGTTTATTATGCTGCTTTCCCTTTAAGAGCTACTGCGTGTGGATCACATGCATTTTGTTTCCCTGCTATTTTTGATCATAGCGAACCACAATGGACCTAATCGCTAAATAACGTTAAAAGCCCAGTTATTGTTTAATAAAACTAACATAATAATAAGTTACATTGGTCCAACTTGCATCAGGAGTAGATTTTGAATTTGAGCTTGTGCATACAGACCCACTGAGCAAAAGCTCCTTCTTATAGACGTCCCCTGAGGAGCCAGAATGAAAGTTTGTCTGACGTCTTTTTCTGACGTCTTCTGGACGTCCAATGTTGACGTTCATAGACCATCTATAGAAGGTACGAATTTAGTTGAAATGTGGTCATTGTGGAGGTATATTCAACGTCTTATAACATCAACGCAGACTCATTTTAGACATTTTAACAAAAATAGGTGTTACACTATGCATTATATTAAAACATATTTATGTCATTGAATCAATATCACTTTTGCACCCGCTATTAATGTTGAAATTTCAACAAACCACCGTTTTTGTGATCAGTGTTTGCTTTAGTTGGATCTTGATTCTTAAAATTCATCAAGTTAACTTACTTTCTTTCAATGTTTGTAATTGTGTTTCAATAAGAACACTTGTGCATTGATAAAGAAATAAAGGTTTTGAAAAAGATTTGAAGGAGTAGTTTGCTTTATGACAAGTGTTAAGCAGTAGTAAGTTTAAGAAACTTCTCTAAATTATACTGAGATTTGATCCATTCATGATTGATGTTGACATAAATGTTTACAAGTAAATAAGTACAGAGACAAAATATCAGAAAATGTTTACTGACAAACTTAGACATCAATGTTCATCATACAAACCTCAACAATGGTGACAATCATCAAACTAATTCAGATAACAGATCAACTGCAATGCATGCTGGGAGTCATCAATGAGTTTTTGTACTATGATGTTACCCTGCATGCATTGCAGCATGAAGTTTTCTTTTGTTGATAGTCACCATTGTTGAGTTTCATACACTGATTCTTCATGTCTAATTGATTCAGCCGTGTCACAAGCTTTTAAATCACGTGCTCTGTTTGTCGTCTATAAAACTTCTTTAATCTCTTTAAACTGCATCATAACACAGTGTTCACATATTAATAACTTTACACTTAAGAGTTGTTTGAGTGACTTCATAGTGATGAAATCACCAACACTTTCTGATCTCACTGGACCATTGTTTATTTTTGCCAAAACAAATGTGTACAAACACAAATTTGCAGCCAATAAAAACATGACATTAAACTAAGAGTCAAGAGCCCAACTAAAGCAAACACTGATCACAAAAACGGTGGTTTGTTGAAATTTCAACATTAATAGCGAGTGCAAAATTGATATTGATTCAATGACATAAATATGTTTTAATATAATGCATAGTGTAAAAATTATTTTTGTTCAAATGTCTAAAATGAGTATGCGTTGATGTTATAAGATGTTGAAAATACGTCCACAATGACCACATTTCAACTAAATTCGTACCTTCTATAGATGTCATATGGATGTCAACATTGGACGTCCAGAAGACGTCAGAAAAAGACGTCAGAAAAACTTTCATTCTGGCTCCTCAGGGGACGTCTATAAGACGTCTATAAGAAGGAGCTTTTGCTCAGTGGGGAATGTACGCGTCCTGTGCGCTGTCTGCGGCGCTGTCTGCGGCGCTCATCCGTCACCACTACAGCCTTGATTGTTAATGTACATATAAGATTTGCTATTTGGTCTCTTTGCCATAGTTAAAAGTGTGTGTAGTAGCCTTCGTGTCTCTGATAAGCACGGCTATTTAAGCTGGTGCACCGCTGATATAACTTTTGTTTTGTTTTGTGCTAGTTGCAGTTTCGTTCCGTGCAACAGAAATACACGGTGAGCCTTTACGATTAATTAACAGTGACGTTTTAAAGCGCGGTTAATAGTGAAATTCGGTTGTTTCAGTTAAAAATCGCAATCCAAGTGCTTGGATTGTGTGTCAGTTGTAATTGTATGAAATGTTTTGGAAGACTTTTCAGAGTGCAGTGAAATTATGAAATATTGTAACTATTGTCATTTAGGTGTTTTCAACACATGTTGACAAGAAGTATAAAAGAAAATTTTTTGTGTCTTTTCAGTTGGTGTCGTGTTCAACCCATCTAAAACAGACAGTACTGTTACGTTTTTTACCTAGAACCAAATGTCAAAACATAAAGCAGCAATTTATTAGTAAAATACATTTTTCACTCGTGCAAATCCATTCATAATGAGAGGTACTGTAAGACTGTAGATCAGCATGCACATCTCATGCTGATCTGGCACTACATCAGGCCTGACACTAAACAAATCGATCTTCAACTCTAGCCTGGTGCCTATACCCTACTCCACAATCACTTCACGCCCACATCGGATCTGGCAGGACAAGCATTTAAACACTGCACCCTGTCCTGTAACTCCTGATATAATGCCAATCCTTTTCAATTCCAACAAAAATGCAAGTGTAAACCCTGCATTCCAACACAGGACAATAACCAACCATCCTTCTCTATTTATGTAATCACTGGCATATACTACTACAGGTTCAGCGTTTGCCTCGTGCTCACATCAAATCTGACTCAGCAGGACAATGATAGCTGATCACCATGGTAACAAGGGATGCTGGTTCACACAGCATCATCTCTGCACATCTGCAGAGAAGTGTACAAAAGACGATGCTGCAACACTAAAAACATCCAGCATAATCACTTCCTGGTGTTATATGACTGATTCAGCATCGAACAGATTATAAGTTTGCTATTACCTGTTCTAAGGCTGACAGATCTTCTGTTGTGGCTGAGATACGGCGCTCTTTGGACGGGTCTGCGGTCAGCATCATCATCCAGAGAAGCCGCCATCAACCTCCTGTCACGGCGGAAGCTAATGGTGCTGCTGCGGCTGCTGTCGACAGACGGCTACCATCGGGCGGCAAACGTTTCTAAGCATTTCACATGAGCCGTAACATCTAAATTCCTCCAGGGGCGCTCGATGCCATCCGTTAAGAATCACTTGAATCTCTCGACGTGTTTGCGTTTCAGTTTGTGTTTTACTGACAACATATGTATTCTACGAGCTACACTCGTATACACATTTGCAACGTTTGGTGTTTGACATACAGGTGTAAATTTAAAAGCCTTACCGAGCAACCACAAACGATTGTGATTTGTCCATCCTTCCCAGCGCTGAAAACGTAGCATATATCACGTGACACCACAGTCCGCAGCATATTAGAGATACGGCTGATTGCAGAACAGCAGAACCATACGTCACAACAGTCTCAGAACAGCAGCGCCAGACCAGCAGTCTCATGCCGGAGGTGAGCGGAGCATAGCTCTTTTCAGTGTTTTGTAGCGTTTCCGAGTTTAAAACCATATTATCAAGTATTTTAGTTTAATGATTTTATTAATGATTTAATTAAAAAAATATATACAAATTTCACTGAGTGATCTATTTCCAAAAGCTTGCATATGGACAATTGTTACCCAGCATTTTTAAAGTTGCATATTTTTTTATTGGCAGACGCTTTTATCCAAAGCAACTTAGATTCATCAAAACAAAAAAATTATTTACCTTACTAGCTGTTGCTTTTATAAAAACGTACAAAATTAAATCAAATGAAATTATTATTAATAATTATTTCAGCAATACATTTTTAAAAATCAAAAGTTGTATCTGTTAAAATTATTAATTCACAATTAACTTCCATAAACAATTGTATTGGCAATAATGAGCAGTAACAATATTAATAAATGCTGCATGTTTGCATTGCTGGCAATTGAGATAGAGCTTCTTTTACTTGTAATATGACTCTAAAGCATTAGAGAATATTAACTATATCACTTGCTGTAACTCTATATTAAAAATGTACATTTTTAAAAGCACTACACAAGCACAGATGACAATTTAACACTATTTAAATCTTGCCACCAAAAAAAATCACCCACTGTGATCCTTACACAAGCCTGAAAATAACATTTAACATTATCAGGCAGTAGAGGGCGCTCATGCCTAATGATTTTTTTAACCATTTTTCATCGCATTCAGGTCTTTAAGCAAATTGACAAGTTGAATCAGGTCAGTTAAATTTAGGAATATGTAGAACAGTTTTACAGTGCTGAATCATGGAATTTGCGAATCATAAAGAAATTGTGCAATTATAACATGGGACAGTACATATAGTACAAAATACTGCTTTTTGTCTAAAAGGCAACAGGACTAAAAACACAGCATAATATATGGTACACCAAGAATGATCTGAAAAGCATAGTTGTCAGACAGTCACTGAAAAAATGGACCAACTTAAAAAAAACTTTGGAAAAACTTTTGTGTCAACTTGTTACAAGCTATGTCATTAGTTTTTCTCAAATAATATTTTTTGGCTTGGTTCAATCAAAATATATCTAATTCAACAAACCATCATTATTGTGATCAGTGTTTGCTTTAGTTGAGCTTTTATTGTCTGTTGCGACAGTATGTTAAAACGCATTTGTTCAGGTAGTGAGAATTAAGATCATTGGGCTCAGGTGTTTGGCATCGAGTGTTTTTCTAAATTTTTGCTCAGAAGATTGACACTAGTGTTTGAATGTTGTGTGATCATATATATATCTCATACACGGTGAGAAAATAAACCAGTGGAACTAAACCTCCAATATGAACTATTAGTAAAAATTTCTTAAATACTGACTCAATTAGACATGAAGAATCACTGTATGAAACTCAACAATGGTGACAATCAACAAACAAAAACTTCATGCTGCAATGCATGCTGGGTAAAAAAAAAAACTAATTCATGACTCCCAGCATGCATTGCAGTTGATCTATTTATCTGAATTAGTATTGTTGATTGTCACCATTTTTGAGGTTTGTATGATGAGTGTGTCTGTAAATTATTTTGTTTATTTTATCACAGTGTCTTTGCATGTGGGATCCAGAACATTCAAATCGGTCATAAAAGATCAGCTTCTACATTATTTAGTGTCGCTTTTGATTTTTATGACAGATTAAATACATCACAAAAAAAATCTAAATTTTAATTATCTCTCTTTTTCTTGTTAATGCACGAGTGTTCTTGTTGAAACATTATTGCAAACACAGATTTAATTTAAGAATTACATGTTTTTTCCCCTGCATTTCTTGCTTGTTGAGTACACGTGCTACGTCTTTTATTTAATTTATTTAAATATAACGCTTAATTCTAAAGTTGCGCTTAGTGTGTTGCTGAAAGGAGAGGAGCTTAGCTGCAGGAATCTGTGAGGGCAACGGACAAGAGAATTGGTGTACCCAGGGCAGGCTTAGTAACAATTACCCTTGTATGGTTGTCTATATACAATAAACATTAGTGCTGACAAAATTAATGATTAATCCAAATGATTAATCAAAAAAATATATAAAAAAACAATGCTCAATTCTATAGCTAATGGCAACAATGTCACATTTAACTAAGATGTAACAAACACTTTGGACTCAATCCTACAACAACAGGGTAATCTACATCAGGATCTACATCAGTTAAGCACAGAACATGCAACAAATAGTTACCAACAGGCTTTGTTCAGCCGCAAAAGCAGCTGGTTCTCAAAATTCTTTGAGCCAATGCATGCTCTTCTTGGCCTGAAGATCAGCCCTGCAACACTAAACAGTCTTTCACAGGCTGCTGAGGCAGGGAGTGCCGTATTAAGCTTAAGTGATAACTGGCACACAGCTGGGAAGGACTTCAGCACCTCTACTGTGTCTCCTGGGTACCCCAGGTACGCATCCAACTGCTGAGTCGTTTCAAGAGGGCCAGTCTTTTTCAAGGAGGAAAAGAAGTCCTTTTCCTCAGATGATTGGGAGCCCTCACTGATGTGATTCTCGGCCTGACAGTCCAAGTGGCTTCTGATATAGTCAAGGCCTGTGGAATAAAACAAAAATCAGGATAATTTAAACCATATGACAGTATTGTAATTGTGTATAGTGTGTGTGTGTGTGTGTGTCATTAAATATCATTTCAAACTCATTTCATTGTATCCATAGAAATTTATCGTATTAAGTGAAAGTTGAGAAGTGAGACACTTGCCAAGTTTGAGGATATTTTCATCACTTGTCCAGCAGGTCTTAAATTTGGGAACTAGAATGGCTAGCATCCCATTTGCACACCGGTTTCTCCCTGAAGAACATCTACACTCAAAAACTTTCAAAGCTGTTCACTTTACATGAAAAAATCACTTTAATTTAACACGATTGTATAGGTTTCTAGCTCAAACTGCACTCATAAAAGAAGGTCTTTGGTTGAACATGATTCAATCATGGACAGTGGTTCCACATGTTTGAATCATGTTTTCTTAACATAAAATTAACATGTAGCAAGAACATGACTTAATTAAGTAAACGCAACATAAAATTAATATGTAGCAAGAACATGACTGAATCAAGTAAACTCAACATGAAATTAACATGTAGTAAGAATATGACTGAATCAAGTAAACCGAACAAGATACTCTTCTGCACAACTCCTAAAACAAACATCACAAAAACTCTTTAAAACGCTAACACAACCAAATACTAAACTCTAATTACCTGATAGCAACATTGAATCAATGTTAACAATTATTGATTTGTTAATGTTAATGGCATTGAATCATAATAACATTTGCAATTTTCAATTATTGTTGAAAAATGTTGATATTTCATCAAACCATTATTGTGATCAGTGTTTGCTTTAGTTGGGACCTTGATTCTTGACGTTTGCTAAGTCAATTCCTCCTCTCTTCTGTTCTCCTTCAATGCTTGCGAATGTGTTAAATGTACATGTAAAGCATCAAGAAAGAAATGTTTGACAAGAGAACAGTTTCAGATATTTGAACATTTTAGCATGTTGTAAAAATATAATTAAAATTGGTAAATGTAGCATTTTAGATTCTGATCACAAATGCAACACCTATGGCACAAAATCTGCCAAATATTACCGACACATTTAGATATCAACACTTGTCATACAAACCTCAACAATGGTGACGATCATCAAACTAATTCAGATCAACTGCAATGCATGCTGGGAGTCATGAATGAGTTTTGTACTATGATGTTACCCAGCATGCATTGCAGCATAAAGTTTTATTTTGTTGCTTGTCACCATTGTTGAGTTTCATACACTGATTCTTCATGTGTAATTGATTCAACAACTTGACAGTTGTCAAGCCTGTTTTCTTCATTTCCTAGAAAATGTAAAACAATAATTTCACTTTATACTGTCACATAATGATAACACAACAATCTCATGAGCAACATATCAACCCCAGCCTCTTCACAATGATCTTGCTGGTTCTTGGTTCTCTTTGGCACAACAAAAGTACTTTCAGTTGGCAAAGATAACATTAAAAGACGAATCAAGAGCCCAACTAAAGCAAACACCCAGCACCATAATGGTGATTTGTTCTTGCTGCATTAATTTCATGTTGAGTTTACTTGATTTACTCATGTTCTTGCTACATGTTAATTGCATGTTAAGGAAACATGACTCAGACATGTGGAACCACTGTACGTAATTGAATCATGTTCAACCAAAGAGCTTAACACAATAAGCTAACACAATACAAACATGTTGATTCAATTAGTTGCAAAGAAGTTACACCGATATATTAAAATCATGTTTAATCTACAAATGTATAATGTGTTCATATAACATATTCAAAGCAGTTCATGTTTACTTGATTTGATTAGATGCATAATGGGTGCTACAATTAAATCACATTCATTCAACAATTTATTTTTTTGAGTGTAGTGCCTTTGCAACTGGGCTCATTGTCTCTGCATATTCTGCAAGAAATGCAAGTTCCACTGGAGTAAACCTTTACAAAGAAGAAAAGAAAAACACAACATGGAGCATTTAGCCTACTTGATGGAAGGAAAGGAAAAATATTGTCATCTGAGACTTTTAGAAATGTTGTCGTGTTGCAACAATCACATCCATAGTACATATGGGGTCTGTATATTGGCATAGTGCATACATGTGTTCTACATTATCCAAAGTATAAAACTATGACTTATTCTATTGTTAATCACTTCATTAACTGAAAGGCAGAAAAACAAGCACCTACTTAGGTGTATCTAGTTCACTGCAGACAGCTGCAAGGGCTCATTGGCCTTGTTCTCTTGTTATTCTCACTATTCTTTCTACGGCTGAGAAGAGTGAATTCCACCTTGCAGGGCTCTAGACTACATTTTTGCACTGGTTGCACTGAAAGTTCAAAAGTTAGGTGCACCCACATTTTCCACCGCATCGCATTTAACAACGTGGTTTTACAATTTTTTAAAATCGCTGTCCATATAGGCAATATTGCAGGGCTCTATACTAACATTTCAGAGAGGTGGCACTGGTGCCACCAAGTTATACAGTTGGTAGTACCAGCCCTTAATTTAGTAGCACCAGAGTTATGGGGTGAGACAAGAAAAAATAACCACCAAAACTACATCCAAACGTGTTTAATACACCAATACATTAATTACAAATGAATATAAATAACTATTGTTTATACTCAAACTCTCTTTCAACACTTCAACCATATTTAAAGCACATCTTCAACAAACTAAAATGATTTCCTTTAAATTCCTTTAATGTCAGTGTTTTGGGGGCCATCCTTTGTTGTTTGATGAACATTATAAACAAGAGGTCTTTATTATGCTGCTGCCAAGAGTGTTGATATAACATTACGGATCTAAACTGCGACACGCGTTTCCCAGCTGTTTATGTTAATGAAAGGGACTACTTTTACAAGGATACTTGCTAATATGGGAATTTTGAGGTAACTTTGTGTACAGTATAACAGTATGTCCTTTTCAAAGTAAGAAGATGTGAAGGAGAACTCAGTTTAGTATTTCGCGCTCTGACTGTCTGGCGCGCGCAAGATATCTCAAACAACCTGAGAGAACTGAAGGCTGCATTGATTCATATATTTGGCTTTTATCCGTAACGACTGACAAATAAAAATTATTTAACATTATGTCTAACATTTTGTATGCTTTGCAGTATTGTTGGAGAGCTTTATACAATAGTATAGTGCTAAGTTTAAACACACTGTTTCAAATGTTGTTTCCTGCATTAGCTTCACACTGCATACAATAGGCTACAAGCAACATATTTCGTTATCTTTACTGTTTTGTACCTTAGCCATGGAAATTCTTGCATTCTGCAGCTAAAACATATTTATTTATTTGCATAAGTGAGCGCTTCACTCGTCTGCGCTGTCAATCCTTCTGCTTCATCTTTAGCATTGATTGCACTTGCGCAAACAATAAAAACATTTCAAAGCATTACATTTATAATGCACAAATATATATATATATAGATCAGTTTGGCAGTCGCATTGGTGCGACCATTAAGAAAAACTGATAAGATTTGCAGTCAATCGTTCTTTTCATCTTCTCTCATCATCCGCGGCTACATCCACTCTGTTTATCCAACGCAGTCTCACGGCGAAATCGTAAGTATTTGACGAGGTGGCTAATTTTGGCTAATTCGTATGAATTCGTACGAGCTCAGTCGTACGTTTTAGTACGACTTGCTGTCGCGCTAGTGATATATGCTGTCGCGCCAGTGACATTAGGTGTTAGGCGGGGTTAGGGGCGGGCCTTCAGCATTGCTTAATCGTACGTTTTCGTACGACTCACAACGTATGAATTTATACGAATTAGCCACCTCGTCAAATACTTACGACTTCCCGTGAGATCAGGTTGGTTTATCTGACTAGGCTACTCACCTCTGTCTGACTGCAGCGCTCGCATTTTCAAATGTACACACACGTACAGGAATATCTGGACCAGAGGGGGGGTCCGACCTTCACTATCTCTGATTGGTTTAGACCACGACATGGGCCTAATGTGTGTCTGTTGTTGAACTACAGGGAGACTTTCAGAGTCGCGGAGACTTTTTCCCCTTGAACGGCTGGTCGCACCGGTGCAACCTCAGATTTTTTTTAGTCGCACCATTGAGAAATTAGGTCGCATGTGCAACCAAATTGGTCGCACTCTAGAGCCCTGCCTTCAATTACTTCAGATGCGATGGTTGGTCTTGAACTTTTGTTCCACAGGCTAGAGCATTTGGCAAATGTGGACCTAGACACGCGCTTGTACAATGGGTTGACCTCTGCTTTTGAAGCATCAACTGTGGACATTAAATTGAGGAGGTGGCAGGCGCAGTGATGGTGCTTGGGTAACTGGTATTCCAAGTAGTCATCTTCGTCCAACAGGGCTCCAGCATCAACAAATTCAACACCCTCAATGCTTTCCTCTTCTTCATCGTAATCATCATTTTGGTCACCATCATCCTCTTCTCCATCACCCTCTCCTACAGGTTCAGGTTTGTTGTTCTCATCAGTCTGCCCATAAACTCTGAAGGCTTTCAGGAAGTTTGATCCGTTGTCAGTTGTAGTGCGAACTATCTTCTCTCTGATATTGAACTCTGTGTAAATATCATTTAGGGCACCAGCCAAGGCAGAAAAGGTATGGTACCCTTTAAGTTGCTTGCATGCCAGGGCAGCACAGAATCTCTGCATGGTCTGGGGGTTAAACCACTGCGCAGTGACACCAATGAAACCACGACGGTGTGCCGTCCAGCAGTCTGTTGTTGTTGCTATAAACTAAGGGCAGCTTTCAGTTTTCTTTTTATTTCAACAGAGGCCTTTGTGACTTTGTTTACAACAGTATTGCGTGTCATGACATTTGTATTTGGCTGAAGATGTTGCACAAGATCAATGAAGCCCTGTTTCTGAACAATGTGTGCTGGGTGCAAGCCTTGGAAAACTACTTTATCCACACTTGCCTGGGACACTCTTCGAGTCTCCCACAGCTTGGTTTGTTTGTAGGGTGGGGCCAAAGAACCTTCAGTGGATGACTTCCTTTTGAGGGCTGCTGAAGTAAGTTGTGTGTACCTCTCTAGACGAGTGGGGTGTTTCTTCTGTGGAGAAAATGAATGCACAGGCACAGATTGAGATTCATATTATTTCTCTCAAACCACAAGTTCAGACTATCTAGGACTTCCGCTGTATAAATGTCATGCTTAAAGTTCATGAATAAAGGTCAGACTACAAGTTAGGGAGCAGTTGCACTGGTCTATGCAATTATGTTGAGCAGACCAGAATATTGCCACTTAAAGCTGTTTTAGCAGCTGCTGGCATGACTGAACAGTAGAAAAGTAGCATTAAATTAATTTTAAACAGCATTTGGCTGATAGTTGGTCTTATTACCTCTTTACAGGGACCCATAGGGCCTTCCCTGCTGGTGAAACGATCTTCCTGTTTCCATCAGGACGGCTGGATCAATTTCACAATTGAAAAAACAGCTGAACCTCTTCCGTGAGCACTTAAATGTCTCATAAAAAAAAAAAATTCTACCTCTCTTTTCCTTTTCTAATGTTCTCTATATACTTGCTTATATATCTTATTATCTTGAGGTTGTATCTGAAACTTTGTATTACTAGCACTTCTCGTGAATATTGCTTAGACGAATCGCTTGCTGTTTTCCTCAAAGGTGTTTTCGGTTTGGATAAAAGCGTCTGCCAAATGAATAAATGTAAATGTAAATGTTACCTGAAGCTTATTTGGACGATGTGGTCTTGTATAGTTCAATGTGGGCAGATCACATAGTCCAAATTAAGGAGTTATTTGTTCGTCTGACACGAGCCTCCCTAACCATAAATTTAGCAAAATGTGAATTTGGGAAAGCTACCCTTACCTACTTGGGCAAAATAGTGGGAAATTGACAGGTTCGACCGATTGAGGCAAAAGTTGAGTCCATTTGTGCATTCCCAGTGCCTACAAATCGTAGGGAATTACGTAGTTTCCTGTGAATGTCTGGATACATTTTGCATCAATTGTTACACCTTTGACTGACTATCCTTTAAGTGGACTAATGTGACTCAACAGGCATTTGATGGAGCCAAGGCTTTGTTGGCTAGCGCCCCTGTGCTTGTTGCCTCCGATTTCTCGCAACCCTTCTGCTTGGTTGTTGATGCCAGTGAGACTGGTGCTGGGGCTGTACTTCTACAAAAGGGACCCGATGGGATAGAACATCCCATATGTTATTTTTCAAAAAAATTTAATGTACATCAATGGATTTACATAGTTGATTGAATCATTAATGATAAACACCTGCTGTTAACAAACACAATCACTGAAGAAAACATCAACATTAAGAAGTCACCATAACAGTGATCAGTGTTTCCTTAAGTGGGGCTCTTACTCTTGATTTAATCTTTTAAGTGTTTTCGGTCAGCTGTAATTGTGTGTTTTTGAAGCACATTGATAACAGCTTATCAAAAGTGAGTTATCTTTTTCTGTAGATGGTGATACTTGAACTATTTTGAGCTGAGTTTAATTGTTTTGGTTGTTTTTTTGTAGTTGTTTTGCATTCTTAATTTAATCTTGTGTGAAATCTGGGGGAAAATTTCCCGTTTGAATCTTTAAGACATTAAGAATCAGTTCATGAATCTCAACAATGGTGACAAAAGTATAGTGCAGTAGTATCATTTACTCATGCTGCAATGCATGCTGTGAGTTATGGATGAGTTCCGTTCTATGCTGTTACCCAGCATGCATTGTAACACAAAGCTTTCTTATGTTGATTGTCACCACTGTTGAGAATCATACGCTGATTCTTGATGTCTGAATGATTTATGTGTGAAGTTTTTTTTTCCATTGTTACAAATATTTTTGCATGACAACATTGAATTTTACACACTAAAATAAGCAATATTAAGTATGTAACTGACTAAATGCATTTTTAGAAGTTCAGTACAGTACCATTTACTCTCAGTAAGCAGTGTTAGGCTGTTATAAATGTGCTTTAGAAACACATTACAGCTGCACAAAAACACTTAAAATAAAAAATCCATATGTAAGAGCCCCACTTAAGGAAACACTGATCACTGATAGGGTGACTTCTTGTTGTTCATGTTTTCTTCAGTGATTGTGTTTGTTAACAGCAGGTGTTCATCATTATTGACTCAATCATCACATAATTAATTACCTTCATCATCTCATTAACTTTAACTCTGCTTCAGTGTTACTTTAACTCTCTGAAGATTGAGACAATATAAACTCTGAGCAGAGTTGATTTAACTCTGGGGATTTTGCTGTGTATGCAATGGTTTCATTGCAAAACTCATGTTTCTGTCAATTTTGTTTTCTGGCATGGCTCTGATCAAATGAACTCAGAACTGTTGCAAATATGACTTTAACACTCATTTCATGTTCCTGGGACGGCTTGTGTTTGAGAAAACATCTTTTATTGATAAACCTATGTTCCTGTCAGTTTTGTATGAGCTGGCACTTTTGCACCCACAATTCATGTTGAAAAAAATGTTAAAATTCATCACACTAGCATTATTGTGATCAGTGTTTGCTTTAGTTATGCTCTTGACTCTTGTCTTCTAACACTTGAGTTTTCTTTGGCCAACAGTTTAAACATGTTTGTTGTGGCAAAATAAGCTATAGGATTCAGGTAGATCATAACTCATTGTGATGAGAGTGAAATAAATACTTTTGAATCTTTTACAGAATTAATGAGGTGTTGTGTGGCAAGACAGTGTGATATTAAAGCAGCGTTATTACTATCATAATAATATATTAGAAACTATCTAAATATATTTAACATTTCATTAAACAGGTTAATGGATTAGACATGAAGCATCGGTGTATGAAACTCAACAATGGTGACAATCAACAAACAAAAACATTCTGCAATGCATGCTGGGTAACATCATCGTACAAAATATGACTCCCACCATGCATTGCAGTTGATCTGTTTATCTGAATTAGTTTGATGACTGTCACCATTGTTGAGTTTTGTATGATGAGTGTTGATCTTTCTCAAATTCATTAGGTTTTAAACAGAGCTTTTACAAAATTCACCAGTCACAAATTGCATAACCTTATTAGAAGCAGATTGTTTATTTTATCACAGATAATATTTTAAAAGCTTACAACCATTAGTTCACATGCAAAAAAAAAAATCTTTTGAAAGGAAGGAAATTATCATATTGAGAGTCAAGAGTCAGGAGCCTAACTAAAGCAAACACTGATCACAATAATGGTGATTTGACAAAGCAAATATCTTCCAAGTATATTCCCATTAATATTTAAATTTTCTGAGCACCCTAAGGTGACTAGAAACATGGTGTTATCCAGTCATGACTTCTTGTTGCACAGGAGAATAATGTTAAATAACACAAAGCCCAAACCCCCTTAATCATTCATCACAATGGGTAAAACCAAAGAATAGTTCTGATGTGCAGCAAAAGATTGTTGAGCTACACAAAAAAAGAAAGTCGATTTAAAAGGAAATGGTTGAAACAATAAAAAAATCCCATTTCCAACATCAGGGCAATAATTAAGAAGTTTTAATGGACAGCCTGAAAGAGAATGTGTGTCTATATTGTCTTAATACACAGCAAAGAGAATATTTTGAGTGGCCAAAGACCGTTCAAAAATCACAGATGAGAAGAACAGAAATTAGTTGAATTGGGACACTGTTCAAGAAACAAATCTTCTGCTCTCATGCAAAAACAAACTCCCCCATATTAATCTGCCATACTGGAACTTCAAACAGAACTGGGGTCTATGGCCAGTAATACACAATTAAACTAATAAATGAAATGACACACCTACTTTCAACAAATAACTGATCAGGTATTCCCATGTACAGAACAAAATAATTTAGTCTTTTATCTGGCTGTTATAAAAGTGCTTCAGAAGCACACTAGCTGACAAAAAAACATCAAATAAATCAAGTCAATAGGTGAACTAAATGAAACAAAAAACACTATTATGGTGACTTCTTATTGTTCATGTTTTCTTCAGTGATAGTGTTTGTTAACAGCAGGTGTTCATCATTAGTGACTCAATCATCACTTCATTATCTCATTAACTTGTTCATGTGTTCAATAGAAAGACATCTAAAATATTCTGTCAAGATGGCCCGAGGACTGGAGTGGAAAACCCCTGATATAAACCTCCAAGCAGGATTGGGTTGGAGCTAAACTGTGACAAGCAGTGGCCCTCCAGGAATTGCGTTTGACACCCCTGGTTTAAAGCATCTAATTTAAAATAATCAATAAAGACGTTATCTGTTTATTTAACCACAGCACTTTTCACAAACATCAGCAATTTCACTTTTGACTAAAACAGACAAAACTTTCATTACAACATCACCATTTTCTTTAAAACTCCAAGCAAAATCTAATTACCATGAACACTTTAAAACACAGACAGCCTATGTGTTTAAGTAATTTTGCAACAGCAATAAAAACATGGACTAAGAAATACCCCACTAAAGAGAACACTCCTCCCCATAATGGTGACTTTAGAGTAAGTTTGAAATGGATTAGATATAAAGGCAGCTAAAACTCTAACTCTACATAAACATCTTTTACTCTCAAACTAATTTTAATAAGTGATTATGGCAACACTGTTTAAAGTTGTTTGAAGCATGTGATATCAAGAGACCAAATTATTTCTACACATAGATGTGTTGTATTTGTGTTTGCTTTAGATCAGCTGTAGCTAAACACTTAATAAACAGCAGGTGTCATCACTAATGATCAATCATCATTTGTAAAGTGTTCTTAATTGATTAATTAACAGCATGAATAAATTTACATTTCACACCAGAAAGTTTATATTCAACACTGATTCAGTGTGAGTTTGTACACCTGTGGGTGGGAATGATTCTGGTGGCAGTAAAAGCAGAAACCGAATATAACATTGATATCAGGCCATTGACAGGAGACAGCGCAATAAAGAAAAGCATAAAACTGCAACAATGTTTGAATCGAAAATTGACAATTTAACCAAACATCTGGGAAGATGAAAGTTAACAAAATGCAAAAATCTTAATTATTGTACTTTAAGTAAAGCATTTTAGCAAATTACCCTTTTAGATGAAATTGCTATTTATTTTATTTTATACAAATTGTATTGTACAAGTGTTTGGCCGGAGGATAAACTTTGTTTATTTTTAAGCCCTGTGTTCAACTTTACATCACACAGCAATCTTTGTTCAGCTTCAGGCTCAACACTTATCTTTAGATCACATGATAGCCTGTATTCAACTTCAGGGCCAACCTTAACTTTCAGGTCTCAGGATGAAGTCTGTTCAACTAGGGAGCTGAGAATAACTTGTGATAACTTTGGACAATGCTGTTTTAAATGTCTCAGTAGATGGCTAAATTGGCTGAAACTCCTCCCACATGAAGGGCAGGGGTACGGCTTCTCTCCAGTATGAACTCTCTCGTGTTTTTTTAAGTTTCCAGACTCAGAAAAGCACTTTCCACAATATGAGCACTTGTAAGGTTTTTCTCCAGTGTGGGTTCTTTGGTGCATTTTTAATTCGCTGGCTCTAGTAAAGGCACTGCCGCAGTCAGAGCACACGTGGGCTTTCACACCAGCGTGTATTTTCTGGTGGTCTTTAAAGTAGCACAGCCATAGAAAGCTCTTACCACAAAAAGAGCACACATACGGCCTCTCATTTGTGTGAATTCTCAGGTGTCTTTTCAAGTGTGCTGCCAGGCAAAATTTTTGACCACACTGATCACAACTGTATGGCTTTTCTCCAGAGTGAGCGAGCAAATGAGTTTTGAGACTTGTGGCATGCGTAAAACTCTTTCCACACTGACGGCATGTGAAGGGCTTCTCTCCAGTGTGAATTCGTATATGATCCGTAAGGTTTGCTTTATGCGTGAATCTTTTTCCACACTGCTGGCATGCAAATCGCCTCTCTCCAGAGTGAATTCTCATGTGATCCTTAAGGTTTCCTTTATGTGTGAAACTCTTTCCACACTGAACGCAAATGAAAGGCCTCTCACCAGTGTGAGTTCTTATATGATCTTCAAGGTGTCTTTTTTGTTTGAAACTCTTTTCACAATGAGGGCACATGAAAGCTGTTTTTTGTGAAGAAGTCTTCTTAGCTTGCAGACAAGTAAGAGATTTTTCTTCAGTTATGATCTTATAAGGTTCCTGACACTGATGTTTTTCCTCCACTTCATTCAATTGTGGAATTTCCTTTTTCACGTCCATCAGGTCTAAAATAAAAACATAAAAATGTAATCCAAGAGTATGAAACACAAATTAAAATGTTGTTTTGACCTATTTTATTATCTTTCATGACTGACTACACAGTGGTGTTTACACAGCCCTGAATCAAGCATCAAATTGCACTGAAGAGCTGAATTCTTTGCTTTTATCACTGTTCAGCAGTATTAGTTTAATACACAAGCCTGCAGACCAGTTGGACATTATTTACAGAATATTTACTTATTCACTGAAAAATACCGGCAGCTGTGGTTGCCAGTGAAATTCCGTAAAAAATACGGGAAAGCACATAAACAGTTAAATCTATTAATTAATCAATTAAATCTATTGGAAGGCACCTCAGTGACATTTGAGTGTGTTGTGACATGAATGTGTGAAAATTTTGTGATATGCAGTGTGGGATTAAAGCAATATTATGGACAACTAACAGAAAATATGATTATGAAAAGCCTATTTCACAGCTAAATCAATTAGACATGAAGAATCAGTGTATGAATCTCAACAATGGTGACAATCACAACAATGGTGACAATCATCAAACTAATTCAGCCACACAGATCAACTGCAATGCATGCTGGGAGTCATCAATGAGTTTTGTACAATGATGTTACCCTACATGCACTGCAGCATGAAGTTTTCTTTTGTTGATCGTCACCATTGTTGAGTTACATACACTGATTTTTCATGTCTAATTGATTTAGCAGATGAACGGATTTCTCACAAAAGCATATATTTTAATTGCACATAACACTACTTTAGTCTCCTTACAATGAATAATAACACAACACAGTCAAAAGGTATTTAGATAATGTCCAAGAGATTAGATGGTGATATTGCAGCCACCTTCATGTCCTGATGTTTACTCTCTTCACCACATACCCTTAAACACATGAGCAGCTAAAGACAATCAGACACTAAAATACAAGAGTCAAGAGGTGAACTAAAGGAAACACAAAACACTATTACGGTGACTTCTTATTCGATTCGATTCAACTTTATTGTCATTACACATGTACAAGTACAAGGCAACGAAATGCAGTTTAGGTCTAACCAGAAGTGCAATAGCAGCAAGTGCAGGATATACAGTGGTTGCATAAGTTACATAAATAAATATTACAGAAGTAATTTACAGATGGATATGTACTATGACCATGATTTACAGATGTCTCTTACTATAAACAGAAATTAACAGATGGATATATACTATGAACATAATATACAGATGTCTTTTACTAAAAACAGAGATTTACAGATGGATATGTACTATGAACATAATATACAGATGGATATGTACTATGAACATAATATAGATGGCTATTACTATAAGCAGAAATTTACAGGTGGATGTATTCAATGATAAGTTAGGCTATAGTGAGCAGCAGTGCAATGGATATAGAGTAGTGCAAATAAATTATGGACAGAAGCTATCTAAGTAACAGTGCAATGGAAGAAGTTATTGCACATTTCAGTTAAAGTGTAGGAGTGCAAGATGCATAGTAAACAGTCGGTACAGTAAATGGACAGTTGGCAGTGCAAATGAGCAGTCTGGTAGTTGCAGATTAACATAAATGTTATGTATAGACAGTCCAGTAGTGCAAGTAACAACTGAAGTCAGGTGTGCAATGAGGGGGGAGAGAAGAGTGTAGCAGTATATGAGGGGCAGTGGGATCAGCGAGGGGCAGAGTTCAATAAAGAGACAGCTCTGGGAAAAAAGCTGTTCTTTAGTCTGCTGGTCCTGGTCCGGAGGCACCTGAAACGCCTGCCGGAGGGCAGGAGAGAAAACAGTCTGTGAGCGGGATGAGAGGAGTCCTTAAGAATGCTGCGAGCTCGACGCAGACAACGTTTTTTCTGGATGTCCTCCATGGATGGAAGTGGAGTCCCTGTGATGTGCTGGGCGGTTTTCACCACCCGCTGCAGTGCCTTGCGCTCTGCAACAGAGCAGCTCCCATGCCAGACTGTGACACAGTTGGTCAGGATGCTTTCTATTGCACAGCGATAGAAGTTCACCAGGATAGCCGAGGACAGCTGATGCTTCTTCAGTGTCCTCAGGAAGAAAAGGCGCTGGTGAGCCTTCTTGACCAGGCTGGAGGTGTTGGTAGTCCAGGACAGGTCCTCCGAGATGTGGATTCCCAGGAACTTGAAACTGGAGACACGCTCAACAGCCATCCCATTGATGTGGATGGTGTCATGTGTGCCTCTTGACTCTTTCCTGAAGTCCACAATGAGCTCCTTTGTCTTGGAGGTGTTAAGGAGCAGGTTATTGTTGTTGCACCATGTGGCTAGGTGCTGGATCTCCTCCCTGTAGGCTGTCTCAGCGTTGTTGCTGATGAGACCAATCACTGTAGTGTCGTCCGCAAACTTGATGATGGAGTTAGATCCGTTCACAGGCCTGCAGTCGGAGGTGCAGAGGAAGTAGAGGAAGGGGCTTAGCACACATCCCTGTGGTACACCAGTGTTGAGTGTGATAGTGGTGGAGCAGATGGAGCCTGATCTCACCTGCTGTGGTCTGTTGGTCAGAAAGTCCATAATCCAATTGCATAGGGAGGTGTTAATGCCCAGGTCTTCAAGTTTAGCAATGAACTTGGATGGGATGATAGTGTTGAATGCTGAGCTGAAGTCAACAAACAACATACGTGCATAAGTGTTCTTATTGTCCAGATGAGTGAGCACAGAGTGCAGTGCCATGTAAACTGCATCTTTTGTGCACCTATTTTTGTTGATGTTTTTATCATTGATTTTGTTTGTTAAAAGCAGGTGTTCATATTAAAGACTCAATCATCACTTCATTAAAATATTCTGTCAAGGGTGCCCCGTAGGACTGGATTGGGAAATACTGATTTTGAAACCACTGATTTCAGATGTGTTTGATTAGGGTTAGAGCTAAACTCTGCAGGACTGCGGCTCTCCAGGACCAATGTTGCCTACCCCTGGTTTAAGCGCTTAATTTCTATTTTAAAGTTTAAAATATGAACTCTTTATTATTATGATTTAGCATTTCTCTGTAATATGGAAGAGTTACAAAAACATATTTTTAGTTAATACAGACCACCAAACCACCAGGCTGAAGAACGGTTTGCTACCTGCAGGCCATCAGAGCCCTTTTGTTCCCAAATTGTGAAAGAGGCATTACTCCACTACTTTATTTTCTTTTCCCTTTTGTGACATCTTGTGCACATGGCAAATAAAACTAAAACAACTCACAAATACATTTGCTTTGTTATAGCACAGTAATCACCACATTAAAAAATTCAATTTGTGTCAAAACGTATGTAGAAGTATGTATTAGTAATTATTCCATTATATAAAAATCCAAATTTGACACCAACCTCTTTGTTCCTCAGTATCTTTGCTTTTTATTCTGAATGGTTCTGGATCACTGATGTCACCAATCACCACTTTGACAAAATCCATCTTCAGATCAGTATTACTATGTTTATTTATTTATACATTAATAAATGTTTTATTTTCTGTTTGTTTAAATCCAGTTGGTCACAAAATATTTACAGATTAACTGCTTCACTGAAGAAGCGACATGCAGGTCCAGATCTGAAAAAAAGTTAAATAATAACAACTTTAGGCATCTTTCCTCATCCTTTCTGAAAACTGATCTCGTCAACTTACATGTACGATTCATTAAGACATTAGCGGACTTGCCAAAGCTAAAATTTACATTCTAGTTGTTATTCAAGGGTTTTAGTTGTAAAGATGTGTCAGAACACCGAACAAATCAATGCAATGATGTAATACGATAATGATTTCGTAATATTATCTTGTTAAAGCACATTTGTTAAAAGCATTTTTTTGTAAGTCTAAAACATCACAAATCGAAGCTTAAAAATCACATACCTTTCAGCTGCAGGAACACAACACAACACAGTACAGTTCCTGTCCGTGTGACGTCACGTCGCTCCGTGACACGGGTGAAGCAAAATAAAGGGCCTTTTAAAAAATAAAAGTCTTACCTAAAATCAGAGCCCATGTCAGAGCCATTGAGAGAGAGAGTTGCGCCAACAGAAGTTCAAATTTTTCAGCATTCAAATAGTTCCCGGAAGGTTTCTCTTTAAATGCTTTCTTTCTTTCTTTCTTCTTCTTTTTTTTTTAAATGACTAAAGTCTTTAAATTTATTAAAAGTTCGTCACAATCGGTCTGCTTTGCTGCAGCTCCATGCGTTACTAGTAACTTCCGGGAACTATTGAGAGGCTAACGGGCTCTGCCTAAAATAAAAATGCAGTTAGTTAGTTAGTGATAATATCAGGAAAATATACTGTATTTACCGTGTAATTTCAAATTTTACAAGTGTACAGTGTAGAAGATGTAACATGTCTAATAAAATTAAACTTATATACACAATGCCTAAAAAGAAAAATTAGATTTTCTATTAAGTTTTCTATTTTAGCCAATAAATATATAAAAATGTTTACCTTTAACAGATGAGTAAATGAGGCAACTTAAGTGTATAATTTTATGGTTTATTTGTTTACAGGAATATCAATTTAAATAATATATATTTAAATATATAAATATTAGGGCTGTCCAAAGATTTATCGCGATTAATCGCATTCAGAATAAAAGTTTGTGTTTACATAATATAATAATGTCTGTTTATTGTGCATATTAATTTTGTATTTATAAACAAACACATACATGTAGGCCTATATATATTTAGGAAATATTTAGATGTATTTATTTACATTTACCATTAATTTAAATCATATTTAAATGTGTATTAATTTTTACATTTTATAATTTTCTTAAATATATAAATGTATGAGGTTGTTTTTATAAATACAAAATTAATATGCACAGTCACCCAGACATATTATGTAAACACAAACTTTTATTCTGGGCAGTCGTGGTCTAGTGGTTAGAGAGTTGAACTCATGACCAGAAGGTTGCTGGTTCGACTCCCAGAGCTTGGGGGTAACGGCTGAGGTGTCCTTGACCAAGGCACCTAACCCCCACTTGCTTACTAAACAAAATGGGGCACAAAATGCATCCATGTCCTTTTGCTCGTGAATAACTAACTTAATGCTAGGCCTGCCCATTTAACTGACTGTCTCACAAAGTAATGATAAAACATAGTAAAGTGAAAAAATATCAAATTTGATGTGGTTAGCCAGGCACGTGCAGAGGGGAGGGCTTTGGGTGCTTGAGCCCATGCCCTTTTTCTTCCTCGAGAGAAAGTGCCCTTGATTCAGGGGAGTTAAAAAAAAAATTATTTTTATAAATATACATGTGTGCGCATGACGTCCTCCGCACTATTCAACACACCGCCGCCACCATTCCCGCCTACGTTCTCTGGTTTGTTACATAGATTTAAGTGAACTAACATTCAACCAATCAAAAGTGAGTGTTACGAGGCCAATCGTCTTGCGCGTATCTGCTTCAAACAGACAGAAGCGGGAACAACTAACAGCGGCACTTGGCACTGATTAATAAAGGTAGGCTATGCCCTATATAAACGCGTTAAAAACAAGCTGGTATAGTGGCGATAATGTATGCTAAGAGTATGTGGAAGTAAGGGCACTATTTAGGGCATACCTGTCAACACTCCCGTTTTTACACCTATCTCCTGCCACCCTCCCGTTTTCTCATTTCTCCCGTCACCCTCCCGTTTTCTTATTTCTCCCGTATTTCAGTTATTTCTCCTTTGAAACTCCCGGACCGATGAGAACCGGTAAGCGTTCGCGTAAACAAGGGGCATTCATATCCCCGCTAAAAAACGTTCTCTTACACCGCTAAAGGTCCGCATATTCCACTCCGCGTCGAACACTATTATGATTTTTGTTCTTATTGTTGATGTTTTATTTCAGTGATTGTGTTTGATACAGCAGGTGTTCATCATCTTTAATAACTCAATCATCATTTCATTATCTAATTAACTTGGTCATGCGTTCTATAGGGAGACATCTAAAATATTTTGTAAAGATGGCCCGAGGACTGGAGTTGAAAACCCCTGATATAAATTTCCAAGCAGGTTTGGGTTGGAGCAAAACTCTGCAGAGTTGCGGCCCTCCGGGAATTGAGTTTGACACTCCTGCTCTATGTGAACTGATTATTTTGTACACATCTATTAAAAAATGAGTCAACATGAAACAATTGGGTGAATGTGAGGCAATAAAAAATAGGTAAGCCAGAGTTAATATATTAAACTTTTTGTTTAGAATTTTTTTAATAAATATGAAAAGTGCCATTTTTTCCACTTAAGCCCCTTCCTCTCAAAATGTCTGTGATACAAAACAAGCCAAATCACCCTGTCAGTGTTTATTGTTTGATAGCGACCAGGTTATTGTACTTTGTCTTTTATTAATCTTATCACAGTAAAATCCCCAGAGTTAAATCAACTGCTTAGAGTTTATATGGTCCCAATCTACAGAGAGTTAAAGTAACACTGAAGCAGAGTTAAAGTTATTGAGATGATGAAGGTAATTAATTATGTGCTGATTGAGTTATTAATGATGAACCCCTGCTGTTAACACTCACTGAAGAAAACAGCAACAACAATAAGTCAACCTAACAGTGATCAGTGTTTCCTTTAGTGGGGCTCTTTGATTTCTTCTTTTAAATTGAATATGGTCAGTTACAAGAGTGTGTTTCTGAAGCACATTGATAATAGCCAAACTAAAGCTGAATTATTTTGGTGACACTTGAAAGACTTTTAAGCTAAATTTTTTGGTAAGTAATTCCAGCCTAACTTAAATAAATAAATTATATGATGAAAATTAAAATAAAAAAATATTGCAATTTCATTATACATCAATTCATGCACAATATGTGCCAAAATGACAAGTAAAATGAAATGGGGTTTTTTTCAGTTTCATTTTTACACTGACAATGTGCTGTCCCTGTCAAATTGAAAAAGAAAATGCAATTGGTGATTTGACATTTCATGTTCACTAAAATCTCAAGGCAAGACTGCCAATATGAAAATGAAAAAGCAAATGTAAAAAGAAAATTGCAAAAACATTTTTATTAAGGTTTTTATTAATGCCAAAACAATAATAATAACACAGTTGTGCTTTGGTGATTTTATTTTGGTTTTGTGTTGCATTCTTAATTTAATATTGTGTCAAATCTGGGAAATGATTCCACATTTGAATCTTTCAGACATCAAGAATCAGCTCATGAATCAGTCAGTAGTATCGTTTACTCATGCTGCAATGCATGCTGGGAGTCATGGATGAATTCCGTTCTATGCTGTTACCCAGCATACATTGCAACACAAAGCTTTTTTTTATGTTGATTGTCACCACTGTTGAGATTCATATGCTGATTATTGATGTCATTTCATGATGTAAATAAATAATTCAGACATGACATTACATAACACTTTAAACAATTAGATGGCAGAGTCAGGAGTGCATTATTAAGCATGATAACAACTTAAGTGCAAGGCA
The DNA here is from genome assembly GCA_026939265.1 of Oreonectes daqikongensis. Lineage (NCBI taxonomy): Eukaryota > Metazoa > Chordata > Actinopteri > Cypriniformes > Nemacheilidae > Oreonectes > Oreonectes daqikongensis. The sequence continues at coordinate 37,852 of JAOTQM010000223.1, read as the reverse complement.
ATACAAATTCATTGCTGCACCATTTACCATCAGTAAACAGCAAAGGCAATTTAACTTTTGTTTAGCTCGCAAAAACACTTCAAAGAGGAAATCAAGAGTAAGAGCCTCATTAACTTTAACTCTCTGTAGATTGGGACCATATAGACTCTGAGTAGAGTTGATTAAATTAAAAGCCGACAGGAGCATTAGTTTTGCAATGAAAGCTGTCCTCTGACACACAAGCCATCCCAGGAACCTGAAATGAGTGTTAAACAGAGATGGGCATGTATTTCAAATACAAAATACTTAACCCTTAACATGCAGAGGGCCCGTGGGAGGGTTATTAATTTGGATGTCACCACCATGGTGATCAGTGTTTCCTTGAGTTGGGCTCTTGACTTTTAGGCATTAGGTTTGGCATATTTGAAACTGTGTGCTTATAAAGTACTTTATTTATGCAGCAGCTTTTAAAGTACTTTATTTATGGAGTTGCAAATTAGGCTCTAATCACATGTTGTTGGTTTTTAAACTAACCTTCTAGAGTTTAAAACCATCTGTGCTGATTCTAAAAAGATATTAAAGTGAATATATAATATGATGTAATAGTAATAGAAATACTTGTGACACACACAGATATCAAGAATCAGCGTATGAATCTCAACAATGGTGACAATCAACAACAGAAAACTTTATGCTGCAATGCATGCTGGGATTGCATTGGATAAATTAGTTTTGTACTATGATGTTACCCAGCATGCATTGCAGCATAAAGTTTTCTTTTGTTGATTGTCACCATTGTTGAGATTCATACATTGATTCTTGGTAGAATGGCACAGAAGTCTTGATTCTAAACTCTGCTGTAGTTTAAATTTGCTGCTTGTTTTCTAAATTGTTGAACATCAAAATACAATTAAACATGCTGACATTTTGATTATTTTAGGATCAATCCTGATGAGATCAATTAATAAAACTACAAAATAAAAGCCAACACCACTTGACTTGAATCATTATAACACATGTACTTTAAAAGCACACAGTTACAAGGCAACAAAAATTTAACACTTAAGAGTCAAGAGCCCAACTTAAGGAAACACTGATCACCATGATGGTGAGTTTCAACTAAATTACTTTCAACAAAACCCAAATTAAGTGTTAACCCACCCACGGGCCCTGTGCATGTTAAGGGTTAAGTATTTTGTATTTGAAATACATGCCCATCTCTGGTGTTAAAGTCATGTTTGAAACAGTTCTGAGTTAATATGATCAGGGCCCTGCCAGAAAACACAAAACTGACAGGAACATGAGTTTTTCAATGAAAGCTGCCCTGCAAGCAAGCCTGTGCTGGCACTTTATGGGGCCACTTAGGGCTACCCTAAGAGCCCCAGCAGGGCCCCTGAGGATTTGCTCACTGGCAAAACATTGGCCCCTTAGTGCTGGCCCTGCACGGGCAGCCCTCACTTTGCCCCCAGGAAGCACTCACTTGGCCCACACTACACAAACAGCAAGCTACTGTAACAGGTACAAACCATTAAATCAATGTTTAAAAAATCTTTATTTTTCAATGTTAATTGCAATGAATCAATATCTCTGTTGCGCCCACAATTTGTTTAAAAAATGTTGAAATTTCAACAAATCACCATTATTGTGATCAGTGTTCGCTTTAGTTGGGTTCTTGACTCTTGCGTTTCAACAGTATGTTTTTTTTTTTTTTTGGTTAACAGAGTGTTATAATGTATTTGCAGAGCTCTATGCTAACTTTATTTTTTGGGAGTGCTTGTGTTCCTAATTAAAATAATTTGGTAGCACAGTCAAAAATTTAGGAGCACAGACATTTTAAGTTTTATTTAGAGCTGGCAATGTTAATGTGCCATAAATATCCAAAAAGACACACAAATATGAAAAGGCATAACAACTGAGCTTATTAATTATTAGGAAATTCAGGAACACAGTATGAGACATGACAGTACAGTAGTTTACCTTCTCATCAGTGTTAATTTATTTTGACAACCATTTTTGATTTAGTTTTAGTCATCTTGAGAGAAAAATACTTAATAGTCCTAGTCACATTTTAGTCAAGTTTTAGTCATTACTTTTAGTCAACCTGCAGTTACCATCATTAATGTTGGTTTTCATTTTATATGTAGTCTTTAAACAAAAATAGTCATAATTCTTCTCTCTTTAGACCAAATCAGTTAAGCTTGTGAGAAATATGAATCAAGGTAGTAGTTTGCATTGACATTGCTCTTTGCAGGATTTGGAACAACATGAATAAATAATGACAATTTTTATGTTTGGTGCTATTACAGCAGTGAAAAAATTTGCAACTTATAAAACAAATACAATAGAGATAATTCAATAAACTCGTTTTTCAGATACAGTATGTTTACTTAACATGTATACATTTATTTAACATCTTTTGTTGTTTTAACAATAGTGACAGAGACAGGTATGTAATCAGACTGCTGCTTCTTTAAGACCGAAGGCATGCATGCAATATACTGACACATATCCAGTTTTCACACCTGTTTATCTTTACTTAAGCCATTATACCGACTGTGTTTACGTGAGATACTCCACAAAATGCACATTTTGACATCTGTGTGTGTATTTGAGCACTGATAACTGTCTTTGAACTCGAGCGCGTAAGAGAGCTTCTGGTGTGCGTCACTCAGCGCGATTCTGGCTGTCCTGCCTTCACTAACTTTAAATTAATCCACAACGAATTGTAAATCCCGGGAAAACAGGACATTTGGTCACACTATCTCTAAAACTTCAGGTGCTGAGGCCATTGTTGTAGCTGCTACTTCACGTTTTGGCAACCTAACGGTACCCGTCCACTCCGGCTGCCATACGAGACTACATATGCAAAGTACACCCCGATCGCAATCCATTGACAGGGACACGCATCTTGAAAGACAAGACATATTTTTTTTAAGAGTCCGATAGTCCTCAAATAACATTCTAGTCTCGTTAACAAAGACACCGCATAATTTCGTCATAGTTTTTACCATCAGATATTAGTTATAGCTTGTTTTACAGAAAAATGCTCGTTAACGAATAAATGTTGCAGTTTGTGTGTGATACGTTTATATGCGCATTTGGGGGTTGTAGTTTTTTTTAAGAGATTGCGTTTATAAAACGGTTCACGAGCTCTGATCTATTAGTCGCACCAGTGCGCCTAAATATTTTTTCATGGTCGCACACATTGATGAAATGGTCGCACTGTAGAGCCCTGAAATTTGGTGTGGCTAAATAAGCAAAGACTCAATTGGATCAGAGCTTATTATGATTTTAGTCAAATAAACACTTTTGATTATGTTATGTTATTAATATGGGGAAGTTGTGTGGCACGTGTTGTGGCAGATCGTCCTCCCAACAAAGAAAGAAGTCTCGAAGACCAGGGTTCCAGATTTCAAGAAGTCAAACTTTATTTGCTCGAGCCAACAAAGTGAGATGTGCTGAGTACAATACCCAACACTTCCAAATTACAGTGCTTTTGCTACATCTTTTATACAGATTTTTCAGGGCGTTATCACATCACCCACCAATCATATTTACATGATGTAGTTCTTCACCAATCACATTTTGCATGATGTAACCTTTTTCCCATTAGTTCGTCCCCTTAGCACCTGCAACCATTAAATCATAGTCTTCCTTTGTTAAAATCTAACTGTGGCCGGCACTGTCCGGAATCATGCACTTCTCCCCAGTCCTTCCTACGCCTTTTCAATGGCGCCTTATCACGTATCCTTGAAGCATGATTCTAGCTGACTCTGGATTTCGTGCACTTAGCTCAATGTTATCTAGTGTGTGTGTGTGTGTGTGTGTCTTACTGATTTAAACAAATTAAAATATATTCTGTGTACATGGCGTACGTGCAGTACGTGTTCCGTGCTCTCATGTGCTCTACTTGAGGCCTACATTTGGCCTATAACAAGTGTTCATAAAGTGACTGTTATATCAGTGAATTTTTAGTGAATTCAGTGAGTATGCATATTATAATGATATGAATTAAAAACAGTGAATATAAAATAATTACCATATCATAGAAAAACCACCATACATGCGGTATGAGATTAAAGCGTTTTATGGATGTCATATTATTAGAAATCAACTTAATACATTAAAAAAATTTGTTAAACTGTTAAATCAATTAGACATGAAGAATCAGTGTATGAAACTCAACAATGGTGAAAATCAACAAAAGAAAGCTTCATACTGCAATGCATGCTGCATGGGTAACATCATAAAAAAAAACTAATTCATGTATCAGTATGCAGTTAATCTGTTTATCTGAATTTGTTTGATGATTGTGACATTGTTGAGGATTGTTTTATGAGTGTTGATGTCTAAGTGTGTCAGCAAATGTTTCTGTTGACTTTGTCACAGTGATTTTACAAACCTTAACCTCCATTTTATTTAAACCAGATTATTTCTTTGATCACAGCTAATATTATAGAAGCAAACATCCACATAGTCAAAACATCTTTTTCATTAGGCTTTCTTAATGTAGTGTGTTTTTATTAAACACCATTGCGAGGACTGAAAGATAATTAACTTAAGCAAACACTGATCACAATAATGGTGGTTTGTTGAAATTTAAAAAATTTTCAACAATAATAGGCTAGTTGCACGAAGCCGCCATTTTGGATTTCCGGTCAGCGAGTGTGGGCATGTAAACATCCGGCTCATTAACAGCAATAAAGTTTTACACAAGGTGTCTGCAGGATCTGCCAAAAACCACTATAAATGATGTACATCGCATCATACAAACTTCCTCTTCGGCACCAAAAAGTAAGCGTGAAAAAGGATTTAAAATGTATGTGTCCAGTTACATCGATAACTATGAAGGTAAGTAATAAATATTACAGAAGTATTACAACTGTTAGTTAAATATGGCTAGCATAGCTAACTGCTACCAGTTAGATAAATATTAACCTAAATAACTTTCTGGGCGATTTATGTAATTACACAGTGTTTTTGTCTGAATTGTACTAACGATGTTATGCCATTTTTGTAGTGTCAAACAAAGATGACGCAGGGAAAGTGAGTGTCAGTGCTGTTTGCTACAGATCTATGAGGAAACACGAGAGACCTCACAGCCTTAGAGTCAGTTCAGTCAGTGTCTGACTTGTTCTGGGGGTTTTTTGTGGCCAGGGTAATTAAATTCTGTTGAATATTATTTGTGACCTTAATATACACTGGAAATTTAAATATAATTTTTAACCAGCAAGCGTTCACGCATTTGACATATTTCATATAAGTTAACGTAAACAATTTAATTCTTGCAGTATCAGAAATTTAAGGTATCTAGCTCTCATGGAAACCCCTGAACATGGTTTTGACGGTTAATATTCTCTGTTCAGAGGTGTTCTGTTCCACCTAAACCTGTTCAGTGTTCACTTTAAACATTTATTAAATATGTTTTCAAAACAGCAATTTAGACTAGCTTATTGTCATGACCATTTAAGATTATCTGATCAGCGACGTCTCAACTTGCTCATCTGTGTTTTAATGCCAGATATATGCCAATGTATATACATTAATATGTATATCTTTTTTTGTAAGATTGTCTTAGTGGATACATCCCCTGTTGAGATGTGTGATACAGAATGTTCGTGTGTAGCTGGAACAGCACTCTGCAATCCTAATGTTGCACTGCTGTATCAAACTGCTCACTATTCCCAGCCTTCGTGCAGTCCCTCCAGTTCTAAGTTGCACAGAGACAGAGCAAAGCTGGCACAAGCCAAGAATAATGGTAAACAATGGTCTCTAAACATTAAAAATTTGTGATGAAATATGTCTAATGAAATGTTTCAACTATGTCACTTTAAAAATCATTGCAATACATGTCTTAGGGTGTGAAGCCAGGTAGAGTCAGTGACATGGTTGTTGTATCTGCCAAGCCTAAGCAGCAGACTGTTGCTTATGGTGTAAGGTAATGTTTGATATTTTTGCTCAAAATTGTTTATACATCAACCTAATATTGACTTAATGTATTTTACTTGCATGTTTGTTTCATAATTTTAAATATTTTGTTTAATTTGTTTTGTTTTAATCATTAAGGGGTCATGCCTTATTACAGTTTTGACACGAGTGAGGTTTAAATCTTAATGTATGCTTTATACTATAGTGACCTCTTGTGCAATAAAAAATAGCAACTGAAATTTCATTCGTTATGACCTAAATATTACAAATAAAAAAAGATTACCATCTATTCTTTGCAGGACTACACATTACAAAGCATTGCATGGAGACCTGCCTGATCAGAATCAGAAATCAGAAAGAGCTTTATTGACAAGTGTGCTTACACACACAAGGAATTTGTCTTAGTGTCAGAGGCTTCCAGTGCACATACATGTTAAAAAAAAAAAAGTGACAAGGTACAGGTAACAAACAAATCCTGATCAGGATACTCCTAAAGTTGCAGAGGTTTACAAAGACTTCTCAGTAGACATTGCACCACTCATTACCACGTTGGCAATAAATGCAGACATTCCGTTGGATGAGACTTCTCTTGGAAAAGTCCAAGAAGGCAATCCCATCTCCTTCCAGCATCCACTGCCAGTGAGCCGGACAGTAATTTTGCACCCAGATGCCCCTTCTCCACCACTTCTACCCCTAGATGGCTACAGGCTTGAGCCTACCAGCTGCCAGTTTGTGTGCAGTCACCAACAACATTTACATCTGCAATCACTAGAGACTACATTGGTCATAGCCAGAAAAATAGAGGCTGCCACAAGGGAACAGAGTTAGAAAGCTCAGGATCACCTCTTCTCACTTTAGGGAAGTGTGCCATGTTCGTGGACACAGCTCATCAAAACACCTTGCTGACCGAATTCACAGAGGAGCAGCCCAAACAGCAGCAATGAAAAGGGGCCTATCCCTGGAACCTGTAGCCATTCAGGAGTATTGCAAAAAAAAACGAACTACTTGCCTTGTGGGTTTGTCATCCACCCTGATGCTTCCTGGTTAGGGTTGTCACCTGATGGTGTTGTCTTTGATCCAACTGAAAGACCACCCTTTGGCCTGCTTGAAATAAAATGCCCGAATTCAAAAAGCTATGTTGATTGTAGCTATCTGAAAATGCACCATGGCAACATGCAACTAAAAACACAGCACAGCTACTACTGGCAGGTCCAAGGCCAGCTTTTGATCACAGGAATGGAATGGTGTGATTTTGTTGTTTTTGCAGATGATGACATGTTAATTCAGCGAGACAATGAAGTAGCCAGAATCATTAGAGAGAAAGATTACTATTTTTTTCTTATTAAATGTAAACAATTTACAGTAATTACAGTCAGTGTACATAGTTTTGATTGATTATACTATATGTAATCTTAATGATTAGTATTAAAAGAACACAGTGCACAGTGTTTTTAAATACAGACTACTACACAGGTTGATTAAAAGGTAGTCTCATTTTAATTCCAGGGTGTTCAGTCCTGCTTTTGGAGAGCTACTATTCCACAGGGTTCAGCTCCAACATCAAACATACCTAAACCAGCTAAGTAAGATGTTCAGTGTGTTTTACAATTTACATTCAGATTTAGATTCAGGGTTTGGAACTGAAATCTGCAGATGCGTGGCCCTCCGGAAGCAGGACTGAACATCCCTGTTTTAATTGTAAGAAGTTTGAACTTATTTGCAGTAAAACTACATTTTGTGTCATCAGTTGTTTTATATTCTAACAATGCAAAGTTGGTTGTAAATGAAATTGACAAGTTTGCTGATTTTCGCTTAGCATTTAACTGACCACAGTGGTCCATTCTGGTAGTTGACCAGAAAGCAAGCTACACTAAATAGCTGATCAATGTTTCCACAAACTGACAATGGTATGGGCTTGTCAAAGAGTTTGTTCTCCTTCACCCTCCTGATACACCTCTCAACATGTACCCTCAATCTGGCAATGGACTGTGTCTGCTGGACATCCTCCCTGGACATCTGGGAATTCCTTGACCGAAAGGCAGGTTGGTACACCTTGCAAGGGATGAGACCATCCACTAAAAAGCCCTTGTCAACCATAATAGCCATGTCTGAGGTAAGGCATTTGATAAGTCCAGAAATTTTTTAAATCTCCCGGTCACTCATGGAGCCTGCGTACAGACCCGAAACAAAGGTAATGGCACCATGTGGTGCAATGCCAATCATGGCCTTCAGTGTAGTGTGTGATTTATAATTAGAAAACACCTCACTTTGAAGTAGTAGAGAGGAAGGTGTTTGACAGTGTAATTCAGTGCAGTCCAGGATCACTTGAGTGTCGGGGAATGTTGCAAACTCTGGTGGTAACACAGCTCTGATCTCTTCCTTTGATATCCACAAGCGGATGGAGCCAAGCAGATTGTACAGGAAGTTTGTCCATGTCACAATGATTCTGCTAGCTGTGGAGCGATGAATACCAAACCGCTCGCCTAGATCCCTGAGAGGCAGGCCCACAGAGAGGTGCATCAGAAACAGCAGTAGCTCATCTATGGGTGCAAGTTTCTGTGAAAAACAATAATGTAAGATTTAAAAACAAAACAACTTAGTGAGAACATAGGGAGTAACTGCAACAATTTTGATTTTAACAATTACACTATGATTTTGATCTTTGACATGGTTTTACTCAGTCAATATAGATATCAAAGTTGTACTTTCACAGAATGTTCTTTACACTATGTAGAAGGATTTTAAGTAGAAAACAGCAAATCATCCAAAAACTTTAGCTAGGTTTTCACACGCATATATATTACCACTATTTACTTCCATACCGGTGTTTTTGTTTGGGTGAGTTCCTCACGTTGGCATCCTTGGCCCTGGTTATTCGCACCATCTTAGTTTTTGCAGCAGGCTCAATCAGTTGCCAAAATGCCATTAAATGCTTATATGAGACAAACCTAAAATTATAGTTATGAAATATGGTCAGTCATAATCACATCTCAATGATACGTTTATACATGCAGATCCATACAGTTATGTATAAATGCATTCAATATATATCCTACTGACAAACAGATGTGAATGTAAGTCTATCCAACATCATTAGAAACAAACCTGGTGTAAAAATTAATATTCTTGTCGGATCCAGCGATGCGTTGTAAACCAAAGCGGCACTGAAACTGCATTGTTTCTAGCTGGTGTTGTAGTTCATCGACTTAAATTTTTAGCTCCTCGTAACTTTGCTCCCCTTGCTGGGCTATTATGACCGGATGTTTACATGCCCACACTCGCTGACCGGAAATCCAAAATGGCGGCTTCGTGCAACTACACTGTAAAAAATGTCAGTGAATTGAACAGTGAAATTCTGTCGTTTTTACGGAAAAAACCTGTCACACGTTGTAAAACCTGTCAGTGAAATTCTGTCGTTTTTACGGAAAAAACCTGTCACACATTGTAAAACCTGTCAGTGAAATTCTGTCGTTTTTACGGAAAAAACCTGTCACACGTTGTAAAACCAGTCAGTGAAATTCTGTCGTTTTTACGGAAAAAACACGTCGTAAAAACTCAAATGAAATTAGTTTTTAACAATCAGTTTTTTCTTTAAAAACTCACCATTAAACAACTTCACAAACACTATTAACACATTCACTTATTACATCACTGTGACTTTATTTCTGTGGTTCATCTACAAAAGTTCTTATTGAGAATGAACACAAGTGTAGATGTTGATGGTTTTGTTGAGTCACCATTATGGTGTTCAGTGTTTGCTTTAGTAGGACTCTTGACTCTTTGCTTTGTTGTGCTAGATTTACTTTAACTGCTGTAACTGTGTGATGAAAACACATCTGTTATGGTGGAAAACGCTAAGAGGTAATTTTCATCATGTTATTTGTCATAAGAGTTGTCATCTACTGGTTTATTCACTGTTTTAAAATTATTTTATTATGCTCACTGATGTTATGAATGAGACTGACAGAAACATATTCTGAGGAACTTTACAACACATGATTTACGGAACTAAATGGACTAGCAGATATCAATAATAAACCTATTCATCTCATCAATGGTGACCACAAAATCGACCACATAAGATCAACGCAAGGCATTCTGGGTACCATCAAAGTAGAAAAACGCATTCATGTCTCCCAGGATGCTTTGCTGCATGATCATTTGATGGTCACCACTGTTGAGATTCATACACTGATTCTTGATGTCTGTGTTTAAAATCAAATGCAGATTTTTCCAAACTGCTCAAAAAAAAAAAACTGCTTGATTGTTGCTGTTTCTCAAATTTAAGATCATTCACACTGTTATTAAAAAAAACTTCAACACATTACAAAATGCTTTTAATTGAGTATTCACAATAATAAAAACCAGACTAAAGCTCCTGTTTACATTGCCTTTTGTTTTTATTTACTATGACAATTATGTTTTATAAAACACATCATAGCATAGCAATCAAAAGAAAACTTGTTTAACAAATTGCGGGTGAAAAGCCCAATTAAAGTAAACACTGATCACAATAACGGTGACTTTAAACAACCCACTGAGCAAAAGCTCCTTCTTATAGACGTCTTATAGACGTCCCCTGAGGAGCCAGAATGAAAGTTTTTCTGACGTCTTTTTCTGACGTCTTCTGGACGTCCAATGTTGACATCCATATGACATCTATAGAAGGTACGAATTTAGTTGAAATGTGGTCGTTGTGGACGTATTTTCAACATCTTATAACATCAACGCAGACTCATTTTAGACATTTTAACAAAAATAATTGTTACACTATGCATTATATTAAAACATATTTATGTCATTGAATCAATATCACTTTTGCACTCGCTATTAATGTTGAAATTTCAACAAACCACCGTTTTTGTGATCAGTGTTTGCTTTAGTTGGGATCTTGACTCTTAGTTTAAAGTCATGTTTTATTGGCTGCCAATTTGTGTTTGTACACATTTGTTTTGGCAAAAATAAACAATGGTCCAGTGAGATCAGAAAGTGTTGGTGATTTCATCACTATGAAGTCACTCAAACAACTCTTAAGTGTAAAGTTATTAATATGTTAACACTGTGTTATGATGCAGTTTAAAAAGATTAAAGAAGTTTTATAGACGACAAACAGAGCACGTGATTTAAAAACCTGTGACACTGCTGAATCAATTAGACATGAAGAATCAGTGTATGAAACTCAACAATGGTGACAATCAACAAACGAAAACTTCATGCTGCAATGCATGCTGGGTAACATCATAGTACAAAAACGCATTGATGACTCAGCATGCATTGCAGTTGATCTGTTATCTGAATTAGTTTGATGATTGTCACCATTGTTGAGGTTTGTATGATGAACATTGATGTCTAAGTTTGTCAGTTAACATTTTCTGATATTTTGTCTCTGTAACATTTATGTCAACATCAATCATGAATGGATCAAATCTCAGTATAATTTAGAGAAGTTTCTTAAACTTACTGCTGCTTAACACTTGTCATAAAGCAAACTACTCCTTCAAATCTTTTTCAAAACCTTTATTTCTTTATCAATGCACAAGTGTTTTTATTGAAACACAATTACAAACATTGAAAGAAAGTAAGTTAACTTGATGAATGTTAAGAGTCAAGAGCCTAACTAAAGCAAACACTGATCACAAAAACGGTGGTTTGTTGAAATTTCAACATTAATAGCGGGTGCAAGACTGATATTGATTCAATGACATAAATATGTTTTAATTTAATGCATAGTGTAACACCTATTTTTGTTAAAATGTCTAAAATGAGTCTGCGTTGATGTTATAAGACGTTGAAAATACGTCCACAATGACCACATTTCAACTAAATTCGTACCTTCTATAGATGTCCTATGAACGTCAACATTGGACGTCCAGAAGACGTCAGAAAAAGACGTCAGACAAACTTTCATTCTGGCTCCTCAGGGGACGTCTATAAGAAGGAGCTTTTGCTCAGTGGGTTACTAGATACACATCACGTTGCTTCTCGTTATTGAAATCATTATGTTCACCGACTTCGTAGTTAAAAACAATACTTAGTTAAAAAAAACAATACTTACGGTGCACAGTTCACGTTTTCGTCGAGCTGCATCTCTGACGGATCCGTGACCATGTTTCCCGCCAGCGGCCGAAGCACATGATGACGGCTGACCCGATGGAGTTGTGTGCACGGAAGGAACGGCATCAGCTCTGAGTCTCATTTGGTTCTTACAACGACATCCCATGTTGAACTGCATCATATCACCGGGATGATAATCCTCCGGTGTAAAGTGGACCCTACACACCACCGCGTTTTTCGAAGCAGATGAGGCGGCAAAGTCCCGTCTCTTCATCTGCACAAAACGCACCCAGGCACGGAAGATACCACCGTCCTTTTTCTTGTTGGGAAACCTGTGGACCCAATGTCCTGACAGGCTGGAGTTTGTGCAACCTCCACAAACACAATAATTTACCATGACGATGATAAATTAAAATTCAATAACTAACGTTAGCTTAAAACACACCACCGCTCCTACTGAATAACCAACCTACTCTGCACTGAGCAAAGGCCATGCGCGGCAAACGTTTCCCTCTAGTGACATCAAATGACGCGATGTTGTAAAAAAAGCAGTTTTTGAAGACTGTCAGAGAAACTGTCACTTCTTTCACTAAATTTGTGCCCTCATGTCTTGATTTTTTTTTTTTAATCCGGCATTAACTTTTCATATGGTATTTTTATGTAAGGTTATGTATTCATTTTATTAAAAAAAGTAACTTAAAAGATGCACTTTAAGCAGTACTTTTTCTTAAACTTCAAACTCTTTGACAACATCCAGAACTGTTGATAAACCAGCCACCCTGATGATGATGCTCACAGAACACTCAGACCTGCATTTCACACATTGGTTTAAGGACGATGCCATCTCTTCAATGCAACCTCTACACCCAACAAGGCTCCGACAACATTCGGACAGCACTGGCTCACGGATGATATCTGTAAAAACATGAATACACAGCAAAATCACCAGTGTTAATTTAACTCTGTGAGAGTTATTTTTAACACTTTTTTGGTGTATATATAATCCACACTGGCGTTAGTTATATTTACACTTTTAAAAGTGTTAATGAATTAACTCTTAATGAGAGTTCAACATTTAACTCTCATAGAAATGTTAATCCAACTCTTCAGAGAGTAAAACAACACTACCTTAGATTTAAATAAACTTAATTTGATAACAACTAGAAATGTTAATCTAACGAACAAAAAATTGTTCAGATGAAAGTTGTTATGCATTGGTAAACTCATTTTATATTTTGTCCAGAACATTAAAGGCAAAGACATGTTTATAACACTTACAAACAATCTTAAAACCTCAAAACATTACACTGCCTATAAAAACAGTAAACATACACAACACACATATGGACCAAATGTACAATGTGTTTCTATGTGAAGAAACCATTCAGAGTACATCTGTTCTTAGTCTTACAATAGCTTAAACACTACACTGCCTATAAAAACAGTGAAAAGCATAACATACATATGGCCAAATGTACATATGTACTCTGAATGTATTCAACACATAAACATCAAGTAGAACAAAGTGTTCTTAGTCTTACAATGGTTTAAACACTAAACTACCTATAAAAAGTGGTTCACAAGTTAAAACATTACAAAACTCTGCAAAGGCACAACGTATATATTTACATTCAGTCCATATGCACTTTGAAGGTCATAGGGTTTATAATGCTTCAGATTATCAGCTTGAACAACTGCATCAAATTCATTACCATCAACCACTCTGAATGCATTATAATGCTCACTGAACAATTCCGTAACAAGTTTTTCAACCAGAAAATAAACATTTTCACCCAACACAAGAATGTTTGTGATTTTACTGAAAAATGGAAGTTCATTTTTTTATCTCTGTGCATATAACTAGACCAGGTCTCTATTCAGTGCCATCAAGTTTTACCCAACTGGTAGAGTACATGTCAGTCTCCACTGTGACTTGTAATGCTCTGGCTAAATCTTCACCATTATCACAGTCATTAAGAGAGAAAAAGTTCATTGGTCCCAACTCTTTTCGCTGTAAACTTAGTGTTTCCCAGTGACTTCCTATTGCCATTTGATGTTTCCGTGCAAGGGACTTTGTGATGTTCTTAAAACTTTTCAGCATATTTTTGAACAGTTTGTGCTTGGCCTCGAATCTCATACTCCAGAAGTGCAAGAGGTCCTATTTTCCTTATGCATGAAGGATAATGCACCATAAAATGATGCTTTGGTATCAATCTTTTGTGAGGGTACACCGATTTGAAAAGTTGATGATGCTCAGAGATCAAATGTTTTAAAAAAAAAAGAGTCATGCCATAAGTAACAACAGGTGAAAAGACATAATAATTTGCAGCAAAATGAGTAACAAGTTCCAGTTTGGATTTCCAGAAGGCACAAGGTCACCAAAAAGTAATGGTATGTTTCTCACCAAGCACAATGTCTGAATAGAATTCAATCCAATAGAATTTCCACCATGTTCCAAGTTGACATTTGTTGGTCGATTTTTGCGCTCCGTGTATCCAAAGTCAAACGAATAAATCCTCAAAAGGAGATCATTTTTCGAGATGAAATTTTCAGTCAGGTATCCAAATAAAAGTTTCAGCTCATACTGAGCAACACCCTCCAATATATCGTCCATTATATCAAAAAAAGAATTGCTACACACATGGAAATACTGTAAAGTGTTCAATGAGGAGTCCCTTTTAACTCCATATACGGAGTTCAACTGTGGATCTGACTGAGTATCCCTGCAGTGCATCTGAAAGCTGACTTCATCACGAAACACCAACTCTGTGTCATCCTCACTATAAACATTTTGGGCATCAGACTTCTCGGTTAAGCATAAGCAACAATAGTAGCATGCATACCCAAATTATCTCCAAAAATCTGACAAATTGAACCGTAAACCTTTTCAGATGAAATGGGCAAATAAATGCCCTCACTTTCAAGCATCTTAACATCATTGATCAAAGGTGCTAAAATTGCATCAAATCCATACTTTTTAACAGCTTGGGAGTGAAAGAGAGAAACTAAGTGTATGTTTAGTACAGCAGAGTTGAACTTTGGTGGAAGATTTCTCAGGATAAAATAAAAACAACCTATCTTGTGAATTTCCTTGCTTTGACCCCAGTGGATTGCTAGTTTCAAAATCATCATAATATAATTGGATTTGCAAAGAATTGTGTTGTGAAAACAATGGGTGGCCCTTGCAGTAACTTCCATCACAAAAATCTTCATATACATCAGGAGTGGTTTGAAACTTGGATTCAAAATGCTTACAAATATCTGTATTTCGAAACATAAATTTCAAGGTATCCAAAATAGGGATGTAAACAAAAGTTTCTTTAACTGGAACCTGGTCATAGGTCCCACTTCTTTTGTTTCGTCTACTGTCATACCTAACACCAAGAACTATTTCCAACGGTTCAACAATTCCCCATCTTCCACTGAAAAACTTTGCTCTTTTAGCATCAGAATTAAAACTAGTGAACGGATTTTCGAAACACTGTGCAGACGTTTCAGAGGAGTCTGATGTGACAACATTCTGCATCATTAATGAGTGTAACTCTGTGGTAAACTCTTCCAGGTCACATATAATTGATGAAACTGAGGTATTAGAAGCACCACTTCCCTGTAGTTTTGCAACAATTGAGGCACACATGTCCTTTACATCCTTTTTAGAAGGAACTGGCCTACTTTCAAAACAAACAGCTTCTGAAAGAGATTCTTCATCTGATGGTCCACTCTGAACTGCATCTGATTGTCCACTCTGAACTGCATCTGACTGAGTTAAACAATCAACATGAGCAAGGTTTTCAAGAAGTGAATGAGGAACATTAATATTGTCCAGATGTTTCCTAAAACCAGAGAATGTAGAAAACTGTTTTCTGCAACCGTGTTGAGCACAAACAAGTCTACACTTAGAGGTGGGATAGAATCCATGTTGAAACCTCAAATGTGAAATCAGTGAATGAGCATCTGTATGCAATTCTTCACATCTAAAACAGAGCAGCATTCTCTCTCAAATTTCAGTTTAGGTGTTATTCAGGAATTTGGCTCGCAGCTCTTTCACTCGTGGAGACTCTTTTGTTTTCCCAACATCTATGTTATAGACAGTGGTCTGCAGACATGTGTAGAAGCTGATGAGAGCATTGTCATAGGATATGTTAAAAACATAGTGCACTTTAAAGAGCTCATCCAAAGCACCCAGAGAACCTGCCGTTTGACATGGGATAAGCTTACTATCCAGAGCAATGTAGTAGTTGTCAATCTCGTCTTGACTTCTCCCCATAGCTAGAAGATATGGTTGATGACTTGGTCTTTTCCCTAGATGCTCCTCAATGCTGCAGCATGACTACAAGAAAAGTCTTAATCCAAATTTGCCAGGTAATAAGAGACCTATATAGAATACCAAACACCTCGTAATGTTAATACCGTATTTGCCGAACAACGTGTCACGTATGCATGTAAAACATGTTAATAGAATTATATAAAGTTGAAGTTACCAAAATAGAGTATGTGTAACACTCCTGCCTGCTCCCCGTTTGTGTCACAGGACTACACCCCCCAGAATGCATTGCACCCGTTATGATTGTTTCTGCACCTGTCCCTTGTTTCATCTTGTTTCATTTCACACCTGTTCTGAGTTTGTTTCTGTATTTAAGTTCAGTCTTGTGTCTTGTCCATTGTCCATTGTCCAGTGTTGTTGTATGCTTGGTTTATGCTACCCGTGTTTATATTTACCCGAAAACCTGATTCTGAAGAATAAACCTGTTTGCCTGAGGAAATCCTGTGGTGTGATCTTCTGCCTGAACCTCTGTTCCGTGACAGTACACTGGAACACACCACAATGACCACACCGTGGGATTTCACCACCACCTCGCCTCCAGAGTTCGCCCTGCTATCGATCTGGCAGAATGGGAGGACTCTGGAGTGTTATGCGGAGGAGTTTTTTGAGGCGTGTGAGCGGGTGAGTTGGAGCGATCTCACCCTAAACCGAGTGTTTCAGATCGGGTTGGATGACGATCTGCTCGCCCTCCCTTTGCTCCCTGATGTGGTTGAGTTCCAACTGGAGGACTTTATTAATCGGGTCCTCCAAGTTGCGGGCTCTTATTACCGCGTCGGGGAGACTGGTAGAAGTGCGGGGGATTGTCATCCAACACCGATCAGATGCGGGGGGGTCGTCTTCGCTCACCCAAGCTCCATGCCTCAGCCCTCCGCAAAATCCCGCCATCGCAGAGCACGGCGCACTTCCGGGTTGGCACCCCGGAGGAATATGGAAGGCCAACAGGGCCAAAACCGCCAGTCTCTCCGCCAGCCGGTGGTTTCTCCCCTGGATCAGCTCCTCCAGGAGTTTGATCCCCTGTACGGCCTCCACCCTATCCTAGATTCCGCTCCAGAGTTTGTTCCCCTGGATTCCGCTCCAGAAGAGCCCGCTTCCAAGCCGCCAGAGCCCGCTTCCGAGCCGCCAGAGCCCGCTTCCGAGCCGCCAGAGCCCGCTTCCGAGCCGCCCGAGCCCGCTTCCGAGCCGCCCGAGCCCGCTTCCGAGCCTCCCAAGCCGCCCGAGCCCGCTTCCGAGCCTCCCAAGCCGGCCTCCCAAGCCGGCCTCCCAAGCCGGCCTCCGAGCCTCCCAAGCCTCCTGAGCCGGCCTCCGAGCCTCCCCTGGATCAGCTCCTCCATGAGTTTGTTCCCCTGGATTCCGCTCCAGAAGAGCCCGCTTCCAAGCCGCCAGAGCCCGCAACCCCAGAACTCTCACCCACCCGCCCTCGTCCAGTGCTTCCTTCTCCACTGCCATGGGTCGTGCAGCCAGCTACTGGATTGGAGGATCTCTCGTCCTCGACTCCATTCTCTGAGGCCCGGACTCCGCCTCAGCCCATCAACCAGTGGCTCCACCTTGGCTCATAGCTCCCTCGCCTCCACCTTCGCCCGCTCGTCCACCAGCTCCACCGGGCTCCCTCGTCCCTCCGGCTCCGCCTTGGTCGGTCGTCTGCCTGCCATCGCCTCCGGACTCCTCTACTCCGGCTGCGCCTCATCGCTCCGTCCTGCCGGCTCCCTTGGTCTCCTCCCTCCCCTCGGCTTCACCTTGGCCCTCGGTCGGTCCGGCTCCGCCGCGGACTCCCGGATCTCCGCCTCTGCCTCGGTCGCCTGGGCCATCGGTTCCACCCTGGTCCTCTGGATCTTCGCCGTCTCCTTGGCCCATCGGCTCTCCGCCTCGGGCTCCACCTCCACCTCCACCTGCTCCGCCTCCGTCGGTCATCCTCCAGGAGTCATCGGCCGCCCTGCCTCCTCCCTCCGTCGGCTCCACCCTGGCTCCTCCCTCCGTCTGCTTCACCCTGGATTCCTCGCCCACCTCCTGAACCCCCGCCCGCCCTCCTCTGTTTGACTCAGTTGGCGCGAGGACGCGCCTCCGGGAGGGGGGCGAACTGTAACACTCCTGCCTGCTCCCCGTTTGTGTCACAGGACTACACCCCCCAGAATGCATTGCACCCGTTATGATTGTTTCTGCACCTGTCCCTTCATCTTGTTTCATTTCACACCTGTTCTGAGTTTGTTTCTGTATTTAAGTTCAGTCTTGTCCAGTGTTGTTGTATGCTTGGTTTATGCTACCCGTGTTTATATTTACCCGAAAACCTGATTCTGAAGAATAAACCTGTTTGCCTGAGGAAATCCTGTGGTGTGATCTTCTGCCTGAACCTCTGTTCTGTGACAGTATGCATACAAGCACACAACTACATAAAGAAAACAAATCAGTTCTAGCCTTATTAACCTGACATGGCAGCCTCCTATAAACAAAAAACATTTACCATTAAAATTAAAATGTTTGGTATATGCTGATCATAGCATTTGATTGATATTCGATTGGTATAGCTACATTTGAAAGATCTCACAAAGCAATCTTTTTTATTTATTCTTCTCATTACAAGACTCCAGAACGCAGCCACATTTTGAAATTATTTTAAAACCGGATTTGCAAATTTGGACTTCTTTTACTCAGATATATCATTAACTTAATGCTACAGTACATGTATGTTCTATGGTGGTGCTCTAGTCCTAACATGCAGCGTGACACGCCTTTACATATACAGAGCATATAACAGTGTCAAAAACACTTAAGGTTACCATAAAAGCAGCAGGTTATGTCTTAAATCAATGTAAGCAATGCACAATGGACACTCACTGGAAAATGAATATTTGTTGTGCTTGTTTATTTGATTCTCTATTAAAACAATAATAAACCTAATTACTTCAAATAATATAACCAAGGCAACTTTATTTTATCTGAAAAAAGTTACCAGTAAGTTATATAAGCATCGGAATTGACGGCTCGTGACATCAAAATTGGTACTGTATCTCACTATAGTTTCAATATCGAAGATTCTGATTCATCCACCAGGGTGGCACAGATTACTACCGCAACTCACATTTATTTATATTATTACTTTTTCTATTATTCTACTCCATTATATTATTTTAAGTATTAATTAAAGAATAGGTCAAAAATGATAGCAAATATTAAAATCTTTGACTGTGAATCTATGATCCATATTATGGGGAGCGAATATGACAATAACCATATCTAACTTATTTAAAATAACCATTTTAAGCACACCTAAATCATTGGCTTTTTCTGAGGATTTCTCAGCTGAAAAAATAAGACGCTCAACAGCCTTGGGAAGGTTTTTAGAACATTTGTTGCTGTTAGGCTTGGGCGGTAATACGGTAATATGGTATACCGCGGGATCTAAAAATAGCAACGGTATCAGTTTCGATACCATCATACCGTCGTTGGAAAAATATGCACTTATATAGCAGACAAGGATTAAATATTAAATATAATTTATTTAATGCCTAAAAATGCATATGCGTGGTTGTCATCACGTGACAGCGTGGAGGAGAAAGAGAGAGAGGATGGCGAGTCGCGCACCGAGTGACCTGGTCTCGAAAAGAACACAACTTCTGCAGTTTGGCAGTATTTCGGGTTTCGACCGAACGAGAAGGGAGAGGCGGTAAATACGGACGAGGCAATTTGCAAATTGTGCAACAAAAAGGTGACCGCGAGAGATGGAAATACCTCGAACCTAAGGTCGCATATACGAAACCACCATCCACTCACTGCTGCGAGGATGGACCCGAGTTCACTCAGTGCAACAGTTTCAAAGCCTCCCGATGCAAGACCAACAACATCTAGGTCCACCGCCAGTATGCAGCCGACGATAATGGGGGCCTTCGCGAAAACAACAAAGTACGAAAGGGGCAGTGTCCGTTGGAAAACCTGTACTGGTGCAGTGACAAAATACTTGGCGAAGGAAATGGTCTCTTTTCACGCAGTGGTAAAAAAGTCCTTTAAGGACATGGTAAAGGTCCTAGATGCCCAGTACGAGCTGCCTGGACGAAAACATTTCTCACAAACAGCCGTCCCTCATTTATATAGTAAAGTTAGAGACAATGTTCAAGTGCTGCTGTCAGTGGCAGACAGTTATTCCTTAACAACTGACGTGGTCATCAGTTAACATGACACCATATATGTCCCTGACTGTCCATACTATTACACCTGACTGGAAACTTGAATCCAAATGCCTCCAAAATACATATTTTCCTGAGAGTCATACAGCGGACAATCTTTTTTATAAGCTGCTATTTGTAATTAAAAGTTGTTCGGGCGGTGTGATTTAATTTAATTGATTTGTGTGCGGGCCTCTGCATGAAAACTGTTCTGGATGTTTATGTTAATTTAATTCTGTTTGACTGTTGTATTTGCACTTTTTTATAAACTGCTATTTGTTGCTAATAAAAGTTGTTAATATTGTTGTGCATGTTATTTTGTTATTGTTTCAGTATTAGTGTTTGGTATTCAGTTTCTGAACGGTTTAGGCACAAGCCAACAGTTTGGTGACGCTGTCTGAGCCTTACGTCACATAATTATTTTATTATTCCCGGTAATACCGTATACCGAGGTAAATTGGGGAGGAGGTTTGACGGTATCAAAATTTGGATACCGCCCAAGCCTAGTTGCTGTATCTGCATTCTGAACAAGTTCCTGGCGATGACGAAATGTCTGTCTTATCTTTTCAAAGATGGTTGATTCAACTCCTGTATGAGCAAGAAGCTAAATGGCCTCCACAGCAGCATCGCCATCAAGTTGTTGTTCTAAGTTAATAGCTCTCTTGACGTTTGGACCACCTTGTAGACCGTTAGACTCATTCTTTTCAGTGCGACGAGTGTTTCTAAGGACAGTTTTTAGACGCCAAGCAAGATATCCACTCCCACTTGCAGCACCATAGAAGTGCTCCTATAAAATTGACAAAAATAGGATCATGTCGAAATTTAAAGCAGGTGAAATGACACTGAATGTTTCCGATTTATTTCTCTTTATTTTGAAGGCATCACTGCTCTGTGTGAAGACTTTTAGTAGTATGGCAAAGGGTCAAACAAGGATTATAAAATAACTCTTTGGGTTAAATCAGGTAACAGTAACGTCAGTCTTGGAATGCTGCTGCCCTGCAGATTTTAGCTCCAACCTTAAAGGAACATTCCACTTTTTTTTGGAAATAGGCTCATTCTCCAACTCCCCCAGAGTTAATAAGTTGAATGAGCCTATTTCCAAAAAAAGTGGAATGTTCCTTTAATCAAACACTAATTCATATTCACAAGTACTAATGAGGACTGTTTTGGGGGGATGCAGGTCTTCAAAAAAAAGAAAATATTCAAATCTAAAAATTGAAAATCTAATGCCAGCCCACCGATCAAATATTCGAATAATGTAATATTCTGATCCAGCCCTAATGGAAACACACCAAATAAAAAAAATCAACTTACATATCCCTTCTTAGAAAATGGGTCTTTCAGTGACGGAAACAAAGTCACTATTCCAAGGGCATACTGCTCTCTTTGCTGTTTGGGTGGAATCCTCCTATCAGAATGAATGTACATGCAAGACAATATGTTAACTTTTTTTGCACATAGCACTGGTGCTACACAGCAAAATCCCCAGAGTTAAATCAACTCTGCTCAGAGTCTATATGGGTTCAATCTACATAGAGTTAAAGTAACTCTGAAGCAGAGTTAAAGTTAATGAGATAATGAAGGTGATTAATTATGTGATGATTGAATCATTAACGATAAACACCTGCTGTTAACAAACACAATCACTGAAGAAAACATCAACAATAAGAAGTCACCATAACAGTGATCAGTGTTTCATTTAGTGGGGCTCTTACACTGATTTTGTCTTTAAATTGATTTTGTTCTGAATTATCTAGAAGCTGAATTATCTTCTGATTTGATGATTCATGAACTATTTTGAGCTGAATTGAATTGAATTGGTTGTTTTCTTTTTTGGCTTTGTTTTGCTGTTATAAATGTGATTTAGAAACACTTAAAAGAAAAATCAAGAGTAACGGCCGTTTCATACCGCAGGCGTAAGCAGAGCGTAGGCAGAGCGTATCCTGCGCGCAGCCGTTGTCCTTTCATACTGGTAGCGTTTGCGGAGCGCAACTGAACCGCAGAGTGTTTCCATAATGGGTAAGTTGTAATCACTTTATCTTGATATAAAAATATTTTTTTCTTAATTTATTGTTAGAACATTTTATATTAATGTTTTTTTATTTAAACATATGTTTTATATATTTTTTTCCGTATAGTACGTGTTGTAGATAGAAGAAAGGCAATTGCACTGTATTTGTTACTATGGAGATTACGAAAAAGGAATCGGCGTAGACTTTGGGTCCACCCAGCCAACCAGCGCAGGAGAGAATATGGTGCATATTATCATCTTGTTGCTGAATTGAGACTCGACAGCGACCGGCACCTAAAATACTTCAGGATGAGTGCAGCGCAGATGAATCAAATTCTTTCCCAGATTGGATGCAATTTAACAAGGCAAACAACAAACTACAGGATTTCTATTGAACCTAAACAGCGACTTGCTGTTACACTGAGGTAAGATAAAATAATGTTTGTAACAAATGCATTATGAATTGTAATATATTACTAGAATTTTGTAGTTTTATATATTTTCCTATTTTACATTGTAAATCTATAATTTCATGGATTTATTTAATTATAGTTAAATACACTAGGCTTTAGGAACTTCACAAATAATAAATGTTCACGAATAGAGTAGCTGACACATCACAATAGAGGCTATTATGTTTATTTTACGTTTAAGATAGTACTAGTGTTACATTAATAATTTGAATAAAACAACCAAATATAAAACACAAGTAATAAAATAATGCCATACTTAATTGTGAAACAATGTACATAATGTAATGTTCTTGTTTTAGAACACAATAAAGTAATAATACACACTACAGTTGTTGATAAACATTTTGTGGGGATGACATCCTGGATGTTGTGGGATTTGGTGTCACATGGCGGGGGTGTTGGGTTTGTTCTCCTTCATGGTAGGTGGGTGTGGAGTGGTACGGTTGAAATCCTGCTCCTTGTGGGAGCTGGCTACCCGGGAACACTGTGTGGGTTTGATTTACTTGAAGCCTCTGGTTTTCGTCTTCTATCTCCAGTTCAGCCAGGTAACTTAATATATGTATCTGTGCCCTGTTGCGGTTCCTGGGAAGCAGCCTATTTAACTTTGGTACTAGGCTAAGGGCATAAAAATACATTTCGTCCTCCTGTCTTGGGATTTGGGGTGGTGCAGAGGTTGTCGGTTGTGTTATGATGTCAATGAGCTGTTGCTCTGTTGAGCTGGGTGAGATGGTTCTTCTTCTTCTTTGTCGGGGAGGCTGACCCTCAGTCATTAATTCTTGAACTCTGGGATGTATGGTGGGGGTAGGGGTGTGAGGTCTTGATGTACTTTGCTGTGGTGTGGAGGTGTCTGACAGTTGTGTGGGGGTAGCAGATCTTTGAGTCGTCTGGGATGGTGTTACAGGCCTTTGTGTTACTGTAAGGGGACTGTATGGTGTAGTAAATTCTGCGATCTCCGAATCCACATCACCTAAAGACATGTCTACTGGTTCTCCCTCACTCTGTAGAGAATGTCTGGAACTACAATGTAAACAATAGATTAATATATTTACACCAACATCCAAGGTGTAGATGTACATAAACTATACTAAACTATAAGTAATATTGAAGAAATATCAGCATCATTGAAATATTATTATGTTACAATGAATAAAAAATAAGCAGTTGAACTGAATAAAAACTGTCAAAATAATTAATCTAAAGATATTTTTAAAAAGAAAATAACCTTCTAGGCTGCATGTAGGGCAAGAGGAAAGACATAACTCTTTCATATTTACATTTCCTGATGGTGCCTCCAGCTGAACCACTGGGCATTGTTTTTTGTTCCTGGCAAAACTATCTCGAAGAAGCTTCCTTCGCTTTTCTTCGCTTGCACTCATTCACTGTAAAAACATGCATATATTTATTAATATGTAAACAAACAAATATAAATAATAATGTGTTATTTGTTTTGCAGATTTCTTGCAACTGGTGAGAGCTTCACAAGCCTGGCATTCCAATATCGACTAGGGATAAGCACCGTGTCTGAGTCAGTGTACATGACATGCAAAGCCATTGAGAGCCAAATGATGTCATGTCAGATTTCAAGACCAACAGAGGGAATGTGGAGAGACATTGCCTTGAATTTTTGGACAAAATGGAACTTCCCAAACTGCCTTGGTGCTCTAGATGGGAAACATGTGACCATTGTGTCTCCCACTCATTCTGGCAGTATGTTTTTCAATTACAAGAGGACATTTTCTATTGTCCTTCTAGCACGAGCAGATGCGAACTACAAATTCGTATTTGTACAGGTGGGTGACTTTGGCAGAAGTAGTGATGCTGGAGTATACAGTGGCTCTGCTCTTGGAAGAGCAATGGAGAGTCTGTTCCTGAAGACTGCCTTTTGCCAGGATCAGGTGAACAAGGCCCAATGCCTTTCACCATGGTGGGAGATGCTGCATTTCCCCTCAAAACCTATCTGATGAGACCTTTTCCAGGGAATAGAATTCCCCGATGGAGAAAAATTTTCAACTACAGACTCTCCAGAGCAAGGATGGTGGTGGAATGTCCTTTTGGCATTCTAGCATCCAGGTGGAGGATATTTCACACAAGGATTAATATGAAGCCTGAAAATGTAGAGTCTGTAGTGACTGCCGCATGTATACTTCACAACTTCCTCAGTCCAGCAGAAAATCAGAGATTGCTGGATTATGCAGAAGAAAGAGGGGATGTATTACCATCTGTAAGAAATATGGGTGGAAACAGGGGAACCAGAGAAGCATTAATGTACATAAACTTTGTACATTTTTCTGCTCCCCTGAAGGAAGAGTATCATGGCAAGACAATATGGTCTAGGGCACAGCAAAACACCTTAAGTGACCATAGTGTTTTTACACTTGTTTTATATACTGTTCAATTTGTACATAGTTAATTTTTAATACTTCTGTTCAAATATATATTTTTTATTGTTTATAATAAGTTTAATTGCTTTTCATTGCATATTTGTTGTTACTATTTGTTATTAACACTGTGTTAATAAACTTTAACATTGAATTATTTTTGGTCTGTCATAAGTAAATAAAACCATTTAAAAAAAAGTAAAAGTGTTATCATCTGCTAACACAAAAAGTAATTTGCTGTGAAAAATATATAAGTATTAAAATATATAGGTAAAATGGCAGGGCTTGAAAGTTTTTTTAACACAAAATAATATAAGTACTTTCAGTGTTGGGAAGGTTACTTTGAAAATGTAATTAGTTACTGATTACAAGTTACACTATTTAAAATGTAATAAGTAGTGTAACTATTTAATTACTTTATAAAAGTAAAGTAACTGATTACATTTGATTACTTTTAATTACTTTTCTAAATTTCATACGAATATTTTTAAATGTTAATCATTTTAAAATATTTAAACCAGGCAGGGTTAACCTTACAGTAGTACTCAATATGATTAGTGTCAGACTTTCAAAATCCTTCATCACTTGAATTAAGAGTATAATAAACGATAAACTAAAAGAGTGATTTGTCCACTGGGTGGTGCTTTCGGTTAACGTTCATCATAGAAAAAGTTTCAAACCCTGGGGAAAATATGATACGCAAATGTAAATATGTGTAAATGTGTTATGTCTTAAAATGCTACCTGTCTATGCATTTAACATCACATTTGTTTCTGCTCATCATTTAAAAAGAGGCAGAGCCTATAGAAAAGCTTTGCTAGCCTATAGATTACTAGACTGTTTGAATACACCAGGCTAGAAACTGCCTGAATTCATTTGAAACAACAGAAAATGTGCATGTTATTTTGTATAAATAAGTAGGCCTATTTATTTTATATTTATAGTGTTATACATTCAAGTAAAATAAAAGGGCTTGTGTTACGTTCTTATTATTAGTTTAGTGTAAGGACACTTTTCCTCATGTTCACAACACAATGTAAACATAACTTCAAATAAAATGCATTTGCGTCGTTCGTTCTTGCTGTCTGGACGTATTTGAAATGATCCAGCGCTGTCTCTAGTAATCCACAGATAAATCCGCAGAAAGTTTCGTGAACTCATCCACGATTTCATTTAAAATGTCACAAAAATCTAATTGTTCGTCTTCAGGATCAAACACACAGCAAACAGTATTGTAGTAATATGCGCTCATGTTGAGTGTATATTGTCAATGAAAATCCGCAGAATTTGTTATGGAGAGAAACGTTGATAAATAAGCTACTGGACATGAATCAAGCAATATATTTTTAAATACACATTAGCATCTAATTTGACTTAAAATACCCACGTCATTTTTTCTTACAGAAACGAGTAATACATCAACATCATTCTAAACTAAAGGTATATGTTTATTTGTGTACCATTACAATAACTAATAAAAAAACTGTGTGCTTTTATTAAATAAAGATAATTAAATAAAGAGAGGTTAATTACATACCTGCTGATGCTTAAGTTCGGCATTGAAGCCTTTGATGTGGAAAGAATTTTAATGCAAACATATTTTGCACTGGACTGTTACATTTCATTTCCGCCCTTATCAGATTTCTGTATTAAATTATTTGCATTTTTAGCGCTTGCCATGGTGGCAACTCTCAGACTGGTCATCGCTTTCAGCATCAGTGTGTGGACTGATATGATTGGCAGACTTGGCGCGCTGCAAATTCAAACGGCATCAGAATAGCATCGCTTTACTAAAGGGCCTTGGCAGGAGGCATACAGAAAATATTCAGATGTTATGCATTTTGTAATCATTAACATTTTCGTAAGTAACTGTAATTTTAATTACAACTTTTTCACAGTAACTGTAACGAATTACAGTTACTTTTATTTTGTAATTAAATTACGTAACGCTGTTACATGTAACTAGT
This sequence comes from Oreonectes daqikongensis, assembly GCA_026939265.1. NCBI lineage: Eukaryota > Metazoa > Chordata > Actinopteri > Cypriniformes > Nemacheilidae > Oreonectes > Oreonectes daqikongensis. The sequence continues at coordinate 10,584 of JAOTQM010000223.1, read as the reverse complement.
TACTCCCCAACACTGAGTACTTTTGCAATTTAGATACGCAAAAACAATAAATATCGGTATAGTTTGCTTGTTTATTTTATATTTATTTGCAAACATATTAGCAAACCTACTCATCGTGACAAGCACTCTATAGCAAAAGCATTAACAATGTAGTTACACCTACTAAACATAAACTATCAATAGATACAGATACAGTCTACATGATAAATTCTTTCATATATTTTTATGTGTTAAAAAATGTCGTTATACATCGTGTATTATCAAGAGGTAAAATCGAAAACTGACCATCCACACCAACCGCCTCTTCCACTGCCTCCCAAGCTTTCTCTTTGGCTTGCAAGTCCTTGTACCTAACATTTTGTGGGTCATAAAGAACTTTATGTTTTTCCACTTCTGTGATGAGACGTGTGTCGTCCATTATGTCGTTTTACAAGTACTCCACGCACGAATCCCCGACTGACAGCATTGGACATGTGCGTCACGTGCGCTTGTTTTAATGCGTGAAGTCAGCATGACACCTGCCAATATATATTATAAGGTAAACAGTGGCCTACATAATGGCTAGGAAATTGATAAACATCATTGTGACTGTTTAACATGCATTACGTCTCATTTAGGATGATGTTACCATTTCAAACATGTTCATTTTGAACATAACGAGTGCACTGTTGCTTTAATTGAGCAGAAGCAGCGCAGCAAAAATAGGCTCGACGCCGAATTGATCGCTGCGCTGCTGCTACGCGAGCACGCTCTGCTTCTGCGTGCGGTATGAAAGCTCTCATCTGTTAACATGGGCGCCAAAAAAAATACGCGCTGCTTACGCCTGCGGTATGAAACGGCCATAAGAGCCCAACTAAAGGAAACACTGATCACTGTTATGGTGACTTCTTATTGTTGATGTTTTCTTCAGTGATAGTGTTTGTTAACAGCAGGTGTTCATCATTAATGATTCAATCATCACATAATTAATTACCTTCATCATCTCATTAACTTTAACTCTGCTTCAGAGTTACTTTAACTCTCTGTAGATTGGACCCATATAGACTCTGAGCAGAGTTGATTTAACTCTGGGGATTTTGCTGTGTACAGAGGTTGTAAGTGTTGTTGCACATGTACAAAAATGTAATCTCAAAAACCACAAGTACAGTTCATTATACAAACAGGCAGGTAACTGAGAAAGGACATTAAAGAAACAATACAGGATATTTTGTATGATCTATTGACAGAAATGCAATATAACATACAACAAATGTTTCTTCTACCTTAGAATAACCCAGTTCTATCTACATACACAGCGGGCCTATATATGTGGAATTTTCCATGTTGCATGCCCATGTTTGGTACAGCAGCCCTAAATGGACAAACAGCTCACAGAGCGCATTTCATATATATGTTGGTTTCTTCGTGTGTTTTTTAGAGGCAGCTTGCATTATCACTGAGTTGAAGACACATGAAGAAGTTAGTGGTATTACGAAGAGTAGTAGTCGTTGTCGTCTAGCTGAAGCATAGATCGTTCTGTTTTTAGAAGTTTTGATCAAATGGAGGACCATGCGTATTGTGCACAAGTGCCGGCAGAGCGCAAAAGTGATACTGCCAGACAAATTAGAGACAAACGACGCCAGAAATCCAGGATAAACTTCGGTTTAGCTATTACCAGATGGAAGGCATTGTTGAAAGACAAATGTTTTCAACGCGACGCCAAAGTTGCCTGTTTTATGCTGGACTGGTAAGATAACTCAAATTTTGTGAAAATGAAAACAGTTGTTTGGTAACATTAGCATTTGATACAAATGGGCATATAACCTACGAGAGACGAACGTTTTTCCTTATAAGTGTAGAAATAATGTAACTGAATTATAATTTCACGTGAAGTAACATGACAGTGTGGCTAGAATAACTGCTATCTGCTGTCTCAGTCGACAACATCTTTTTTGACAGTTGCGGCCAGGGTTAGGGTTAGGGTCATACTTTGAAAAGTAGGGGTGAGCAAATGACTGAGAGATTCGTTGCAAATCTATACTGCAACGCTAATGGCTGCAAAAATTTAACACTGCCCCTTTAACGTTTCATAGTGTTGAATATATTACATTCCCCCACACCGGTCGTTTTGCAATTGCATTCCGGGAGTTTCATGGGAGAATTAACAAAACGAGGTAGACAGGTGTGTGAACAATAGGAGACAAAATGAGAATGTTGACATGTATAGTACGGCAGCCGACCCGACCCGTGAATGACTAAACACTGTCTTGCCTGATGCTTAGATATTAGGCAAATACAAATAAAAGAATTACAACAATTATATACTTTTAAACATGGAAAAGTGGCTTACCCATGTTTCTCTGTCATGTGCCCCACCAATATGTTACCAAGAGCTCTTCTCATCTCATTTGACAATGTGTTGGTGGCCTTGTAATCTTCAAGGATGTCATCTTCTTTAGATTTTTCTTTTAAGGCAGTAAGAACTATCTAGGTAAAAACAGTAAAATAAAGTTTCTTAAAACAATGTTATTTATTTAGCTTTTATTTATTTAAATTACTAAATGTAAATTAAAGAATCCGAGAAGAGCTTGTAATCGACGTCACGACGTGTTGCATGCTGAGGCGGCGCCGCCATATTTGAAGGTTGTGTACTTCGCGTTTTGTTTCAGTAAGCGCGCTTACAAAAATTACCTGTGGTATTACCTGTGATTAAACATCAAAAGTACCACACAAATCTTGTGTGGTAATTGTGTTGTTTTTTGGGACGCTTTACCACAGGATTTGGTTGTACAGTATGTAATATTCCTGTGGTACTGTGTGGTATTACTCTCATATTTCTGTGGTACTGTGTGGTATTACTGTCATATTTTTTGTGGTGCTGTGTGGTATTACCGTCATATTTCTGTGGTACTGTGTGGTATTACCGTCATATTTATGTGGTACTGTGTGGTATTACTGTCATATTTTTTGTGGTGCTGTGTGGTATTACCGTCATATTTCTGTGGTACTGTGTGGTATTACTGTCATATTTCTGTGGTGGTGTGTGGTATTACTGTCATATTTTTTGTGGTACTGTGTGGTATTACCATCATATTTTTGTGAATAATCAAGTCAGGTTAATCTTAACATATAAGATATTTTTATGCATTGGAAAATGCAGGAGATTTAATAAAATCAGCATTCAAATAAGATACACAATACTACATATATTATATAAGTTTATTTACAATGTGAAAATCATTACGGTATAACCTACAAAAATAGGGTAAATACAGAAAAATGAATTAAAATGAAAAATGTAAACACAAAGTTAAAGTCTCACAACCCTTTATCTCATCTGTTGAAAACTGCCTTTTTCAGGAATCATGCATTCAGGGCAAGAGCATTTCTCCTTTTCTCCGTCACAAGAAATTTGTAAATGTATATGATTCCTCTCATAACTGTTTAAATACACCTTTAGACATTTAAGACACTATAGCTTTTTGTAAAGCAGTACACATGTGAAATAACATGATTTTGGAGCTCGTATTCCTAATAAGTTGATATTTAAGATAAGTATGCTTAATGCACGACCTGTATCCTTCTATACATCTCAGCATAGTCCGATTCATGAGCAAAGGACTCTTTTAAACATGCATTATAAAAGCGAATCTTACATACAGCGCAATTACTGCAGACGATTTAATAAGAAATGACTCTTATGAATGAACAGCCTTGAAGTGAATCAACAACATTGATAAAACCGTCAAAACATGATAAAAGTACAACTGAAATAAATCCCTACAATATATTTTATTTTGAAAATGAGAAATTGCGACCGTCAAAACTTTTGTTATACTGTTAACAAGCAAATAAAATACAGTTAAGTACACGAAAGTATAATTAATGCAATATAAGTTACACACATAAAACTTTAGCAATGTAAGTTAAACAATACTCACAAGGAAAACGATTGTAGTGACGTAGCTGTCCGGTTTCCCTCTGGGCCTTTAAACATGATCACTCCGTGGAAAAAATAGCACTCGTACAGTAGTTATTTAAAGTCTCAAAAACAATTTCGATCACGTTATCTTAATAAATATATCATTAATAAATGGTGCTGCGCCTCTTTGGCAGTTGCAGTCCAGACTGTGACAGGAACGTTTAAACACAAAAGAGCAGCAATCAGTTAACATGGAAACGCTAATTTACATTTACGCATTTGGCAGACGCTTTTATCCAAAGCGACTTACATTACATTGTACTATACATGTGTTTTTGTATAGTAAGCAAGTGGGGGTTAGGTGCCTTGCTCAAGGGCACCTCAGCCGTTACCCGCCAGCCCTGAGAATCGAACCAGCAACCTTCTGGTCATGAGTTCAACAGAAAGTGCTGTGATATTCATAATGAGTTCTGTGGATGTGTCATATAATACCAAACAAATACAACATAAATACAACAGACTTTATCTTATGGTAAATTCTTGTGATACTGTACAACAGAAAGTGCTGTGGTAATCCTGTCATAATCAGACATTGTGTGGTAATTTTTTATTATACCACAGAAATACCACAGGTAATTTTTGTAAGGGCGGTGTGCAGAGAATATGAGTGGTGAGAAATATGGACAAATCAAAGGCGAAAGAATAAGGAGCTTATAGTGACAAACTGAATACTGTTTCCAAGAAACAATATTTTGACAAAATAAAGGCTATAAACGGCATAGATCCTTATGACTTGAGAAAAGAGCGGATATCCTACCAAGATGGCAGCGAATCTTAGCATGCAACACGGCGTGACGTCAGCGCCACATTCTCGGTCTCAAAGAAGCAAACGCACGTGCGCTGATAATTGCACATGCAGCGTCAACAACGGCTAGAAGTGAGATGCGAAAGAAATAGTCCTAACATATCCAGTCCAGGACAAATACCTTAGAAATGTCTCGAGTTAAAACTTCTGAACAACGTGGTATAAGTGGAGTAATTGACTCCGGTCGGTTGAATTCATAGAGAAAGATGCACACCATTACCACCTCGGAGTCTGCAATATTTTCTAAATTCAACTGACCGGAGTCAATTATTCGTCATACAAAAATATGGTATCATCAGTGTTGGGGAGTAACTAGTTACATGTAACGGCGTTACGTAATTTAATTACAAAATAAAAGTAACTGTAATTCGTTACAGTTACTGTGAAAAAGTTGTAATTAAAATTACAGTTACTTACGGAAATGTTAATGATTACAAAATGCATTACATCTGAATATTTTCTGTATGCCTCCTGCCAAGGCCCTTTAGTAAAGCGATGCTATTCTGATGCCGTTTGAATTTGCAGCGCGCCAAGTCTGCCAATCATATCAGTCTACACACTGATGCTGAAAGCGATGACCAGTCTGAGAGTTGCCACCATGGCAAGCGCTAAAAATGCAAATAATTTCATACAGAAATCTGATAAGGGCGGAAATGAAATGTAACAGTCCAGTGCAAAATATGTTTGCATTAAAATTCTTTCCACATCAAAGGCTTCAATGCCGAACTTAAGCATCAGCAGGTATGTAATTAACCTCTCTTTATTTAATTATCTTTATTTAACAAAAGCACACAGTTCTTTTTTATTAGTTATTGTAATTGTACACAAATAAACATATACCTTTAGTTTAGAATGATGTTGATGTATTACTCGTTTCTGTAAGAAAAAATGACGTGGGTATTTTAAGTCAAATTAGATGCTAATGTGTATTTAAAAATATATTGCTTGGTTCATGTCCAGTAGTTTATTTATCAACGTTTCTCTCCATAACAAATTCTGCGGATTTTCATTGACAATATACACTCAACATGAGCGCATATTACTACAATACTGTTTGCTGTGTGTTTGATCCTGAAGACGAACAATTTGATTTTTGTGACGTTATATATATATATATATATATACAGTATACAGTTGTAGTCAAAAGTTTACATCCCTCTTGCAGAATCTGGAAAGTGCTAAAAAGTTTAGTAAAATAAGAGGAATTTAGAAAATTGAGGTTTATTTTTAATTAGTCCTGCCCTGAGCAAGTTATTTCACAAAAGAAATGTTAACATAAAGTTCACACCAAAGAATAATAAGAGAATTTCTAAAAATAGCCCAGTGCAAAAGTTTACATCCCCCTGATTCTTAATACTGTATGATGTAACCTGAACAATCAATGAGAGTTTTTATGTTTTGTTATAATTGTTTAAGGGTTTCTTGTTTGTCCTGAGTCATTAAACTGGCCACTGATTTTCACAAAATCATCCTGGTTCTCCAGAATCTTCTTTTTACATTATTTCTGTATATTTGACTCATGTCCTGCGTAGTAACTATGATGTTGAGATTCATCTTTATACATTGAGGACAATCAAGAGACTCAAACACAACTATTACAATAGATAGAAACATTCAGTGATGCTCATGAAGTCAACACAATTTATTTTAAGTCAGGTGGGTGTAAACCTCTGAAAATGATAACTGGTGTAAATGAGCTTTCTGTTACTTAAATCACTGTTAGCTCTCGCTGCTCGACTATGTATTAACGTTTCCCCAGCATATATATATATATATTCCTGTTTTTTTATCAATAAATGCAGCTTTGAGCAGAAGAGACTTATTTGAAAAACAATAAATCTTACTGATTTAAACTTTTGAAAAGTACTGTATATTTATTTTTATTTGTATTTATTTGTATATTTATAAAAAATATTAAAACCAAAATGTTACATTCGCATTGTCTAGAGTACAGATGAAGAGGACCTCCACTAAGGCAAGCACAGTCCATTCCAGTTTAGCAGAGGGCAGTGGCAGGAGCTCAGCACAGGTCAGCAGCGACAGGAGCTCAGCACAGGTCAGCAGCGACAGGAGCTCAGCACAGGTCAGCAGCGACAGGAGCTCAGCACAGGTCAGCAGAGACAGGAGCTCAGCAGAGGGCAGCAGAGACAGGAGCTCAGAAGAGGGCAAATGTAGCGATAACAGCTTTGTATGGGTCTGTACCAACAGCATCTCAGCACAGATCAGCCCAAACGAAAGCAAAGAGCAGGTCAGCCACAGTTCAGAACAGCAAATCCCACCAACAGCTTTAAACAGCTCAGCACCAACAAAAGCACAGAGCAAGTCAGCAGCTTCTCCAAGGAAGCTGATGCCTGGAGAAATCAGTTAGAAGTATGGAGGGAACAATACTCCTCATGGCTGTACATCAATGAAACACAAATTGGATATATTGCATGTAGAAATGTAAAACGAATGTTTTTTAAGAGATTTTCCTTGTTTGATTTCTGAGACAGTTATTTCTTGATTTTTCTAGAATACTCACTGCTTCTGAAGAAATGTTATGCTTACCAGTAACACTTTTGGTCTTGAGTTCTGTTCTAATCCAATGAGATGATATTAGCCAGTGATACTTACCTGTCTTGAGTTCTGTTCTAATCCAATGAGATGGTACTAGCCAGTGATACTTACCTGTCCTGAGTTCTGTTCTAATCCAATGAGATGATATTAGCCAGTGATACTTACCTGTCCTGAGTTCTGTTCTAATCCAATGAGATGAGATATTAGCCAGTGATACTTACCTGTCTTGAGTTCTGTTCTAATCCAATGAGATGATATTAGCCAGTGATACTTACCTGTCCTGAGTTCTGTTTTGATCTAATGAGATGATACTAGCCAGTGATACTTACCTGTCTTGAGTTTTGTTTTATGTCTTCACCCCACTGGTTCCTCAAATTACCTTAAGAGCTGTTATGGATAAATGAGTTGACTTTTGAAAATCTCCCGGACATGCGTTAAACTTATGAACTACCATAATGACTATATTCTGTTTGCCCATTTGTCTTGCACTCTTTGAATAATACCTAATCCCATCTCTATCATTACAGCCTGATAGCATTTTTCCATCCTTTTGCTACTGTTTAAGTAATAAAAAGGTCCTTAAACAGGTCCATTTGAAGTTACTGACTGCTCCTTTATCACTGCTTTCTGAGACATTATGAAATAATTATTCCTGTGCCACTGCTGAATCTGAATACCATTCAGTGAGTCTAAAAGCCATCTGAATATGTTCTACCGTTTTTGAAAAATTTCAATGTATTTTGATGTCACATGCTTTTATGTTTTTCAAGTACCTTATATGTAGTCCCCTGGTATATTTCCCATAGTTGCCCTTTTGGGTCTGCTGCTTTGTCACCCTCTTAATCCAGTTTTGAGTAACCCATTTAAAAGAGGGATAGTAACTTATCTCTTTGTTATGCAACAGTGGACCTATTATTCTTTATCAACACAAAAGCCTTCTTTTATGTAAGTCTGTTTTTAATAAATAGTATATAGTTATGCATATTATGAAAAAATATTGTGTATTTTGTATAAATTGTATATTGTGAGACTAACCCCCACCCCACAAAAAAAGTCTAACGTTGGGGACCCCCCATCCATAAGACTTGATTCAATTCGAGCACTGCTCTTAATTCAAGTGATGAAGGATTTTGAAAGTCTGACACTAATCATATTGAGTACTACTGTAAGGTTAACCCTGCCTGGTTTAAATATTTTTAAAATGATTAACATTTTAAAACATTCGTATGAAATTTAGAAAAGTAATTAAAAAGTAATCAAATGTAATCAGTTACTTACTTTATAAAGTAATTAAACAGTTACACTACTTATTACATTTTAAATAGTGTAACTGTAATCAGTAACTAATACATTTTCAAAGTAACCTTCCCAACACTGGGTATCATAAAATACAACATATAAACATAAAATGGGTCTGCTCCCACACCCAGTCAAAGAAAATGGCGTCTGTGAGAAGTTTCTCCTGTTTAACAGTTAAGATGCGAACAGCATGTAACTCCCGGATCCGATATGAACTTCATAATCATTTCAATTTAACGACAAAGTAACTAATAATTGGCGGATGAAAACAGCTGTTTATTATGTTTGTCGTTTGTCGTTTCGATAATAAAATATAAAAGTAATACACGGAATATAACAGTTAATCGTCATGGCTCCTCCGTACCCCGAGTTAAAGAAAATCGGTCTGTGAGGAAATTAACTTGCGTGCGAAGCAACATGAAGTTACACAACATTGCAAAGCAATGTGCGGTTATAAATAGCCTACATATATTAAATATGATTAACCACACACCTTTTTATCTTTCCTGTTAAATGCAAAAGGGTCTTGTCGCTCCGCATCACGAAAGAAAATACAATCTGTGATGTAAGATTCAGCTCGTTTAGGCGAAAATAGCTTGTAAATGTCCCGGATGTAGGCTATATTACAATGTGTTAATGAGGGCCAACTCTTCGTAGTCTCACGTGTCAGAGAGTGATTTTTACACCAGTTGTGTTGATTTCTGAAAAATCCACTCCGTGAAATTAACTCTTTACTCTTAAACACCGCAACACCAGGATTTTAACTCTGGTGATTTTGCTGTGTAGTTATGCATTATTATCAGCACTGAATTAAATAGTATTACATCATTTCTAAATGGCAATGAAGAATTTAGGAAATCAATATTTTGCTCTTATAGTCAATGCATTCAATAAAATGGGAGAAGTGAGCACACTGTAAAAAATGTATACCAATGTCAGCATGTTTTTACATTGTTGAATTAAAAAAATAAGTTACAGCAACTCAATCAGCAGTCTAAGTCTAACAAGTTAAAATAAGTTAAGAAGCCAATTTGATTGTATTTGGGGAAAAATAAGGCAAAAAATACTTTTAAAGTACAAATGATTTTCCATTTATAAGCAAATTTGGCCTCTTAAGACATATCTATACACACTGTTGCAGTAATTTATAAAGCAATACATGGCTTGTCAATTAGGTGGTGTACACATATATATGAGCACCTGGCTAATTCGAAGGTATTATGCTATGGTGTGTGGCAGGAGGGCAAACAGCTTTCGAGCATACAGCTATACAATACAGGTGTATCCATCACTAGCTTATTGTTGCAATTGGATATATTGTGCTGGACTAAGCTCAATGTTAAACTGCACAATACGGATTATGGACAATGGGGTTTGCCCTGTCTGCAAGGTATTAAATACACAAGTGTATGTCATGAATATAAAGGAGCACTGAAAAAATGATTTTTTTGATGCTTGTCCAATTTACTTAAATTAAGTTAAATCAAACACAAACTTTTTGAAAATTTGGTCACAACATGATTTTTTTTATGTTTAGTCATACTGATAAAAATGTTCTTACTTAAAAAATATTATGAATTGTTTTGCATAATTTTATTATGTAGATCAAACAAGACTAATCTTTGTTCAAAACTACTTAAATTTTCTGTTTGTTGAAATAATATTTGCACGTCATCTACATAACTTTTAGAGTTCTAAATGTGCGTTTTGATTAATCCAACTTACTTTTTTAAATTTTCTTATTATGTTGGCTTGAGTAAGCCAAAATACTGATATTGCACTTAAAACTATTATTATTATTATGTTGGCTTGACAAAGTCAAATTTAGGTGCTATGTAACTCCTCCTAGAGCTTTCAAGCTGCATCCACCAATCCTTCCCAAACCTTCAAACTGGTCTGAAGAAGTGTGCTATATCTTTTCTAACGATCCAGGTTCTGGTTTTCGAAAACCAGACTCTCAAAA